>JAAGEH010002531.1:59722430-60135816 GCA_011751065.1 Lasiurus cinereus
ATATGGTGTCTATAAGAGACCCACCTCTGAAAAGTGGACTCATACAGACTGAAAGTGGAGGGATGAAAACACGTCTTTCAGTCAAATGTAAATGAAAAAAAAAAAAGCTGGGGTAGCAATACTAATATCTGACAAAACAGACCTCAAAGTAAAGGTCATAACAAGAGATAAGGAAGACCACTTCATAATAATAAAGGGATTGTTATAACAAGAGGACATAACTCTGATAAACATATATGCACCCAATGCAGGAGCACCCAAATACATAATAAAACTCCTGGAAGATATCAAGGGAGAGATCGACAACAATACAATCATAGTAGGGGACTTTAATACACCACTCATATCACTGGATAAATCCTCTAGACAAAAAATCAGAAAAGAAACAGCAATTCTAAATTACTCACTAGATCAGATGAACCTAATTGACATCTTCAGAGCTTTTGACCCCAAAGCCATGGAATATAGGTTCTTCTCAAGTGCACATGGGACATTTTCAAAAATAGACCACATATTGGTTCGCAAACAAAGTCTCCCCAAATTGAAAATGATTGAAATCTTAGGCCACAATGACATAATATTAGAAATAAACTACAATAAAAACATTCCAAAAAATTCAAACACTTGGAAGCTGAATAACAATGATTGGGTTATCAATGAGATTAAAGAAGAAACTAAAAGTATCCTAGAGACTAATGGCAATAAAAATACAAAAATGCAAATGCTATGGGACACAATGAAAACAGTCCTGAAAGGGAAGTTCATAGCTCTACAGGCCTACCTCAAAAAACAAGAAAAAATGGTAATAAGTCATCTACTCAACAACTGAAAGAATTAGAGAATAGCAAGAAAAGCCCACAGTGAGCAGAAGGAAGGAAATAATAAAGACCAGAGCACAAATGAATGACATAGAGACCAATAAAAATAAAATAAAATAAAAAAATAAAAGATTAATGAAACCAAGAGCTGATTCTTTGAAAGGATAAAAAAGATTGATGAACCTCTAGCCAGGCTCATGAAGAAGCAAAGAGAGAGGACTCAAATAAACAAAATTAGAAACAAAAGAGGAAAAATAACAACAGACCCCACTGAAATACAAAGGTTTATTAAAAAATACTATGAACAGCTCTATTCTAATAAAACTAGACAACCTGGATGAAATGGACACATTCCTAGAAAAATACAACCTTCTAAAACTTAGGAAGATTATAAAAATCTCAATAGACTGATAACTATGGAAGAAATGGAAGGAGTAATCAAAAGCTCCCAGCAAACAAAATTCCAGGGCTAATTGGCTTCACAGGGAAGTTTTACCAAACTCTCAAGGAAGAGCTAAAACCTATCCTCCTCAGACTATTCCAAAAAATTTAAGAGGAAGGAATACTTCCAAGCTTCTTCTATGAAGCCAAGATCACCCTGATACCAAATCCAGATAAAGACAATACAATGAAAGAAAATTATAGACCAATATCTCTCATGAATATAGATGTCAAATCCTCAACAAAATTCTAGCAAATCAGATCCAGCAATACATCAGAAAGATCATGCACCATGACCAAGTAGGATTTATCCTGGGGATACAAGGATGGCACAATATTCACAAATCACCAGAAGTGATATGTCACATAAAAAATCACATAGTCATATTAATTGATGCAGAAAAAGCATTTGACAAAATCCAACACACTTTCTTGACAAAAACTTTCAGCAAGATAAGAATAGAAGGATCATACCTCAATATAATAAAAGCCATATATAACAAATCCACAGCTAACATCAAACTCAATGGGCAAAAACTAAAACCATTTCCCCTAAGAACAGGAACAAGACAGGGATGCCCACTCTCACCACTCCTGTTCAACATAATGCTAGAAGTACTAGCCATTGTGATTAGAAAAGAAAAAGAAATAAAAGGCATCCAAATTGGAAAAGAAGAAGTAAAACTGTTCTTATTTGCAGATGACATGATACTGTACATAGAAAACCCTAAAGACTCCATAAAAAATTATTAGACTTAATAAATTAATTCAGCAATGTAGCAAGATACAAAATTAATGCCAAGAAATCTATGGCATTTCTATACACCAATAATGAACTTACAGAAAGACAGATTAAAAAAGTAATCCCATTTACCATCACACCAAAAAAAAAAAGATACCTAGGAATAAACTTAACTAAGGAAGTAAAAGACCTATACATGGAAAACTACACAACACTGCAAAAAGAGATAGAGGAAGATATAAACAGATGGAAGAACATACCATGTTCATGGGTTGGTAGAATCAACATCATCAAAATGTCCCATACTACCCAAAGCAATCTATAAATCCAATGGCATATTTCTCACTTAAAAAGAACTCTTTAAAAATTCATCTGGAATTAAAAACACCGAATAGCCACAGCAATCCTGAGAAAGAAGAACAAAATAGATGGGATCTCAATACCAGATTTCAAGCTGTATTATAAAGCCACTCTTCTCAAAACTGCCTAGTATGGGCACAAAAATAAACATATAGACCAATGGAATAGAATAGATAACCCACAAATCTACCCAAATCACTATGCTCAATTAATAATTGACAAAGGAGGCATGGAAACACAATGGAGTCAAGAGAGTCTCTTCAATAAATGGTATTAGGAAAACTGGAAAGATATGTGCAAAAAAAATGAAACTAGACCACCAACTTACACCATACATAAAAATAAACTGAAAATGGATCAAGGACTTAAACTTATGATGGGAAACTATATAAATACTAGATGAATCTGTAGGCAGCAAAAATCTCTGACATATGCCAAAGCAATTTCTTCACTGATACTGCTCATAGGGCAATGGAAACTAAAGAGAAAATAAACAAATGGGACTACATCAAAATAAAAAGCTTTTTCACAGCAGAGGAAACCATCAATAAAACAACAAGAAAGTCCACTACATGGGAGAATATATTTGCCAATGATATGAATGATAAGTGTTTAATCTCCAACATTTACAGGGAACTCATGCAGCTTAACAAAATGAAAATAAACAACCCAATCAAAACATGGGCAATTGATCTAAATAGAGACTTATAAAAAGAAGACAGAAGGAAGTCCAAGAGACATGAAAACTTGCTCAAAGTCACTAATCATCAGAGAGATGCAAGTCAAAACAACAATGCATGCAGTACCATCTCACACCTGTCAGAATGGCTTTCATCAACAAATCAACAAACAACAAGTGCCGGAGAGGATGTGGAGAAAAAGGAACCCTTGTGCACTGCTGGTGGGAATGCAGACTGGTGCAGCCATTGTGGAGAACCGTATGGAGTTTCCTCAGAAAACTAAAAATGAAACTCCCATTTGACCCAATAATTCTACTCCTAGGAATATGTCCCAATAAACTAGAAACATGAATCAGAAAGGATATATGCACCCCTATGTTCATAGCAGCACAATTCACCATATCTAAGATTTGGAAACAGCCTAAGTGCCCATCAGCAGATGAGTGGATTAAAAAACTGTGGTATATCTACACAATGGAATACTACCCTGTGGTTAAAAAAAAAGAGTTCTTACCATTTTCACCAACATGGATGGAGGTAGAGAACATTATGCTAAGTGAAATAAGCCTGGCAGAGAAAGATAAATATCACATGATCTCACTCATTTGTGGAAAATAATGAACAACATAAGCTGATGAACAAAAATAGATCCAGAGACAGAGAAACATCAATCAGAATTTCAAACCTCAGGGAAGATAGGGGATGATGGATGTAAAGAGGAAAGGTCAACCAAAGGTCTTATATGCATGTATATAAGCCTAATCAATGGACACAAACAACGAGGGGGTGGGGTCATGAATGAGAGGTGGAGGGTGATGGGGGAATAAGGAGACATATGTAATACCTGAATTAATAAAGAAATAAAAATAAATAAATAAATAAACTATGCTTTCTATAATAAATTGTTTCTAAAATACAACAAAAGCAGTATAAAGTGCCTTCCTTGTCTTAGTGGAATGAATTAGAAGAAATCTTCTGAAAACTATTTTAGCATTCTTAAATTGCTTTTTCTTCTTTTTGCTGCCTGCAAGGTACCTAATGATAACTTTGATTGAATTAGAAGTTGCATTTTTAACACTGCCATGAACTCTGCTGATTAAAACAAGAAGGCATAACCATTATTTATTTCACAACTCAGAGGCACTTATCTATGATTTTAGCTTATATTGGACTGGTAGTTTTAATTTGGTTGAAACCTAGAGGCAGGCTATTTTAGCAATGCAGTATATGTAAAAAGAAGATTTTTTACTGATAATAATTTCTGAAAATATATTTAATAAATGAGCAAAAGGTAACCTAACAAGATAGCTAATATGTTTTGAAGAATACAAATGCATTTAAATTAAAAGGTAATCTTTAAAATTAAATATTGGTAAATTCATAGACCACAGAGATATCTATGTGTGTCTATGTATCACGTGTTCTGTGTTATTTAACTCTGTAGGCAATATGGAAGAGTTTTTAGAACACATGCTCTGGTCTCCAATTCACCTTTGAGCACTGGGTTCTCTGTTAACTCCCTGGCTGACTTATGGTAACTTGCTCAAAAGCTCAACACTACAATTTTGTGATCTAAAATGTTCATATAATAAGGCAATCTTTGTCAAATAGAATTTCTCAGGTCTATATTATATAATTCATAAGTAAAGTTTAGCAAACTTTTATGAAACATTGCAGCGGCTCAAATCTTGGGAGCTGTGATACTAAGATCATCACAGTGGTGAACTTCATACATGAGGAGTAAAAAGAAATATCTTAATGCTACCCTACATTGAATAGTATATATAAAGATCACATAAAAAGGCCAACACATTCTCATTTCTGGAGATATTTCATTCACTAAATTTAATAGTTTATCATTTGTTATATGCAAAATAAAATTTTATGTACTAATTGGTGAAATAGAAAATAAATAAGATGATAAATTCCCTTCAAAAGAGTACTTTTAGAAGAACACCCATTTATTGAAACATAATTCACAGAGCATAAAGTACATCTTTTTAAAGTAAAAAAAACCTAGTGACTTTTAGTATATTTGCAGAGTTATACTATCATCACCACTGTCTAATATTAACAGGATAGTTTCCTGACTACAAAAAATCGATATAATCAATTGTAAGGTCTTACCCATTATACATCATTCCCAATCTTCCCCTCCTCCTACCCCTCAGGGTCCTGACAAACATTAACTTAATTTCTCTCTCTATGGATTTGTCTAGTCTCTGTTCAGTTTTCCTAAATAGAGACATTTCTCTCTAAAGGGGCTGGCCAATCACAAACCTGATTCCCATTTCCTCTAGCACTCAGAGTGGACATGTGATTAGTTTTCAGGCATAAAAGACATGACACATTGGTGAGCATTATTTCCAGGAGAAAGCTTAAAAAATCAGTGTTCCTACTTCACACACTCTTCTCTGTTGCACCAGTTAGTATAAAGAGACCTTGGGGTTAACAAACCCACAAGCACCCTGTCTTCAGAAAGGGAGCTACACGGAAAGGTACTGGCTTAGGGACAGCCGCCCTGAAGCATATGTCCACAGAGAAGAAGTTCTTGTTTAAAACTACTGAATTTAAGAAGTTATTTGTTATAGAAGCATGCACTAGATTAATTAATGCTTAATGCAATGTATAAAGTCTATTTGTGGTACTACTTTATTGTTTTACCAGTGACCCAGTGCATGGATTATTGCACATTGAGTGGAAATTAACTAGAAGGTGGCTGGTGGGGTGGGACTGGGCAAGGTGGGCTGGACACGGTCCTGCCCTGGCATCTGAGCAGTGAGTGGGGCCCCTGCAGCAGGTGGGGTCCCCCGACCTGGCCTGCGAGGATTGGATGGAAACCAGCTCCCTGACATCCCCTGAGGGGTCCTGGAGTGAGACAGGGCACTGCAAAGTTGCTGTCATACAGGGTGTGGATGCAAATCCAAGTGTACATTACACCAGATTCAGGGCAGACAGTGACTCAGCAACAACATAATGCATGACCCCACAGGGAATCGGGCTCCCTTCTCTATGGTTTTGGGGTACATCACCCAAGAACCACGGCTGCCAAGTCATTGCAACTCAGCAGCTCCTGCATTGAGCGTCTGCCCCCTGGTGTCAGTGCACATCATTGTGACCAGTTGAGCACTTAGCATATTACCTTATTTTCTGGCGTATAAGACAACTTTTTAACCCAGGAAAATCGTCTCAAAATTTGGGAGTTATCTTATACGCCCCGTCATCTTATATGCCAGAAAATATGGTAGTCTTTTATATAGAGAGATTCTAATATAGGTACACAGTATCTATGTGATCCATATAGACAACTATGCTGTGGCTTTCAGAATTATTTAGATTTGGGAACATTGTGAGTACTTTATAATAAATGACATTTACTGAGAATCTATGGAAGCACTCCCAATTAAAAAAAATCAGTTTCCTAGATAAACATGTAAATATTCACACTAAAATAAAAATTATAATTTCATTCATGTTTATGTCAAATTTTCCCATAAAATGTGTTTTAGCTCAGAACTTATATAAATTAGGAAGTTGACCTTGGGTTCAATACTTAAATTACATTAATGGTAATATAAATATATTATTTCATTTTAATAATTTTAAATATATTAAATGTAACTGTGGTAATATTCAAGGGTAAACTTGTACAACTGAAAAAACTTGATTTCCCAAAGTGCTTATGAATTAGCAAAATGTCAAGACTTATAAAAACTGAAATATACTACCCTTTTAAAAAATCATTGGATCTATGAGTTATATTTAGAACTGATTAATCACTCTCAGAAGCCTACCAAGAATAAGTCAGCAAATCACAACCCAGCAAAAACAAATTTATCCTCTTACACTGAGATAATGTTTCTCACCATATCCTGCTTGTATTTGAGATTTTATAGGTTCTAAAAATGTATTTATTGACATTTACTTTCTTCTGCCACACAAACATTACTTGTAATTACATAGTATTATGGATTGTATAATAAAAGATCCAGAGACTTAAAGACAACAAATGATTTCCCCTTAATCAGAATTTGCATTTGATAGGAAAGATTAGAAATGATTCTAAAAGGTTAAGTGCTAAATACATTTACTTAATTAAAAATCCAGCTAAGTACCAAGTATTATATCATGAGTTTGAAAAATCTGTTGATTATACTAAAAATTTACATAACTCAAATGGTTTTGAATATATATATATATATATATATACACATATATATATATATATTAAAACTTTGTAAAAATATTTAAAGCTCATGCCATTCTAAAAATTACAATGGTTGAAATACTTTCAAAAACTTTTTTTAACTTCATATGGTTAAAAGACTAAACAAGTATATAAATAAATATCCAATGATATTAGAAAGTATATATTTTGTATTTATATAATTAATCTTCAATCCATTCTTTCATTTTGAATATAATGGAGTGTTAATTTTAAGCAATTGCTTAGGGACAAAGATTTGTCAGTAATACATATTAAAAGCTATGAAATAGATACCAGTATAACAGTTTGGCAAGCAAATGAAGAGAATCCAGAAGTAAACTTTCTAAACTGATTAAAAACTGTTTTGAAATAGAAATTACCAAATATCTTCCTATATTACACCTCATATTTTGAATGCCTTTATATTTTAACAAAATTCAACTTATTCTTCACATATTTTTTGCTAAATATCCTTGCTTCTGACAAATTAATTTGGATTCCTACCACTGAATGGTATTCTATTCTAATTTTATCACCAAATCAAATTCCTTTAAACTTTTGTGATAGTAACTAAGCTGAATCATTCTTTTATCTCAAACATGGCAGTTTGGCCCTATGAAATATAATTCAAATAATAACTGATACTTCTATATGTTATACTGCTTCTACTTACTGCTTTTATCCTTTGGAGAGTGGAAGATTCTCCAAAAGTACATACTATCAAGAGAACATTGTAGCTGAAGATTTGTTATGTTTAAAATGGGTACTTGCCAAGACTTGCTTCTTTAGACTATCAAAATGCATGCTGTGATGTATTAAGGATACTGGTCCTGAAGCTTACCAATTATTTTGGTGCATTTTAGCCTGAATCATTAGCTATATAAAGTTCTAAAAGTATCTATAGATGACTAGAAATTATATCATTTGTATTCAAACCAGATCTACTTCAGAGTATGTGTTAATGCTATTGTGAAAGGAATTTACCTTTTTCCGTTGTCGGTTTGTAATGAAGTGATTTCCTTTTATCCTTTTGTATCTCAGAGAGCATCTGATGTATCATCTCAAACACAATAAACAACATCTGAAAAACATTATATATGCATATTGGTAATGTCACTTAAATATATACTTTTATATTTAGCATTTATTTAGATATTTACCAACCAAAAATTAATCAAATAAGAAGCATGCTTCTCTTTATGGTTGGTTTTACTCTTATGTGTTCTCCATACTGATATACTGTTGAATATATTATGGGTACTATTTTTCCATCTCAACTTAAAAAAAATTAATTTCTTCTCACTATTGGTAGATTTTTATCCAATTAAAATTTATTTTAAAAAATGTAAAACGGTAACTATATAAAGCAATTTTTTAAAACTTCTAACTTGAATTTTATAAATAGCTAATTTGAGAAACAAAAAGAAAGTCCTGATGGAAGGGTTTAGGGACAGAAAAAGACAGTTAGGGGAAGGGGGGGACACAGTCCATGGGAGAGAAATGTAAAAGTGACAAAAGGAGACAGTTTCAAACCACTAGCATGTTTATCTTACAACAGGAAGGGGAAGCACCGGGTGAGTTTTGAAATTTTGAAACTGATACGTACTAGACAGACAAGAGGAAAAGTGGCCAGTTAGGAAAAGCATAGGGGACATAAAATGATGAAGAGTCCAATTAGAAAGTGTCATGAACAGACAAAAAACAAAACAAACAAATGAACAAAACTGCCAACATTTATAAACCCATAAACAAAAAGAGTCACTGGAATGAGTTTTTTTTTCCATTTTAGAGAGAGGATTTTTCACATCGAGGGGGCTCCTCCCCAGGGTGGTGTTTGTCTACAAATGCAATAAACTTCCACACTTTTCCTTACAGTACTCTATCCACAAATGTATTCTTCAAACTTTGTAAGACAATAATCCACAATGAGAGTTCCAGTTTGCCATTGGGATGTTACTGTTATTGAAGCATAAAATAATGTGAGAATTTTTATCAAGTCAGTAGTAGTTTGGATCTCAGTACATTCTCTCTTCCCCCTCATCCACTTCTCTCACCTTACCATACTAACATTGGAATGCAATCTCACCAGCTCTTTCAAAGGCTGCTCTTCAGCTGTTTGAACAAGATGGGCAATTGCTTTTGTTTATATCTGCTACCTATTCTCATAGGTGGACACACTGTTCTGGTTGATAAATAAGCAGATCAATATTCCTATTTTTATATAAACATACTTGTTAACGTTATCATACCCTCCTAGTTTGCTTTTCAGTATGGCATTGCAATTTTCATTTTTTTTTCCACAAAGACTTTATATTTTAATTATAAACAACAACAAAATAGATGTTTATGTTGAGTCTCAAAAACCATCCTATTTATTTCAATGATTTGGAAGCAAATTTCCATGAACTCATACACAAATCATTTTGAAGAAAGCTAAGCTGAATATTTAAGGCCTAAAATCTATTGGTTTTGAACTATAAAAACCTATCTAATTAAAGTTATAGTTAAATGTATAATGATTAAGAAATATTTTAATTCAATCCACTTTTCAAGGTTGATAGGGCACACTTATTTTTAAATGAAGTGAATTAAATTGCTCATAGATACATTATTCATAATTACACAAACAAAAGTTAGTTCCTATGCAGCAAAGCTACCTTTTTTATATTCTTTCTAAGAGGTCAAAGATTTGAAAGGCACTGTCTGCTAATCTGTCTAGGTTTTTAATTAAAATAGGCTGCAGATTTAAGCAAAATAAAAATGAATTCTCTGAAAATTAACACTCTACTGAGTGAGAAAGTTTAGAAAAATTAGTAAAGCCTATTAGCAAATGCTGGAAGATTCTGGAATATTATTTGTGCTACTTCCTCTCAGTGATTAAAAATTGTAATTATGGAGACTTCCTTTTTTAGGTAAACTATGATAGTGATACTGAATGTTTACAAACTGGTTATCTTTAAATAGGCCGGTAAACCCAGGATAAATAGTAGGAATATTCCAAGCCCTAAATTATTAGAGAAGTTACTCTGAGTAAAAACAAATTAACTAGAATCTAAATATATTTTCTTCAACTTAAAATTAATGAAATTAATGTGTTATAATTAACCTTTTTCAGCTAAAATTGTTACTGAATTCTTTAAAAGTTAATTATCACGTTGCTTCTTTCTGCTTTTTTTTTTTTCATTTGTTTTACCTTAAGGATCTTAAAGGCATTATTCAGAATAGTGTTTATTTTATATTTCACTCTGTAAAAAATATATGCAAAACATTTTAATTAAAGCCAAATTAATCTAAGTGAATTTTTAAAATACATTGGCTTGGATGCATTAAATGAATAATAAATGTGCCTTCTAATAATTTCATCTGCATTACCAATGTCCTGTTGAAAATACGCAGAAAGGTTAATACTGATTTTTGTTTTATATGATCATTTATGTCCACATTACATCAACTGTTACTTTAAAAATTACGTGTCTTATTCATAAAAGTCATTTATGTTATCTGTATTACCTCATAATAATTATATTAATATTCATACCATGCAAATTTTAATAAAGGATCATTTACACAGGGTGGAAAAATGAAGCCATGAATCACAGCAGATATTCATAACAATTCACAAAGAGCCATACAATAAAATCAAAGGAGTGTGATTGCTTGGCTGGACTCAGCTAAATGGTTCTTGCCTGAGGTTTTTCACATGGTTGTTGAGGTGGCACTGCACTGTAGTTATCCTAAAGCTCCGCTAGGCTGGACCAAGGTGGTTAAGTCATATGGATGGGAAGGGCTGCCTATGGCCTGGGCCTCAGCTTGCCACTTTTACTAGAGAATCTATTTCTGACTCAGGTATGTATTTAATTTGGGGCTTATCAAAGTACAAGAGGCTTGTTGCATGAATCCGTGCATGGTGGGGTCCCTCAGCCTGGCCAGCTATTGAGGCCTATTGGGGGGCTGGCCAGTCAGGGCAAGGGACCCCAGGAGGTTGGCTGGCTGGCCCCCTGATTGGAGCCAATTGGGGGGGGGCAGCTGAGCAATGGGGGAAAAGGTGGGGCCCTGGGAGATGGCTGGAGGGAGAGGGGTTGGTTAGGGGAAGGGGCCCTGGGAGGTTGGCTGTGGGAGCACACTGACCACCAGGGGGAAGCTCCAGCATTGAGTGCCTGCCCCCCTGGTGGTCAGTGTGCATCCTAGTGATTGGTGGACCAGTCATTCCAGTTCCGGTCTTTTGGTTGTAATGGTTACTTAGGCTTTTATATCTATAGATAGTGGCTATTTCCTGGGAGGTAGTATCACAAGCATAGCACCTGAGGAAAAAGATTAAGCTTTTTAAAAAAATGTTATCCTTATTGTTAAAAATATTCAGATATTCTACTTTTCAACCATTGCCCCCACCCCACCCCACACCCTGCTTCTGTACTCTCCCATGGCCTTCACTTTAGGCTTTTTATGACCCATACTAGAGGCCCAATGCACAAAATTCGTGCACTCGCAGGGGGTGGGTCCCTCAGCCTGGCCTGCACCCTCATTTAGTCCAAGATCCCTAGGGGGATGTCCAACCACTGTGGAGGTGGGAGAGGCTCCCGCCACCACCACTACACTCACCAGCTGTGGGCCCGGCTTCTGGCTGAGCAGCGTTTTTCCTATGGGAGTGCACTGACCACCCGGGGGCAGCTCTTGCATCAAGTGTCTGCCCCCTGGTGGTCAGTGAACATCATAGTGAGCGGACGTTCCTGCCGTTTGCTTGATTTGCATACAGTGGTACCTCGAGATATGAATTTAATTCGTTCCGTAACCTTGAGGCGTGGGAAACTATGAGATGCTCGAGTCACGGTAAACTGGTGGGTTGTGTGCAGCCGGCCAATCTGCTTGATTACTCCTATCTCAAATGTTGCTCATATTTCAAATCAAAAATCGCTCGCTCGACAGCTCGTATCTCAAAAATCTTGTATGTTAGGGCACTCATATCTCGAGGTACCACTGTATTAGCCTTTTATTATATAGAATACCATTCTATTAATAAAAAGAGATTCACTTGGAATTGATTACCTGAGGGAGTTAATGGTAAATGCTGAGCATTTGACTCATTCCAGGGTCCCTCTTGGAAATAGCTTATTTAGAACAGGACATATTAGTGTGTAGCAAGTCTAAAAATAGCTTCCCTGAGACTGGAGCTGGCAGAGTGTGGGGGCCAGGGCCTTGCTGGTTAGAATGCCCAGGACTTGACTGCATTGGAGTGAATTGCTTAATTGAGACTATAAATAGTAGAGAGGTTTTTAGATGTATATTTCCAGACTCAGTTTTGTTATTGCTGTTGCTTATTTCGCTTTGCTTTGTTCTGAAAAGATAAAATCACAATAAAGATGGCCTATTAACATGATATTTCTTAGTTACCAGGCACCAAGTTTCTTTTAGGGCCTGAGGAAAAAAGTTGTGTTTTTATAAACAAGTCAAATTAAGCTTAATGGTGTGCTATCTTTGAGAGGCTGGCAAAGATGTATTAAATTCTTTGTAATTCTGAAAATATGGTTCAGTCTGCTGTGTAAGGCCACACAGCTATGGAGAGAGAACAGGATAACTCAGAGTCAATATATGTCATGGAGCAAGAGAGAAGGAATTCTTTGTCCAGGGATTTTAACCAAGAGATTCTTGAAATTAACCAATCAGCCTTTTAAGATATCACACATTAGCCAATCCATTATTCTCCAGGCTAGACTGACAGACAAGCACCTTCCCTAAGTCACCCCGATTTCACTGCACATGCTCCCATCTCCCCCTTTGCTGGATCCCTTCCCCCAGTGATCTGCATGGTTCCCTGGGGAGCGTGAAACTGTAGCTCCCTGGTGAAACTGCCCAGATGACCATGATTAAAATGCCTGGCCTCCCCATTGGCTCTTTTCCTATTATTAATACTCATAACTAGCTAAGTATCATCATAACAGTCTCTGCAACTCATGAGGTCAGAATGCAAGAGGGAGGATTCAGTTTAATAGAACAAAAATTGGAACAATGAATTTCTGGCCTTCCAATCAAGTTTCTTCCCTTTCTAGTCCAACTAGTCAGAGAAATCCTTTCTGCATCTAGAAATGAGCCAAACTAGACTTCCTCCATCGCTTAGATTATATTTCCATCTGTCACATATCTGCAAATCAAAATTTAGGACCAGTGTCTCTGATTGCAAACGTGTTACTTTGTGCCCATGCTATTGGTATAAGTTAACCAGGAGAACTGATTATTAATCATTTGTCAATTGTGTATATTTTGATGGAAAACGTCCATTGCTTTGCTGAAGACCCAAATATGTAAAGGTTTTTGATGCAACCAGAAGAAAAAATGTAAAAGAAAAAGAAAAAGGTGTGTATACAGCAATGTAACTTTTTAGTGCAAAATCATGTTTAGGAAATATTTCAATATAGCAATATGTTCCCTGAAGCTTGAGATGAACCGATTTGAACTTTGAAAGATCAGGTTCCATTCTGAATAGAACCTTCCACCAACCAGGTTACAGCTGGAGAATGTCATTATTTAATTGTGTGTAGGAGTGTGAAGACAGGCTGCTGAGAGGGAACAGGCCTCTGCCCACAATGAGAGAACACATAAACGTGTGACAGCCTGTGTGGTTTATCACAGTGCACGCGGAGGGTTACAGAGCTGGCATGAAAGCTGCCATAAAATAAAATGATCATTTCCTCCAATTAATAACTAAAATTCTGTGAGGTAATGCTCCCTTAAAAGTGAGACCTCATTAACTTATAAATAAAGGCCGTAAAAAAGTAAGTTCTAATGCTGCGTTTTATGTTACCTTAGAAAAGCAGGGCATCAATTCAAAAGGCAAGAATGTCCTTGTCTTAAGTTAGGATGTTTGCAAAGAGTTAACACAGTCTTCTTGCTCTGTATTCCAAATTACTTTTCAAAGTAATATCCATATTGTACCTTGAAGGAAGGCCTAAGCAGTAAACTTTAACGGCTGCCTGAGTTGGCAATCATTTCATAGAGACAAGATACTGCTCTGGAAATTGCCCTATAAATAAGATCCCTTACAGAAAAATTAAAATGGAATTCATATTATTGATGTTCACTAGGAGCCATAAGAAACACAAGGGAACCAGGAAGTAGCATTTGTTGCGAATCGCTCTCAGAGGCACTTGAAGGACGCCCTCAAAGTCAGCTTTGATCAGTGCTGATAAGTCGTTTGTCCAGCATTCAGAGTGAGCTGTAATGTATTTGGAAACCTTGAGGAATTTCCCTACTGAATAGAAAATATCCAGACTTTAGCTGCCCCACGACAAAATGTTCTCTGCACTGTCCATTAATTCACTGGCACCCAGCTTTCCTGCAGACCCCTTCCTTGCTGGTCCTCTACCTCCTCACCCCTGCTCCTAATTGTTTATTTTTGTATTTTACTTCACATTCAGAACTTATATTCCCTGAAAGTTTTCTGGATTGTGGGACTGCAAGAGTCCCTACAAGGCTGCTATTTCTGCTCATTATAATAACACTCTTTGCCAGATGTATGTTTCGATGTGAAATCTGAGACCTAAATCCATAATATCTAGATCACACTGTTTCTATATGTCATGGCTATTTGGTGTAAATATCCAGTGTTATAGCAAATTAAGTTGTCCACGTTGTAAAGGAAATACTCATGTAAAATTGGGTAACTGTTTGACCTATAAGACCATGCAAGAGAGAGAGAATAAAGGGGAGGTCAGAGGTGAGAATAAGGATGGGAAAATGACAGTGAAAGTTAGATTGAGGGAGCAAATAGATAGAGCAAAATATAAATTGGAAAGGCAAAGGAATTGGAAAGGTAAGAAAACTAGAAAAGCATAAACCTACAAGAAAAAAAAATGTCCTCTGTGCTAGATATTATATATTTTTTAGGGAAAAACGTGAACTAATTGTAAATATCAACATAAAGACTAACCATGTTAATAGAAACTCATTTTGATTATTTCAATAGAGCTGAAAAACCTTTGTCTTTCTACAGAAAGTGAAAAGAAATTACTAGAAAATGAAAATGGATATGTAATAGAACAAAGAATACAAATACTAGAGTTCAATCAATTTTACCCCTTACCATCTGTTGGTGTTCTGCAGAATGCTCAGCATTGATGCCTTTATCTATGAAAATATAATTCCAGAGTAAATATGTAAAATGCAGATCTGTATATAAATCGCTTTATGTAATGTCTTAACATGATAACATATCAATAATAATAATCATAATTATTAATAGGATATTAATTTTAATATATTATGTTTTTATGGTTGGACCCATTAAACAAATAAAGAATAGGAGTTAAGATTATACTAAATTGGGTTTATGCCAGAAATATAGTCCTTATTGAATCCAGAGTTATCATCAATGTGCCTTTTGACATGATACATAATTTCTCTGAGATTCTAATATTTTATCTGTAAAATCGCAGTGGTAGTATTGTCAATTCATGCAGATATAATTAACCACCATCATATTATAAAAAAAAAATAGAATGATGTGAAGGTGAATTCTAAAGCAAAGTGACCCAAGTTTGCCAGTTATCTGGATAATTTATAAATAACCTTTCTGAAAATCACAAATGAATTAATATCATAACAAATAAGGTTTAGTATCAAGAATCAAAAAGTTTACCATATAGAGATTATGAAAGTGTGTATAAATATGAGACTATATTTGATTATATAAGCAATATTCTTTCATACACTAATTCTTTGTAGGTACCCTTTCTTCTATATTTAAGTGAATGGAATTGGATAAGACACTCTAACTGGTCAATTTTCACATGAGTTTACCTGTGTTCTGAGCTATCTTACAATAAACATACACTCAACATATTGAAAAATTGTTAAGCTAACTCTGGCCAATATATCAGTTGATTGTTATAAAAAAAGAACTCAAATCTCTAAATGTCTTTGTTGGATAAACATAAAAGTGCCAGAAAATTTATAGGTATCAGTACAATGAATAATCAGTGGATTTTTAACTTTCATGATATTAAGAAACATAGGGTGAAAGAAGAAAAGCCAAAGTGTCAATTAAAGAAGGGAGAATGGGGAAAATGTAATTTTTCTCTTTCCCAAAAACAAGTAAATTTAGAATTCTCCCCATGTCATTCATTTGGGGTATATCTGAAAGAAGTAACTTCCCAAAAACCCATTGGTTTCTCTTTCAAAAGTCTTATAACTTTTACTTCTAATTATGAGATTCACCTTATTCCTTATGTTTAGTCATAGTGTAATGTAGTGTAATGTAATGAAGACTATAACATATTTCCTGTTTGGTCACTGAATTTCATTAAGAAGTTTTCTGCTTAAGGAGCCTCTAATGTGTTTAATTGTATTAGCTTACCTCAAGTTGAAAATTGAATATGATATGGGAGTAATATTTTTTTCTATGACAAAAACCCAATAGAGACCATTTTGCTACCAAGAAACACTGGATTAATATGATTTAACTGGTCTAATTATAAAATTGTTTAGATTACTACCAGAAAAATATTATGTATTTATTTAATTCAGATTGAAAACACTGAAGGAAAAGTTTAAAACAAAAGTAATTCTGTGTGTGTGTGTGTGTGTGTGTGTGTGTGTGTGTGTATTTATATTGTACACACATCTTGTTTTTACAGGAGGTTTTTAATGGAAATAATACCATTTAGGTAAAACTTCAAGCAAATTGGTTATCCCTGTGTGGTTTGAGTGATTTTTATTAATAACTAGCATTTATGTACCTTGTGTAACATCCAGAAAAAGGAATTCATTCTTAAAATAATTTCAAGCCAATTTGTAAAATTAGGCTTGTTTGTTATTCACCAATCAATCCTGTATCTTTAACACACAATTCAGAGGAGTTTGTCCATAATGAGGAGCATTGGTCCAGGTAAAAATAAGTAAAAATAGGCATTGAGAGGAAGCAATGACACTGTCAACAAAACTTCAAAATGAAGAGAAAAGACATATCTAGGAGATTGTGCAAAATCAAAGTAAAATTTTAAAAAATTTGTTTGACTGACATTTGGTTTCTATGTTTATAAACAGCACAGTATTGAACCCTTAGAAAATGCAAATGAGTTATTGATGAGTGTTAGATTCCTTACTTGAATCTTCCATTCTTAACATTTCCATTAAAATTATTTCAATTGATTTTTATAATATTTAACTTCCTCTTTATTCTCAGATATTTTTCCATCTCCCAAATGTAGGCACATAACTAGTATGGTAATGTTCTGAATAAACTTGCTAATAGAATATGGAGAGGGGATGAGTGATCAAGTATATATAGATTTAATTGAAAAGATGTTACTTTGAAAAATCTCTTCCTTCAGTGATTCTTACAGTGCATGTTAGGTGAATGATGCTTATTTTCTGTCATTTTTTTTATGATATAATTATTCAGTTTTCCAATGTTTAGTATTTTCTTTTCTTTTTTTTTCATTGTGTTACATGTATACATATCTCTCCATTGCCAATGTGTAGTATTTTCATCATGTACTTCAGTACTAATATTGTCAATCACATGTAATTTTCTCTAGAGGTTGGTATGTCAAAATTTGCCATTTTTTCACTGATTCTAAGTTTATAATTTTGTATTTTGTTTTGCAGTTATTTTTAAGATTGCAAGTAAGCCATCTGTAGAGAATATCCTATAAGATTTACTTTATTTTTAGATCTTATATTTGTTTTTTATAAAGTTTCATTTAGATGAGTGCCCTTGAAAGAAATTAAAGGATGGATAAATGACATCAGTAAAATACACACCCGCAGACATATACTTATACTGTACCTCATAATTTATTATAAATAGAGTTTTTTCAGTATTTCCAAAGTCGTTATTAACTAGGTGTTCATGGAGCTATGTATACCAAACTTATGATGATACTTACGATTGTTTGTGGGCAGATCATTCTATAAAATTTAATAGTATTTGTGACCTACAGAATGAGACTGAAATATCAATTATTCTTATCTATCTATATATCTTTGTATCTATATCTATATATCTACATGTCTATATATCTATATATCTATATGTCTATATATCTATATATCTACATATCTATCTATATATCTATATATCTATGTATTTATCTGTATATATATCCTTTCTAATAAAAGAGTAATATGCAAATTGACCATACCTCTGCTACACCCACCAGCCATGCCTACCAGCCAATCAGAGCAAGTATGCAAATTAACCCAACCAAGATGACTATGGCCACAGAGAGAGCAGGAGGGAGGCTTGGGTTGCCCCTAGCAATAGAGGAACCCAAGCTTTTCAAAAACCTTGGCTGGCTCTTAAGGCAACAAAATTTCAATGGCTGTGCAATCAGAAGGCTTGGCTCTGCTCTAGGTACAGAGTTTCAATTATAGCAGATATATAAATCCCAGATACCAGGGCCTCCACTTGGGTCACTAGGAGGGCATGGCTGGCCTGAAAATTACCACAAGCCCCTCACACAGGCTATCCCACACCCCAAGGAAACCCCCACCCTAATTTGGGACACCCTGCAGGGTAAACCAGCTGGCCCCCACTTGTGCACCAGGACTCTATCATATCTAATAAAAGAGTAATGTGCAGATTGACCATCACTCCAATACACAAGATGACTGTCCCCATGTGGTCAAAAGATTCTGCCCCCATGTGGACACAAGATGGCCAACAGGGGAGGGCAGTTGGCAGGGACCAGGCCTGCAAGGGAGGACAGTTCTGGGCAATCAGGCCAGCAGAGGAGGGCAGTTGGGAGGGTCCAGGTCTGCAAGGAAGTGAAGTTGGAGTTAATCAAGCTTGAAGGGGAGAATAGTTAGGGGTGACCAGGCTGGCAGTGGAGGGAATTTGGGGGCAACCAGGCCCACAGGGGAGGGCAGTTAGGGGCAAACAAGCTGGCAGGGGAGCAATTAGGCATCAATCAGGCTGGTAGAGGAGTGGTTAGGAGGTGATCAGGCTGATAGGCAGAAGTGGTTAGGGGCAATCAGGAAGGCAAGCAGGTGAGCATTTGGGAATCAGCAGTCCTGGATTGTGAGAGGGATGTCCGACTGACCATTTAGGCCTGATTCTTCCCAATCCTATGGTCAGTCTAACATCCCTCAAGGGGTCCCAGATTGGAGAGGGAGCAGGCTGGGCTGAAGGACACCCTCCCCCCAAATTTTGTGTACCTTGCCTCTAGTGTATATATATGGCTAACATGTAAAGTGTAGCTATGATGTGTACTGACTACCAGGAGGCAGCATGGAATGAAGGAAGGTCCTGGCCAGCAGCTGGCAGTCAGGGAACGGAGGCCCCAGCTGGCAGCCAGAAGGCCCCATTTAACCCTGATTGTTGGCCAGGCCTAGGACCCCTACCTGTGCACAAATTTCATTCACCAGGCTATTAGTTTAATTATATCAACTATTATTTTCAGGACTGTATTTTTTCATCCAATGCCTAACAGTCTTAATTTTCTTAAATTTAGAATATGTGCATCACTTAGCTATTTGTATAATAATTCAAGCAGGGCTAAAATCCCACTGTAATACAACCATTAATATTTATTTAGGTCATATTTCCATTTGGTCTATATTCAATCAGACCTGCTTCAGGCTGGATGTTAGTCTGAACTGGTTGATTGCCTATACATAGTAGGTATTTGGCTAACTGAATCTGGCCTCTAATTCAGCTGAACTCATGGCTGTGCTTTACTTGTCACCCCTTCTTTTCTATTGGATCAGTGAGCTAGTTAGAGATATTCTTTTCATGTTGATGACAGACGTGTGAAGAACCTACAGAAAAATATACCACTTCTTATACCTTCATTCAGAAGCAGCATGCTAACACTTTCACCTCATTCAATTGGCCACAACAAGTCATGTACCATAATCCAAATTCAAGGCATGGGAAAATGTTATCCTCTCCCCCCAGGCCTTCCCACACAATTCTTCAGTGGAAAACACTAAAAAGTCATGTTTCAATGAGCATGAACCCAGGGAGGGGTGAACAATCAGGGCCAATTGAGTGATTATCTATAGGATTCGTCTCTAGAAATCTGATTCATAAATATATGAAGACATTTGTGTTTTGATATAAAGAAAAGTATGCTTCACATGGAATAAACTAGCTCTCTTAAAATAGAGCTGATTCTATAATTCATTAATTTTTATTTATTTATTTTATTTCAGAGAGGAAGAGAAAGGGAGAGAGAAACATTAATGATGAGAAAGAACCATTGATCGGTTGCCTCCTGCACACACCCCTCTGGGGATTGAGCCCACAACCCAGGCTTGTGCCCTTGACCAGAATAGAACCCAGTACCCTTTAGTCTGCAGGCCAATGCTCTACCCACTGAACATTAGAACATTAAAATTGGAGATTTTAGAATATTCATTTTAAATTAGCTAGGGCTAATTCATTAAAATTTTGATGGTGATTTTAATGAATAATTTTCAGTTTTTAGGAATTCAATAGGAAGCAATTTTACAATTTGTTTTGTGATTGAACAATTTTAATTGGACATAATATGTAGAACTTTCCAACCTTATACATAATAGTATTTTTAAGAAATGTATAATGCGCTTAAGAAAATATCGGAAATTAGTAATGGATTAAGTGTTTCACATAATCATACAATAAAAATTGATAAATACAGAACTTCTGCTCTGAAGTAATACTAATAATGGATTTAAATGACTAACAAAGAAAAAGTATTTATCACACTATAGTGTTCTTTTAAAATATATTTTATTGATTTTTTTTTTTACAAAGAAGAAGGAATAGGGATAGAGATAGAAACATCAATGAGAGAGAGATATCGATCAGCCGCCTCCTGCACATCCCCCACTGAGGATGTGCCCACAACATCAAGGTCCATTCCCTTGACCCAAATCAATCTGTTTAGTCCGCAGGCTGATGCTCTATCCACTAAACCAAACTGGTTTTGGCACACACTATAGTGTTTTAATAGAATTTAAAATTATATTTTCTTGATTAGTATTAAGGCTTCACTAAAATGAGTAATGTAGGTGCTATCTACACACTTAATAGCAATACTTCCTAAGATCTTAGAAACTTAACTCATTTCAATCTGCTTGGATGTAATTTTGATTATTAATATGATTATAATAACCATATATAATAAATAGTTGGACCCTATTTCAATTAATACCTATAATAAAGTAAGTTTTATTTGTATTTCTTATGTGAGGTGATAGATGAAACTATAGGTCTGAGGGGAAATTGTTATCTTTTGCTTATTTTATATATAATTTCCTTTATATCTGATACTCTCTGTACATAAGCAATTTTCAATTAGCCATATTAAAAAAGCAGCTTTAAATTTTTGACATCTCAGAATATGGTATCCTCTGGAGTTATTCTGCTGTTGTCTCAATCATCCGTCTTGCAAAGCTGTCACTTCATACACTTGAAATGGTATAAGCTATCTCAGCAATGACTTTGTGGACATTATTAAAAAATACTGCCATCCACAGCATTTCTTTAAAAAAAATTGTTTTTTTTCTATTTGCTCTTTTGAGTCAAGAATAGAATCACCAGCTTAGGACATTCAGGGGTGAACTAATTTTATGCTACAACTTTGCTCTCAGAATGACTTTAGGCTGCACTACTTGAAGTACACTTTGATTCGCTTCAGTAAATGAGAGGAAAGGTCAAGGAATTGCTCCACAACTCGTCGGGCATCCAAAAATATGTTTTCTTCAGACGTGAGCTTGTTTGAAGTTGTTCAGCACTCCTGCAAACTGTAAATAACACGCACAAAGAAAACAGAGCTCTGAGGACTACTCCATGCACAGAAAGGCTGACTGACCTCTCAACAGACTCTTCAAAACACAGGTTTGTGTGAGTCATGATTTAGACTCAAACTATATGAAGAACAGAAAATAATATCAGTGGGAGATTTAGAACATGCATTTTCCCAAGAGGTTAGAGATCCAATCACCATTAGAGATATGCGTGAGGGGACTTTATCTCTAGCCAGTATAATTTGAAATGCCCAATTCTGTTCGCTTCTTCACATTTATCATATTTCAGAAGCATCGCCTTATGGTATCTCATGCGACAATATGCAGGATAATATAAAAAGGTTGAAAACATAAACATACAATGCAGCATATTTACTAACGCTGGGAGGCTAAGTAAAGCAGCACAAAAACTTAGTCTGTTATCTTTGCTCTTACATATATCCCGTTCTTGCCAATATTTATAGAAGACAGGTAATTCTAAGCTACACTGCATGGGGCATGGAATGCAAATCTCTGAACCCTTTCACTTTAGTAGTTATTATCTCTATAGCAAGGTGGGACTGTAAAGGATGCTGGTGTAAAAGGTGACACACAACAGCAGCAGGCTTATAATAAAACGGGACATTCCCTTTCTCTTCAATTAACATAAACTGAATTTCAATGAACTGGAAAGGAAGATTCACACTGGTTCCAAGCTTAAGACACGTACGCATGTTTACATGCTGCGATGTTTACAGACAGCTATGTGTATAAACTGCTTCCCAACCTAAAACGTGTCTGTATCACAGATCACATTTGTCTGCTCAAAAGTGCATCATGCTGAGGATGTTAGACTTGAAGGCCATATTGCCATGAGCAGTACACTGTTTTTCACTCGAATGACTGTAGTAGTAACAGGTATGCTGTACAGTCTTGTTCCTGGGATTATCTACATTACCTGATGGATTGTACTGAGTATCACCAACCTATATAGAGAAGGGTAGAGAGTGTTTAGTAATCTAATAAGAAAGGGAAGCTGCATTTGCAACAAATCAAATTTAGCACCATAATGTCTCAGTTTATTCAAGTGAAATATTTTCTACTAAGCTAAAATTCAAATGAAGAAAACTAACATTTGTCCTTGTTTAGTTTTTTTTTTTTTTTCCAAAATGAGTTCCTTCTCAATTATGTGTTTAATAATATAGGCAAAGGTGGTTTAGGTGAAAAATACATTTTGTGAGATAACTTTTAAGCAGATTTCTGAGACATGTGTAAAAGTCATGTTGAAAGGATGGATACAATGGGTAATCGTAAAGGGTCAGATCACCTAAAACAAACTCAAAGGCTAACACAGGCCAACTAAACAAGGTTTAAGTTTATGTGGGCTACACACAAAAAAACAAAACCTTAAATTTTCATAGAAACATAGGTTTATTTCGATAGAGACATGCTAAATACAAAGGGCTAAAATAAATGACTATTCATTAACATAAAATAATAGAACATTTTAATAAAAATTAATATTTTTATCTTGAACATTAACTTACCAGACACTGAATAACTGCACAAATTAATAGGCATAATGCAAATAAACCTATTTTTCTTATTCTCTGACAGTGAAGTATTTACTGTTGTGCACACCAAACAAGTCAATATAAAGCTAATGATGTGGCAGTTGGCTGCTGTAATATTCGCTGTTAGTATTAGTGGAGAGAAAAGAAAATGTGCACCTGCATAAGGGAAATGAATGCAACATGATTATAGTAATGAGTCATTAGCAAACTATGTTATTAATAATTGTTTATAACAGGATATTATAAAAATTAAGTGACAAATATTTATTAAAACGTTTCTTACATAAGATTATATTGGCTGGGCCTCAAAAAATATTCATTGTAGGTCACATGTGGTCCATGGGCCATGAGTTTGACATGCTTGACCCTTGACCTATACAAAAGCAGTAAGTATATTCCTTTTATGTGATTATTACTCTTTACCTCGCATTAATTTAGAATTTTATTTTTAACTAGAGGCCTGGTGCATGAAAACCATGCACAGGAGAGGAGTGTCCTTCAGCCCAGCCTGCTCCCTCTCCAATCTGGAACCCCTTGAGGGATTTTGGACTGCTGAACTAAACAGGCAGTAAGACATCCCTCTCACAATCCAGGACTGCTGGCTCCCAACTGCTCACCTGCCCGCCTTCCTGTTGCCCCAAACTGCTTCTGCCTGCCAGCCTGATCACCCTGAAACCACTCCCCTGCCAGCCTGATTGATGCCTAACTGCTTCCCTGCCAGCCTGTTTGCCCCTAACTGCCCTTTCCTGCAGGACTGGTCACCCCTAACTGCCCTCTCCTGCAGGCTTGATCACCCCCAACTGCCCTTTCTCACAGGCCTGGTCCCTGCCAACTGCCCTTCCTGCTGGCCTTGTGGTGGCCATCTTGTGTCCACATGGGGCCAGGATCTTTTGACCACATGGGGGCAGCAATCTTGTGTGTTGGAGTGATGGTCAATCTGCATATTACTCTTTTATTAGATAGCATAGAGGCCTACTGCACTGGTGGGGGCCAGCTGGTTTGCACTGAAGCGTGTCCCAAATCAGTGTGGGGTTCCCTTAGGGTGTGGGGTGGCCTGGGCAAGGGTCCTGTAGTGGTTTTCAGGCTGGCCATGCCATCCAATGACCCAAATGGAGGCCCTGGTATCTGGGATTTATCTTCTACAATTGAAACTTTGTAGCCTAGAGCAGAGCCAAGCCTTCTGCTCACACAGCTATTGAAATTGTTGCCTTAAGCGGAGGCCTGGGCTGGCCAAGGTTTGAGGAAAGCTTGGCTTCCTCCATCACCAGGGGCAACCCAAGCCTTCCTCCTGCTTTATCTGTGGCCATAGCCATCTTGATTGGATTAATTTGCATACTCGCTCTGATTGGCTGATGGGTGTGACTGGTGGGCATGGCTGGTGGGTGTAGTGGAGGAATGGTCAATTTGCATATTATTCTTTTATTAGATAGGATGTTTTTTCTCTTCTCACTTTTCTCTCTCTCTCTCTCTCTCTCTCTCTCTCTCTCTCTCTCTTTCTCTTTCTATCTCTCTCAACAAGTACTTCTGTCGCCAGAGGATCAAATTCTTCCCTCACTCATGGGAGTGGGGTTGAGATTCTTTGGGTACTGTTGAAGTGAGCACTTTCAAAAGACCTTTGGGGAGAATGAGATTTGGTAAGGCTTTCTTTACATGGAGTTATATTCCTTTAGGTTTAAAAGTCCCACTACATTGCACCTAAGATCATCAGGAAGGGGAATAAGAATGAGGAATTGAATCTAAAAATATCCAGTGGGCTAAGACTATAAGCCTTGCAATTCAAATTCTTTTGCTCAAAACTTAGTCATGTATCCATACCAAACTTCAAAATCATGGTCACGTATATTTTAACTAATGCCAAGAAGAAGAGGAAATAAATCCTATAAATAGCTTGCCAAGCAAAACTATTGGTGTAGGGTCTGTCATAGTGGGAATTTGTTTAAAAGTCATAGACTCTTTTATCCAAGACTGGGTTAGTAAACACAGAGGCACAGATGAAGAATGAGTTCTGATATTTCCTTTACCTATCTTCTTTATCATTATCCTTTTATCATTCCTTGAAGAAACAGTAGCTATGAATTCTGGCCAGTATCTTAACAATTGTTAAAATAACAATTGTATTTATGTGTTTATAAAAAAAAAAACAGAGGCCTGATGCATGAAATTTATCTAAGAATAGGCCTTCCTTCCCCCAGCTGCCAGCACCGGCTTCTCTCTGACACCTGGGACCTGGGCTTCCCTCAAAGCCCTGACTTCATCTGAAACGTCATATGGAAGGACATCCAGTCCAATTAGCATATTATGCTTTTATTATTATAGATTATTATAGATACCATGATTCATTTTTATCCCAAGATAGGGTTTATTTGAGAAGTTCTATCTCAGTGTTTCCCAGGTCATAGCAATCAAACAGTCCCTGTAGCTGAAGCAGGTGGGGGCTGGGCTGTCAGCTATCTGAATAGGTAGAAGCTATCTGAATAGGTACCTTAGGTAGAAGGAGACAATTCAAGATGTTTAAGCTTTGCCTTGGAAAAAAAACTACTCATTTAATGATTAGTCAATGAGTGATACAAATTCCCAGCTCTCTTGCCTCATTTAGAGAAATCTCAGAAAGCCCACCCAGCTTCAGAGCCCAATAAATTTCCACATGCAGATGTTTAGCTGAGGGTCTGTTTTCAGAGTACACTAATCAATTTAATCATATACAGTGGTACCTCGAGATACTAGTTTAATTCATTCCGTAACCTTGAGGCGTGGGAAACTATGAGACGCTGGAGTCTCCGTAAACTGATGGGTCCTGTGCAGCCGGCCAATCTGTGCGATTACTGCTATCTCAAATGTTGCTTGTATTTCAAAGCAAAAATCACTCGCTCGACGGCTAGTATCTCAAAAATCTCGTATGTTAGGGCACTCGTATCTCGAGGTACTACTGTACTTCAACACAACTTGAAAGTCCATTTCAATAACAAAAAGGATCATATTGTCAGGTTAGACTCTGGTGAACTACAAATCTTACCCACATAAAAGTTTATAATTAATTCAAAGCCCAACTGGCCTGGCTTAGTGGTTGAGCATTGATCTATGAACCAGAAGGTCATTGTTTGATTCCCCATCAGGGTACATGCCTGGGTTGTAAGTTCGATCCCCAGTGGGATGTGTGCAAGAGGGAGCTGATCATAGATTCTCTCGCCCCATTGTTGTTTCTGTTTGTTTCTTCCTCTCCCTTCCTCCCTGAAATCAATAAGCAAATATATTTTTAAAAAATAGAAGACAAATATTCAAATGCACAAGCAAATAAGACAGAGATCCAGTGTGTTTTGCAATACTTCCTAGGTCTTTTTTTTTTCCAATATTGGATATACTCAGGCTTTGGAAAATGTCTGGAGAGAAGGTCTCTCATACAAACATAATCATTTAGGTCCTAAATCATCTTCATTTTATACTCAGACTAGAGGCCTAGTGCATGGATTCATGCACTGGTGGGATTCCCTCAGTCTGGCCTGTGCCCTCTGGCAATCTGGGACCCCTTGGGGATGTCAGACTGCAGGTTTCAGCCCAGTCCCCACAGACCAATTCCTCCTGCCACTCCTGCCTGCCTCTCCCACTCATCCTGGCCCTGCTGCACATGAAATGGGCTCATGCCCAGTCAGTCTCAATGGTAAGAGCTTGAGCCGCAGCAGCAACACTCACCAGCTGGGGGCCCTGCATCTGGTGCCCATTGTCAGCTGAGGGCACTCCTGCTGTGGGAAGAACACTAACCACCACGGGGCAAGTCCTGTGTTGAGCATCTGCCCCCTAGTGGTCAGTGTGCATCATAGCAACCCATCAACCAGTAGTTCAGCTGCTTGGGTATGTATCACCTATATGATACGGTCCAGGGGAGCCATGTGCTATAAATCCATAGACTCTAGATGTGTTAACATTAGGCAATCCTAGATAACTAAGGACAATCTGTTAAGCTGTTAAAAGCATTTCATAGATAAGAATTCTCTTGCCTGAGAAAGAAATATTCCCCCTAAGATACCTGCTATTATTATTGTCCTGTAAAAAATATCCATGTGACTGTACTTTTTGAGCTCTTTTGTGACAATAAGCATTCAAGTACAAAATAAATACTCAATCCAGTTTCTGAACATAGACTATTTGAATATTTAATTTCTATAAAATGTGCAGAATATTTTCTAGAGGACTGTATGAGCAAGTTTAAAGTCCTAGATCAAATTCAAAGTGATATTGTTTTCATAGATCCTCACCCATACTTGGTTGTACTATCTTATTAAATTTTTACCAATTAAATTTGTGTAATTTAAATCTCATTGTTTATAATACTATTTTACTATTTCTGTATCATTAAAATGGCCTTATAAATCTGTAAAGTAATCTGGCAGGCAAGGCTCAGTGGTTGAGAATAAACCTGTAGACTAAGAGGTCATGGTTTAATTCCCAGTCAGGGCATATCCCTGGGTTGCAAGCTCAATCCTCAGTGTGGGGAGTATAGGAGGCCCCCAATCAATGATTCTCTGTCATTGCCTTTTTCAAATTCTATTAATATATATATATTGACAAAGTAAGCATATTGGTCACAGATTGGGAGAAGCTATTTACAATGTATAACATTAGCAAAGGATAGTTACCTCATATATACTAAGAACTTGAAATAAAAAAAGGTATAAAATGAAATCCAATATATTTATATATCTATACATATATATTTACACATATTTACAAAGAGATTCTCCACCTCACTAGTAGACAATAACATGCCAATTAAAATAAACAAACCCAGTTTGTTCATAGAAAGTGATAGAGAATTCTCACCCATTAAATTAATAATATAGTTAAGAACATCAATAAAATCTAACAATGTTATATTACTAGAGGCCCAGTGCACGAATTTGTGTACCATGGGGTCCCTTGGCCTGGCCTGAGGGATCAGGCCAAAACCAGCTCTCCAACCTCCCTCGAGGGGTCCCAGATTGCAAGAGGGCACAGGCCAGGCCGAGGGATCCCAGCAGTGCATGGTCAGGGCCAGGGAGGGATGTGGGAGGTTTCCAGCCAGGGAGGGACCACAGGAGGGCTCTAGGATGTGTCTGGCCCATCTTGTTCAGTCCCAATCAGCTGGACCCAGTATCAAGCTAACCTACTGGTCAGAGCATCTGCCCCCAGGTAGTCTCTGCACACCATAGCGAGCAGTTGAGTGGTCTTAGCATATCATTAGCATATTATGCTTTCATTGGTTGAGCAGCAGACCAGATGAATAGACAATTAGCATATTAGGCTTTTATTATATAGGATGTTCTTAGATTTTTGCAAAATCACTATCTAAATCTGAGAATAGTTACTCTCAATATTTCTACTCTTGGTATGATAATACAAAGTAAATTTTAATCTGGCAGACATGGCTCAGTAGTTGAGAATAAACCTGTAGACTAAGAGGTCATGGTTTAATTCCCAGTTAGGGCATATCCCTGGGTTGCAAGCTCAATCCCCAGTGTGGGGAGTGTAGGAGGCCCCCAATCAATGATTCTCTGTCATCATTGACATTTCTATTTCTCTCTCCTTCTTGCTTCCTTTCTGAAATCCAATAAAAATATATTTAAAAAATAAAGTAAAATTTTAAACTTATTTTTCTAACATTTTTTTATTGATTTCAGAGAGGAAGGAATAAGGAGAGAGAGAGAAATATCAATGATGAGAGAGAATCATTGATCAGCTGCCTACTGGGAACCCCCCACTGATGATCAAGCCTGCAAACTGGGCATGTGCCCTTGACTAGAATCGAACCTGGCACCTTTTAGTCTGCAGGCCAATGCTCTAGCCACTGAGCCAGACCGGCGAGGGCCAAAGTAAATTTTAAATTGATTATTATTGTCCAATTAGTGTTACCAAAGACTCTGCTTTTCATTTTTTCTACAATACATAAAACTTTCCATAAGACTACCTGCATTAAAGATGAGTGTACAGGTACACTGATAAGTACACAAAGATAACTTTCAAAGACATTTTATTTGTATTTGCATTTATTTACATTTCTTTTGAGCATCTTTTTTCTCACTGTCACCAAATTACTTTGATTTATTACAGTTGAATTATGACTCAGCAGTTTTCTCAGTTACTGCTACTATCTGCAAACTGCAATCATGGTACTCAGATTTAGGATTTATAAAATCTAAGAAAAACAGTATTGAAGCATGCTTCTAGGGTAATATTTTTTTTCTCTTTAATATTAATTATAAGTATTTGGAGATTTTAAAATTCATTTTCATTAAAAAAAACTAACATGTATTATGGAGAAAGACATTATAGGAAACTCATTAACACTTGATTTTGTATTATCCAAATAATGTTTTGTTATATACTCAGGCAGGCACTATTACATATTACCAACTGAGGTGGCAGCTTTCTAATTATTGCCATATATATAGGAAGACAGCATTGAGCTTGATAAGAATGGGTGAGTTTTATCATGTTTCATAGCTCTCTGAGTCATCTCTACACTTTCAAGCCTTCCATTCACTTGTCTAGACTTTTCTCTACATTGCCCTTTTGAAACATCACCTCCTCCTGGGGATGTGCCCACAACCAATGTACATGCCCTTGACCAGAATCAAACCTGGGACCTTTCAGTCCCCAGGCTGACGCTCTATGCACTGAGCCAAACCGGTTTCGGCATAAGTTACTAATTTTATGATGATGTATTCAAACGATGAGGTACCTATTTTACAACCTGACTACTCATTGCCATAAATGTGTTTAATTTTACAGTATTAGTGATCTGTGTACTCATAACTAGTGGATAGTTTCATAATTTTTCACCCATATAGTTGTGTATGATCTTTATTAAAAATGTTGCTGTGGTTGACTAATATTGATTTCCATTTTTAAAAATGTTTTATCTTTAGCTTAACAGAAAGGAAAATCAAGATGAATCTTAAATACTCCCAAATGTTGAATTTTATTTCAAGGTTATTAAAAAGGAAGAAGTGGGGAAAATGGAAGTATAATAAAATGTGTAGGAGGCACAACACAAGGGGGAGGATGGCACAATATTCTCTGATATTTTTTTTGGAGTGATGATGGGGGTACCCAATACAATTAAGCAGGAAAAATGACTTGGTTATAATTACCTTTCTGTAGCCCATGGAATTGTCTTCAAAAGGCTGTTGGGTTTTGTCGGGTATTTTTTTTTATTATTTTATTTTTTTAGTACTGCCCTATTTGGTTTTGTTTTAGAAAGATTTTGTTTTGCTATGTTGTTGTTTTGTAATATCTGAAAAGAAATTCATAGTTCAGAGAAAACAAATGTATAGCTCTGAGAGGAATATCAAAGGTTTAGAAAGTTACAGGCAGTATTTGCTCTCAGAGGGCAATGGGAAAGTTGGAACAAATTCTGTGATCTCTATTTATAAAGCACAGACAGGGAATTTGCTCTCAGCCAGGCCCTTCAGTGATGGAAAGGGACGTGCCTAGAGCAAAGATGAGCTACAGCTGGTGGTTTGATTGTGGGATGAGCTGGCTCTATGAAAGCAGCAGGTTTTAGGCTTACCTGACAGCATCTGCTTCTGGCCTTCATTCTTGGACTTAAAGGCTGAGAGTCAGGCAGGAGAAATGACTTCACGTCTTCTATTCCAGTCTCATCAAGCCACCTCCTCCCTTTCTCTACCTTTATTTTCCATAAAAACCCACCTGCTGTGCTCTTAGCAACACCCTAAATGATTCCCTGCTTTGATAAGAGAGCAAAAATGCTCTACTATTTTCTTAAACAATTAAGAGGGGAGAAAAAAGCATATTTTCTTGTTAATCTACCCAAATCTCTTCTTTATGAAACAACGTGTTATATTCTATGAAAAAGAGAAAATGGCATATTAGACAGTGACATAAGGCTTGTTAAATCTAATTCTAAATCCCATAATTCTGTCTTACACTGTCTGAAACCCAAAGGCCAAAAGGATGCCAAAGGACTTTGTCCTAAAAATAGTAATACAGGGCAATCAAGAGAGGGTCGGGGAAGGTTGGCTTCACTCAGTGATATTTGTGTTCTCCAGCGATACCTCTGTCAATAGAACCAGACACCTCTGAATGTTTAAGGTGCCTCAAGTTGCTTAGTTTCAAACTGAGTCCTTACACTCCCCTGCCTGGCTCTGCAGAAGGCAGCTTCTTTTGATCTGAAAGTGACAGCAGAGAGCCCTCTGCTTTCATTCACTGGAGAATGGACTTGCTTCCTGGATTGCACTTAACATTGGAGGGCTTTGGACTAGCTAATTTCACATAAAAAGCATCTTCAGCCTTCTACTGTTCTTTCAAACTAGGTCATTATCAATTCCGTTGAAGGTTAACTTCCTATGAATCATGAAGATGAGGGTGAAACAAATTCATCTCTCTATTTTTATTTTCTTTTGACTTTTTTGCCTTGAGATGAATTGAAACCAAGACTTTGTGTAAGCTATAATAAAATAATTGTTATGGCTTGACACCACATTATTTCAAATGTCTTTATATTGATATTTCACAGACTGACCTGGAACAGAAACCTACCTCTACACATTTAATTAATATGCACAATTCTTATTTGTAACTTTAGCCCTTAGGTTCATCTTTCTTTCATTGCCTGACTCTCTCTTGTTAATCCAGAAAGAAGTTTAAACTAAAAGAGAAATAAAAGCATTTATTTGAGGTCAGAAGTTTCAACTGGGACACATACAACTAGGTCACATGTGCTCGAGCAGGAATAAAGAAAGGCAGGGCTTTTAAAGGCTAACTAGGCTGGATGTTATAAATGAAAGATTCTGGCAAGGTTATAAGGATTGGCTGAGTCCGTCATGCCTATGAAGAATGCTGGTTGATAAAACAGATTGGGTCCTTTCTAAGTAAAGAACCCAGACGGTCTGGGTGCCATGGTGAAGAGATGAGGTTCAGACATGGCTCAGAAATTCAAAAGTTCATGGAGAAACGTGCTGGCTGGGATGTGTGTCAGACAAACTTCTTCATGGCCCCCTGGCTCCATTTCAGTTCCCCGGGTAATAAATGACTCCACCTTGGCAATCTCTGCTCACACCATAAAGTGTCACCTTGTTCCTGTCACATTCATGACTATTACACACTGTCACCCAGCATGTAGTCTAGATCTGTTGAATGGTAACTTAAATTGGGTGAAAAGCATGGTCGACTAAAGAACGTTTGAAAAGTGACTTTGAAGAAGAACCTGATAAAGCATTATGTACTCAGTCTCTCTTTTGGGGTGTTTGTTAGAAGTAATAATAATTCAAAAAAGCAAAGAAATAAACATATTTTAGCATAAGTATAGTAGACCTAAAGAATATGGATATATATGATTTTGCTTTAAAAATATTATCTTCATTGTATTTATCAATATACAAATTTCTTATTGTAACCAACTCATGCAAATTCACTGATACATCTTTGTATAGCATCATGGGAATGATAAAAATATCAAATATGCTAATAAAGCTGTCCAAAGTGATTTGGATAACTAAAAGATCACAAGTTTCTCTATTATTTACCATTAATTATAAGACATAGAAGCGAAATTACCATTTGTGAATGTTACTAATATTATGCTAATAAAACAATTAAAATATTAATGAGAACAAAAGTTTAAATGGAGTTGTGGCTTATTTGAATTATTAGCATAGTATAATATTTGGTTTCCTTATTTAGTGCTTAACGGCCTTATGAAACTCCACAAATTGGAACTCTTAATCACCATGACAACTGGAGGAGCTAGATAATGCCCAAACACACTTCTATAACATCATCCCATAAAAAAAAGAAAATAAGTTACTATGTAAAAATGTATGGTAATAATTTGTTCTCCACATACTTTTCTCATGTTCATAGTACTAGCTATTTAATTTATAATTCTAGTTATTCTATATCTTAAATTGCAATAAATATGTTTTCAAGACTGTGGGTCTTAATGTTCACATAGAACATAGACATAAATATAAGAACTGTCTTCTGTTACAAATAAATGGCAAACATGGTCACCATCCTTTATATGGGTCAGAAGAGCAGGGCTGTTTTTCTCCTGAAATGATATATTCACAGGCTTGGGAGGAACCAGAAGCTTTTTCAAATTAACCAATTAACTTACCAACGTTTCCCAGGCTTACACTGGGTTCCAATCCTAGGCAACTCTCTTTTACTCAGGTTAGACTGGCAGGCCTCTATAGCCAAGAACCTCCTGTTTACCATTTTGACTTTATTGCACATGTCTTTACCGCCCCTGCTCCCCACAACAATCCAGAACCTGAGGGGGAAGGGACCGTGCTGTGATTCCCGGGGGTGTGAAGCTGTAACTTCCAAGTGAAGCAAACAGACCTCTGCTTCCCAGCTGAATGTGCTCAAAATGGTTGATTCTTCCTTTGCTTTCTTTCCCTAGCTGTGGACGGACTCATGCACTTGTCTGTTCTCCATAGACCAGATACGTGTGATTTCTCTTAGCTACTGAGAGATTTAGTTGTATCATTCTATTGTGGTTTTTCATGGATGTGGAGATGAGCTAAATATTTAGTTTATTATTTCTAAATATTATTGAATTAACTAAATCACATACCAAAAATTTCAAACTGTTGGCAGGAAGATGTAGGTAATTATCTAAATTACTGTGTCCCTCAAGGATATCTATACTAATAAAAGCCTATGAGTTTTTCACACTCTCATGCTGTGATGCACTCACACTGTAACAGTCCATCACCAGGAGGCTGCGTGTGCAGTGGGTGCTAGCAGATGGATGGGGACTTGACGTTGCATGCCTGGCTCCAGCCTACCTCTTTGTGGCAATCCATCGAGGAATTACAGATGGGTGGGCAGGACTTACTTCTTTTGGATGATTGATCACAGGGCTCCCATACTATGAAAGGCCAGGCTGGGGAACCCGCACCCCAAGTGCATAAATTTTGTGCACCACGCCATTAGTTAAAAATAATATGTAAAACCTACATATCAAGACATAGTATCCTCATCATATTATAGAGAATTAGAGAGGTAACAAAGGAAAAACTAAAGATTATTCAAAAATATTTGCCCATGGGAGCTTTTAGAAAAGAAAAGTAAGAGGGAACATTGTAGTTTTTCATCAGAATATTTTTCCTTTTCCATAACTTATATGATAATTAAAACTGGAAACATAACCCATTAAGTATCCTGGTAGAATAGTTTAAAAATACTTGCTAAAAGAAAAGGATAGTATGACATCAATTTTTTCTATATTATGTGCCAGAATTCAATTGGACTAACTCCAGAAAAGTCTGAGGTCAAAGATATATAATTAAGATTTTTTTTTTCTTTCACAAATGGAAGCAGTAGAAAACGATCATTGGATATGAAGAATTTTGTAGATATAACACACACATACAGCTTTCTTAAAAATATTTTTAGATATCTAGTATACTAGCAAACCTAATAAAAACAAAAAAGTTCACACATGGGGAATATACAGTATAAAACTTCTGGCAGATCAGCATAAGAGTTTATCAACATACTTTGTGACATGTTCCAAGGCTACTTTGGACACTCATTTTCCCAGAAAACCATTATTCAGCTGGATATACAAATGATCAGGTAAAGAAAGGGCCATAGTGAGAGTGACCTTTCACAAAAGACAATGGATTAAATCTTAACAAAAACAAGTTCACAATGATTTCATATTTCTTAGCAAATAAATAACAGGAAAATGGAAAACCTTTCTTTAAAGTACTTAACAATACACGGTAAACTCTAATGAAATAAGATTACACTGTTTTAAAGCAAAATTACAGTTTGTTTAATAAATATTAAAGGTTACTATCTCAAAACATAAAAGAAACTAGTTACTTTAACATGTAAGGCTGTATTACTTTATTATTTTACTAGAGGCCCAGTGCACAAAATTCATGCACAGGTAGGGTCCCTAGTGGCTGCCAGCAGCCAGCCAGGGCCTTATTTCATTCTTCATCGCCCCCTGGTGGTCAGTGCACATCATAGTGAGTATTTGAATGCCCAGTAAGGAATGTGTGTGTATAGTGCTGTCTTAGTGATTTAGGCTCTATAACTGAGTGCCATATATACATTCTTTCCATATCTCTATATTTCCAATATTTAAACATCACACATATATCAATTAATTAAAAATATTACAACAAAATACATATGAAAGATTTCTGGTATATAATTACCATTTTCTTATGGATCCAGTTAGGCTAAGACTGATCCTTAGGTTAAAAGCCTAGTTTGTATCTGCAATAACAGTTATCTGGATGTGCAATACAGAAGTCCTTCACATGACCCCCACAAAACCTAAAACATCCATAAGCATTAAGATGTCTTTAAATTCAAAATAGTTGTAAAGTTCTTTTCTAATGAAGAGTTTATATGGTAAATAAAACTCTTATGAAGAGATGGAGTATAAGTATCACATAGAAAATAATTTCAGTTTGAGAAAAAGAACAAAGAGCATTTTCTTTACCCCACTTTACTATCAAAGATCACTGGAAAGAAAATCAAGTTATTCATATCTCAAATTTCATTCAATTGCTAGGAAAAGAAAATAGGATTTATTGCATTTGATTTGTGGCAATGTTTAGAATGATGACTGTGCTCTAGGATATGGGATCATATTGTGGGAATTTAAAATTTATAAAAAATTGAAGAGACATTTTGCTTGAGGGGAAAAATAAATTGCATACTGTCCTTTATTGAATAGTTTGTACTTACAAATTAGGTCAGATGCATGAGGAAGTCTTTTCCCAAATATATTTTTGCATTTGGAGTCCAGTGATTACTGTTATGCAGAAATAAAGTGAGAGAATAACATTTTTATGTGTATCTTTATGCCTTAATAATATACTCAGGGTTGTTATTTTCCATACCCAGGTACTAATGCTAACACCAGTTGTTTTATTCTCAATGCATAGTTCTAAATATAGTTGATTATATTAAACTAGAGGCCCTATGCAAAAAATTCGTGCACTAGGGGGTGGGAAAAGGGGAGGATCTCTCAGCCCAGCCTGTACCCTCTCACAGTCCAGGACCCCTCGTTCCTTAACACCCTCCTGCTCACTGCTTCTTACCTCTTGGCTCACTGCTCCTTATTGCTGCCACAGATGCAGGAGATTCTCCTGCCACCACTACTATGCTATTCAGCTGTGAGCACAGCTCCTGGCTGAGTGGCATTCCCCCTGTGGGAGTACACTGACCACCAAGGGACAGCTCCTGTGTTGAGTGTCTGCTCCTTGGTGGTCAGTGCGTGTCATAGCAACCACACTGGTTCTTCTGCAGTTAGTTGATTTGCATATTAGGTTTTTATTATATACTAGAGGCCTAGTGTATGACATTTGTGCACAGGGGGGGTGTGTTCCCTCAACCCAGTCTGTATCGTCTCCAATCTGGGACCCCTCGAGGGATGTCCGTTTAGGCCCTATCCTTTTGGGATCTGGCCTAAATGGGCAGTCGGACATCCCTCTCACAATCCAGGACTGCTGGCTCCTGACTGCTCACCTGCCTGTCTTCCTGATTGCACCTAACCACTTCTGCTTGCCAGCCTGATCATCCTCTAACCACTGCAGTCTGATTGATGCCTAACTGCTCCCCTGCCAGCCTTTTTGCCCTTAACTACCTTCCCCTGTAGACCTGGTCACCCCCAACTGCTCTCCCTTGCAGGCCTGGGTCACCCCTTCCCTGCAGGCCCACTCATCCCCAAATTCCCTCCTCTGCCAAATTTGTCACCCTTAACTGCCCTCCCCTGCAGTCTGATTGCCCCCAACTGCCCTCTCCTGCTAACCATCTTGTGGTGGCTATCTGGTGTCCACATGGGGCAGCCATCTTGTGTGTTAGAGTGATGGCCAATTTGCATATTACTCTTATATTCAATAGGATGATGTTTTTTTTAAAGTACAGTAAGGAAACACCATATATATATATATATATATATATATATATATATGATTTTTCAAATTGTTGAATTCAGTATTCTATTACTAATATGATTATATCCCTTACAGGATTAATTCTCCAACAATTTATATCATGACTGTTAATAACAATTTTAAAAATAAGCATGCTACATAAAAAACTCACTTTTTGTATAGTGAGTTGTTTTCTGTTTTTAACAGTGACTTTTGAAACAAGATGTTACTTGTAAAGTCATCAATCATAAAGTTAGAATTTAAAGGACTGGTGCTCAGTATAGAATTTTTGTTATTCTGTTGTCTATTTGTAGATACTAATAACACCATATGGTGTTAACATTGATACTAACATCTGTCACTTAGCCATGCACTGATTAAATCATTTGGAAACTTGTGATCCACATGGGGAGTTATAAGAGATTTGATTACACATTTATACATCTTTGATTCAAATTTGTCCCTTATTCCAATAAAGTAGTCACCCCTTATCTATGGCAGTTACATCCAATAAAGTGGATGCCTGAACCTGCAGATACTACCAAACCCTATATAAACTATGCTTTTCCTATCCATACATATCTATGATAAAGTTTAAGTTATAAATTGGCACAATAAGAGATTAACAATAGCAATAAAATAGAACAATGACAATAATAGCCTATATAATTAAAGAGTAATATGCAAATTGACTGTACTTCTGCTACACTCACCAGCCATGCCCACCGGCCACTCCTCCCAGCCAATCAGGAGTGAGTATGCAAATTAACCCAACCAAGATGTCTATGGCCACAGAGAGAGAAGGTGGGAGGCTTGGGTTGCCCCTGGTGATGGAGGAAGCCAAGCTTTCCACATACCCTGGCCAGCCCAGGCCTCTGCTTAAGGCTACAAAGTTTCAATTATAAAAGGTAAATAAAGTCCAACAGAAATGGCTGTCGCCACGGAGCAAAGAGGAGACTTGGTTCCGCTCAGGCTAGAAAGTTTTAATTGTAGAAGATAAATAAATCCCAGATACCAGGGTCTCCCCTTGGGTCACCAGGGGGCGTGGCCAGCCTGCAAACCACCACAGGCCCCTCACCCAGGCTACCCCATCCTCCAAGGGAACCCCCATCCTGAACTGGGACACCCTTTAGGGCAAACCAGCCTCCACCCATGCATCAGGCCTACAGGGAAGGGAAGTTGGGCGGGATCCAGGCCTGCAGGAGAGAGCAGTTGTAGGGGACCAGGTCTGTGATGTAGGGCAGTTGTGGGTGATCAGGACAGCAGGGAGGGCATTTGGGAAGAACAAGGCCTGCAAGGGAGGACAGAGGGAGACTCCCAAAGACTTCATCATGCTATACAGAAAAGCACATTATTTAAATCTTACACATTGTTTATTTCTGAAATTTTCCATTTAAACTTTTTAGACCACAGCTGGCCACAGTTAACTTAAAACACAGAAAGCAAAACCTCAGATAAAGGGGGACTAGTGTAGAAGTTAAATGAAACAACTATTCAAACAAAGAATTGTTTTTTTTCTCACAGGAGAAAGTGTTTCTAAGTCTCCTGCATTTATATATGAAACTTAACAATAACTTACACATACAGAAAAGACATATATTATTATTTTGTCTATTTGAATATTTTTTAGATATCTTACCTAATAATAGACAAACATGTAAATTGACCATACCTCTACTACTTTCACTACTCAGCCTATCAGGAGTGAGTATGCAAATTATCCTGCCAAAGATGTAGGTTAATTTGCATATGCAGGTGTGGAGTGGTCAAGAGGGCGGGGGCACCTGCTATGAGGGGTGGGGGAGAGCAGAGGGAGCTACAAGAGCAATGTTCTGGCCCAGGACCAAGGACTTGCAGGCTCCTGAGTGGCCACGAGCGAAGCTATGGGAAGGAAGGCCTATTCTTATACGAATATTGTGCAGTGGGCCTCTAGTTAAAATATAATATTGTTATTATTCACACTTGGTAATTTCAATTGGCAGCAAGGAAGATGATTTTCCACTAAAGACTTCTATTTTTGCATGTAGCCTTGGAATACTTCCAGAATTTTTTTTTTTAATTGTTCCAAATTCCAAGAAAATATCTTTGGTTTATAGTTGCCTGCAGGTTAAGTTACATGAAGTTGTATGTATTATAGTTCATAGGCCTACTCATCAAAGTAGTATTTTCATATTTTCCATCTATATTAATGAGCAATGCTAGTATATTCAAGTAATCTAATGTCCAACTGCCAATTTCAAAAGTAAAAAATTAAAATTAAAAAAAACCTTATAGCTATCAAATCTGATAAGACTTAAATCTTAATTATAATCTACTAGAGGCCTGGTGGATGAAATTCATGCACAGGGGTGGTATCCCTCAGGCCAGCCTGCATCCTCTCTAATCTGGGATCCCTTGAGGGATATCTGACTGCCAACTTAGGCCCAATCTTACTAGGTCTAAATGGGTAGTTGGACATCCCTCTCAAATCCAGGACTGCTGGCTCCCAACTGCTCGCCTGCCTGACTTCCTGATTGCCCCTAACCATTTCTGCCTGCCAGCCTGATCACCCCCTGCCAGCCAGATTTATGCCTAACTGCTCCCCTACCAACCTGATTGCTGCTAACTGCCCTCCCCTGCAGGACTAATCACCTCACAACTTCCCTTCCCTGCATACCCGCTCATCCCCAACTTCCCTCCTCTGCTGGACTGGTCATCCCTAACTGCCCTTCCCTGCAGGCTTAATCACCCCTAATTGCCCTCCCTGGCAGGCCTGGTCCCTCCCAACTGCCTTCACCTGCTGGCCATCTTGTGGTGGCCATCTTGTGTCCACATGGGGGTAGCCATTTTGTGTGTTAGAGTGATGGTCAATTTGCACATTATTCTTTTATTAGATAGGATAGAGGCCTGCTGCATGGGTTGGGGGCAACTTGTTTGCCCTGAAGGGTGTCCCAGATCAGGGAGAGGGTTCCCTTGAGGCATGGGGCAGGCAGGGCAAGGAGCCTGTGGTGGTTTGCAGGCTGGCCACATCCCCACAGCAACCGAAGCAGATAAATAAATCCCCTGGTATCTGGGATTTATTTATCTTCTATAATTTAAACTTTGTAGACTTGAGTGGAAGCCTTGGCCTGCCAGAGTATGCAGAAAGCTTGGCTTCCTCCATTGCTGGGGAAACCCAACCCTCCTGCTCACTCCATCTTGGTTGAGTTAATTTGCATATTCTCTCCTGATTGGCTGGTGGGCATGGCTTGTGGATATAGCAAAGTGATAGTTAATTTTCATATTACTCTTTTATTAGATATGATGATATTATAGAATTCATGACTAATGATGCATGTCTCCACATTATTTAGTTATTATTATGAGACTTTTGGTGGAATTATTCTAAAAAAAACTAGAAATAAGAATAAAATTAGATTATTAGTTTTTTAGGACCATAAATTCAATAGTTTATTAATAATTAGCAGATATATCATAAGTACTTGTTATTGCTAATAATGTGAACTAAAATGATATGACATTACATTTAAAAAAAATATATACAAATTACATTTCTGGATAATTCATGGACTGTGCTGACATTCAGCCAGTAATAAGACCTTAATAAGCTTTCAGGATATCATTAGTTCACAATTAATAATGATAGGAAAAAATAATAGATGTATCTAAATATGATTTAAAGGAAAATATAATAACAGTTGTTATTAGCAAGTGGTTTTAAATACTTGTTAATGATACCTTAAAAAACAGATAATTCATTTGCATCTTAGTTATTATCTTGAAGGTAATGTTTCAATTAGGTAAATTATTAATAGAAAACAATAAATATATTAGCATTTTTAAAATATTTCTAACTGTAAAAAGGCATATGTCTTACTGGCGGGGAGAAATATGTTTTTATTTTATTTTATTAGATATTGGGGAATTTTTTATACTTACCTTTGCCCTCATATGTCTTACTTTTATAAGACTGTTTCCTGAGTAGTACTTTGAAAGAACATAAGTTTATAACTAATACTTTTCAAAGATAGATATATTAAACACTTTGTAACAAAACAGTCTCTAGAAAAAAATATGTCAATTGATTTAAACACCATTCTTTGTTTCTTCAAAATTATAATAAATATTATCTTAAAAATAACTTCAGTGAAACATTTTTATTGTAATTCTTCCTGCTTGTCATCTTCATTATTTTATTTTTCTTTATAATAAATGACATATTGATTACAATCAGATTAGTTCTTAAAACTTAATTACCAGAATACAAATTGTACTTAATATCATATATTGCCTTTTAAACAAATAATATTCCCCTGACTTGTGATCTAATAAAAAGTTCAGTTAACTAAGTGTGTCAATGAAAATCAGATTAAATGGATTGGGCATAATCAATACCTTCTGGAAAATATATTGGAAAAATCTTTATGTCATTTTAAACTTGTTCAAGGACACATAAATATCTCTGGCAAAGTACAAAATTTGCATTTTCAGATTCAAGTTTAATTTTCATTTTATGATGACTCTACATCACCCAAGCAGCATGCTTAAAATATCTAGGTACAATAAAATGTAAAAGAGTTTTGAAGGCTAACAAAGGAACTCTCTTAGTATGTTTTGGCTACTATTGTAAAAATGCCATAGACTGGGTGGCTTCAACAACATCTGTTTCTCACAGCTTTGGAAGCTGAGAAGTGCCTCAACAGGCAGATTTAGTGTCTGGTGAGGTCTTGCTCCCTGATTCATAGACAGCTGTCCTCTGGCTACATCCCCACATGTTGAGGACATTTTGGTTGCAAAAAGGAAACACAGAATTAAATGAACTTTATGTAGTTGAAAAGCAGTATGAAATTCAGCCTGTGAAACAAAGGTTTTGAAGGTGTTTGAACATATTCCAAGCACATATTTGATTTGGAATCCTCTGCATAATCTTGCCAATCCATGCAAAAGCAGCGGTGTGTGCAACCTGGCTCATAATGACCCATGAAAACTGACTGTCAAGAGTCTGTCATTATTTTGATGTTTCACTGCTACCAGCCTTCAAGCCTCACCAGCCACCCTTCTTCTGCCCCACATCTGGGTAAGCTGATTAAAAAACAAAAGCATTCTCTGTCTGCCCAGCTGGTGTAGTTCAGTGGTTGAGCATCAACCTATGAACCAGGAGAGGTCACAGTTCAATTCTCAGTCAGGACACGTGCACAGGTTGTATGCTCTAGGCCCAGGAGGGGGTATGTAGAAGGTAGCGGATCAGTGATTCTCTCTCATTATTGATGATTCTCTCTCTCTCTCTCTCTCTCTCTCTCTCTCTCTCTCTCCATCTCTCCCTCTCTCCCTCTCTCTCTTTCTCTCTCTCCCTCCCTCTCCCTCTCCCTCTCCTTCTCCCTCTCCCTTTCCTTCTCCTTCTCCCTTCCTTTCTAAATTCAATAAAAATATATTTTAAAAAAGCAACAATAAGCCCTAGCTGGTTTGGTTCAGTGGGTAGAGAGGTGGCCTGCAGACTATAGGGTCCCAGGTTCAACTATGGTCAAGGACAGGCACTTTGGTTGCAGGTTTCTCCCTGGCCAAGGTCCTGGTCGGGCTTGTGCAGGAGACAACCAATTGATGTGTTCCTCTCACACAGATAGTTCTCTCTGTCTTTCCCTCTCTCTAACACTCTCTCTAAAAATCAATGGAAAATTATCCTCAGGTGAGGATTAAAAAAAACAAACACACATACATATACACACAAAACAAAACCAAAAACATTCTCTGTCTACCATCTCCAGTTGTTGCTGAAACTCATGGGTAAATTGTCAACATTCACTCTCTCTCCTTGTTAACTGATGGGACACCAAATTTGGTCAATAAGTTCAGATAAAGTATTCACCCTTGTAGACTCCTATATGTTCTTAAGATGGGAATCTATGATTCCAACTTGACAAATTAGATAACATTTAGTAGGCCTACTGACAAAAATGTTAAAAGCTTCCTACCCATCAGTCTGGACCATGAACAATGTCAGAGAGTAAACTGATAAGTTATTATTGTAAAACAAACAAACAACAACAAAAAGCTGCCTTAGATTATTGGAGGAGAAGTGTCGAATGAACTGTATTCCTTGAAGAATTCTTTCACTATCCATCCCAATTGTGGGAAGCCTAGCTCCAAATTTCTAATCACATGGGTAAAATCAGCTCCTAATAGGTTATACCACTGCTCTCAAATATTTCCTACATGCTCAACACAATTGTAATTGAAATAGAGCTCTTGAAGATAATGAAATACAAAGTTTCCCTTCGGTTGCTAGATATCTGGAAATGCATTATTTTGATGTGTCTGATAGTAAGCAATCATTTATGGAATATTTACTCTAGACCAGATACTGTCCTTATTCTTAGGTATTTTCCCCCTAAGAATGTGGGTTAGAAAAATTAGGTAATTTAACCAATCAATGTAATACAACTGGAAAGTTTTAAGCAGGAATTTTAATTGTTTGGGTTTTTCGAAGTATGTTAGTAGATATTTATCTCAAAAGTTCAGCTTTTTTTTAAATTTAGCAATCAGTATGTGATATTTCATATAAATATGATGACAAACTGTGTTTTTCCAGTCTTTCCCATAAGAAGACAGCAAAAATAAATACAAGAAAATTCAAAAATATTATTTTAAAATTAATGACTAATCATTTTTTAAAAATATATTTTATTGATTTTTTTTTTTTACAGAGAGGAAGGGAGAGGGATAGAGAGTTAGAAACATCGATGAGAGAAAGACATCAATCAGCCACCTCCTGCACGCCCCCCACTGGGGATGTGCCCACAACCAAGATATATGCCCTTGATCAGAATCGAACCTGGGACCTTTCAGTCCGCAGGCCGATGCTCTATCCACTGAGCCAAACTGGTCTCGGGACTAATCATTTTTTATTTGTTTTTATTTAGAATAGTATTGGAGAACCAGACTCAATTAAAAAAAAGATGAAGAAGAAGACATACTACTTACATTTTACTAGTATGTGTAGTTAATATTCTGTCATTATTACTTACATCTTTAAATAAGTGGAATTAATATGTTCGTTCAGGTAAAAGATAGGCGATTGTTTCTCTAAGGAGTAAAATTCTGAATATTTCATTTTTACATTTCTAATCTCTGCCAAAACTCATTTTATCTGTGATTAGCAAGTGACCATGTGTAATTTAATGTTTCTACTTTAATAATTTAGTTCAAAAGGGCATTTACTTAAAGCTTTACAATTGAGAGGGAAGATAACTAATCAAATTTTATAAGCTTAGAAACCCAGAATGTGTTGAGCCTCCCCTATTAGACCTGCTGGAAGCAACAGATGCATCAGTGAAATTTAGATGATTCTAAGTGAACCAAAATTATAAAATCTAAAAGCAGTCTTACTAGCTTTATGAGCCAACAAATATGATCTATTTTATGTCACAGATAATTGTTATACCCAATGAAATATGAATGATCAAATCAACAGCTCATATGTTTTATTGTGTGAAAGGGTTTATAAGGGACTGGCTACTTAATTTTTTTTTTGGTATATTATAAATGTAAATACATTTGTTTTGTTTTGTCAATATAATTTCATTTAATATACTCAAATAATTAGAACAATCAGGACCAACATGAAATCTGTAGCTCTAAAGTATTTTTAAATTTATTTTCACACTTGGCTAGATGATAGGCTTCCAACCTTTCATAATAAATTTCATATACTATATATTTATTTTCCAAAATAGTCTAGATTTGTAGAATTCTGTTATGATTATTGTCTTATTCTTGTATATCCCACTTTCGTTGTAGTATCATTTATTCTTGGCTAATTTCTTACATTTGTTTCATATTTATTGTGTTTAGTTTTTCTTCATCAAATTTCCCAGAATTGCATCTACTTTGTTAGTTCATTTAGAGACTAAGCCTTTGACTGGAAGCTCTTATTTATTAACACATATTTTAAAAAGTTATTTTCTGATTGTATCTTTATTTTACTTAATACATAAAATAAATAATTCTTTCTAAAGGGCATTATTAGTCAGGAGGTAAAATATAATCTATAATAATAAAAACATTATATGCTAATTAGACCAGATGATCTTCCAGATGAAGTCGGGCCTGCAAGTGCAGCCTAGGCCTGGGTGCCAGAGGGAAGCCGATGCTGGAAGCAGTGGTCAGCAAACTCATTAGTCAACAGAGTGGCAAAACTGCAACTCTCGAGCCGCAGTTTGCCAACCACTGTTCTAGACTGATAATTCTCAAATAATTTTTTATATTATTATATACCCACTTCAGAGCATTTTAATACTTTCCTTAGTGTATCCTTAACCTGGAATTCAATGCCAAGAATAAGATTTTGAACATTGGAGGGCTAAAACCAACTTTCATATGGGATATGTAAGAAAGAAAAAAATATCAATTTTTCTTTCTTATGGGCAACATTGACCAAGTTAAGAATGTGTTTACTAGACTTAGAAACAAACTATAAAAATGCAGAAGTCCTTATATGGGAGTAGTATGTATAAAGGAACAGCAAGAAGATTAGTACCTGAGTCAGAGAGAGGCCAATAGGAGAATGACAAAGAGGTAGAGGAATCTTACACGACCAACTTAGCCAATATGTCAACTTTTGACATAAAGGACTTTAATCAAAGGAACAATAATAGGGTGGGGCAAGAGTATTTGAAAAACACAAATACTTAAACAGTTGGGAGTATGAGAAACACAGAATTTATTCTTGTATTGTAATTTGTTAATTATTATATTTTCCTTATAAACAGCTGTAAACATATGTTTGTCCCACCCTACATGATCTAATTTAAGTTTCTGGCAAGTCATCTTGGCTGTTCTACTGAGTCTAATGGGGAGGAAAGCAGAAGCAAAGAAACCAACTTCTGCAATCAGGTCTGACTACAAATATTTGAGGGCCTAGTGCAAAATAAAAATGTTGAGTTCCAATTAAAAAAAATAATTGCAGCCGAAACCGGTTTGGCTCAGTGGATGGAGCATTGGCCTGTGGACTGAAAGGTCCCAGGTTCAATTCCGGTCAAGGACATGTATCCTGGTTGCTGGCGCATCCCCAGTAGGGGGCGTGCAGGAGGCAGCTGATTGATGTCTCTCATCGATGTTTCTAGCTCTCTGTCCCTCTCTCTTCCTCTCTGTAAAAAATCAATAAAATATATTTAAAAAAATAATAGTAATTGCAAATGTCAGGAAGACAAGTGTCCTTTGATAGAGAATTGAATAAAGAGTGGTACATGTATATACTATGGAATATCACTCAGCCATAAGAAAGGATGAAATAGTACCATTTGTGACAACAGCCTAAGAATATTATGCTAAGTGAAGTAAGTCAGAAAAAACTAAAACTAAGAACCACATGATTTTACTCATATGTGAGATATAAAACTGAGACTCATAGGTGCAGACAACAATATGGTGGTACCACAGGGAAGGGAAGGGAGGGGTAGTAAAGGGTAAAGGAGCCAAATAATGGTGACAGAAGATAATTTGACTTTAGGTGGTGAGCAACATACAGATGATGTACCATAGAACTGTACACTTTAAACCTATATGCTTGTTAACCAATGTTGTCCCAATAATTTAATTAAAACAAGTGGCTTAGAACAGAGCATTAGACCAAGAACAGGATTCTTTTATTCACCTGGACCTACTGCCCAGGTTGCTCATCCAAGGAGCTGATTCTGTTTGCAATAACTCTTGGGTCAAGGTGATGACAGTGGTTAGAGATTAAACGTTAGGTTTTGAAGCTATACCAGTCTGGATTTCTTTATAATGTATACAGGAGAAATAGGAAACAAGCATGGACAGGTTTTGTCTTAAGCAACTAAAAGTATGAAATAGATCTCATCTGAGGTAAAGAAGATGGAAAAGAAAAAAATCCGCTTAAGAGTTTTGTTTGTGTTACTGTCTTCATTATTACAATTTCATATGAAATGTTTCTGAATTACAACTTTTTATATCTTTTATCTGTGTTATCATTTTTCACGTATTAAAGTTGTTTAATTTTAGAAAATGGTAGCAGACATTTTGTTTTTACTTAGAAAATAAGCCTATCACTTTTCAGACTATTCCTTTTTGGAGTTTTAGTTTCAGTAGTTATTAAAGAAAATAGATTTATAATCTAATACATGTGCTTTTACATTGTATTATTTGTATTCATGAATTTGTTTCTACTATGAGTGTCTTTAAGATTCGCATTCACCTTATCCACTTGAGAGCACTTTTGATAAATCACATTAAATATTGATGTTCAATTAAAACAATCTATATCTAATTTTTTGAAATTAGACTTATGATTAAATGACTTATAGATCCCCTTTTCACCTTCATTCCCACTTATCAAGTGATTACAAGATATCAAGTTTTATAATTAAAACAATAACTTATAAACAACATAATGTATTTGAGAGAGAAATTGGTAAGACCGCCTATATAACAAAGCTTATTATTTTTTAAAGATCTATGTATACATTCTGGCACCACTAAGTGAACTTCGCCATAGCTAACTACATGTCTTAATGCTATTACTTTCTTAAGTTATTGGACAGGGTACCTGACCTGGAGCGGGTCTGCCTAGGGGCAGCCAGTCGTGTATGGGTTCTTGAATTTGTAGAGGTACAGTGGTACAAAGAATGCTCTAGGTGAGAAGCTGCAGCAGGAGAGAGCCAGGCTGGGAGGCTTTAGCTGGATGAGAAGACAGAGCCTGGGAGACAGGTGCAGGGAGTTACCCCTGGACAAGCTGCCTCTGTCCCTTGTTGCCTGGTTGCAAGTCTCATGGCGTCTCTTAGAGTTTGGGGAGATTCCTGCCTGAGGGTGGAGAAGAGGGAAAAAAGAATGGTGCAAACATACTCTCAGTGGGAGAGCTCTTCTTGGTATTTTTGTCTTGAAGATTTTCTCTCTCTCTTGCAAGCAGGAATTTTAGAGGAGGTCTCAGGGGAGGATTTCAACAAAATATTAGTTTCCCAGGTGTGCCCTTTCAGGGTCACGGTCACTACTGATGGGTCAGCACCAGGCATGTGGTCATTGCATCTGGTCCTGGCTTTGGCCACATACTTTTGTTGCTTTTCTGGGCCTGCAGCTGAAATGCAACTAAGGCCTAGATATTATCTCTAGGGAGGTGACCTTCTGTATCTGGCTGTAAATTGCTCAGGCAGTTTGTTTGGCTATCTGTCTCAGTTCCCTCATTTTACCTGCCAAGGAATTTTCCTCGCTTCTTACTATCCTGCCTTCCTTCTGTTGACTTTTTGTTCTCTAATTTAAAATGTTCTGAGGACACAAATGTCAAGTATATTGCTTATAATTGCATTCACACTTGTTATTAAATTCAATTAATAAGTATACTCTAAATATATATGAAAATGAAAGCATGCATTCAGGCTTTAATTTTTGCACTAATCTTTTGCTTATTTTCTAATCAATGCTGAAAAAAAGCTTTAAGATGCTCTTCAGCATTGACTCTGGAGGTCAACAAGGACAGCAAAAACAGAGAGCTGATAAAATGGGGGGGATGAGGCAGCGCGATTATTTCCTGTGTATGTTTTGCAGAAAGATCTTGTTATCTCAAAACTCAACAAGATTATAAAGGTTATTTTTCAAGGTAGGAGATGCATCAAGAAAACTACTCAATCATACTGTCAAATATTTGTGTAGCTGAAAGCAGAATTTATATTAGAAAATGTGTTTCTTGTCTATACCTGATAAAATGGAGAATTTAAAATTGGTAATTAAATTTGAGTTTCCTAAATTTGATGAAGCTAAACAACTGAGGATTCTGAAAAGCTCTTCTGACTAAGATGTGTAATCATTTTGAAAAATATCGAAGAAAGAACGAATATACTATGCCATAGAAATTATAACAGAATTGAAAGTTAATTTCAAGTTTTTATTATTTTAATTTCTAATTAAATTTTTAATTCATTATTAATAGCATGGGTCTACCATAGATACATATTTCTAATTATAAAATATATAATTTCTATAATAAAGTATTTACCTAAACTTAAAATATTTTTAAAATACTTAGAAATTTTTACAATGTAATAGTAGATGTGTATGTGTGTTTGTGTGTTTTAAAAGAGAAAGGCATGAAAACTGTTGACATATTAATAGTGCTGTAAGCAACTGAATTTCAAATAAGGACTTCTCATAGTACTGTTTCAAGTAATAATTCAATCTTTATTTGCCTTATTTATTTTTTTAAAGATTCTGCTTCTAGACTGTTCTAAACTCTTGCAAAAAGAGAAAGCTATAAAGGGTAACTTATTGATGAATTTTAGTAGTGAAAAGTATGAAAATAAAAAGCAAGAAAGGCACTTATCTATCTTTCATTTTTATAAAACAAACTTATTGACTGGCCTATCTAATTTTTTTTTGTTTGAAAGTATGATTTCTGCATCACATGTAAAATTACAGATACTAATGGTATATATGGATTAAAATATTTTAAAGGAGTATGGTAAGCAATAAGTTACTACCACTTGATAATATGTGTAATTCATATATATTCATATTCAATCAATAAGTTCATGCTATCTAAAAGTTTATAACAGATTAAAATTATACATATTTCATAAATATGTGAACACAGAGTCCATAATATCAATAGACACCCAAAGCTCTAACTTGAAAATAAAAAAAATTGTTCCAAGATGATCCAACGTTTCAATAAATTAGTGCTATTAAGGTTTTCATTTGTCTGTGGTATTTCTATTATACCTCCATTGTTATGGCATGCTCATCATGAACACAATGCAGGGCTCTGGCTGCCGGGTATCTCTGCTATTAGTATATCATATTTGGTTGATTTGCTTTCCTGACTCTATTGTATTTCACTGAAAAATATTCACATATGTCTTAGAAAGACATGGTAAATAAATAAGAACCAATTAAGAAGAGTAAGAGACAATTGAAGTAGTATAATAAGGACATGGAAAGAGGTTCACACTGGAAAACTAAATTGAAAGATTGAGAAAGGATTATTTAAAGAATATCTAAAGAATTATAATAAAGCCATTATCCACCTAGTCATTCAAATGCCTTATATTCAATAGTCCATGACCCTTTGAAATCTTTATCAAATAGATTGCATGGTTCTATTTTTCTTCTTCATTATTCCCCTTTTCTCTTTAAATATGGTTTGTTCATATTTTTATCTTATGCTATTTTTCAAAAACCCATGATAGTTTTATTACTATACTAGAGGCCTGGTGCACAAAATTCATGTATGGGGAAGAGGGTCCCTCAGCCCGGCCTGCAACAATGCCAGATTCCCGCCCCCCAGCTGGCCTTTGGCCAGAGGCCCACCTGCCCAGCCCCCTTCCTTCAGTGGGCCAGGACACACGTGACACTGGAGCTCATTGCTGAGTTGATGCCGCCAGCGTCCAGTGCCAGGCTGCTATGTGTGCTGCCATCTTTGTGATAGGGCGACAGTTAATTTGCATATTACTCTTTTATTAGATAGGATATCATGTAGTATGCAATATTATTTTCACATGAGTAAAATGTTGCATGTTACAATTTATTTTGTCTGTAAACTATAAATTGAGCATGTAATGTGTACACACCTTAACAAACCACATACCCAAAATATACTGCCTTCCAATACCATTATTTAATTGCACATGAAAGGGTAGGTTAGAAACTTGAGCTGAGGTTAAATGAGGGTTTTGGGGGAGGGTTTCATGTGGGGTGCTCATGTGGTAGCAGTTACAAGTGGGCTCGATAGGTCCCCTGTGTGTTCATTCACTGGTGTGGTTACTGGGAACTGCATCCATACTGTGATTCTTTAATTCTCATTTATATAAGTTCTCATCTTTCAGGGACATGACTTTATTTTTTTTCTTTGTGCAAGGGATTTTAATAATTTAGTAGATATAAGACTATTCAGATTTTCTGTTTAATGCTGTGTCAATTTTGTTAATTTGTATTTTTCAGTGCATTTGCCCATTTCATATAAGTTGAAACTAAGTTGTGGCCTTCTTAATTGGTTCCATTGTCTGTTTTATATTTCATTTATTTTTGCTCTATAACACATATTTTTTTTATTTTTTTATTAATTTATTTATTCCCCCTATTGCCCGTCCCACCCCCCAGTACATGCCCTCATCAGTCCCTCCCCACCCTCACCTTCCCCCATTGCCCTGTATCCACTGGCTATGCCCACACACACATGCATACAAGTCCTTCGGTTGATCTCCTACAGGCCCCTCCTCCCCAACTTCCCCTGCCTTCCCACCATAGCACGACAGTCTGTTCATTGCTTCTTTGCCTCTGCGTCTGCTTCCCATCCACCCTCATTCTTGTCTTTAAAAACATCTGCCCCTGTAGGCTAGAATAAACCCACCAAAGCAAAAGAAAAATGATGGAGTCCCAATTTCAATGTCTGATAGCTTTGAGTCCCAGTTTCAATGTCAGACAGTTCCTTATGTATACATGTCATCAATGGTATCTGGATACTGGACAGATGGTGGCGATGCCAGTCCGACCCTTTCTGGTTTGGTCCTGGGCATCCTGTAGCTATGCTCAGCTGCTAACTGCAAGGCGTCGTCAGCATCTTCCATCTGTGGACTGTTTCTCCTCTTGCCTTCGTGTTTGGTGCAGACCTGTCCGTTCCTCTCTGTTCCACTTGGTCTTGGAGTTTTTTCCTGAAAGTATATAAACATATTCTCTACCAAGAGTTAATAAAGGAATCTTTTCTATAACATTGACTTGCGGTCCTTTTATTTTTGCCTACTCACTTTTCCTTTGTCTTATTTTGACACCATGTGTGTTTTTCATGGGTGTCTTGCTATTAGCATTACAAATGGAAATTAATTTTCTAAAGTGAACATTTTCTAAATGCAATTTACTTACCAGATATTTTGATTTACATACTATTATTCTAAACATATTTAAAAATTAATTCAACATGCTTCTAAATAAAAAGAAATCAAGGAATATAGGTAGCTAATTTAGCTACAGAGACAGCATTTCATTTTATTCTGTTAAGCACACTACATGAGTTGGGGAAGCATACGTTTTACTGAATGTGTTGATTTAACATCTTATTTACAACTTATTTAAACACTAGGGGCCCAGTGCACAAAATCGTGTGCAGTTAGGGTATGTAGGCCTTGCTTGTGATCAGGGTCATGTTCTTCCCACTCACCAGTCCCCAGTTCCACCCTGCTGCCACCACCGATTAATTGGAGCCTGAGGGCTCAGAGGAGGGATAAAGAGGTTTGCCTTCTGCCTGCTCACCAGTCCCTGCTGTGCTACTCACCCCAGATCCCCAATTAGCCATCCCTTGATCAATGGGAGCCTGCAGGACAGGGGGAGAGACCAAGAGGTCTGTTTTCCTCCTGTTCACCAGTCCCCAGTTCTACCACACCACTGCCTCAGATTGATCAAAGCCTGAGGGCTAGAGAGAGGGACCAAGAAGTCTGCCTTTAGCCCAATTGCCAGTCGCCGCTGCCACTGATTGATTTGAGCCTGGCTGCCCTGAGCAGGGTGTTGGGGGCAATCAGGGCAGTTTGCTGGCTGCAGTGGGTGTCATAGTGACTGGTCGTTAGGTCGTTTTAGTTGTGATGGCATTACGGTCATGGGCTTTTTATATAGAGAGATATTTTTAAAAACGGAGCAAAATATTTTCTCAAAGGATCTTTTGATTCATACTTTTTTTCCAGTGCAAATAAAATAGATACAGAAAGCAATATCAAGGTATTAATACATAATTTCAATACAGTATAACACTTTGAATAGAAAATACATGGTGCCTTTTAGTATTACGATAGAAATATGAGATAAATTAATTGAATAAAAATGACATGATTTTAGCTACTTTTATATCTTCTATTGGGTTATAGGTGTTTATTGCTAGAGAAATAGCTAGTTTATATTGATTTGCTCATGATGAATTCATACTAGGAAAGGGAGAAAAAAAGAAGCCATGTGTGTGAGAAAGAGAATGAGAGAAACAAGATAACTCCTAGTGTAGAGCAATAAAAGATGTTTTTGTTACTTTGTCATTTCAGTGTTCACCTCCTTTGCCCTACTTGCAAGAATTTATGATCATTGCAGTAGTTGTATAATCTAATTTATTTGAAAAAGCCTATGTGGACAAGGAGTTTACATATCTCCCTTGATAATCTTTTTAGGGTCTTGTATTAATTTCTGTCAAGTGTATCTTCCTGTTGTCCAATCTAAATCACTCCTGCTGTGATTTAAACATATTTCCACGTCTTCTGCTCTCAGTGGATACGAAGAGCAGCTGGATATAATACTCTTGAAGGTGACAGTTTTAAAAGGCGCTCATTTAATCTGCTTGGGACAAAACTTACAAATCTTGGACTATTTCCTTTCCAAGTCAGTTGAAGGTTTTTAAGTGATTATATGCCATACAAATTATTAGCATGGTAGCATAGCAATAGACCAACAGAGTAGAAACACTTTTTCTATATATTTCTCTCCTTGTTCACGGCTTTATATGTGCTGATAGCTTTTGAAATGGGCACAGTTAGGTGTTTGTTTTGTTGTTGCTTTATTGTCCCATGTGTATCACAGTCAGTATATTAAGTGTTTGAAGTTGTGTGAAAATTGGAATGTGAAAAGAAAATTGGAACGTGAGTGTATGCAAAATTTTGACTCTAACTAAAAAACCCTTGAGAAAGCTTTATAAGTTTAATGTATTTTATGATATCACTTTGATTCTTGATTTTTAAATTTCTGCTGAGAAAACATGGAAATCTAGTGTTTTAGGAGTTGGTTGAATGATCTGTAAAAAATATTTTACTCCAAAATAAAATTAGATAAATATTTGTTGGTAGACAGAGAAGACGTGGTGGAAGAGAACAAGGTTTTGGCTAGTGGTACCTGGCATAGTAAGCCTCGAGAAAGACCAAATGTATGAGTCTCAAATATCTCTTTTCTATAATACAAACTATTTAATAAGCATCCCATGTTTAATGCCAATTATTTTATTAATGTTAGTATCATGAAAGATTTCCCCCAGCATAGTCTGTTGATATACTTTTAGCATCTCTAGTTCTAGACTCACAAGACTATCTTTTGTTATGGATTTGACCCATGTTTTAGCTAAGTTCAGTATGAAAACACAATACCTTCTCCAAAGATTAGTTTCTACATACTGAATTCATTCTGTATACCATTTGAATTTTGTAAAACAAATATTGTAACAAGTAGGTTTTGGGAACAGAGCATTTTTGAGGATATAGTGGTCAGGCAATAAAGCAATATTTTCTCTACCCCTTGGCCAAAGGATGAAATATCTATCGTGGACAAAGCTATATCAAGCCTGGTAACTTTGATATAAGGAAATATTATTATATTGGTTCTCAAAATTATGACCATATCTCAGATTCTTAACAATCACTCTAAGAAAGGGAGAGGAAAAAATAATGTTCCAAGTATGACATTGTATTTATAAGAAAATGGACAGTGAGCCAGTGAGATTTGCTGAATTTTCTAATATATTTTATAGATAATATGAGAACGCTTTGTTTTCTGCTAGGAGATTCCACAGGTAAAGAACTCAGTATTTAATTTCATCATTTGTCAGGTAAGTGCAGATCTAAAGGGAATGCCTGAAAAATGATTGGCACACTCGGGTAAAGCGCATCTCCTAATGTTATTGTTAAATATCCTTCCCATACTTTTTTTAGCTGTGTATTCCATTATCATATAGTGAGCTCTTCTATCTTTAGATCTCCCAAATACCGTAGGGCATTCAAGTCAATCATTATAAATCTGTCTATGTTCTACTGGAATACAAAAACCACCACAGAATTCAGTGAAGGTTTTATATTATTGCTCATATATCTGCAAGTCAGCTTGATATCAGCTAATCTACCCTGGACTAAGCTGAGCAGTCTGTTTGTCTTAGGCAGACTTGCTCATGAATCTACTAGCCAGGCAGAGGCCAAGTAAATCTGTCTTGTGCTGGATCACAGACTGAAGGGGATCTATTCTTACAGAGAAGGGAGAGCTGCCAGAGGTCAACATAAATAGATGAGGTCTCTTTTAGGCCTCAGGTCAAAATCGGAACACTGTCACTTCTACCCATATATCACTGCTCAATAAAGGTCAATCAACCAAGCCTGAAGTTAAGGTTCAAGTTTTTACACTGACTCTTATCCAGAAGCATGGATCTACTGAAGGGTGAGAAATTAGGGTCATCATATAGATCTCAATCTGTTCAAGTGCCCAATTTTATCCTTTTTTCCAAGGTGTCTCCTTTCTTTATGCAGTAGAGGATAAAAAATAGAAAATTGCTAAAAGGGTTTCCTCATTATTAAAAGTAAGATAAAAATATTTATTTCTTTCTCTGTCTTGATTTAGTTCTGTAATATAGATTCACATAATTCCTTCTTTAAACATCCTATCTAATAAAGAGGGGATCTGCTAATTGACCATCATTCCATCACAACAATGGTTGCTACCACAGCTGAAGCCAAGTTCCCATAAAGAGCCTTAACGAGCAATCAGCAGGGACTTGAGGCTGTGTCTTCCTCAGCTTCTGTGGGGCTTGACAGGGTACTTCAGGCCCCATCCCCCACCCAGCAGGGTTTGACAGGGGACCTCAGGCCACATCCCACCCCAGCACTAGGCCAGGGGAACTGAGGCCATGCCCCCTGCCCAACGGGACTTGATAAGGGACCTCAAGGTGCACTTCCCCTCCTTGTGCTGGGCTAGGGAACTTCAGGCTGCTCCCCCTGCCTCAGCACCAGGCCAGGGAACCTCAGGCCATGCCCCTCCACCAGGTGGGGCTTGACAGGGGACTTCAAGCCGCATCTCCCACCCTGGCACCAGGTTGGAGAACCTCAGACTGTACCCCCTGCCCAGTGGGGCTTGATGGGGAACCTCAAGCCATGGCCCCCACTCATCGGGGCTTAACCAGGAACCTCAAGGTGCACCCCAGTGCTGAGTCAAGGGAACTCAGGCCATGCCCCACTAGTGGGGCTTGATAGGGAACCTGAGAATGCACACCCCTGCTGGTGGGGCTTGATGGAGGACCTGTGACTATACCCCTTCCTGGTGCTGGGCCAGGGGACCTAAGACTGCACCCTCCCCTACCTGGCAAAGCTTGATGGGGGACCTCAGGCCATGCCCCACACCCAGCAGGGTTTGACGGGGACCTCAAGGCATGCTCCCCACCCTGGTCTGAGTTGGGGACTTCAGGCCATGACCCCCATCCTGGCTGGGCCAGGGGACCTGAGGTTATGCCTCCTGCTCAGTGGGGCCTGACTAAGATGCGACTGGCCGGGCCTAGATCTAGCCCAATGCAGGAGGGAAGGGGCGTGAGTCTGGGTCTCATGCGATTTTGAGGCAAGTGTGGGTGAGCGGGGACTTCACTCTAGGTCCCATGGTGTGCCCCAGACTCTAACAGGAGGAAGCTTTTCATATACATTTTACTAATTTTCTTTCATCTCTGATACTTCTATTATAGAGAAAGGGCAAGTAGCAATATTAAATTATTTCCTGTAATCAATCTCCTTTTAATGTGCTTGAATTTTGTGCACCAGGCCATTAGTATCTGAAAAATTTCCCTGTAGACTTTATTAATCTAGGACTTCCTTTTGTAGGGGATACAATTGTACATTAGTTATCTGAAATATTTTGATATTTTAAAAAAGTTGTATCTTCTTACATAATAATATTATATATGGGTGATATATATATATATGACCATACATACATGCATACATATGCATACAAATATTTGTATATCACACACACACACACACACACACACACACACACACATACACTATATAATAAAAGGGTTATATGCAAATTGACCATAAGGGTGGAACAACCAGAATGATTTGGTTGCTATGACGCACACTGACTACCAGGGAGCAGTTGCTCAATGCAGGAGCTTCCCCCTGGTGGTCAGTGGGCTTCCACAACGATTGTGAGTGGGCATGCTGCTCAGCCAGAAGCTGGCTCATGCCTGGCCAGTGCAGTAGTGGTAGCGGGAACCTCTCTTACCTCTTCAGCAGTGCTAAGGATGTCCCACTAATAGCTTAGGCCTCAGGGGTTACCAGGGTATCAGAGGGATGTCTGACTGTCAGCTTAGGAAATTTATTTTTATTTTTATTTATTTATTTATTTTAAAATATATTTTATTGATGTTTTACAGAGAGGAAGGGAGGGAGATAGAGAGTTAGAAACACTGATGAGAAAGAGAGACATCGATCAGCTGCCTCTTGAATGCCCTGCACTGGGGATGTGCCCACAACCATGGTACATGACCTTGACCGGAATAGAACCTGGGACCTTTCAGTCTGTAGGCTGACGCTCTATCCACTGAGCCAAACTGCTTTGGCAGGAAATTTATTTTTAAAGTGTTTTATTGTATGTTATATTGTTACATAAAATTCCCGATATAGGAAAATTATTGGTCAAATATCAGGAGATAAACACATTTTAGTGCCAAGCCACAATTAATAGATCAATTCATTAATTTTATTTTTAATAAATGAGTCGGACTTCAAATACAACACCAGTTAGATTCTGATTTTAAACTTTCATGTGCTATAACATATATCAAATAAATATATTATTGTAAAACAAACAATAGCTGGATTATTATATATTATCTAATATCTGCCTAGCTTTCTCAGACTTTTAAATATAAGGAAGACCTTATGACAGTTAATTTTATGTGTCAACTTGACTGGATAATAAGTTGTCCACGTATCCAGTTAAACATGATTTCTGAGTGTGTCTCTAAGGGTGTTTCTAAAAGAGATTAGCATTTGAAGTCCACTGGAAATTCTCCATCGTGCTGCAACTTGAAGAAATGTCTTGTACGAGTCTATTAACCTTCTCCCCCACAGTGGAGGGATTAGGTATGGCAGTACTATTTTGCCAAGTGTAATTTCTATAATGTTCAGACTTCACATTACTTTTTCTCAGAATGAATACTTACATTTATTCTTCAGTAAAAATATATGTGCTTCATGAGTATGACAACTTAAATTAATCCCACTTGTTTCCCTCTGTGAATTTGGAGAATTTTGTAAGTTAGGAAACAAAAGCATTCTTCTGCTTATACTTACTTCAGCAACAGGCATTTCACCTTAATTTTTCACAAAAACAACAGAAAATGTTGAAGTGTATTGAAGTGGTGAAGGATTGAATGAGAACCACTGATATTTATATACAGCTAACCAAAACTTTCCATAGAACTGTACATCTAAAGGTCAACATATCTCAATAGAAATTAGGAATCTAAGAATACTGAGGTGAACTTTGTTGTGGAAGTGTAGCTTGTGTTAGGGAGTGATCCTTTCACACATATTCTTTTAATAGTGATGCAAATATGTTAAGAGTACATGCAAAAGCAAAAAATTTTGTTAGAATAGAGCTATTACATTTAATATTTTTAAATGTAAACCTCAATAGAAAAAAAAATCAACTGCCTACATTTCATGAATGACTTGAAATTGCTAGGTGATGTGAGGTTTACATCAAGATGGAAAAAGGTATTTTTTCTTGAATTTTACCTTAAAAACATTTTAGAGGGAGCCAAGGGAGCAATGTCTGTCATTATCACTCACCATTTTTTTAGGAGAAAGGAGAAATGAGCACAAATCTATCCCTTAGGCAAGAGTAAGCTTTGTGACTTCTCTGGCTCAGAGAAACAAAGAAGCCATGGATCAATTTCCTAACTATTGTACAAAGTCCTGGACTCTAAGGAAATGCTTACAGATTGCTTTAACTTTGTTTGTAAAGCTCTGCTTCACTCCAAAATATATAGAGGACACAACTTTAATAATCATGTAATTTTTTATGGGTCATTCTTCCTGTACCAGTTCTAAACTTATGATAGTTTCCTAGTTTCCAACCCTAAGCCCTTAATAAAAAAACTCCCAGATTGTACACATATGAGGGATATTGGCTATACTCATACCTAGAATAAAAAGAAAAGAAAACATAATGTCATGTAGAGCTTGCATAAAATTAATCAAGCAAAGATGCAGATCAGTCAGGTGCGCACACTGGGAGCTGGACCGGGTGAAATCTGCACCTAGAGAAATCTGTGGATGTTGGCCTGGGCGTGACCCCTGAATGTGGAAGGGAGCCCTCAGAGCTGTTAACAGAGGGGATCTAGAAAGCAACCCATTCAGAACTGGCACAGAAGAACAACCGGGGAGTTATTTAAGTGTGTCAGCTGCTTGGACAGGAGCAGGGAATGGGGACTGCACAGACTTGTTCTTTTTTCTCTTCAGATCCTTGCTTCTGATTGCTAAGCCCAATACATAGGATCACCCAATTGGGGACATCCTAAGAGACTTCAAGAGAAAGTTGTTTTCCTGGAACCTGGGGATCAGAGCACAGAATAACCATCAGAGAACCAGCTCTGGAGTAACCCACTCCCACAAACTGGTACTGAGTGCCACAGGGAAAGCAGGATCTAAGCACAGGCTAGAGAGGACCTGTAATCTTTGAGGTCAATCCCAAAACATTGTAACCCAGGGGCTGACTCACAAATTGACTCTTGTGTAATCACAAAAGAATAGAGATTAAGACACTCTGCCTGCTTAAAAAACAGGACTGACTAACAACACTGAGCACCAGTGGAATGCAGGGAACTACAATATTGTCCTGAATAGGAAATGGGCATGCCAAACAAAACAATAGAGGAAATGACCTTCACTGCTGCACATTCTATTCTTTTGTTTTTAATTTTTTTAATTTTTAATTTTTAATTTTTTATTTTTTCCTCTTTTATTTCAGATTTTTTTCTTTTTTCCTCAATTGATTTTTCCTTTTTAATTATTACATTTTTATTTTTAATCAGTATTATTACTACTAGTATTTTACCTTTTTTTAAAAAAAAGTGTCATTTTATTTTCTCTGTATTTTACTTTGGGATTAGAGGTCTACATTCTATTTTCATCTTTCCTTTAGCATCATTTTACTCTAACTCAACTCTACCTTTATGCTAGCACTCTCTTCCAAACTTTTCCCCTTTTGTTTTCCTGTTTCTCTTACCCTTTTCCTTTTTTAGATTTTCCCTATTCTGTCTTTTTGACCCCCTGTTAAAATTTTACACCATTTATATATTAAATTTCCAATTCCCTGCTCCAAATCCATACACACCTCTCTCGTCTCTGTCTTCACTATCCAAAAAAATTGTTTTTTCTCTCTGTCCCTTTGTTGTTGTTTGCTTGAATGTTGATCATATCAATTTTATATACTTTTTTGTGAGATTGTTTTGCTTATTCTTCTTGTTTTATTTTATTCTTTGTTTCCTTTCTTTTTGTTTGTTTTTTCACCTCTGCTTTCCCTCGCCTCCCTTGATATTAGTTGTTGTTTGTAGTTTGTATTAATCTCCAGGTAGTTGTTGCTGGCCTTTGTTGGGATTAGTTTCTGTTCTATTGGACTTTTCTTCTCATATGTATAATTTGTTCGCCTTTTCTTTCTTATTCTCTTTCTTTTCTCTCTTACTTTTTTCTTTTTTTTTCTTTTTCTCTCTTCTCCCAATTTCATTTTGGCACTCCTTTTCTTTTTCTTTTTTCTTCTTTTCTGTCTTCTTCTTTCTCTCCTATCCCCTAATTTTTATCTCTCTGGTGGTCATCTTAATTTGTGGCTATTAATAGCATGAGTACATTTCTGTTCAGTGCCTTGTGCATTCTACATGTTTGTGTTGTATATTGTGCCTTTAAATAAACGCAGGAGAGAGAACTACCTAATCAGACACCCATAGAAAAGAGACCATGGACAGACAAAGAAACAGCCTGCATATGAAAGAAAAGCAGGAATCAACAGAAAAGTAAGTAAATGAAATAGAGGCAAGCAACCTGCCAGAGAAAGAATTCAGAGAAATGGTCATAAGGTGGCTGAAAAGAATGGAAGACAAATTCGACAATATGAGTAAAAACCAAGAAAATGAAGAAGAACCAAGAGAAAATGAAGAAGAACCTAAAAGAAATGAAAAATGACATCGCTGCTATAAAAAACTCAATAGAAAGCACCAAAAGTAGACTAGAAGAAGCAGAGGACTGCATCAGTAAGCTAGAAGACAAGGTAGGAAAAAATACCCAAGTAGAGCTTCTAGAAAAAAAATATCCAAGTAGAGCTTCTAGAAAAAAAAATTAAAAAGCAGGAGGAGAGTCTAAGGGACCTTTGACATAATACAAAACAAAACAACATCTGCATTAATAAGGGTTCCAGAAGGAGAGAAAATTGAGCAAGGAATAGAAAGCCTGTTTGAAGAAATAATGATATAAAACTACCGTAGTAAAGGGAAGAAAAGACCTTCACAAATACAAGAAGCTCACAGAGTTCCAAGCAAAATGAACCCGAAAAGTCTGACACCAAGGCACATTATAATTAAATTGGCAAACACCAATGACAGAGTAAGAAGCTTAAAAGTGGCTAGAGAGAGACAGAAAGTTACCTACAAAGGAACCCCCATTGGGCTAGCAACTAATATCTCAACAGAAACTCATCAGGGGAGGAGGGAATGAAAGGAAATATACAGAGTCATGCAAAGAAAGGGTCTGAATCCAATAATACTGTACCCAGCAAGGCTATCAATCAAAACTGAAAGTTGTCAGGAACTTCACAGACAAAAAAAAGACTATGGAAATTTATTACCACCAAACCAGCAATGCATGAAATGCTAAAAGGTCTGCTGTAAAAAAAAGAAAGAAAAAAGAAAAGAAAAGAAAAGAAAAGAAAAGAAAAGAAATGGGAAGCAAAGAAGAAACACAGAGGTAAAAAATAAAAGTAGTGACAAATAAGTACCTATCAATAATAACTTTAAATGTAAATGGATTAAATGCTCCAATCAAAAGACATAGGTAACAGATAGGATAAGAAAACATGACCCATATATCTGCTGTCTACAAGAAACCTACCTCAGAAAAAAAAGATGCACACAGACTGAGGATGAAGGGATGGAATACGGTTTTTCAGGCAGATGGAAATGAAAATAAAGCTGGGGTAGCAATACTTATATCTGACAAATTAGATCTCAAAGTGAAGGACATAATAAGAGATAAGTAAGGCCACTTCATAATATTAAAGAGAGCAATCCAATAAGAAGAAATAACTCTGATAAACATATATTCACCCAATAAAGGAGCACCTAAATACATAAATTAACTCCTGGAGGATATCAAGGGAGAGATTGACAGCAATATAATCATAGTAGGAGACTGTAATACCCCACTATCACTATTGGACAGATCCTCTAAACAAAAATTCAGCAAAGAAACATCAATCCTAAATGACTCACTAGACCACATGGAATTATTTGACATCTTCAGAACATTTCACTCCAAAGCCACAGAATATAGGGTCATAGGCACAGACTCTTCAAATTCAAGAAGGTAGAAATCATATCAAGCATCTTCTTAGATCACAGTGGCATAAAACTACCATAAAAATAATCCAAAGCAATCAAACACATGGAGACTACATAGCATGCTATTAAACAATGACTGGGTAAACAAACAAACAAGAAGCAATGGTAATAAATTACCTAACCCTATAATTCAAAGAACTAGAAAGAGAGCAACAATAAAAGCCCAATGTAAGCAGAAGGAAGGAAATAGTAAAGATGAGAGTGGAGATAAATGACAGAGAAACCAAAGAAACAAATCAAAAGATCAACAAAATCAAGAGCAGGTTCTTTGAAAGGATAAAGAAGATTGATGAACCTCTAACTAGGTTCACCAAAGAGCAAAGGGAGAAGATTCAAATAAACAAAATTAGAAATTAAAGAGGAGAAATAATAACAGACCCCCCTGAAATACAAAGTATTGTTAAAAAATACTATGCACAACACTATTCCAACAAACTGGACAACCTGGAGGAAATGGACATATTCCTAGAAAAATATAATCTCCCAAAACTCAATCAGGAAGAATTGAAACATCTCAATAGTCTAATAACTATGGAAAAAAAATTTAAGCAGTCATCAAAAAGCTTCCAGGAAACAAAAGCCCATGGCCAGATGGCTACACTCTAGGAAAAATTAAAACCTATCCTCCTTAGACTATTCAAAAAATTCAAGAAGAAAGAACACATCCAAGCACCTTCTATGAGGCTACCATCACCCTAATACCAAAACCATATAAATACAACACAATGAAAGAGAATTACAGGTCAATATCCCTCATGAACATAGATGCCAAAATCCTAAACAAAATTCTAGCAAATCTGTTCCAGCAGTACATCAGAAAGATTATACAACATGACCAAGTAGGATTTATCCAGGGAATGCAAGGATGGTACAATATCCACAAATCAATAAATGTGATACATCACATAAACAAATTGAGAGATAAAAATCACATAGTCATATCAATTGATGCAGAAAAAGCATTTGATAAAATTCAAAACCATTTCTTGATAAAAACTCTCAGCAATATGGGAAAACTCTCAACATCATATAATCCATATATATTAAACCCACAGCTAACATCATACTCAATGGGAGAAAACTAAAACCATTTCCCCTAAGAATAGGAACAAGACAAGTATGCCCACTCTCACCACTCCTGTTCCACATGGTACTGGGGGTATTAGCCATTGCAATTAGACAAGAAGAAGAAATAAAAAGCATCCAAATTGGAAAAGAAAAAGTAAAGATGTCCTTATTTACAGATGACATGATACTGTACATAAAAAACCCGAAAGGCTCCATCAAAAAACTAATAGACTTAATAAATGAGTTTGGCAATGTAGCAGGATACAAAATTAATGCCAAGAAATCTAAGGCATTTTTATACATTAATAGTGAACTTACAGAAAGAAAGACTAAAAAAACAATCGCATTTACCATCGCACCAAAAAAAAATTAAGATACCTATGAATAAACTTAACTAAGGAGGTAAAAGACCTATATGTGGAAAACTACAGGACACTGAAAAAAGAGATAGAGGAAGACATAAACAGATGGAAGAGCATCCCATGCTCTTAGATTGGGAGAATCAACATCATTAAAATGTCCATACTACCCAAAGCAATTTATAGATTCAATGCATTCTCCATTAAAATACCAATGGCATATTTCACAGACCTAAAAAGAACTCTCCAAAGATTCATCTGGAATACAAAAAAAAAAGACCGTCAATAGCCACAGCAATCTTGAGAAAGAAAAATAAAGTAGGTGGGATCTCAATACTACTAGATTTCAAGCTGTATTACAAAGCTACTGTCCTCAAAATAGCCTGGTACTGGCAGAAGAGGAGACATATAGACCAATGATATTGACCCAAACCACTATGCTCAATTAATATTTGACAATGGAGGCAGAAACATACAATGGAGTAAAGATAGTCTCTTCAATAAATTGTGTTGGAATAAATGGACAGAAACAAGCAAAAAAATGAAACTAAACCACCAATTTATACCATACACAAAAATAAAACTCAAATGGATACAGGATTTAAACATAAGATGGGAAATCATAAAAAATTCTAGAGGAATCCACAGGCAGCACAATCTCAGACATATGCTGAAGGAACTTCTTCACTGATACTGCTCCAAGAGCAATAGAAGCTAAAGAGAAAATAAACAAATGGGACTACATCAAAATACAAAGCATTTGCACAGCAAAAGAAACCATCAATAAAACAACAAGAAAGACCACTGTATGGGAGAACATATTTGCAGTGTTATCACTGATAACAGTTTAATCTCCAACATCTACAGCCAATTTATGCAACTTAATAAAAGGAAGATAAATAACCCAATAAAAAAATGGACAATGGAACTAAATAGAATCTTTTAGAAAAAAGACAGAAGGAAGGCCAAGAGACACATGAAAACATGCTCAAAGTCACTAATTATCCGAGACATGCAAATCAAAATGATAATACAATACCATCTCACACCTGTTATAATGGTAATGATCAACAAATCACCAAAGACAAGTGTTGGCAGAGAAAAAGGAACCCTCGTGCACTGCTAGTGGGAATGCAGACTGGTGCAACCACTGTGAGAACAGTATGGAGTTTCCTCAAAAAACTACAAATGGAACTCCCATTTGACCCAATAATCCCATTCCTAGGAATATATCCTAAGAAATTAAAAGCATCAATCAGAAAGGATCTATGCACCCCTATGTTCATAGCAGCACAATTTTCAATAGCTACAATTTGGAAATAGCCTAGGTGCCCATCAGCAGATGAATAGATCATAAAACTATGGTACATCTACACAATAGAATACTATGCTTCTATAAAAAAGAAGGAATTCTTACCATTTGTAGCAACCTGGATGGAAATGGAGAGCGTTATGCTAAGTGAAATAAGCCAATCAATGGAAAAAATATACCACATGATCTCACTCATTTATAGATATTAAAAAACATTATAAACTGATGAACAAAAATAGATAGATATAGAGGCAGTAAAGTATCAAGCAGACTGTCAAATTACAGTGGGAAGGTTAGGGAGAGGTTTGGTAGATAAGAGATCAACTGAAGGACTTTTATGCATTCATATAAGCATAACCAATTGACACAAGACACTGGGGGTTATGGTATGCATAGAAGTGAGGGAAGCAATGGGAAGTAATGTGTACATGTAATTAATAAAAAAATTAAAAAAGAATGATTAGAGTTATCCATATTACAAGAATTATAATTGTATAAGTATATTTGTTTATATTTTGTGAATCATATTTGTTCTGGTACTTTGCTGCCTAATTGTAGATACTCTTATTTTTTTACCTATATCACCTTCTATATTTTCAAAGTCTTAATTCTTTTAACATACTCTACTGATTTGAAGGGTTTCTTTATCATCAGAAAATACCCAAACAAGTAACTGGCCCATAATTATAAAGATTATGATATCCTTGAATACAGTCTTGCACATTCAATAATCATCTCTGTTAAACACTTCTGTATGTCAGTGGTTTTAAAATGCTACAAATCTACTATTTTATTTAATCACAATACATGATAAGTACTGATTATGCTCATATTTTATATTTAAATATACAAAATGTTTGTTACACCTATATAGCAAGGAGATTTCATTCATTTTTTATTCTTAATCAATATTCTAAGCATATATATATATATATATATGCTTGTGGTGGTTAGAAAAAAATTAACAATAGTTTTAATGTCATCCCTGGTGTTAAATATTAGAATTTATTGGGTTAATGGATCTGTTCTTTTACTTGCCAAATAAAATGTGTCCCTTTAGATGATGGTTACCATTTCTTAATTAAGAATCTACTAAAGTGCCATCTATATGTACATAATTTACTTCCTTTGTCTTATTGGACTGGGAATTTTGCCAATGAATAAAACATCTCATTCTGAGGCAAAATGGAAACTAATATTTTAAATCTTAGTGAAAAATATCATTCTTTTAACTTGCTTTAATAATAAATCGATATTATAATGAAGAGTAAACCAGGGTAGTACCTAATCTGACTTTTAGTTAGGATGCTAACTAAAATCTAAAATGATGGTCTTAAGTGAAAGAATAGAACTTTTAGTGATAGAGGAGAAATATGTATATTTCTTCATACAATGCATCTATGTATTGATGGATATTTTATACATATGTGCATACATATATATTACTAGAGGCCTGGTCCACGAAATTCGTGCAGGTGGGGGTGGGGAGTAATCCTGCAGCCCAGCCTGCTCTCTCTCCAATCTGGGACCCCTTGAAGGATGTCTGACTGCCCGGTTAGGCCCTATCCAGGTAGGGCAGTGAGAGATCCCTCTCACAATCCAGGAATGCTGGCTCCCAACGACTCATCTGTTTGCCTTCCTGATTGCCCCTAACCATTTCTGCCTGCCAGCCTGATCACCCACTAACCACTCCCCTTTCAGCCTGATTAATGCCTAACTGCTCCCCTGCCAGCCTGTTTGCCTCTAACTGCTCTACCCTATGGGCCTGGTCACCTCTAACTTCCCTGCCCTGCAGCCCAGTCACCCACAACTGCCCTCCCTGGAATTTGAAGAGTCTGTGCCTATGACCCTCTCTTTTTCTCTCTGAAATTAATCAATCAATCAATCAATCAATATGATTTGAACAAAATCTAAAATAATTGTTTTACTACATAATATATGTGAAAAATAATAATAAATTAGCCTTTGGATCAGAATTATGAGAAGGATGCTTAACTTACTTTAGAGGAAAGTTGGTTTTCAAAACAACAAATTACATGTCAGTGACTTAATATATGTGATTTATCTATTTTTAAAGCTTTTTTTTTTGGCAAGAAAGCATTAACAAGTTCATGGCAATGGGCACTTTTAAATTAGACAGCAAAAACAAAAACTGGAATAATCCAACTAGGCTGAATTAGTAGAGGTTGGCTGTTGCGTGATTATAATTTGCCTTAAATTATGAAATATAGAAAATGCTTTCCTTCTCTATTTTGAGGCTAGATTTAGGTTATGTGTAAATATTCTCCTCAGTTGTCACAATCATCTGTTTAGGGAGTTAAATGGCCCATTTGATAACAGAGATTATGGCCCTGTCGGCCAAAGAATGGAAGATCTCTCAGAAGAGTTGAAAGAAAAGAGTGAGAGATAAGGAATATTTCCAAATAGAACTGAAAGAAAAAAGAGTTTTTCAGAAAAATTTTGTGCTAACTTTTATGTAATTTTTCAAGCAACCAGAAAATATATAAAAATTTATTGCTGGGGAAACTGAGGCATAGTCAAATGAGTTTTTCCAAGTAAATGTTAAAGTTATGTTATAAAACTAGGGATTTGTAGTTCCAAGTTCCTATTGTGTGATATTTTTAGGCCCAGTTCAGGTTTCCAGACATAGTTACCCAGTTCAGTTATTTCAGACAAGAAACTGAAACATATGAATATAGAAAGGCAACAGGTAAGTATTTGACCCATAGTTATTTCTGGAGGGGGAAGAAGGCAAAATGGAGTAAGAGCTCAGGAATAAAACTCAGATTTGGGGGAATATGAAAAACTGAATTATAACTCTAAACTCAGCAATATTTTTAATAAATGTATCAGTGCATACAGGAAATGTGTGGTAAAGCACACATTTGTTATATCATTCTGTACTAAGGCAATAGTTGAATAAGTAGCAATTACATATAAAGATTTACACTAATTTTAAACTAGCCTGGTTACAAATGCCTTTGGTTGGACCATTTTTTATTATTGTAATAATTTACACTGTGCCATTCTTTACCCAAATTAATCTGCTTGGTTTTATAATTAGAAATTTATGACACAAACTCAAATTACATATTCATTTAAGAAATCTTCAGTTTTTAGAACAGAGCACTATTACCACTATCAAACTTCAAAATATTCAGTTTACGGGCAGGTGAGAACACTGGTGGGATTTCATCTGTTCAAGAATTTTTGAAGGGGCTGCCAAGCAAGAAAAATACACTAATGAGAGAAGCCTAGAAAGAATAGATTATCTATCTAACTATAGATTAACTTTAGGAAAATCCAAGAGTAGCTCAGAATAATCCCAAGAGTTTAAAATGTGAGTTATTGAGCAAAAATTGAAAAAACAGAGAGAAAGAACTCTTGGACACAGAGACAACGTGGCAAATGTAGTGGATGGAGGTGGAAAAGGATACAGGGGGGATAAATGGTGATGGGATAAAATAAAGAAAAAAAAATTAAAACCTTAAAAGCAATTATAAACTATTTACCCATCACACAATTTACTAAAAATGATTATCACTTTTACAGCTGGTGATAGCATTTCGTGTATAGATCTGAGCACTTCACCGAATATAATTTTGATGGTGAAATATGAAAGACAGTCTGTAAGTAAATAATAAACTTTATACTTTAATGGTAATTGATTTTCTAAAGATCCGTAAAAGAATGGACTCAGAGGGCTCTGTTTTATTTTAGCAGTTTTTGAAGTTTATTATATGCCAGGCAGAATTCCAAGTCTTGTGGTCACTAAATCAAACAAGATACTCTCAGCTCTTAAGAAAACTTGAACGGTCAATCCTTTGAAATTGTTATATAAGTTAAATGTACCTATCAGCACTTTATTTTATTCTAAAGGAAAAAAGGAAAAGAACAAAAAATACATACTATCTTTTGAACATCTTTACATTCCAATAATTAATTATGTGTGTGAGAAAATTAGGTGATTAATAAATTCTGAAATACAGAATGCAAGTGGGGTGTGTGCAAGTAAGCAGGGCAGAAAGAGATGGACAGAGGAAGGTGAAATCCTAGATTATGTTAATGCTATTTTATGTATGTTATCATTAAAAGATTAAGAAACAGCCCTAACCAGTTTGACCCAGTGGATAGAGCGTCGGCCTGCGGACTGAAAGGTCCCAGGTTCGATTCTGGTCAAGGGCATGAGCCTTGGTTGCGGGCACATCCCCAGTGGGATGTGTGCAAAAGGTAGCTGATCAATATTTCTCCCTCATTGATGTTTCTAACTCTCTAGCCCTTTCCCTTCCTCTCTGTAAAAAAATATCAATAAAATATATTTAAAAAACAGATTAAGAACAGATGCTTGAAAACACAGAGTAAATTGTCTCTGATTAGGCAAGAGATGAAAGTGTTTTAATATTTTGGTTGATAATCATTTTTATATTAATAACACTTTTGATGCTGTAAAAAAAGAATAAGTGAAGGAATAATATGACACTATATGTGATTCTGGAACATCATGTATTTCTGGCTCTGGGAATTGTGGGAAATGCAAAGTTAATGTTTTGTTTTAGGTAAAACTGTGAATGCACGTTATTCTCACATGCTGTTGATACAAAACAACAACACTGTTTATGTTTAGTAACTTACTTTCTTGTAAAAGTTACTCACTATTAATCACCTCATCTGACAAAAATTAAAACGCATCAGGTAAACCCACTGGAAGGAAAACATCAAATTCTTACAGCTGTACACCTAACGGCAATCGTGCATATTTGAAGATTCACTTTCGAATCTCTGGTATGCATCTGGTTACAGATTGCTTTTCACATAAATCTATGAAATGTTGTGTAGCATGTGAACATTTGCCCATCTGGAGGATTATTCATAAAACTCATTTTCTGTGATTTAATGAAAGTAGAAATCCACCAGCAAGAACAGTTTTAGTTTTATATTCAAATGTTGGTAAGTGTTACAGTCACTTGTATGTTTCATATTTTCCTAATTTTACAAATGATGACTTATGTTTCAAAGATAATAAACCTGGTACTATGACCTGTGAATATCAATTCATGCAATGTATAGCAAAGACATATATGTTTTAATGTTTTTCAAACCTCTTCCCTAACATATCTCCCCATCTTCCTCAAATACTCCCTCTTATAAAATTTAGTATTTCAGAAGCTGAATGTCTTAGGGAAAATGATTATGTAGTTTAATGGAAGCTGTTGCTGGCACTGCATAAAATGAAGCAAAAATTGTATGATTCAAATCTACCAAAACAAATGAATTTTTGGAATTAAATTATAATTTTATTGCTTTCCTGATCATTTGCCTACCATCTATAATAAAAGATTATTAATATCTTTATAATAAAGATTCTCCATGCATGCACTGTAGAATCTCTACAGATGTAGACATCAGATCATAAATTGTCCACCAATAGCCAGTCATAAAAAATTAAATTTTCATGAAAAATGTTAATAACCAGAGGAAAATGTTTTTATTTACATAAAAATAAGCTAATAGTCTGTTCCAATCAATCTTATAAGTGTCTTTGGGATAAAGAGATAAATATAATATGGTTCAGGATCCCCAACATTTTTATAATATTTTCTAGAACTATGTGGTTTAGAAATTTATCTCCTTGGCAAAAATATATAATCAATTTGATTTAAGACACTAATATGCTATTGCCTGATAATTCTCTATTTCTTTAAAGGCTGTTTAATTTACTAAAATAAATACTTTTTAACAGAAAAAATGAAATTTTATTCATCTATATTTATAAGTAAGCAGTACTTGATGAAAACTACCAATTGTATGATAATTCTAAAACAATAAGTAAGAATAAAACAAAAACGCTATATGTAGTATACTGTATGTTGACATTAGACATTATTTTGTTTTTTCCTTGCTGATTGCCATACTTAGTTATAGAGATGATATTAAAACAGAACTAGACCTGTGCTTTCAAATAGGGTGGCTGTGGCCACAAGTGATTAATGAGGAGTTGAAATGTGGTCATTCTGAATTGAGATGTGTTTTTAAGTATAATATACATACCAAATTTTGAAGATTTAGTGTGAAAAAAACATCTGATGCCTCTCACACATTTTTAAAGAAGTTTCTGTCATCTTTATAAATCATCATTTCCATGAACTAAAAAATATATAGGTGTTTTATTTTCTAAGCAAGACATGTATATTTTGATGTGTAATCTGGATATTAGTCTATCTTGCTATGTTTGGAGGACAAGGTGAATTTATGACCAAAAAGGAAAAGATAAAGCCAAGTTATGTATATGTATATGTATATGTATATTTGTATGTATACAGTAGACCAACAAATAGGTCCAGAGGAAATAATTAGAAATAACTGGAAAAGTGGGATCATTTGGGAAAAAATGTTTGAAAGCAAGTTAAAGTTTCCCAGTTATTAAGGATTTAAAGGGACAAAATCATGGGAAGAAGGAAAGTTCAATAAGATTAGCTAAAACTCATACAATAACGTTTTGAGTCTGGAAGTATTTTGCAGTTCATAAATGGCTCATGGGAAAAGGTTAATAAATGGAGACTAATCCTAGCTGGTTTGGCTTACTGGATAGAGCATAGTACTGCAGACTGAAAGGTCCTGAGTTCGATTCCGGTCAAGGACACATGCCCGGGTTGTGGGCTCGATCCCCAGTAGGTAGTATGCAGAAGGCAGCCTATTAATGTTTCTCTCTCATCATTGATGTTTCTATCTCTCTCTCCCTTTCCTTTCCTCTCTGAAATAAATAAAAATATATTTAAAAGAAAGAAATGGAGACTAACAAACTGAGGAAGTTGGGGAAACAAAAAGGGAGTTCATGGACTGCCAAGGATAAAGGTTTAAATGTCAGGGTTTTAGTTATAATCCATGGAGTACTGTGCTAGAGAAATCAGCAATCAGCCATTCCTCACAAATGTTAATCCTAAACTTGAATATTCTCAGTTCCTGCTTGGATTAAGATGACCTGACCATAAACTAACCACCAAGTAGAAGAGCTTGTAAGACTCACTTGGAGAAAAAAAAAATCAAGAACATGTTATTAAAAATTTGTTTCAGATTCTACATGTAGCACAGATTAAGTGCTTGGGAATTCTATGTGATTTCTCTGTGCTTCAGTTTCTCCACTTGTCAAATTACAAAAAGAAGAGTGTTTTTTAAGAAATTGGATTATTTTACACATCCTAGCCTTAAGAAATGATGTCTTGCAGATACTAAAATCAATAATAGTCCTCTTTATATTTTACATTCATAATTCCAGAGGGTATTAATAGAAGTTCTCAGTACATGAAAAATGTGTTTAAATTAGGAATAGGCAATTAGAATTCAATGACAACATTTAGAAAACTCATTTTCTTCTATATTTGTTCAGATAGAACAATCATTATATTCAGTGGTTAAGGTCATCTGTTGTATTAAAAGAGTGCCCTATTTTACCATGAGTTGTCAGTTGGAAGTTTATATTGATTTTGAAAACTCATTTCTTTTTTTTTAATATATATTTTATTGATTTTTTTATAGAGAGGAAGGGAGAGGAAGAGAAAGTTAGAAACAGCAAAAAGAGAGAAACATCAATTAGCTGACTCCTGCACACCCCCTCCTGGGGATGTGCCCACAAACAAGGTACATGCCCTTGACCTGAATCAAACCTGGGACCCTTGAGTCCGCAGACCGACACTCTATCCACTGAGCCAAACCGGTCAAGGCGAAAACGCATTTCTATTCAAAGCAGTTTTTGCTGCACACTTTTTGTCATCTGTTATTTATATTAGGAGAATATAAACTTTTTCTATCCGGATCCCAGCTTTTACATTTCTTTAGATTCCTTTTTGCTCATTCTATCACCTTCAGATTATCAAATTATCCTGTGTGTCCTTGAAGGTTGAAATTTGTTCTTCAGTTTTTCTTCCTTTTTCATGACGTTGTTTTTCATTAAAAAAAATATATTTGGTGGGAAAGGGCAAACATTATTTTTAAACTACAGTCACTTTGAAGGTGTTTGATAGCAACAATTATTTTCCTTTGTTGAGGCTTCATTAAGTAAGACATGTAATAAGGTCAAATTTTGTCTCCAAGCTCAGAGTACACACTCAGCCTCTATTACTGCATTTCATTTTTCAATTTAAGTGGGGGATAAATATTATAAAAAAACTACTCATGCATTTGAAAATACTTTGAACTACTAGGATTTATCATATGTCAGTGGCATCTAGCTTGCTCCAGGATTCTTGTATGCTGTCCAGCAGGAAAGAGCATTCACAGATAGGCTGGCACCTGCTTTCTAGTGGCAACAAGCGGGGAATTAACATCTGCAAGGAGGAGATTATACTCATGCATCATACTGAGATTTTTCACACACTTCTGTTACTGCTTCAAAAAAATACCTCCCTTGTGACATATTCCATGAAGAGGCTAACAAATCTGCAGGCAGCAGACAACCTTGAAACGTTGCCACTGCTGTTGAGAAGTAATTAATGATAATATCTTCTCCTCACCACTTGCTTGCCATTTTTTAAAATCACTTGACTAGGACACTCAGGGATTTATTACTTTTCTTTAATTTGAAGTTTCTGTTCATATTATTCCTTAAATCAACCAATTATTTGTTATTAACTCCAAAACATCTCTTAGAATAGCAAATTTGAAAGTGTTTGTGTATATTAAGAAAAAGGAAACTATGACAGTATTTTATTGGAGTATAAAATACATTTATGCTTGAGCTTTCCCTTTGAGAACATGTAGTTTCATGTATATTTTAATAATTTTTCAATTGCTCTGTGACTATTCATCTGGTAGCAGTTTATTATGAGGGATGTTTAGTTTTAGCTGTGTGTGTGTGTGAGAGAGAGAGAGAGAGAGAGAGAGAGAGAGAGAAAACAAATTAATACCAAGGTACACTGGTAATTTCCTGATCACTTCAATGACTTTTCTGTATTATACAGAAACTGTGTATCTTAGAAGTATTTGCTATGTTGATAAAAAAAATAAGCACTTTGCTCTGAATAGTATATTAAAAAGGTGTTAAATATTCTTATTTTTATATGTAAATTTCTTTTGTTTGGAGTAAAAAGTTCATAACCCCAGGTTGTCATAGGTAGAATTAACTAAACATATCTATGGAATTTATTATATGTCAGGTAGATATTCTCTATTTGCTTAATGTAAATGTGTTCAGTTTATTTTAAATATACACATAAAATTGGTTATGAATATCTGCCAGCATTATTATTGGATAGTCTACTTTCATTGGGTGTTTATTAGGTGTCAGGCACTATGCCAAGCATTTTATATATATTAACTTGTGTAATTTTTACCTTAACTTAAAAGGTGGGTCTCATAATTATTTCTTTTTAATAGTGACAGAAATTGCAGTTCAGAGAGGTTAAATAAATTTCACAGTGTCATAAAGAAAATAAGAGTCAGAGCCTATATTCAATCCCAGGAAATATACTAAAATTCCAGTATTTATTCTAACTGTCACAATTCTTTGTGGTTTTCTTTAATCTTTAAATAATAACCATAAAAATGTACCTAAAGTAATTTCCCACATAGATAAAAATGTTGTAAATTCTTAATTTTTCCTCCAATGGGATCTTTTTAAGTCCTTTATTATCCCAGAGTATGGATTTGCTGAGGGTTTTTTAAGCTTGTTCAATTCATTGTGTCTTTGTTTTTGTTAATCTACATAATTAAAATATACTATACTTATAAAGGAAGGGAAAGTTAATACAGATTGAAAAATTACTTATTCCCAGATTCAATTTATATGAAGTTTAACTGTAGGTTTGTGATGGTACAAAATAGTAATTTAATAAGTAATCAACTGCATTTAAATTTAAATTAAAAGTCATTTACATAAAACCCATTATCAATTTCTACTCCACAAAAAAGCCCCTGTACTATGAACAAGAATTACGATATTTTTAGTCATTCTGAATTATTTGCATTAAGAAATGCTTGGAGGAAACAAAATTTAAAAATTGAGTTTTTGATCCTGGAAATTAAGTTTACGTTGTTGTTTCTTAATATGGATTCTGACTATAACCATGAATTAAACTATGCGGACCTAGTAACTTTCACCCTATAATCTGACAATCTGCTAAACTTGCTGAATAAATGCAATGCAAATTTCCTTATGTTGTACTTTCTATGAACTCAGTTTTTGAGTATTTTGCTTGCTCATGGAAAAGTAGGTCTTTGATGAATTTTAGTAGCACAATCTACACTATTCATCAGCTGGCATTAAATGGACAATTGATTCACAAATTTTATTAGGCTGCTTAGACTACCACACAAAACAACACATTCTGGATGGCTCAGACAACAGAAATTTATTTTCCCCTAACTCTGGAGGCTGCAAGTCCAAGACTAAGGTGCCAACAGGGTTAGTGACAGGTAAAAGGTCTGCTTCTGTCTTAGATGTAGCACCTTCTCTTTGTGTTGTCATATAGCTGTTTCTCCATGTATGGAGAAAGAGAGAGAGGGAGGGAAGAAAAGAGAGAGAGAAAGGGAGAGAGAGAAAGAGAGAGCAGTGTGGTGTCTCTTCTTACACCAGTCCTATTCTGCTGTATGTTCTAGGCTTTGAAGAGTCATGAGGAAACGAGATATACAGCCTCCAAGATTCTTGCATTTCAGTATGAGAATCAAGAATCAAAGTGTAAATAAATGATTAATTCAATTTTTAAAGCATGGAAAGATGGAATGCTAACCAAGTAGAGAGAATGGGTATGTTTATGAAGAAAAAGATTTAAAACCAATTACAAATGTCACAGTACAGGGCCATGTAGAATAAACCAGAAATTACAGGTATATTAATTATTAAAGTTCATGCCCAGCTGTGTATTATATTTGCACAAATGTGGATATAATTGCAAATAGTGTAGTATGCCTAGAGTGGGTAGGTGCATAAAGGGTGTAGTGAATTCCATATTTACGTTTTTGTACTTAGTATCATAAGAAGAGTAGCAGTATCAGTCTTTATACTTTGAGAATAACATATATGATATTATCCAATGAGTCAATAAGGTATAAATGTACTGGAGTCTTGAGCCATGATGATTTTGCAATAGTTCAATTGTCAGTTTAAAAAAAAAAAGACCTAAAACTGAAATCATATCTGTAAGGAGGATAAGTCAAATAATAGCTTGAATGCTTCGTTAAGTATCAGGATGTATGATAAGGAACAAGGGGTAGTTATGTCAAGGCCTGGATTTGTAACTCTGACTGAACAATTCATCTGCATTGAATTTATTGCCTGTAAGTAGTATTTTTTATTATTGTTTGGAATCAAAGGATGGCTGTTTGTTAACATTTCTCCAAAATGGTGCACACATACTAGTATTTGTCTGATACATCCAAGAGATGCACTACTTCCAGAAGAAGAAATCTAGTTGGTAGTACATGAGCACATAGATATGGAACTAAGAGGTGAGGTATGGGTATGGTTTTGGGAAGAGGTCATATTAGATAGATGATTATGTAAGAGATTGCTTAAGGAAAACTGATCAACAAAATCTAGAGCTAAGTAAAAGTTCTGAGAAAGAGAAATAGCTAACTCAAGACCCATTCCCAGATGGGTCTTCCTTGGCAGTTAGGGGTGATCAGGCAGGCAGGTAGGTAAGCAGTTAGGGGCCAGCAGTCCTGGATTATGAGAGGGATATCCCACTAGCCAGTTTAGGCCTGATCCTGGGGACATCCCCTGAGGGGTACCAGATTGGAGAGGGTGCAGGCTGGTCTGAGGGACACCCCCCCTCCCAGTGAACAAATTTCGTGCACTGGGCCTCTAGTGAACAATAAATATAAATGCAAGTTGTCAGCACTTACGATTACTTATTGTATTTTCTAGACACATCTTAATTTAAATAAGTAAAGTTCACTGCTCAATTAGTATGAAACTTTATTTACCTTGTCAAGATAAGACATTTGTATTTTAGTTGCTTTAATTTTTTAAGACTACCGATATAATTTATTTTACACGTGATATATTTAATGACATGCACTATTTTAGCATTTCTTTTTTTTATGTTAGAGGTACATTTGTTTTAACAAAATAAGTGAGAATGGTGATTTCATGTAGTTTAACAATTGCAGTGTCCATTTCTTTATCTTTCTTCATGCATTATTGCTTATAGTCTGATTTAAAAAAAATATCTAATGTCCTACTTCACAAGAGTAGACAGTTTTTGAGTAAAGAGAAAGATCTGTATATAAAAAGCTACATGGTTTAAATTGTGGACTGACCTATCAGAAATTAGATACAACTTACTAATTGATTTTATAGAATCCCCAACCCCTCACAAAAAACAACAACAACAACCAAAAAAAAAAAACAATAAAAAACAAAACACTCTTTTACTTTATGGCTACTATTAGATATATTGGAAGTGGAAAATTAAAACATAAACTAAAATATAATAACTAATAATATTTTATTTCAGAATATATCTTTATATACAAAGAACTTCGCAGGTTAATAAAAAATAGTTGAAAATATTTAGAAAATATGTCAATAGCACTGAATAAAAAAAAATGCACAAATATAGTAGCTTAATACACTAATCATTTTGACTTCTGTTTATATGGATAGGAATTTTGAACTTGACTTAGCTGGGTGGTTCTTCTGATCTCTGCATAGCTTGGCTGATCTTGGCTGAGCACACTTATGTGGCTGTGACCACATGGGGGGTTGGCTTGGCTAGACTGGTTTATAATAACCTTGTCTCATGTTTGGTCTTTTCCCACATGGTCTCTGATTCTCTAGCTAACTAGCAGGGCTGTTTACACCTAGTAGAAGAAGTAGTAGCTGAATATAAAGATAGCAATTTTAAGCTTTCTGCTTTCCATGGATTTGCTATTTCCCATTGGCCAAAACAAATCATATCAGCAAGTCTAAAGTCAGAGTAGGAGACAACTGAACAAGTAAATAGAGTAGGTTATGCAGAAATATGCCATTATGTCTATTTTTTATTTTAATATGAAATAGAATATCTTATGTTTTAAAATCACTCTATGACAAAAAAAGAAAAAGCAATTTTTTGGGTATTTTTCTTCTATATCTTTAGACTGATACTTTTTGGTCTTAATTTATAAAATTAATTCCAGAGTGCATTTCCTGATTTCCTCCTATGATTTAGATTTTATTCATTGTGAAATTATGCTGAATCCTAATAATGAACACATTCAGGTTTAGTATCAGAATAAAATATAAAATCTTGATGTTATTTTGTCTTTCTATTCAAATAGAGAAACAACTGAATGAGGAGCCTATGTTATTAGTTTTCTCATTTGTTATATGTACTTTTTAGCTCTTTTATAATGTGATTTTTATTTAGTTGTTTAGTATTTCACAGTTTCCTCATTTGTAGGTTATAAATGTTAATTCCTATTTATGGTTAACACATGGCACTCTTTCTAAAAGTTAGTAAAATATCTAAATTGTTATACAGTTTACTGATTCAGTTTCTGGGTTACTTCATCAGCTAGTGAACACAGATATTGACATATTCAGATTCAACTCAGTAAATTGTATAAGAATGGGATGCAAATTAAAGCTATCAAAGCTCAATAAAGCATTTGGGTGTAAGTAGGAGATGAAACTTGTTTGGTAAACATTACTTATGTACACATCTTTTCAGATTTTCTTTTTTAATTTTTTTCCCTTTATTGATTAAGGTATTATATATGTGTCCTTACCTCCTCCCATTGCCCCCTTACTCCTCCACCCCCATGCCCTTACTCCTCTGGAGTCTGTGTCCATTAGTTAGGCTTATATGCATGCATATAAGTCCTTTGATTGATCTCTCCCCTTGCCCCCCACTCTCCCCTACCTTCCCTCTGAGGTTTGAAGGTCTGATCAATGCTTCTGTCTCTGGATCTGTTTTTGTTCATCAGCTTATGTTGTTCATTATATTCCACAAATGAGTGAGATCACGTGATACTTATCTTTCTCTGGAGTTTCCTGCTTCATTATCTCATACTAGCACCCAGCTGTTTCTTAAGTTGTCTTTGGGCATTCCTAAATTGCTACCTCTACACAATGGGAGCCTCAGGAAATTAAAATGCCAATTTGACTGTAGTTATTAAGAAAAGCTTTTCTAAATTATCCAACATGGAGGAATAGCATTGAGCAAAAGTCTACAGCAAGTTAAAGATGTTAACTAGCATTTTTCCCTCTTGCATATGATCCTAGTGGAGAGGAAGTTAGAGCGAAGAGCATTTTGTGTAGTCAGCGTTTGTTTATTCCCCTTTTTCATAAGCCTTGACTTTCCTATAGCTTTATATAACTGTGTTTGATTGTAATATGTTCAGACTCTATTGCCATCTTATATATGTTTTCTTTAAACTAACTAGGATTTTTTTTTTCATGCTTCTTGGAAAAAATATAGTTTAAAAATAGAGGAATAGGCCCAGCTGGTATAGCTCAGTGGTTGAGTATCAACCTATAAACCAGGAGATCACCAGCTTGACTCTCAATAAGGACATGTGCCCAGCTTGGGGGATCAATCCCCAGTAGGGGATGTGCACGAGGCAGCTGATCAATAATGATATTTCTATCTCATCGATGTTTCTATTTCTCTATCTCTCTCCCTTCCTCTCTGAAATCAATAAAAATATTAAAATAAAAATAGAGGAATGGTTGATGCAACCAAAGTTGTACTATAAATTCAACCATCAATAATAATTTTTGCTGCAAATATGTTACAATGACACATAATATATAAAATGAATATCACAAAGTCAGGCTCAGAAAAAAGAAGACTATCAACCAGTTAAAAAAAAAAGTACAACAATTAAAAAAATAATAATGAGCACACTTATACCATTTTCCAAAAGGAGATTCAGTCCCATCCATATGCAATGGTGGCCAGAAATGTGGTTCCAGCAGCCTAGCTGATAAGACATTCCATAATAGATGAGGCACTCTTGTCAACAAAGACACCCAAACTACTTTTATCTTGGGGAGAACAATAGAACTGGGTAAGAGGAAAGCAGATGAGAAAGTTAGTGACACTTTTAATGGCAAAGTGAAAGCTAGCATAAGAATATAAACTATCCAGAGCAATAGGTTTAAAGACAGACATAGGTTTAAAGACAGACTACAATCAGACAGTTCTTTCCACTGCTTTACTAAGAGCTCACAGAAAGACCAAAGGCAAAGTGGAACACCCAGGAGAGACCGCCCTGTGAGGCAAAGCTTTATCAGACACGAAGAACTGCTAGGGCAAAGCAGAAAACTGATAAAAACTCACCAGGCGCTTCAGACTTTTACTTAATCCAAGGCAGTTAGCCCTCTCCAGTGGGAGAAACAGCAGGGGAGGTGACCGAGGCTGTGCTAAACACCAGTCTAGGGGCCCATTAATTGCTGAGAAAGTCTCAATGAATCTTCTACTGAGTACCAGACATTGGGCATCTGCATCTGGATGAGGGGCAGGAGAACTGAAAAAGAGAGAGATCTCTCCAGGGCTGCAATAGCCCAGGGCAAGCCAAAGGCTGAAGGCAGGGAAAGCTACTAGTAACTGAAATCAGATATCTGGCAAAATAGGAGCTTTTGGTCCTGCACTCAAATAATTTGAAGTTACAATGAACCTAACAAATGCAAGATGATGATGAGGAGGAGGAGGCTATTTCAACATGGACTGGGCTACCTCAAAAAAGATTCATCTTGGCAGAACAGTAGGCTTAAAATCCCTGCATACAATTATCACCTTTTAATTTCTAATATTATGTGACCAAAATGCCTAGAATTCAAAGAAAAAAATTACAATGCACAAAAAAGAAAACATGGCACATTAAACAATGAAGCAGTCAACAGAACAAGAAAGAGAGATAACATAGGTTTTGAAAACATGCAGTTAAAATATCTAATATAAATACATGGAGGAATCTAGTAAATAAAGTCAAAAAGTACTTATGTAGGAAAGTAGTAAAATAAATAAATAAAGGAGCCAAATGGAAAAGTGTGATTCAAAAAATAAATTATATTTTTGGTTTATCAGCAGAGAAACAGTTCAATTAAGTTGAAAACAGGTTGAAATGCAAATACAATTGTATTAAATATAAGCATAGCATACTCCAGACAGATATGTATTGAAAAATATACTTATATGCAGTACATTCAAATGACACAATGTATAACATAACAGAAGCCATCTGATAAGGAAAAGGAAACATTATAAATAAGGAGAAACAATTAGTATGACAACTCACTGTACCAAAGAAACATTAGAAGCTAGTAAACAATGATATGACATTAAAAAGTTATGAAAGAAAAATTGGCAACTTAGAATTTTATAAATCAATGTCAATATCCTTCATCAGCAAAGTCAAAATAAATACAATTGTTAGGTAAACAAAAGTGGCAAGAATGTTTCTAGCATAGACATATAGTATAAGAAATGAAGAAGTAAAAATTGGAATTACATTTCAGGCAGAATTAGGAAATATAAAAATTCAGTTACCATAAAAATACATGTCAAGTATCATACATAAAAATACATTAGACCCTTAAAGGGCTAGATTTGTTAAAACTAGCCTTTATGAAACATACAATTCCCATTTTATACCAGCTTTTCAAGAAATTAAAATGAATCCACTCAATATATTTTAGGAGAATATAATTCCCTCTTTCTCTCTCTCTCTCTCTCTCTCTCTCTCTCTCTCTCTCTCTGTCTCTCTCTTACACACACACACACACACACACACACACACACACACTCACACACAGTAAGAACTGTGTTTTGTGAGACTGTTAGCCAGATATCACCCAGCAACTCCTGAACAGGTTTCCAAAGGCCTAGTGGAGCATCTATTCATTCTCAGACTTAATACTTCCCCAAACAGGACATTATCTGGTAATAATCCTGAACTTTACAAAATTCTCTATCTAGTAGAAGTCATTGCATTTATAATAATGTAGACGTAATAAAAGACAGAATGTAAAATGTATAACAAGGATGGAATACGTAAATGTACCGAAATCTGTAATAAATAAATAAGGGGATAAATAGTTCAGTGGGAAGAGAGGGCAGAGAAGAGGGAGAGTGAATGTGAAAATAGGCAGGAGCACTGCCTAAGTTCAGGCAACAGTGTGACTGGACTCCAACGCTTATTCAGGGATTTTAAATAAAACTCCAATAAGGCAGCCTTTCTAGCTTACCGTTCTGCATCCAGTTCATTGAAAGTAATCTGGAAATTCAAAACATCCTTCCTGCGGATATTTGCTCACTTACAAGGCAGGCACATTTTATGATGTGTTTAGCTAGCAGATTAGTGAAGTGGGTATGGCAGAAGGATTCAGCTGCTAATTAGCATTTTTAATGAGTTTTTGCTATGTCACTCTCTAGTAGTCTATTTTCTGTTTTCCATACTGTAGTTTGGAAGCCACAATCCTAGTGGGTTTAAATAACTCGAAGTATTTATACTAAAATACAATATTTAATTCATTCAAACAATAGTAAGGCACTGTATAAGAGCAGCAGAGAGTAATAATGAGGCAAGGTATAACAACAAGTATATAAATTAACACATAAATGTGTAACAGATCCAAACACTCAAATGACAAAATAAAAAACACAATGTATTCATATAAAATTCAACAAAGAATTGCCTATATTATACATGTTGCTATATATGCAATAATACAGGGTGGGACAAATGTAGATTTACAAGTGTAAGTATACAAAACACAAAGTTTATTCTCATATTATTATTTATTAATTGTACTAGAGGTGAAGTGCATGAAATTCATGCATGGGGATGTGTGACTCTCAGCCCAGCCTGCCCCCTCCCAATCTGGGATTCCCCCGAGGGATGTCTGACTGCCCAGATATCCCTCTCACAATCCAGGACTGCTGGCTCCTAACAGCTCACCTGCCTGCCTTCCTGATTGCCCCTAAACACTTCTGCCTTCCAGCCTGATCACCCCCTAACCACTCCCTTGCCAGCCTGATTGATGCCTAACTGCTCCCCTGCCAGCCTGTTTTTCCCTAACTGCCCTACCTTGTGGGCCTGATCAACCCTATCTGCCCTCCTCTGTAGACCTGGTCACCCCTAACTGCTCTCCCCTGCAGGCCTGCTCCCCCTCAACTGTCTTTTCTTGCAGGCCCAGTCACCCCCAACTTCCCTCCTTGTCCAGCCTGGTCACCCTTAACTATCCTCCCATGCAGGCTTGGTTTCTCCCAACTGCCCTCCCTTGCAGGCCTGTTCCCTGATTGCCCACAACTGCCCTCCCTTGTGGGCCTGTGCCATCCCCTGCTGGCCATCTAGTGGCAGCCATCTTGTGTCCACATAGGGGCAGCCATCTTTGAACACATGGGGACAGCCATCTGGTGTGTTGGAGTGATGGTCAATTTGCATATCACTCTTTTATTAGATAGGATTATTTTTCATATGAACAACTGTAGTCCTACTCCTGCTCTACCCTGTATTTGTTGAAGTGAAATTATAATGAGCTTGCAGCTAATTTCCAAATGTTTAATTTTGCAAGCTGTGTATTATGTGACACATTAGTTCATTTGCAAATTTGGTACCATTGGTGAATACACTGGAAGTTATAAGCAGTACTTATATCAGCTACACTGCTTTATTAATATATTGCTAATTTAATATACTCTTTATGGGTAAATCCTAGTTTGGCATATATAATAGCAAAATAAATAAATATGTATTTATGTATTAAGTAATGATTTATATTCCAGAACAACTCCCAATTCAGAAAATCTTACATGTGCTGTTACCTGGCTTTTGCTGTATATTAATTTCACATCCAAGAAGAAATGTAGAGCCAGATTTCTTACTTGGTTGAGTGCTAAACTGTGTACAAAGCTGAGGTTGATTAACTCTGTTCCAGGTGAGAAGCTTCTTTTAAATTTCCATATATATTATTTTAATATATATGATTTATTTCCAAAATCTAGGTCTCCTTTTCCATGTCATACAGCTCTCACTGGGAAGTAGCATCTCAGCTAGTGATGATGTTCCCTAGACTCTTGATATGTGGTAGTCGTATGAGTTGCCCACAATGCAAGGTGAGCAAAGGTGAGATGTGTCTAGGTAAAGCTAATTAATACTCTGGAGAGCCTTCTTCTCATTCCCTCTTGTCCCTTTGGAATAATGAAGCCAGAGGACTGGAATTTCTATGGGACTATAGAACTCTAGTTTGAAAGCAACCTGCACCTAATCACTATTCAAAGGAGAAAATCCCACATAAGGCAGGAATACCCACATGAGCTACCTGCGTGGGTGAGCATAAACTTCTCCTGTGCCAAGTCATTGGAATGTTGGGGTTACTTTTCCCATTATGAAGAGCTTCTCTAACTATAAAAAAAATTCAGAATTCCTCTTCACACATCCATTTTTTTTTAGTTGCAGTATTTCAGCAATAATTTGAATGAATGTTAGCTCTATTGATATATGATTCTCCTAATGATGTCCTATCAATATATACATTTATGCATATCAGGTATGCATATTTTTAAAATGTGATAACTGGTTGAATGTTAAACACAATACACACAAACACATTTTATTCATACAACTTAGCAACACATTGTGGAATAAAAAGGCAAATAGAAAAAATTTGTTTCCTTTCTCTAGGGATTACTTCACCTCCTGCTTTGTTAAATTTTATCATTTGCATTGCTACGGGGAACTAGAAGGCCTAATATTAAAACAATCTTTAATCCCAAGGAAAACAAACAATCTGGTGATGCAGATGGGATCTAAGTGGAGAGAGTAAACTATAAGAAAGTTCAATGAGATCATATCACAGAAAGAATATACAGAACACTGGTTTCCCCATAGAAATCTACTATTATATGATGTTAACTTTAAATCCCTTTGTAATTGCTCTTTGATGGTTGAAGGCAACATGGCTAAAATATAAAAAGAGAAAAATTTAAATTAATCATGACTCTACTTTTAATAATTCTTTTATGCATAGATGGATTATATAATGACATTAGTACAAGTCCCACACATAACAGCCAGCCATTCATTTGAAGGGTGAGAGTGAGTTTGTCTTTCAGCTTTCCTTTTGTGATCAGATCAGATAATCCATTATTTGCAGAGATTTCACCTCATCTGTTCAGATCACCTAACTGAACAAGGAGTAGACACCTCAAGCGAGAACAATCGGAATTTCTTCTGAAGAAATTTATAATTGGTGATGTTAGGAACAGTTTTCTCACAGGGGCTGTTAAACTGTTAAGCTCTGCAGAGCTGAATAGGTTCTTTTGCCCTGTGAACTCAATTGCCCTTCTGGAGAAAGGATAATGTTCCAGGTGACCAGCCGTTAAAAGGAGGACCACTGATCAGCTCCTCAGGGATATTTGGGAGTCTTCCGATCACTAGGATCAGTGGCCTCTACTGGGACTGGTACAGCTATCTCCTCATTTTTCTAAATTCTATAATGTATTCTCTATATGAAAATTAGCCTCCAAAATTTTGATGACTTAATACAGGAGAAGTTTACATCTCATTCATTCAGCTAGCTGATGTGGGTATTCCTGCCTCAGGTCAGATTGTCTCCTTTGAATGGTGATTAGGATCAGGCTGCTTCCAAACGGCAACTCTGTGTGACTTCAGCGTGTGTGTGTGTGTGTGTGTGTGTGTGTGTGTGTGTGTGTGTTGGGGGGAACCCTGAATCATTTTTGCTTAATTTGCCTTCATTCATTAATGTCCTATTACTTGAAATCCAAAAAAAGCTCTATCTAATAAAAATATATAAGATGTTAAAAGAAGAAATGGATATCTTATTCTGGTAACTCTTTGAACCATTTATGCTTCTTCACTTGCCAGAGAACTGTTTCAGCACAATCAGTGGCCTATATCGGGAATTAGATAGCTCACCTCCTCATTTTTCTGAATTCCAGAATATATTCTCTCATAGAAATCTGGGAATTTATTTCTCTTCTGTGTGTAAAAATTCAAGTTCTCATAGTTCACCCTACAGCAGTTAAGCTCAAAACCTCTTTGTAGTCAAAGTGAAGCCACTTTCCATCTCTTTGGTGAAACACAACCCAGTTAGTATAGTTCTAACTTTTATTTTAGTTTCTGATATATTTATAATACTTTACAAAAAGAAAATCAATTATTTGATGGCTTTAAACTTTGCCTTATTTATCTCATTCATCGTAAAAAAAAATGTTGTGTAAAACATGAGTGTAGGTAATAAGGTTAGACCCTAAGGTTGTTTGTGGTTGAAACTCAGAAAATATATTTATTTACCTCTAAATCTCAGGCAAGGGATCTATACATTTTGTTTGAAACTTTTATTGTAATTTATTCACTAACTGAAATTAGCTACACAATGCATTTTTGATAAGCTTAGTTCTTGCTTGAGAGAAATCGATAATAGCACTTTATTTCCTTTCCCTTGTAAACCTTTTTATTTCGAATATTCCTTATTCTAATTATTGTATATTCACTGCATGAACCACTGTAAAAACCAAAGACCTTGTTGTACAGTTGAGTGAACCAACAGTGGGCCAAAACACTAGGTAAAGAGTGGAGGGTTCTGGGGAGTCCAGCTCAGGCAAATCCCTGAGTTGGTTTCAGTGGGTGATACCCACCCATGAGCATCCTGGAATTTTTTTTCTCTTTCTGTGGTGGCAAACTTGGCTCCAGGAGTGATGCACTTGGACAGAGTCAGTGGTCAGAAAAGGGATACTCAAAACATCATTTTTACATAAGCTTCTCAACAACCACATTACAGAAACGTCATTGCTCAAATACCTCAAAACAGAAGCACCCCAAACTATAAATATTTTACCAACAATTAACTCTCAGCGTCACATTCAGGGACAAGCACAATTTGTGAAAAACTCCAGGCACACCAGGGTTGATAGTGTGATACTTTGCTATCCTCTTCCATGGGATGGATATACATGGCTCTATTCACAGTGACAGCTGTCAGTTCACTCCACACCAAATCTTCTAAGGATATGAAGAAAACAGACATCCACAGCCAAGGAAGAGGTAAACATGTTCGATTTCAAAGTCCATAGGAGTCTACCCTAAGATTTGTCTGTCTTAGCCTAATGTTTTGTTTTTTATTTGTTTTCTTGCCTTTTTTTTTTAACTCTCTCTGAGAGCTTCCAGGACAGTCTACAGAACCAATTTTTCCCCAGAGAAGGTGGAGGTCTGCCTCTCCGGGAGGAAACCAGGCCGGTAGCAGGGAGAGCAGTAATAGAAGGGTGGTGTGAAGGTTGACTCCAAGCATGGCCCATTGGGAGCTGACACAATGTCGTTTTAAAATGTTCTCCTCATCATTAGTGAAGACTGTGTGTGTTTGAAGGCAGAAGGAATGTACTCAGGAATGACCTCATGGGCCAGTAATTTCAAAAACAAATGGTTTTTGCATATGTCTACCAAACACATTAAGACCAAAATGACACCTTAGGTACCCAAGCAGCTTATATGAATGTACAATGTCATATTATCCGTGACCCAGATGCAGAGGAATGTTGTCCAGATATTATGACATCTAATATAACAAATTGCTTTGGACTGCCTTTCTCAAGGCAGCTTACCTGGCTTCAGACCCTTAGTCACTTCCCAGCCTTGTGCCTTGGGAAAGTCAATTAAATGATTATGTTGATATTAATAATGCTCCCTTAGAAATCTGTGAGCTTTAAAAAAAGAACTCACGCAAAGTGATTTCACAATATGTGACTCATCACACATATTTAATACATGTTAGCTAATAGCAATAGTAGTAGTAACATGCATCAAAAGAACTTTTAGCATACTTTCTTCCACCTAAAATGTAAGATTCTTCCATTAAAATGTAGGATTATTTTTATTCAGCACTCAAAGTAAAAAAAAAAAGCCTTTTCTAACAAAAGAAACACTAATAGCAAGTAGAAGACACATTTTTTTCAAATATGTTTGGGAGGAATATCTTGGTGAGAAATTGTTGGTAGTTCTGCAATTGTCCCACAGAAGCAAAGGAATAGAAAGGAGACACAGCACGTGCTTGCTTGTGAGACTGGGAAAAGAATTCTTCTTTTTTCTCCTCTTGCATTGCTTGACTGCCTCCAAGCCTGCACATCTAATGTAGCTAAGAGACCACTTTTAAGAAGTGAATGGGGGCATTCACATCTTTGTTCTTGGCGGCTATTGAATGTCTAAGGGCTTTGCTTGGCTGAATACTGATTTGTCTCACTTTGAAATTCCTTCTCCATAACATAGCACTCAGAGTAAGATTCCTCTCATCCTCCAGTCATCTGCAGCCCATTTTCCTGACAATATAGGCAGTCCAGTAGCTACTGTCTAAAAGGCTTTGTATAGTGGAGTTGGGCAGCATCACTGAAATGAGAAATACTGCTCTTCATCCTGCTCATTTATGGGACATATCCCTGCCTTCCTCAGTCAAATGCAGCTCTCATGGGTCTCACTTTGCCTGTGCTATAATTAGCATTACTTTTCTACTACAATTCAATGTAAATATCTTTTCTTTCTTTCATGTTTTCAAAGCTAAAGCTAATAGCTACATATTTAAAGCCCATTAAAATAGTACAATCTAGTACCAGTACTACTAGAGACCATTTCACGTTTTAGAAAGGTATTTTTGCTTGTTGATTTCTAAGAGGAGATAGCATATTTGTGAAGGCAACTTTTCATAACATTAAAATTAGAATTAATTTGAGCTTCTGGGTATATTGATATTATCAATGGCTAATTTTCTACTTTAGTGTAATAAAAATGTACCTCCCTTCTCAAAATGTCTGCATGTTAATATAAATGTCCTTAAAAACACATCAGAATCATAAAAAAAAAAAACTGGCGATTCTCTGACATCAATTAAAATACAGATTTGTTCACAAAACCATGTATTCTTAAAATGATTGTGGTCATACAACATTACAGTATGTTAGAATTGTATTTCTAAATAAATGACAGCCACAAAATCTGACTTACATAAAGAGGGAAATTTTTCCGTATTTTATCATATAGTAAATGTTGTAACAAATACGGGAAACCTGCAGGGGCAGATGAATAGTTCATGGTGACAGCTGCTGGCTTGACAAAATCACTTTGTCTTAGACCAATATTTTTTCGTGTATGCAACTTGCTATAACTAAGCTTCATTGACACTTTAGGAAAGATGAGCCTTTCTCCATCTGGCACATGGCTTTTAAAACTCATTTGTTGTCATTTAGAAAATCGGCAAACAGTTGGCCAAAAATTGTATTATTATTAAGTTCTTTAGGGTTATATTTGAAAGACCTATAGCTTTGCCTGCATTTCTAAAACCAGACTATTTTCTTCAATTTTCAACTCTGTCATCTCTACAATCTCTAAATTCTAAGAGACTGGGTGGTTTGGTCTTCTTCATGTTTTAAGTTTTATATGTGGAAAATTGAAACTATAGGTTTTCTTTTCTGATTATTTTTGACAATAGTCTAGATGCTAGCACTGTTAGCAGACCAGATTCAGGTGATACCCCTACAATATAAAGAGAAGCTAAAAAATCAAAATAATTTTTAAAATTCTGCATTCTTGACAACTCACAGAAATAAAAGCAAAATAACTTTTGTTAAGGTTTATCTAATTGGTAAGTTAAATACCATCATTTTGTAAATAAATATCAAATGCATTACAGTTCAAATGGCGAAACTATACAAACATTTTATTTTTACCAATTTTGTTAACATAGTGTGTAATTTTATAATAGTAAGTAAAAGGGGCATGCTTTATTGGTAAAAATGCCCATTTCTGCTTTATTTGGGTTAAACATCTTGACCTGATTTATGATACTTTAATTATTCCCTGTATTTAAAATTGGCCACTATTTCTATTTGTGTCTTTTCATGTATGTAGGGGAAAAAAAAAACACCTCTTCTATCTCAACCTCATTAAATTATTTGTCTGATTATGTAAATTGTAAATGTTTTAATAATGGTGTTACTTGAAATACATAATGCTACCAACAGCTAATTATATTGTAAATTGTATTATAATATGTTTGCTATTTCAATTTAACTCCTCAGCTAGGAGGTATGAAATTTGTAGCTAAGCAATCAAAGTATAATTACTTCAATAAATGCGCCATACCTTGCATATATTTCCAATCTCCTATTCATTAAAAGAATTATAACTATGTTCCAACCAAAAAATAATTTGATTCTTCAGTATCAGAAGATAATTGAAATTTAAAACTGTAATATTAAAATGGAAAAGTGTTAACAGCCTTGAAAGCATGTTGATTATATATACCTAATATACACACGTAAGATAACTAAACTCTAGTTTCTTATTGTCTGTGTTTGCTCTAAAATTTCATTAATTAGCTCCTAATCAAAAATATAAACTAACAGATATGTGGAATAATATTTTATAAAAATAGATAATAGTTTTTATTTATATTATATTATTACTAGAGGCCCGGTGCATGAAATTCGTATGCTGGGAGGAGTGTCCCTTACCCAGTCTGCAAGCTCTCCAATCTGGGACCCCTGAGGGATGTCCAACTGCTCATTTAGGCCTGATCACAGAAGGATCAGGCCTTAACCAGCAGTCAGACATCACTCTCACAATCAAGGACTGTTGGCTCCCAACCACTCACCTGCCTGCCTGCCTGATCACCCCCTAACACTCCCCTGCCAGTCTGATTAATGCCTAACTGCTCTCCTGCTGGCCTGATTGCCCTCAACTGACCTACCCTGTTGGCTTGGTAACCTACAACTGCCCTCTCCTGCTAGACCAGTCACTCCTAACTTTTCTCCCCTGTAGACCTTGTCACTGCTAACTGCCCCCTGCTGGTCTGGTCACCCACAACTGCCTTCCCCTGCTGGCCTGGTCCCCCCTAACTTCCCTCTTCTGCCAGCATGGTCATCCCCAACTGCCCTCCCCTTCAGGCCAGTTCCCCACAACTGCCCTCCCTTGCTGGCCTGGTCGCCCCTAACGGCCCTCCCCTGCTGGCCTAGTTGCCTCCAACTGCCCTCCCCTGCTGGCCTGATTGCCCACAACTATCCTACGCTGATGGCCAGCTTATAGTGGTCATCTTTGACCACATGGGGGCGGCCATCTTGTGCAACAGTATGAGCATCAATTTGCATATTACCTCTTTATTACATAGGATTTTATTTTATAAATATATATAGTAACTCTTCAAACAGAGAATATGAAAAATAATTAGACTATATGTTAGGACAACTACAGATACCAACCATTCAGGGAAGAAAGAAAAATTGGTGGAGATCTGTTTTATACAGTCATTGCTTCATTCTCATTGAGAACATCAGGCCGTGTCAAGCAAGGACGTCTATTGCCCAAATTGTACAGCATTCACACTGTACAAATCAGAGGGTTAGCAGAAAATGTTCAAGTTGAAGACATAGCTAAAAAAGTCTAGAAGTTAGACAAAATAATGTGTAGAACCCACAGTATTAAGACTTGATTTCATTTGATTTCCTTGTATTGCAGCATCTCTACAAGAATATGTCCTATTAGCTGCATGTGATATGAAAGCAAAGCTGGGAAACAAATATTACTAAAGCTTAACTACAAAATCTTGCGACCTCAAAGAAGTCAGGTGGTCTACCTGAACTTCCCTGTACATTTGTTCTGAGAAATATTAACACTGGATGGCTGAGACTCTGATCCTATGAAACTTCTTTTTGTGCAATTGACCCTTGGCCAGTGTCTAGGAACTTGGTGAATAAACATTTCCTTAAGCTATTTTCCTCAGTGATAAAACTGGCTTGCTGAGCTAAAACTGTGGTTTATATAGTACATCTGCTTTCACTTTAGGATTTGAAATTTGGTATGTTTACAGTATGGCATAATGAAGTGTTTAACTCCGTATTTTTATCTTCACTGCAGACAACTTTTAAGCCTTGTCCCTCACTCACAGGTTGCTGGCTCACATTGGAGTAAGCTAACAGAAAAGTACAGTGCTCCCTTCATTGGTGCTAGCAAGAGATTCAAACTAGGCAGCCCTCATCCCAAGCCCAGCCTGTAAACACTGTAAAAACCTTATGTTAGCCTGCTTTCTAGGACCTACCTGAGTGGCACCCTGCTATACACACACCCCTCTTCTGAAAGTCTCACTGTACAAGTCTAAACCTTTCTGTATCCTCTTAGAATACATGTGTATGTGTGTGAGTGTGTGTGACTCTGTCTGTATGTGGTACAATCGGTCTTGAAATGCAAACCAAATAATATGTGAGGGTCCCTCCTGCTCTCTAGTTTACCAGATGGTAGGAGTGCCTACACAACCAGCTCCTGTAAAAACCTGGGCTGCTGCTGAGTTTCCTAGAGATAACACTATATATGTCACAGGCTTTTGTTGGAGGAATTGTGTCCTTTGTGACTGCCTTGCAAGAGAAATCTGAAGTTTGTACTATGTTTTCTCCAGACTTAACCCCATTGTTCCACGTCTCCTAACTTTGCTTTACATAATTGTGCCATAATAAACTATAACTGTAAGTCTAACATTTTTTATACTATAAATCCTTCTATTTTCCAAAACCAAAATTTGAAGTAAAACTATATTTGGCAAGCCTTGGAATATATAAAATAATTGCAGCCTAGTATAAATATACTTTGAAAATTAAATTAGTTCTGAGACTGATCCTGACAAAATTATGGGCTCCTGTTTCAATTGGAAAAATTGTTCTCATTATGAAAGTAATATTAACCATGCAAATTGCAGGGGAAAAAATCTTTAAGGACAAAATGATAGGCACTTGTATTCCCATTATTCTGTGATAATTTTGTTGTGATTTCAGTGTGAGTAGTTAACATGTGCATGTCTCAATCTATTTTCCTCCCTCTCTCCATGTGAAAATTATATAATTAGTAAAGATTTTAAAACATTTTTTTAATTTTTTTCACTTAAAAATACTTTAGGATCATTTTATTGTTTTGTTTGTTTTTGTTTCCAAACATGATTTTTATGATTTCACATCATAGTTTTACTATTAGTATTTCTTATTAGACTGGAGGATATTAAGAACAACTTTATGCCAATTAAATGTGACAATTTGTCTGAAAGGGGTAATTGTTCAAAAACACAATGTACCAAAACAAATGAAGGAAGCAATGGATAATTTGAAAGTTGATATCTACTAATGAAATAAAACTTTTTATTAAAAAAAAACAACCTACACAATATAATCTTCAAATTTAGGGCCATGTGGCTTCTATAGAATTATTTCAAATATTTAAAAAAAGAATGACATATCAAACAAAATTCTCTATATAATGGGAAAAAAAAGAGGAACACATAGCCGTTATTGTTATGAGGACTCAATAACTTTGATATCAACACCAGACAGATACATAACAAGAAAAGAAAAATACAGAATACAGAATTAATAACTATAAACAGAATATTAAAAGAAATCAGTTGATAAAAGGGATAAATCTATTGAGCAAACTATGTTTTTCTTTTTAGAATAGGAGTGATTTAGCATCTACAAAGTATTCAATATAGTTCATCTTCACAGAAATAAAAGATTATATTACTTCTGTTGATACATAAAATTTAATTGATAGAACAATAAACCTATTCATGATATAAACTCTTAGTAAAGTAGAAATAGGGAATGGAGACAAGGATGCTTGATATTATTAGTATTGTAAAACATATAGGAGTAGGTCATGACATAACAATAAGGTCAAAAACAAAACAACAAAAACATTACAATGCAATGCCAAATAATATGATACAATACAGTAAGTACACTTAGAAAAACTAAAAGGATACAGTTTAGAAATAAAGAGATAATTACTATTATTTGCAGATGACATAATGCCCCCAGCAGATCAACTAACATATCAAAGAGAAAAAAATAAATGTTGTGGAGGTCTTCAAGTGCATAAAATATCATACTCTGTTATTGGGATGAAAAAATTAGTAGAAAAATGAAAGTGAACAGATGCATGCCTTGTGACTAAGTAATTTTACTATCAGGTAAATAACCTAACACATATGTGTTAATGCTTTTATAAGAAGACTAGAGCTACAGTGCACGAAATTTGTGCATGATATGATCAGGTCTAAACGGGCAGTCAGACATCCCTCTCACATTCCAGGACTGCTGGCTCCCAACTGTTCACCTGCTTGCCTTCCTGATTGCCCCGCACTGCTTCTGCCTGCCAGCCTGATTACCCCTTAACCACTCCCCTGCCAGCCTGATAGTTCCTAACTGCCCTCCCCTGCAGGCCTGGTCATCCCTAACTGCTTTTCCCTGCAGGCCTGGTTTCCCCCGCACTTCCCTTTCCTGCTGGCCTGATCATCCACAACTGCCCTTTCTTTGTAGGCCATCCTGTGGTGGCCATATTGTGTCCACATGGGGGCAGCCAGCTTTTGTGTTGGAGTGATGGTCAATCTGCATATTATTCTTTTATTAGACAGGATAGAGGCCTGGTTCCTGGGTGGGGGCCAGCTGGTTTGCCCTGAATGGCATCCTGGATCAGGCTGGGGGTTTCCTTGTGGGATGGGGTAGCCTGGGTGAGAGGCCTGTGGTGGTTTGCAGGCTGGCCATTCCCCTCAGTGACCCAAGCAGAGGTCCTGGTATCTGGGATTGATTTATCTTCTACAATTGAAACTTTGTAGCTTGGAGCAGAGCTGATAAACTAATGTTACTTCTGCTGGCTCTGTGGTGGCATCCATTTCTGTTGGGATTTATTTATCTTCTATAATTGAAACTTCGTAGCCTTAAGAAGAGGCCAAGCCAGGGCAGGGCTGAAGAAAGCTTGGCTTCCTCCGTCACTGGGGGCAACCCTAGCCTCCTTCTCTCTCTAGCTCTGTGGCTGCCACCATTTTGTTGGAATTTATTTATCTTTTATAATTGAAACTTTGTAGCATTGAGTGGAGACCTGGGCTGTCCAGGGTGTATGGAAAGCTTGGCTTCCTCCATCTCCAGGGAAACCCAAGCCTCCCTCCTGCTCTCTTTGTGGCCACAGCCATCTTGGTTGGGGTTAATTTGCATACTTTCTCCTGACTGGCTGCTGGGTGTGGCTGGCAGTGTGGCAGATGCATGGTCAATTTGCATATTAATATTTTATTACATAGGACTAGAGGCCCAGTGGATGAAATTCAGCATGTGCCCTCTAGCAGTCCAGGACCCCTTGCTCCTTATTGCCCACCTGCTGTGGAGTCAGGAGAAGATCATACCACCTCCACTGCACTCACCAGCCATGAGCCCAGCTTCTGGTTAGGGGATTAGGGCGGGAGTGGCTCAACCAGAATCTGGCTTGTTGCTTCTTAGCTCTGGCCTCACCCCCTGCTCACTGGTTGGGGGGTGGGTGATCTGGGGCCAACCTGGCTGGAGGATGAGCTGGGGGAGTTTGAGGCAACATAGTTACACCCTGTCCAGCTTCTGTGGAGGCTCTGATACCTTGCTGCCTCACATTCCCCCACCTCTGTAGAGGTGTGGCACCAGGAACAGGCCTCTGCAGAAGGGGTAGCACTAGGCCAGGGACCAGCAGAGGTGCAGGCCCAGTCTGGCATCACCTCTCCCACCACCTCTGTGGAAGAGGAGACACTGGACTTGCCAGTGCTGATGGTTCTGTGGAAGGGGCAGGAAGGGGCAGTGCTGGGCCTGGAGGTGGCCTGGGCCCTGTCCTGGTGCTGTCTCTCCTGTGACCTCTGCAGAAAGGCATGCTCGAACTGGGACCAGGCCTGCACTGTGGCCTCTCCCACTGCCTCTGTGGAAGGGTTGGGGGCGCTGCTGGGATCACCTTGGCTGGCCTGGCAGCACAGGCTCACTGGCCCTGCCCTCTTTCCCACCAGTCATTCAAGATGATCATCTGGAATGACATCTGGAAGGTCCTTTGGCTGTCCTGTCTAATTAGCATATTACTCTTCTAGTATTTTTAATATGTACAAGGCACTATTTGTTATAACCCAAAGCTGGATAATCATAAATCATTGTAGTGACTACTACAATGCCTTTCAACTTGATCATTGTGCATATACCCAGCTATTAAAACATTCTGTAGCAGGCCCAGTTATACCAGTGAAGACGCTAACTCAATTCGCCAAGGACTGACAGAGGGTGAGTTAGAAAGGATTAATAGTGTAAATTATTAAAGAAATGGAGATTGAAGTGGAATAAGTGACTTCTCAAGGATCAGCCGTACTGTGGTTCTAAATAAGAAAGAAGAGTGTGAGAGAAATATATACTCAGTTAATTACTTGAGAATGTATTAAATGACTGTCCATAAACTTTATTTGAAAAAAATATGATTTCATTTGATCATAGCAAGACTGGAAGAGTATAATTAAAATGGCAAACATGTTCATTTTAAGATTGTCTTGCACTATCACAAGCTGTTTGCATTCTTTATGCAAAGATAAATTTTAATTAAAGATAATTACTTTATTCTTTTTATAATGTCTTTTAAAAGGTTACTGATATTGAGAGAAGTCATAAAATATACATATAACATAAAGTAGTTGTTATTCTATATGTGATTTGATGAAAACAAATTGATTAACTTTATTCTGGAGTAAAATAAAATTCCATTTACTAGTATATACAATTTGTTAATATTCTTTAGAAATGGTAAAATTCCAAGAAAATGTTTTCCTATGTCATTTTGCATATTTCTATTGAACTTGACACTTTGGTTCCTTTGAATAACATTTTCAATGAAGGCCATGAATCCAAAAGCTGATACTTAGTGACACCAAGAAAATTCTCTGAACTTTTATTTTTCATGCTATCACACTTAACTCATACTATCTCTTTGACAGTTTGAATATTATCATAGATGTTAAGTGATTGCTGATCTATCTTGTTTTCAAGCCATTGTATATGCATTTAACATATATAAATAAGTAGAATTTATTACAAAAGTATTTTAGTTCAATCTTTCATAGCATGGTGGCTATGTGCATAAAGTTCTAAAAAAATTTTCCAACATTATGACTATAGATTTGTAAGGATTCCCTTCTACTCTTTACTACATAGGAAATGTGGGTGTAGGGAGATATCTCTCACTCCCATTAGTTTGTTGTTTGTGTGTCCTGTTTTCCTCTCTAGTGTCTAAACTATTCTGTCTCCACGCTGATAAACTAATGTTACTTAGAGAAATTGTCACCTCTTCCTTGTCCTGAAGTAGGTGTTGCTATAATTTCCATCTGCTAAAATTTGGCAGAGGTAAAATTTAACAGAAAGGAAGGAATAGAGGCCTTTACACTTAGTCTTGGATGTCAACTTGTAATGTCACAATCAAAAGTGTTTCACTATTGAAGAGACATAGAAAAGGGACTGAAATATATTGTTTAAGTGTGAGTAGTTTTCCTTGATTTGGAAACATTTGTCTTCTATTCAAACAGTAACATTTACTTCAGTTTTATGTTTTACTCTCCTGACCAGCTGTTCTTATTTTCTTTTTCCTTCTTGTTTTTAATCATATCCCAGCCTTGATCAAGAGAAGATTAATGGCTAATTTGCCAGCGATTTACTAGACTCTCCACTCCATTTATTGTGGAACAACTCGTTTCTTTACTAATGGTATTATTTGCTAAGCGGCAGATGTCAAATGCTATAACGAAAACTGCTTAACTGTCCACATCAATTCTTTAAAAATCAACTTTATATGTAGTGTTAAATAACATTTAAAACTAGCTGTAAGTGAAATTATGCTAAATGTCTCAAATTGGCTTGTAAAATAATTGACCACTGCAGCAGCAAGTTTAAAACCAGATTAATATTTACTTGGCATCTTTCCATACCCATTATTTCAGACTTAAATATTATCTTTTATAGTAACAGTCCCTAGCTTATGTCTCAACCACTTTTTAACTGATTTCTAGTCATTCTTATCTTTTCTCTTAAAAATATGAATATTGGGTTAACTTAAACATGTATAAACTGACAAAACTGAATTTCAAATGAATAGTATTTAACTTTGAGGGTTAAGGAAACAATTAAAAGCAACCAATGACTAAAATTGGGACCATTTTATAACCCAGCTGGTGTTGCTTAGTGGTTGAGCAACCCATTAACTAGAGGTCACATTTCAATTCCTGGTCAGGGCACAGGCCAGAGTTGCTTGCTTGATCCCCAGTGTGGAGCATGCAGGAGGCAGCTGATCAATGATTCTCTCTCATCATTGATGTTTCTATCCCTTTCTCTCTCTTCCTTATTTGTATAAGGCATGTTGTTAACTTTAAAATACATACATATGTCATATCCATACAGTATAAAGTACATTTTACTCCCTTATATGTTTCCTTTGTTTCATTACTGACTTAAATTTTATACATTTAGTCACCATAACTAAAGTTGTTTAAGAAAAAAAAAACTCATTGCAAATTTAAAAATGTTTAACTTTCTGTGATTGCTTAACAAAAAAGGGAATTTTTAAAAAAATAAGCTTTGATTCCCATATGACTTTACAGCTGAAATATTTGGTACAAATTAATGTTGAATTTTCTGAAACTCTTCACTTTGATCTCAACACAGTTTAGCTCTTGACTTAGCATAGCCCAATAACCATTTTAAGAGGCTATTTGTTCACTTGCTCATGTGTCTTTATTTCTCTTTGTAAGTGAATAAACCCTTAACTCATTTTATCCCCTCCCTCTGGCTTGATTCTTCATACTGTCTAATTAGAATTACTGCCCACCCCCCCACCTCCCCGCCACCGCCCTGCTCATTTCAGTCCTTGACTAGTTTGACCACAGAAATCTATACTCAAGGGTATTTTTCTTCTATTGTTACAATTTAACTGTCAGGAGTCAAAACATTCCACATTACATTTTTATGGCAGTGGGGCTGGTAGGGAGGGCAGTTAGGGGTGACCAGGCAGGCAGGCAAGTGAGCCGATAGGAACCAGCATTCCAGGTTTATGAGAGGAATGTCCCACTGCTGGTTTAGGCCCAATACCCAGGATTGGACCTAAAGGCAGTCAGACATCCCCCAAGGGGTCCTGGATTGGAGAGGGTGCAGACTGGGCTAAGGGGAACCCCCTGTGCATGTATTTCATGCACTGGGCCTCTGGTCATTAAACTCGTTTCCTGATTGAATTTGTACTTTTGTGCTCTGATGACCATTTAAATTTATCTCTACAATTATCTGAATCATTCCTTTCTTTCATAAATCTGATGATACCTTTATTTCAGTATCCATATATGTATTTTCCATTCTTTTTTTCTATCTTTCCTTAGTCTTATAACCCCTTATTGTACTGAGCTCCAACTTCTTCTACCCATTTTTTTTATTATTTCAAAGTTGCTCAATTTTGTTTTACAACAAGTCTCCTGTTCTTTATTCTTCATTGAAAACTAACATTTAAAACCCATAAACAGTATTTTCATTGTCTTGGCTTTGTGCACATTTTTCTATAGTGAAAAATATTATATATCAGGGTTTCATTTTTTCTTATATGATGTGAGAACTACTGGTTGACTAGAAATTGACTGTTATTTTTACAAACTGAATGTTATTTTTGGAAATTAATGCCACAAACTCTATTAACTATTTAAAGTATTACTTTAAAAATTATATTTAGACACATTATTATGGATTTATTTCTTTTCTTATTATCTTTTGAGTTTAAAATGTATTTCTTACCTGAATTGTATTTGCCCTAGAAATATATACTCAATATGGTTCAAATTTTTAATATATCTGCTTTCTGTTTTCTAGAAATCACTCTTCCAGATTTCTCTACATTCCTTTTTGTAGAGTGGGAAAGAGCAGTGCTAACATTCATATTGTACAGAAATCCACCCTTTTTGTTATTATTGGTTAGGTGGTTTTACATTTTCTCCATTGTCTGGAACTTAAGCAAACTTGTAGCTATAATAGTGGTTGCAATAGGAGCCTGCAGTGTCCAACATTTGGAGGGACTGGAAATGGCTCCTGTATTTGGAGTTGTGGTTTCAAGAAAATGGGATCATTTTCTTTTGCTTTGCTTTTCTCACTGGCCTTCCTTCACTTAACCTTGAATATAAGGTCTTAGTTGCTGAGGTGAATGACAGAGCAAATAAATGAAAGCTCTCCCTTTATAGTTGAAAGAGTGAAAAATGGAACCATTGGGAACTAAAATTCACTGTGGAGATCAAAGAAAGGAAAGAGCTCAGGAAAGTGACCTCACAAAAATTGTTATGAATAACTTAGGCTACCACTGATTTGAAGCAGAGTCTCAAATTAAAAATTAAGGCCACAGGTGGGGGTGTGGGGACAGGCTAGAGGGGGTCAATGAGAATAAAAGGGGAACATATATAATATTTTTAACAATAAAAATGTTTTAAAAACTAAGATAAGCCCTAGCTGGTTTGGCTCAGTGGATAGAGCATTGGCCTGTGGACTGAGGGGGTCCTGGGTTTGACTCTGGTCAGGGGCATACACCTTGGTAGGAGGTATGCAGGAGGAGGCTGATAGATGTTTCTCTCTCATCGATGTTTCGAACTCTCTGTCCCTCTCTCTTCCTCTCTGTAAAAAATCAATGAAATATATTTTAAAATAAATAAAATAAAATAAGAAGCATTATCCATTTATAGAAGCATAAACATATGAGCCAAAATAAAACAAAGAAAACAAGTAAAGGATATAATAAATATATGTTAAATCAGTAAAACTGAAAACAGAATTACAATAAAGAAAAAAAGAAGAACTAATAACTTTTGATTTAAAAAGAGCAATACAATTGATAAATTTTAGTAAGACTGAAAATTAAAAAGAGAATACACATATTGTGGTATCAGAATGAAAGGCGGGATATCACTAAAGATCCCTAGACATCAAGAGAATGAGGAATATTATGAAGAAATTTATACACACATTTTCAGTAGCATAGATTAAATAGAGCAATATTTTGACATCTGCAAAATACTGAAACTTACTCAAGATCAAATAGCTCATGTCTACAGTCTTATAACTACAAAGAAACTGAAATAGTTATTAAAAACACTTCATAAAAGAAAGCTTCAGGCCCAAATAGTTTTCCTGGAAAATTATACCAAACATGCAAAGAAAAAATAATACAACTTCTACAAAATCCCTTCCAGATAATAGAAGATGAGAACATTTTGCAACTCATTTATTGAGGACAGAATTATTTTCATTCCAAAACAGAGAAAGACAGTGCTAAAAAGAAGATAGCAGGCTAATATGAACATACATGCAAAATCCCTCAACAAAACATAAACAAACTCAAGCTAATAATATATAAAGTGAATATATAACAACTAAGTCATTTCAGGAATGTTTAGTGTGGTTTAATAACTGGAAATTAAGCAGTTTAATTCACGACATGGGAGTCTAAATAATATTTAAAAAATCAGATCAATTGATACAGAAAAGATATTTTTACACAAATACAAATACTGTATGATTCTACTTAAACAAGATATCTACAGTAAACAACTTCATAGACACAGAAAGAATAATAAATGGTTGCCAGAGAATGGGAAAAAGAGGAGATAGACAGTTGTTTAATGTTTATAGACTTTCAGTTTTTCAGAGAGGACTTCCGGAAATGGTGGTGGTGATGGTTGTACAACAATATGAAGGGACTTAATGCTACTGAACTGTACACTGACAGTAGTTAAGATGGTAAGTTGTATATCATAATTTTTAACCATAATTTAAAAAAATTATTATATTTATACATACTCTTTGTTTTCTTCTCATTGTCTTATAAAATTTATTACCTTCTCAACTTTGCTAACATTTCCCTACTCATTTTCTTGAGGTGGTATGTCTTCTCTCTATATACCCTCTAAATACCAATATCAATGTAGGCACTGGTGTATGTACTAGAAAAAAGGTGGCCAATAGTACAGAAATGCTTTGACTTGACAGCCCAAAACATTAAAAAGTATATATTTCCACTAGTCTACAATAAACTAGCTGAGTAAAATCCTTTCTGTAAGATTAGTACAGTGGATGGAAATATTGCTGGAATCCAGAAATAAATGTGAAGTACATAAATATAACAGTAAACACAATCTCTCTCTCTCTCTCTCTCTCTCTCTCTCTCTCTCTCTCTTTCTCTCTAATTATGTAGACACAATTTAAAATAAATAAATAGAAGATAATAAAGGTGAAGTGTTCAGAGAAAGCCTAGGAGGACATCATTTAGGCTTGATATGGACTGCAGGCAGAAATATACTTTGTGAACAACTTGGGAATGCTTTCATGGGATGTGGAAAAAAATATAAATCTCAGAAGATCAGGGCATGTGTAGGACTTTCAAGGACCATAATAAGACTAATGTGAATGGAATAATTAATAAAGAATATGAGCAATAGGAGTTTTGGATGCAGGGATAGGAGAAGCCAATTATACAGGAGCTCTGTAAACAATGATAAAATTTCAGCCTTTACTTGGCTGGTGTGACTCAGCGGTTGAGCTTTTATCTATGAACCAGGAGGTCACAGTTCAATTTGTGGTCAGGGGACATGCCTGGGTTGCAGGAGACAGCCGACCAATGATTCTCTCTCATCATTGATGTTTCTCTCTCACCCTCTCCCTTCCTCTCTGAAATCAATAAAAATATATATTTTTAAAAATATTGGCTTTATTTTTTAGCAACAATAGAAAGTAACAAAAGTGAAGTAAATGAAATAATACAATAGCAATATCTATCTTTTTTTCATCGATAATATAATAAATGGTTATATTACAATGGAACAATTAAAAAAGACAAAGTCTTAAAGAAGATAAAAGAGACTATTTTCTCCAAGAATGAGTTTAGATGAGAGCAATAATGTTTGCTGTTAGTGGCCTTTAAATTCTTTATTATATGAGATGACCAAACTTAGCTCATCTACAAGTTACAGGAATCACTGAAGTTGGAGGATAGACTTGGAGGAAACAACTAATGTTTCTATCAATGTGTCAGGAGGAAAAAAGAGACATAAAAAAATATTTACCAGAAAGCTAATGAAGAGTAGGCTTTAAGACCACTCTATTTCATGGGTCCAAAAAAAATGTATTCACATGGCCATGTTCTTTTTGGGGGGCAGGGGTAGGTAAATTTTGTAATATAACCAATTTTACCTGTAACTGGAGGCCTGGTGCATGAAAATTTGTGCACTGGAGGGGGTTCCCTCAGCCCAGCCTGCCCCCTCTCACAGTCTGGGAGCCCTCAGGGGCATGAGGCGACCCAGTGATCAGGGGAAAATGATGCCCCATCACACTTCTGCTGCTGCCACTACTGGCAGCTCAAGCCTTGGCTGGCTCTGGTTACCTGAGCCTCAGCTGGCCATGTGTGGCTTGGGGGCTGTGGGGACTGGGGTACTCCAGAGGCAGGTGCACAGAGCTGCTGGGTCCACCTGCCACCCTGGCAGGGCTGAGGGGCCTGGGCACTGCCATCTTATGGCTGTGGGTGCTGCCATCTTTGAGGACGTGGCAGTCAATTATCATAGTCCCTCCTTCTTGGCTGTGGGCTCCACCATCTTTGTGACGGCATGAGGGTCAATTAACATATTCCCTCTTTATTAGATAGAATTGTTAACATTGCCGTTTCCTTCTGTCAGTGTTTTCCCCACAGTCACATTCACCTGCTGTAAGAAGTTATTGCAATGGCATCAAGCATTTTGGTATCATTAAAAGGGGGAGGTGACTAAAAGACACACTGAGTGTGGCATCCATGTTATGTTTCATTCACAAACATTTCTGGATTCCAGTATTACTACTACCCACTGTACTGATCTTGTTACAAAAGTGATTTTACTCAACTAACACATTGTCGAGTAATAGAAATCATCTCTAACTATGACATTTATTCTAAACAGAATGTGCTAGAAAGGCATATTTAATTGATCAGGAAATCCTAGTAGGTTAGAGGGAAGTGCATTAAATTATTATAATTAAATTTTTAGAAATTCAATTTAAATAAGAAATTAGGATTACCTCTTTTAGAATAAAAAATAAATAAAATAGAGGGTAAAGATTTACTAAATTATATAAATACATGAACATATTATTTAACAAGTTGCATCAATAAACTATTATAGGATAGTACTGTTATGTCACATTTTTAAGACACTAATTTTTTGAGAAAACTATACTTCTAGCCAAGTCTTACTTCTGGATTCCCTTAAAGGGATATTAGTGCCATATAAGCACTTAATTGCTCCTTTTAAGATTCCCATACTCACCAATCATAGTTATATGGTATAGCTTCATAAACTATCAAGAGGTGCAGAGTGGTATGTACTTTCTCTGCTTCCAATAAATTACACTCTTTTGACTTCTCCAGTAATACTTGGGACAATAAAAGTGAAAGAAAAAATGTAACCGATAACTATTGATCACTATATGTGTAATCTCCTAAAGCTATATGATTTTTTTCTTTTAATGATGAATTATTTTCTATAGCCCACAAATTAGAACAAGTGCTGTCTATATATCATCTAAAAGGCAACAGTGACAGAATTATTTTTTGTTCTTTGGAAAAAGAAGTGATTCTACATGTTGGCAAAGCAGGGCGATGAAGTGGAAAGAGAACATAACCCAGATTCATGAGCTCATATTTTTGGTTACTAACTACTTACGGTACCTTGGGCAAAATAGTTCATCTCTGTGAACCTCAGTTTTCCAACCTATGTAATCATGTGATTAGATTAATGTCCTAAGTTTGTAGATAGTGAAACAAAGTATACACTGCCACTCGGCTGGAGATGCAGTTAGTCATTGCATCTTATAAATATCATTCTAATAAACTAAATTAACATTATTTAAGAAGGTTTATTTTGGAAATACTAGAAAGATAGGATATAGCACCAAAAGGTTAATTCTTAAATATTTTAATAACTCCATGAGACATAACGTTCTCCTCTTTTATGGGTAACTAAGGTATTTTCACATAAATGCTCTGTATACTCATTGGGGATCATTCACCTATTTTACTCTAGGGGATTAGAATATTCTATGGAATTATACTTATCTTTTTACAATGTACTGAAGAGGAGGATGAATGAGTTAATACCGAAAGATACATACCATATTCCAGGTGAGTCATCTTAGGAACCTCACTTCATCTGGTACGGAATTGACTGACTACCAGCAATTTTGGATGTAGCACTAAAGAAAAGTGAAAGCCTAGTCTCCTGCATGTTTGAAAAACAATGAATTCCCTTTACTCGAGTAAACTATTTCAACACACTTAAAAAAAAATCTTATGAGAGCTTCACAACACCTTCTGGAATAATGGCATAATGAAATCTGTAGACACATTTCCTAGTGAAACAAATATAACTGGTGAACATGATAAATTCCCCCAATTTGTATACCTCTAGAAATAATCCTAGTGAGATAGAGTAAATGCAGAAACACTTATTCAAGTAAGTCTACTCAATCTTTATAAGAAGAGTGAGACTCTATTACCTTCGAACCATGACTCTGCCCCTCTATGCACTTTAACTTTGGCATGTGTAGCCAAGACTGCAGAGCTTTCTATCTCCAAGATACAAGTCAAGGGCCATAGTGATATCCCCAAGAGTGAGAGGCCACCAGCACTTTTCATCCACGCCTGCTTACAATTGCAGAAGTTCTAGGCCAGACAAGAAGAGAGAAGGTGGGGTGTTCTGCCTAACCCCACCTCCGCCATTGCAGGCTGAGGGTATGGGGCCCCAGTTGCACTCAATAGTAAAGTTGAGGTGTTACACATGGAGAGGCAGCCCTTGCTGAGTCCTCTGACGACTCTTCTTTGTAATCCTCACCTAAGGATGTGTTTTATTGAGTTTAGAGAGAGAGGCAGAAAGAGAGAGAAAGAGAAAGAGAGAGAGTAAAAACACAATGTGAAAAAAAAAACACATCAGTAGCTTCTCTTCCATGTGCCCCCTAACCAGGATTGAATCCACACCTCAGGGATGTGCCCTGATCAGGAATTGAATGTACAATATTTTGGCGTGTGGGATACTCCAACCAATTGAGGCTTAATCCTCTCACTCTTAAAGAAAGGCGTCATTCTAAGAGAGGTGGACCATTGCATCCACACTCATATCTGGAGCAGTGGCACAGATTTTGGCCCAGGTGGATCCTCTGCCGCAATCTCAAAGGACTGATTGTATTTGAAGCAGAGCATGAAAAAGATCGAGTTTAAGAGAACTGTATAACACAATGGAGATTTTGACTGAGCCATAAAATTGAATAAAGGACCGTTATATATGCTACAACATGGATGGACTGTGAAACAAAATGTCAAGTAAAAGAAGTCATCCTCAAAGAAACTACATTTTGTACAATTACAGTATATACATTAATTGTGAAATCATTGTGCTTAGTTCATAGCACATGCATTTTTAGAACAAAAGCTACAAATATAGTATTGCCATAGAACACCCACTCATCAATTTAATTAGCACCATACTAGCTGTATAAAAATGCCACTCACACAGAAGCATAACTTTGTACCAACATATAGATATTTATAAAATTTTACCAATAAAAAGGTGTAAGAAATAGTAATCCCAATTTAAAACAAAAAATCAAGAAAGACATTATTATGTATCTTATGTTAATTTGAAATCTTTTCAAATTAACTGGTATTTTTGTTAAAAAATAACATCTAATAAGTTATATGTAAAGCTTTGAAATATTTAATACATAAATTCTACTCTACGTTAGTTGAATGCTCTGAAACAACACGTGTTGATGAGGTGCCAAAGCCTCTTGGCTAATTAAGTCACTGTATTTGGTTCTTTCGCTGGTGGATTTATTGCTTATTCCAAGCAGGTGTTGAGGGATTAGAACATTTCTTTCTGTCTGATTCCTCATTAAATTTGGACAAAGAACCTGACAGCTGTCATGTCTCTGTTTTCCATAACTCTTTCCTCAAATCAGGAAGCACCCAGCCTTCCACAAGAGAAAAGCGTGGAAAGCCATCTTGAGCAGATAGCACTAAAGTTAGTGAGAGATAATAGAAAACTATTATTTTAACTATTTCTTACTCAGCCACAAGGTCAATTTAAATTAAATGAGAGCAGAAACTTTTAAAAAGTCTAATTTATTTTATGCAATGAAAAATAAGGCTGTAATGTTCATTTTTTATTGTTCCTAATTTTATATCCTATCAACAGGGCAATATTCTCACAATCTCACATTCTCACCCTGTCTCAGTGCCTGCCTAATTTTCATTTATGAGTTGTGATTTGGCTGTACCACATCCCTTCAAAGCCTTTTTGTCCTGAGAATATTAACAAAGATAAGTTGGATCTCAGATTATCAACAAAAATAAAATTGTTAATTGACCCCTTATAATAATCAAATTATTTAAATGCATTTTGCTTTTGTAATGGGAAATTATTTCAGAATAAGTTCCTTAAGAAATCTTTATATTGCCCACAGTTCTTTATCTTTTTTTAATGGAAATAATAGCTTGCTTTATCTCAGTCTTCAAGGAAGTTGGATTTTGAGACACAAAGGCAATGAGCTTTGTTTCTCATCTGCAATAATCCTTACATGAAATTGTGCTATGGGGTATGTAAGAGATTGGCCCTATTGTGAGAGCCAGAGAAGGTTTCTCAGAGGAAATAATAAGTGGACCAAGATCTAAAGCAAGATATAATGTCCTATATATAAAAACCTAATATGCTAAGTGTCTGGTCACTGGGTCAGCCATTCAACCAATCAATGCATAATATACTAATGATATGCTAAGGCAACTCAACTACTTACTATGACATGCACTGACCACCAGGGGGCAGACATTCAGCCAGTTGACCAGTCACTATGACATTCACTAACCACCAGGGGGCTGATGCTCCAACTGGTAGGTTAGTTTTCTTCTGGGATCAGCCAATCAAGCCTGAGCGAGATGGGCCAGACATGCCCTGGAGCCCTCCCACAATCCCTCCACAGCTAGCCAACCTCCCGTGTTTCTCTGGGGCCCCGACCATACACCAGTGGGGTCTCTTTGCCTGGCCTGTGCCTTCTCAAAATCCAGGACCCCTCATGGGATGTCAGAGAGCTGGTTTTGGCCTGATCCTGAATGCCTGGCCAAGAGATCCCACTCGTGCATGAATTCATGTCCTAGGCCTCTAGTATATATTTAACATTTATGCCTGAGTAATGACATATCATATGCTTAAAGCCAAAAAAAAAGTAGACATGATTATAATTTGATTTTATTCTATTAACAAGAACAATATATTTTGTATTTCCCACCTAAAATAATGAAATGAAAAGTAGAAAACATATCATAAAATATATATTAATCATCTATTACACAGACCAAAAACTCTGAATTACCTGGTTTGTTAAATTCTCTAAACCTCAGTGTTAAGTTTCATGATTATAGGAATATAATATTTAAATAAAATGGTTTTGCAATGGCTAAATTAAATAAGGACATATAGCAAATGGCTAGATACTACAAACATAATGTTTTCTCTTTCTCTCATATGGATAAAAATTATGTTCTTATATGATGACCATAAGAATGATCCCTCCATTATCATTTCTAGGCTCTGTACCTTATTTCCTCCTACCTTTTGTGCATTTATTTAATTAATTCATCCATTTTGCAAACCTTTGTCCTAACTGCTATGTGTGTGATACAGCAATGAACAAAACAAATAAAAAGCTCTTGTCCTTTTGGACTTACGTTCAAGAAGATGGATCATTTCCTGCTCCTTTAATCTCTCCCAAACCACTGGATTAATTATTCCCAGCCTAAAATGTGCTAGATTACCACCCATAAACAAAACAGTGCATGCTTCTTTTCTCCTTTAACAATCTAATGTAGTTTTTTAAAGCCAAGCTTCTACAGTCTTCAAATATTATTTTCATTTTTCTGACCTCCCATTAACTCTTTGACCTATTATAACAGAGCTTCTACCACCTATATTTTAATAAAGCTGTGTTCCCTCAGTTTACAAACTATTTCTTAGTTTCAAAACGTAAGTAATTCTTTTCAGCTCATGTCTCACTTGACCTTATTGCACCACTTAATTTATGGTCCATTAATTTATTCTTGAAAATGTTCTTCCCAAGTTCTCTACTAGTTTTCTTTAAGTCCCCTGGACATTCAAGCTAAATATTAAATTTCAATTTCTTTGACTTGGTCTGTTTTGTTAAAAAAAAAAAGTGTTGGGGCCCCAGGCCCTCTTATCTTTTTCATTGCACTAGTCTTGCTTGTGAAATTCCTGTCTCTGCACTCAGGAATCCCCCCACCGTGTCCATACCACTACAGATATGTCTCCATCACTTCACATCCAGCTTCTGACGCTTTTCTCTTTACATGTTTAGAACCTCTGAACTATGTGGTCCTATGCACAAGTGCAGGGTTTTCATCAAGTTAGATTATTAATTTCTAACATAATTTTGAGTATATCTTAGGCACTCAAGAAATATAAATTTAAATGTAATCTTAAGTGAAATAACTAATGAGTGATATTACTTCCATGGTATATGACTCCTACCATTCTAATGACTCCCATATTTTTATATCAAGTTCTTTTCTTTAAAAAGTCTTTTTTTTTCTCCTTACAATGGGGCTAGAGTTACTGTAAAATAAGCTCAAATGATAACACTTTTCTTATCTAAAATATTCTAGCATCTCTGAATTTTTTGCAGGATAAATTGATACTCCTTAGTATGGGATTTAATTTTTTTTTTCTGACTTCTGAATACAGGCTACATTCAATTTTTCTTTGGGGTCATTTTGACACATCCATTTGCCTAGATTACAATTCCCAGTTGTTCAGACACATGTTTTTTTCTGTGAAGGTATGTTTTACATGTGATTAAACCACATAATCAGTTAATCAAAATTGGTTTAAGTAAGGAATGTTATCTTAAGTAATCTAGCTGAACATGTTTCAATCGGTTGAAAGTTCTAAAAGCAGAGTTGAGACTTCCTATGAGTTCAAGCTACGCCCAGGTATTCAGCAGTCCCTTTTTAATGGCTTGCCATATGGATTTTGGACTTGCCTACCTCGCTGCCACAATTATATATGCCAATTTCTTGCAATAAATAGTATGTATATATTTTTTTTAATTTTATTTTTTCCTACTGGTACTCTAGAGAACCTAGACTGATACAGAGTTTGGCATTGAGAACAGTTCTGGGGAAATATCTTAATGATGAGTTTTCTGAATTTTTGTTTTGTTTTGTTTTGTTTTGTGTTATACAGAATTGGTTCTCTAATTTGACTAGATTTAGAGGTGCTAATTATTCTAAGTTTAATGGGAAATGGAGTACTGGTAATCCAGGGCATAATGTGGCAATAGATATACACAACATATCGCCATTGGATACTCTTAATCAAATACTTATATGGAACAAGATTCTGGGGAACCATGTATTTGACACTTTGGAATGTTTTTGTCAAACTAATTAGTGTAACTGCCCCTAATTGAGCTAGCTGGACAAAGTGAAGAAAGAAAATGAGCATGCAGTTTGATATTGGCTGCTCAAGCCCTACATAATGTCCAGTAAGGTTTTGTGTCTGCCCTGAAAGAGACCCTTATATTCTAAGGTCACAGGGCTGAAATCAATGAAAACTAAACCTGGTCTTACCCTGTAAGTGGCCTCAGTTACTATACAAATTGTATTTTACTTTGCAGAGTGTGTTCTATTAAAGCAAGGGCATTGATTGAGAAGAAATAGGCCATGTCCAGATGAAGCTGGGGACATTGAACCCCACATTGTTATATGTCTTCTTTGCCAGTAGAAATAGCCTTTCCACCTCTGCCAATGATGTTAGTTTTTATTTTCTCAACACATCTATTACAATCTCTCCTAAACCGCTGATTTTCCTCAAAATCTATTCCTGCCACACCTCTTTGCTTTTAGACCTATAACAGCACTCAAGTCCAGACGATCCCTAATGAGTGAGGTGCAAAGTGATTCACAAGAAGGTGTGCTGCATATCAACAGGATTACATAATTTTCCCAAATTAGATAGACAGAAATACAAGGGGACAGATGTGCTACTATAGCTTCAGGGTGAGGATCAAGGAACAAATATAAAGTTGAATCATGCTGAATTTATTGATAAGGGTCATAAGTGGGGAATCTGTATTCAATGCTTTAGCTTGATGGGTTAGGAAGACTAACAATTTGGTTGGTTGGCTGGCTGCAGCATAGGCCCTAAAGTGGTCAACATAAAAGTGAAGCTGAAAAATCAAAACCATTTATGTGTTCAATAGAAAAGGGATCTAAAGGTGTAGAGATTTAGAAAATTGAATGTTAGGGTAGATTTCATATATATATATATATATATATATATATAAAACAACACCTGTTTCTCTTCATTTGGGAAAGTTCATAAAACACAGTTTTCACCAAGACTATGAGTAATACATTTATAAGAGAAGCTCTGAGATTTTTGACCCTTGTTCTTTGCCATTCTCTGCAGTAACTGCTCTCCTTTTGAGAAACAGAGTTTGGCTTGCTAAACAGGGTCTTATGATCCCCACACTTACAACCTAGTCCCACTTTAATTCCTCCAGATTTCTGTTTAACTAATTCGCGTTTATCTAATTTCTGTTTAACATTCTCAATGTAACATAAGGTTTAAAATATTTTTAGTACATTCAATGAAAACTGGGCTGCTCATTATGAACAGCATATTGCCTGAAGAACAAAGCCATAAATATAAGCATGCAAAGCAACACTCCAATATCAAATGGAAGTGATATATAAGAGAAAAAACTCAGCTGGCCCTGATGGCACAGCTACCTTGGATTTAGAAGTGCAAAAAATGCCAATGCTCCTACTTCCACTATATCATCTTTCTCTCTCCGCCTGTACTTACAGCTTCATTAGGAATTTCCCATGACCAGTAGATTGAAGAAGATAAAACCTGAGCCTGATTTAAAGATAGTTTTCTACAATACATAAGCACCCATTGGACATGTACAACTGTAGCCCTATAGCTTCTTTATGGGACATCCCTGAAGGACACAAGTGAAGGGAAGAAAAATCACCTGGATGAAGAGAACCACCTATATGACCCCGAAGATACCCATAACAACACCTCATGCAAGTTTCCTCCTCTGATAGATGTGTAAAATTAATACTCATTGCCTGAATATTATTTGAGATGCTACATATGGGCATTTAGGATATGCATTGCAATGTAAGCATTTCACATGTGTTCTTATTGTCTATTAGTATTTGATAGTGTCCCTTGATTCTTCTTAAATAATGTATAATAGTATTGTCAAAAATCTCTAGTTGAAGTGCTCCTAAGATACTGAGAGAAGGAACTTGTAAGTTGGTAGATAGACAACTCAAAGTTTGCACTAAGGATTTCTAATTAAAACAGTTACCTAGATGTTAGCCTGACATATATGACTCATAAAATTTAATAATATAATTGAATGAGAAATCCAGTGTTTTATAAGTTTACATAAAAATTAAATATATAGAGTCTATTTTTGAAAGATTTGATATTTATAATAATAAATGATTCACCAACTTTCTTTCTGGGTACACAAACATATTATCTATAGCAGCATAAAGTACAATATAAAAAAATACACAAAAGAAAAATAAACATAAAAAAGAAGTGTCTGAAGGTTTGAATTGAACCAACAAAGGGTAACTTAAAACTGACATCCTTTTAAAATACCATTATGAAATAGAAATTCACAACAGGAGTTAGAAGTGTCAACTCTAAAGAATGAATTTCTTTGCTCTTGTCAATGTAACAAAAGGCTTAAAATACTGTTTTGAGTACATTCAATCTTTTCATATTTAAAAATATCTCAATGGTTGAAAAATTACTATTATCCTAATTTAAAAGCATATTGCATATATGCCTTTTATGCTCTCATATTTTGGATAACTCACAGGCATTTAGCATATCTATAGATTTTTGACAGGCATTGTTAATAGTTGAAATAATCTGCTGAGGTATGAGCAGATTATTTCAACTAAAAAAACTTATTTCCTCTGAAAATGGGACATGTGGAAAGGGCATGTTGTTTTCTCCTATGGAACCATCCATGACAAAAATCTAAAATTCAACATTAAATCTGTTATTGAATCCTAAGTAGCTACCCTCCTCTCTCAACCAACAAATCCATATAATGGCCTGCAAGACAAGACATACATATACCTTCTTGATCTTATTTCTATACCTCTGACTATTCCTGTGATAATTGGTGGCATCCTTGTTTACTGGATCTAGGGAAAATATTAATCAACTAATTGATTTTTAAGCATCATCTCATTGGGACCTTTTCTTCTTACTTAAAATTGAACCTTATCTCAAAGTTCTCCTCCCACTTTCACATATTTTTAGCACTCATAATTATTTGCCATGAATTTTGCTTATTTATTTATCTATTTTCTTTTGATAAACTGTAACTGACATAAGAAGAAAAACATTGTCCTAGTCAGTGGCTTAGTGGATAGAGCATCAGCCTGTGGACTGAAGGGTTCCTAATTCAATTCCAATCAAGGGTACATGCCTGGGTTGCAGGCTTAATCCCCAATAATGGAGTGTACAGAAGGCAGCCAATCAATGATTCTCTCTCACCATTGATGTTTCTGTCTCTTTCTCCCTCTCCCTTCCTCTCTGAAGTCACTAAAAATATGTTAAAAAAAAGAAAAATGTTACTGTTTACTGCTATTTAATACATAGAACAATGCCTATCACATAGTAGGCCCTCAATATTTTTTGAATTTTAATGTGAAAATTATAAATTAAATAAAATAGAACACCATGATTTGAATATGTCTTCTTGATCACAAAACATTTTCTTCTAGAAATTACTTGCATATTTTAACCCACATCTACTAAGTTCTGTATAATAATGTAATTTCTATATGAAAGAAGTCATTTTTATGTGGTAAATATTTACTCATATCATGTGAAAAAGTAAATTTTACCCCACTCTATGAAGTTTGCATAGATGAAAAAGTAAAATAGGCTCACATAAAAAGCATATTGTCACACAAATACCCTAGGTTTTTAAAAACATGGTATTATAGTTATATATTAATGTGATGAACAAAATGTAAACCCTATTACCACAAAAATGTACTATGAAGAGTGAACATATTTCAAAGTAATTCAAATTGGACTTTGAATATTGATGGTAGATAAATTGAAAAGAAGCATCTATTTTCTATCTCTCTCCCGCTCCCTTAAAACATACTAACACTAGGATTGAAAATAGGTTTATCATGATTTCAGTTAATATTAAACTTTAGAGGATCTGAAATCCATGAACCACATTCAAAATCTTATATCTAATTTTTTATTTTATTCATATTTTATATTATCTTTCTTATAGAAAACTCCACTGCACTGTATAAACGCTCCATATATCCCCTAAACTATAGGTGCTTTGGGGAGTAGAATACAGACTATTCTTTAAGGCAAAATCCTCACAGGCAAGAAGAAAAATGAAAGAATAGCAATCAAATATTGAACAATGGAAAGCTAATAAATGAGTGTTAACTAAACTAGTAGACCATAAAAGAGATATTTTAAATTGGTAATCGAGATAGGTAATTATTAACTTTATTTGTAACACAGGCTATATTAATGCTTCATGAATTGACAGCACCTAATATCCATCCATGCAAATAATAATAAGTCTGGTGTCACAAAATCAGAATAATCATTTGTAATTTATTACAGAATAAGAAGATTTCTGAACTCCTTCCTCTATTGTTTTCAGTCACATGACTAACAGTCCCTCAAACTACCAATAGAATGCAATTTGTTCTCTGGAAATGGTAAAGGCCTATTAATTAGTGGAATTCATCCCTAGAAGGTTTGGCCCAGTAGATAGGGTGTCTACCTGGGTCCCTGTTTCCATTCTGGTCAAGAGCACATGCCCCGGTTTTGGCTCAATTCCCAATAGGGGGCATGCAGGTGGCAGCCGATAAATGATTCTCTCTCATCATTAATCTCTCTCTCTCTCTCTCTCTCTCTCTCTCTCTCTCTCTCTCTCTCTCTCTCTCTCTCCCTTCCTCTCTGAAATAGTTCCTGGTAAAACTGCCCAGCCAAGAGGAAATAACAATTAGACTTACATTGAGGCATTTTCCTTATACAGTGGTACCTCGAGATACGAGTGCCCTAACATATGAGATTTTTGAGATACGAGCCATCCAGCCAGCAATTTTTGCTTTAAAATATGAGCAACATTTGAGATAGGAGTAATTGCGCGGATTGGCCGGCTGCACACGACCCACCAGTTTACCGCGACTCGAGTGTCTCATAGTTTCCCACGCCTCAGTCAGTGTGCTTGTTTACCTCATTGTCATAGCATCTTTTGTGCATTTACATACTTTATCACATTTCTTTTTATAACCATGGGTCCGAAGAAAGCAAGTGGAAAGGTCAGTGCTCAGAAGAGTATGATGTCTATTGAATTAAAGCGTGAAATCATAGAAAAATATGAGCAAGGTGTGCGAGTGGCTGACTTGGCAAGGCAGTACGGGCGTAGTACTTCAACGATATGCACTGTGCTTAAACAGAAGGAGTCCATAAAGGGTATAACACCAGCTAAGGGCGTTACAATAATATCTAAGCTCCGTAGCTCTCTCCATGAAAAGATGGAGAATCTACTGATGGTGTGGGTGACGGAGAAGCAGCTTAAAGGAGATACATTAACACAGGGCATCATATGTGAGAAGGCGAGAGCAATATACAGTGATTTGCTGGAGCAGACCCCTCGCACTTCCAGGGACGAAGCATCGAAAGACTCATTTAAAGCCAGTAGAGGCTGGTTTGATAACTTCAGGAAAAGGTCCGGCATTCACTCCATCGTCAGGCATGGTGAGGCAGCAAGTTCGGATGTGAAGGCAGCTGAGGATTACCTCAAAACTTTTTCCGAACTGATAGAAGCCAAAGGATATATCCCCCAGCAAGTCTTCAACTGTGACGAGACAGGGCTTTTCTGGAAGAAGATGCCGAATAGGACTTTATATAATGGCAGAGGAGAAGGCGATGCCAGGCCACAAACCCATGAAGGATAGGCTAACTCTCGCACTGTGCGCCAATGCGAGTGGCGATTGCAAGATCAAGCCTCTGCTCGTATACCATTCGGAAAACCCCAGAGTCTTTAAGTCACATAAGATTTTAAAAGATAAACTGCAAGTTATGTGGAGGGCAAACCCGAAGGCATGGGTCACCAGGCAGTTCTTTGTGGAGTGGGTAAACCTGGTTTTCGGCCCTTCTGTTAAGAAATATCGACAGGAAAACAACCTAACCATGCAAGCCCTCTTCGTCCTCGACAATGCTCCTGCTCACCCACCAAACCTCGAAGATGAACTCCTCGAAAAGTTCAAGTTTATAAAGGTTGTCTACCTACCTCCCAACACCACTCTTATCCTGCAGCCCATGGATCAGGAGGTTATTCCTAATTTTAAAAAGCTGTACATCAAGCACCTGTCCCGGCGCTGCTTTGAGGTGACGGAGAACACAAACCTCACTCTTTGAGAGTTCTGGAAGAACCACTTTAACATGGTGATATGCCTCAGATTTATTGATCAGGCCTGGCTGGGTGTTACAACGAGGACTTTGACCTCTGCATGGAAGAAGCTGTGGCCTGAGGCGGAAGCCGAAAGGACCTTCGAAGGATTCGAACCCGAGGTGCCAGTGGAGGAGGAGATAGTGTCTCTGGGAAAACTCATGGACCTGGAGGTGGATGAGAGAGACGTGAATGAGCTCGTCGAGGAGCACTCGCTGGAACTCACCACGGAGGAGTTACAAGAGTTGCAGTCTCAGCAACATGCGCAGGTTCTCCAAGAAACTGGTTTCCAGGAGGAGCCAGAAGTGGAGGAGATCTCTACAAGTGAGATAAAGGAGATCTTAGGAATGTGGGAGAGGGTGTCACACTTCGTGGAAAAGAAACACCCCGAAAAAGTTGCTACTGGTCGTGCATCGGAGCTGTTCAATGAAACTTGCCTCACCCATTTCAGAAACATTCTGAAAGGGAGGAAGAGGCAAACCTCCTTGGACACTTTCTTTTTTTAAATCGGCCAAAAATGCAAAGACCAGTAGCAATTAAGTTCAGTGAAGATTAGTTAAGTTACATTCAGTTTAGGGATAAAGTGTAGCATTAAGAAAGTAACGAGTAGGTAAATGCACTTTATAAAACCAGTTTATTCCTTTACATCCTCTTTTATTATGTTTTTATACAATATTTGTCATTTATAAATACATTTTTTCTTATTCAAAAACATGTAACAAGAACAACTGGGGTGGCATTTTGGGGGCTGGAACAGATTAACGGCATTTCAATTGATTTCAATGGGGAAATTTGCTTTGACATACGAGCAACTTGATATAGGAGCAAGGTTACGGAACGAATTAAACTCGTATCTCGAGGTACCACTGTATTCACTAATCTTACCAACATTCAGTGAAGTTCTTAGTACAAACAATAACAAGTTGGCAGGTGTGGCTCAGTGGTTGAGCATTCACCTGTGAGCCAGGAGGTCATGATTTAATTCCAGGTCAGGGCATATGCCTGGGTTGCGGCTCAATCCCCAGCGCGGGGCCTGGCAGAGGCAGCAGATGAATAATTCTCATCATTGACGTTTCTATCTCTCTTTCCTTCTTCCTCTCTGGAATATTTTTATAACATAAAATTTTAAAAAAAGAAGCAAAAACAAAATAGAAAGTTACCTAATCTGGGAAAATTATCAAATCTGAACCTAAAATACTAAATCCAACAGATAATGAGAAACAAGGAACTCACTCCCAAAAATTATATATTTATAAAATCTTCTCTGGAATGTTATCAGATTAAGGAATATATTGATTCTATGATAAAAAAAGGCAAGATACCATAAAAAATGGGACATTCAGAGAAAAACTTAATGGAAATTATAGTAAGAAAGAAGAACCATTTTAAAAATTAAAAAAAAACACACACATTTAAATGTTTGAAGATAAAGTTTAAAAATAACTTAAAGCCGAAACCAGTGTGACTCAGTGGATAGAGCGTAGGCCTGCGGACAGAAATGTTGCAGGTTCGATTCCACTCAAGGGCACATATCTTGGTTGCGAGCACATTCCCAGTAGGGGTCTTGCAGGAGGCAGCTAATTGATGTTTCTCTCTCATCGATGTTTCTAGCTCTCTATCCCTCTCCCTTTCTCTCTGTGGAAAATCAATAAAATATATATTTAAAAGTAAAAACTGTGAAGAACAAGAGAAAAAAAGAAAAGGAATGATCAACAACACAGATTGTGTGTAAATTTACAGGCTGAATCCACCCTGAAAAAAAAAAATAGGGTAGGTAATCAATACATCAATGAAAAGTCATTAGAACTAAAGAAAAATTTCCAAATTTATAGTCTATTGAAATGCAGGAATATACACATTTACTAAGGCAGGATTTTAAGAAATTTTAGGACAGTGGACAGGAAAAATATAGGGGTGGAAAATGGATCCCCTATAAGAACATTATGAGTCATAATGACTTCATATTTGTAAACAGCAAAACAGAAAGCTAAAAGTTAATAAAGATAGTGGAGTAAGGTGTTCAACATTTTGATGAGAAATTATCTCTACCACATTTTACATCCATTTAAAATATTAATCACATATCCGAATGAAAAAAAATATATATATATATTTTCAGACATGGAATAATCATGTTTATCACTCCTGTCATACATTTTCAGGAAGAGGAAATATATCAGAAGATGATACTGGCTGAACCCAGCCGGAAAGAGACACACTTTGTCTCCAAGAGGAAAGACAAATGACATATAGATATGCCCATGGCCACCCATTACACAGGGAAAACAATCCAGACTTGAAGCATATCTAAAGACTTTAAAAGAGAATTATTTTAAAAAGAAAGCTATTAATAAACTGAAAATTTAACTAATGGCAAAAATTTTATGACTAAATTATTGGTAAATAAGCAAATGTAACTATAAGACATATATGAATTCCAAGTAAAATAAAAATATTATGCAGATATGAATAAGTAAGCATGTCTACCATGTGATTTTATTTGTGAATGAAATTCACAGATCTCCTGATATTTTAAACACTCAATATTGACCTTACTAGTATAATGATATATTTACTTATAGAAGATGGTAGATGGGAAATGTATGTTCACATGTTGGAGCTTGAGGCAGGAAAGATAGTTAAGTCTTCAATGTCTATGATGGGAAGTCAATACAAAATGCCTGAAAGATCAATCAAGAGCATACTCTGGAGATAGGGGAGTAAATCAAAAAGACTCAGCTAAAGATTTGAAAACACCTATGGAAGAGAAAACAAGGAAGATAAATCGAAAGGATTGTTCACTGCATTTTTTCCTTAACGAACATTATAAAACTGTGTCTTTACATGGGTTTGTAACTTTGACAAATTAAATAATTATGATAATTAAATCAATCAGAAGATGCAGAAAGTAACATTACCATATATACTAATAAAAGAGAAACATGCAAATTACCATCACTCCTTATGCCCAACAGCCAATCAGAGTGAGAATGCAAATTAACCTGAAAAATGGTGGCAACCCCGAACCCACCAGCTGCTTAGGGCCTGTGGGAGTCGGAGAAATCCTTCGGTAGCACCTGAGGCTGGCTGCAGACTGGGGGACGAAGAAGCCACCTGCCCCATGATCCCAGGCTGCAGCCAGCCAGAGAAGTCACCCACACTGCATCCTAGGGAAGATGGAGAAGCCGCCCAATGAGGTCCAGGCACCAGCACCTGCAGCTGGCTACAGCCTATTAGATGGAGAAGCCGCCCACCCTGCAGTCCCAGGCCCCAGTACCTGGGGCTGTTTTTGGCCCTGGAGACAGAGAAGCCACATACTCTGTGGTCCTAGGAGCCAGCACTTGTGGCTATAGCCCAGGCAAAGCCACCTGCCCACCATCCCCTGCTGCTGCAATCGGCCTGCGTGCCTATGGCTGACCAAAGGGAGGGAAGCTCTGATCCCAGTGCCTGTGGTCAGCTGGAGGAAGGAATCCAGGGTCTCAGATGTGGGGCTGAGTCAGAGGTGGTTAAAGGCAATCAAGCCAGCAGGGGAGCAGTTAGGGACAATCACACTGGCAGGTAGAAGCAGTTAGGGGAAATCAGGCTGGCCGGTGAGCAGTTAGGAGCCAGCAGTTCTGGATTGTGAGAGGGATGTCTGATTGCTGGTTATCCCCTGAGGGGTCCAGATTGGAGAGGGTGAAGGCCAGGATGAGGGACATCCCTCCTCCCTACCTCCACCATGCATAAATTTCATGCACTGGGCCACTAGTCTATAATAATAAAAATGTAATATGCTAATTAGACTGGACAGCTGAATGACCTTCCAGACATCCAACCAGACAACCTTTTGGACAGAGCCAGACAGTGAGGACCAAGCCCCTTGCACAATTTCATGCATCAGGCCTCTAGTCTACATATAAAACCTTGAGTCATATATCAATTTTCAGAGCAGATGTGCCAGAGGCAATCAACATATCAATAACCAGAACATTAATTGGAATAAAAGACTAATAAACTTTAACTTGCAACTAATTCTTATGTGTAAGGAAAATGATTATTCAGTGAGAAATGTTGTGGATAAATCAGACAAAACTGAGTATGCTTGTAAATTCTTTGATGATACATGTATATTGTATTTGGCCTGAAGTGGTGTTAATAAGACCACTAGAGAAATGTGGTTTGTAGAATTTCCTTTTAAGTATCAAGTGAATTAACATTTAATCTTTTTATTTTTTTATTTTAGTCAATTCTCTAAAGAATTGTTCTTTTCACATATTAAATCAATTTGTCTCAAATAAAGTTTAATGGAGTTTTATAGAGTGAAGGTTTGTTTTTGAAATAGGTGTTTGTCCTGTTCTGTTCTTGGGAATACATTAGATGAAAATTTTCATTTTATACTTTATTTCTAAAACCAATGAATATGTACTAAAGCTTGGGGGAGTTACATATTAATTAGCAATTTAATAAAATAATGTTAAGATTGCTTTGTTGGATAGAAACTAGTGATATCTCACAGGGCAATACATTTGGGGGTTTGATCCTTTTCAACAGAAAGAAATCATTTTCATTTCTACCAGAAAAATAAATATACAGAGTAACATGTGATTTATTTAATTTAAAGTTCTGTAATCAATTATATTATGGTCATTGAATCACATCTCTATTATTGGAGTGAAGGGAGCATAGACATCGGTGCTTTGTGTCTTCTTTGGTTCACATGTATCTCTATTTCCCATAAGAAAGACTCCTGACACCCACTTTAGGCTGAGTGCCATATTCTGAATTATCTATGCTCTACAGTTAAGAACTATAGAAAAATATTTTCCAGAATTAAAAGCCCAGTTCCAAGAATATTTACATTTTTTACTTTCTTACTTATATTTTTTACTTTCTTTTATTTCCTATTTCTAATCACACTCATTAGAAAAGGATTATATACCATACAATAAAAAAAGAACAGTATTATTGCTAAATATTAAATTTCTTACATAGTCTTAGTCTCATATCTTTAACCCTTGGCACTGATACTACTTAAGAATTATTATTCCCATTTCACTCAAGAGAAACCATGAGATAATGAAATTGAAATGATTGATACGAATCATAAAGAAATTAGGTGTATAGTAAGGGTTTTAGATCATCTCTAACACAGACACCATTCAGAATATGGCACTCAGCCTAAGGTGGGTGTGAAAAGGCTTTTTGATGGGAAGTAGAAATACATGTGAACCAGAAGATCCAAAGAATCAGTCTAAGTTTCTTCACTCAAATAGTAGAAACTTGATTCAATGACCGTAATACAATTGATTACAGGACTTCAAAATAAGGAAATCCCATTATTTTTATATTTAGTTCATTTTGTATTGCTAAAGTTGTCTGATCAATGTGCACTATACTTTCCCATTTCCTCCTTTTTAACTACTTTCATAAACTATATCAAAATTACCTTTCAAATAGAACATTCAATGCTTACAACTACATACTCTGACATCTATAGCATTCAATTAAACTATAAGTTTGACACATTTCCAAAGATAATTTTTCTTTTATTATCATACTAGAGGCCCGGTGCACAGATTTGTGCACCATTGGGGTCCCTTGGCTTGGCCTACAGGGATTGGGCCAAAACCAGCAGTCTGGCATCTCCCAGGGAGTCCTGGGTTGTGAGAAGGTACAGGCCAGGCCTAGGGACCCTGCTGGTGCACAAATCCCTGTATGGGGCCTCTAGTCGCTACATATAAAAGCCTAATATGCTAAGTGTCTGACTGATCGGTTGACCATTTGGTTGACTGCTCAACCATTTGGTTTTCCGGTCACTATGACATGCACTGACCACCAGGGGCAGACGCTCTGATCAGTAGGTTAGCTTGCTCTGCTGGGATCTGGCCAATCAGGACTGGAGGAGATGGGCTGGACACACCCTGGAACCCTCCTCTGGTCCTTCCCTGGCTGTCTGGCCCCATTGACCCTGATTGTTGACTAGACCAAAGAACCCCACCCATGCATGAAATCAGTACTGGGCCTCTAGTATGCATATAAAATCCTTAATTAATCTCTTCCCACCCTTCCCCTTCTCCTCTGCCCCTTTCCCTTTGCAATTCATCAATCTGTTCCATGTTTCTATTCCTGTGCAATGAGCTTCTGTCCTATAGTGGTCTGTGCGCATTATAGCTACTGGTTGAACTGCCACTTAGCTTATAGCTTTTTATATATAGACTAGGGGCCCAGTGCATGAATTTGTGCACTTTCAGAGAAACTGTGTGCATTCAAGCTGTGGTGGGCACAAGGGCGGGTCTTCGCCCATCCTCTGTGCCCCTGCCCAGCCCCTCCCACCACAGCCCCCCAGTTCCCTGTCTACCAGCAGTCACCACTGCTCACACCCATTGACAGCACAGAGCAATTAGGACCAGCACCGGGCACTGGCAGCAGGGGCGAGTGGGGTTGGTGTTGGCAGTGGGTGTGAGAGGCAGCTACCAGCCCTGATAACCCCTCAGGAGCAGGGAGAGGTGGAGAAACCCTGAGGGGCGATCAGGACTGGCAACCACTGCTCGCACCCACTGACAGTGCCAAGCCATCAGGGCCAGTGGAGGGCGCCACAGCAGGTGCGAGCTGCAAATCCGGCACTAGCAATGGTTGTGAGTGGGACCAGTGCCAGCAGCAGGTGTGAATGCCGGGCAGGACCATGGTGCATGGAAGCAAAGAATTTTCTGTATCTATCAGAAGCTTGCCCTTATGACAGCAACCAGCCCTTATCTTGGTCTGCCACCCCTCCCCCCCCTCCGCACCCTGCTCACTTGCTCCACCATCCCACCTCAGTTGACACTCGCCATGTTCCATGCTCTGCCACCTACTGCGGATGCATGCATATTCCGTGCACGCCCCCTGGTGGTCTATAAACGTCATAGCAATTGGTTGTTCAATTGATCTGCTGTCCAGCCTATTCGCCTATTAATCTTTTATTATATAGGATATTTCCATCGCTGAAAATAATGTATTTTGTTTGGTTTTAAACCTAATATTCAATTGTCCCTAACTTCAATAAGCCGCTATTTTGTAAGAAATTACTGGGAGCCATTTGAGTTATTTCTATCAGGTGGCAAAAGACAAATTAAAAGTATCAAAACACACAATTTGTGGTAGTACATTGTTGAGGAACAAACGCATCTCTTAATTGGAAATTGACAGCTTTGGCGCTGAGTCCAAAAAATCATCATTTACATTCACAATAGGTTCCATTTCCTAAAGCTCTATTAAGTCATTTAAATGCCATGACAATCTTCTCCACAGGTGTGCAAAACCAGATTCTTGCCTGTGGCAGGCTTAATTAAGATAACAGCTGGCTAATTACACTTAAAAATGTGAAATCCAAGTCATGATAATGCCCCAAATGAAAAGAGTAGTAGGGGAGTGGCCTGATTTGTTCCTATCTTATTCCAACTTTATTGAATGGCGATTATCTAAAATAGATGCTTGCTAAATCTATAACCAAATTATGATTAAACTAAGTTAATCATAACTTCTTAATGATGTACACATTAAGGTTACATTTAAATGTTAAATTTCCTGTGTGTCGTTTTCCTGATAGCTTCTCAATAGCAAGAATCTATGTTTGTATTGCTTTTGCTTTTCTCCAGTAAATCATCTACTCTTCTATCTTAATTCCATAGTTTGACATAATCATTCCAAGAACAAAGTTTCTTGGACTTTTTGGCAGGAGGAGAAGAACATCTAAAGTTTATGAGTTGTGTTTTGACAATGAAATTATCACTAGCTTCTACTAGTTTTTGTGGTTCACAAAAGTATCCTTCTCTTCGGCAAGGCATCTATTTGTCTTGAAATTTTCTTGAATAGCATGTTATGTTAGATATTTTGTTAACCCTTAAAATACTAGAAATCTGATTTCTTAGAAACAATTTGACTTTCTTGAATTGACTATAGAGTTTGATTTTGGAATAGATTATTCTTGATTGATAATCTCAATTTAAATCTAATCTTATTAAAAGTCATCCTTTCTATAACATATAGAATGCTCCTGACTCTTCCAGAATTCTCTTAGACAAAAATCCAAGACAATTAAAAACATTTCTTTTTCAAAACTTACATTTTTTTCTAGCCATTTATTTCCCCTGTGGCTTACAATTAGGTTCTTAATTACCTAATAAATAAGTCTATTTTCTGGGAAATTGTTAACAAATCTGCATGGGAATTTCAAATATATCCTGCTTCAAAATGAAACTTTTATAAGATGTTTGAATAGTTTTTTTTCTTCTATTAAGTAATTGATATAATGCCAGTCATATTATGGTTTTACATTTGCTGTTCTTTATAATAAATTATTTTTGAATTTTCATGTCTTATTTTTTCATAAAATAAGACATATTGTCTCCAGTACCTATCATATTGAATGTATTATAAATAAATAATAAATTTCCCAAATTAATTCAGTACAAAATTGCAAATTTCTTTATATTTAATATATAAGATCATTGTGAGAATTGATGAAGCTAATTCATATAAACCATGCACTGGCCTGATACACCTGGTACAAGGTAAATCATTTACTTGGTATTGATGCCAATAGTTGTAAAATATCCACATATGCATGAATTTGATTAATTATTTTAATAATTACAAAATGCACAGTAATTTTTCCTTCTTGTGCTAATTGACCTTGGTTTAGAATCGTGAAACAAAAAATATTCAGAGTCAGCACACCATTTTTAAGCTTTGGACACCTATTAGACATTGAATACATTTCCAATTTTTGAAATTGTTTAAATGATGTAAGGATCAGCTTCTTTATTTTTGTTCCCCTTTCCACTATGTTTTTAAAATTACTTAACTATTTTTGTTTCATAATAAATTACCCTGAAAAGATTGGTGCTATATTTAACGGCAAGTTAAGTTAGCTCTTTTAATTGGACCATTGATGAGATTTAAGTCAACAGTAGATCATTTAATTTATTTATGTTTCTCTCCATTCTAGAAAACTCTCCTGAAAATCCATTTTATTCATTTTGACTGTTGTTAAAAATAAAAGAATGGGCTTATAAATTCAAAATACATATTATAATCACTCCAAATAAATAGCATAATTTTTAGATACACATTTGCACAAAAATACTGCACACCAAGGAAATCAGGGCAGAGAAATGATTCATTTCCCCAGAGATCACCTAAGAAGAGTTAAGCATGATAATTTACACAGTCTGAGATAGATATAAAATGTGTCCCTAATCAAAGCTCTAAGGAAGGGGGAAATTTTATATCTATCATATATTTGCATGGCTATCCCTTTCTATCTACTATCTCTCGTCATTCAATCTGTCTATTCAGTCACTTAGTAGGAAAACAGGACTATGCAAAGGCTCTTTCTACCACACCTTGCTTTCCCCATTTTTGCAGGGCCCTCATTAAGAATAAATTTTTTTCTTAGAAGTTAAAAAAAAGTCTTGGTGTATGTAGTGTGTTTATAGTGAGATAAAATTTATTTCTTTTTAATATGAAATTACAAATTGTGTGAATTTTTTTTATTTAAGAAAGGTTATATTCAACAATAAAGATACATTTTGAAAAAGGTGCTATTAATGAATCTCCACTAGCATAAGTGTCCTAACTACTTATCATAGATAACAACTATTAGTGTATAATTACTCCACATACAAGAGCTTAATTCATCACAATATAATCACATACTACCTAATTATATACAAGCTGATTCTATTTTCTATGGTTGCTGCTGTTTTTTCTCCTCCTATTTTAGTGCTATTTGTTCCCTTAAGACTTGTGATATATTTATTTTCAGTGATTAACATACAAATTCCATTTACAATAAAACTTCAATATTTCTGTCTACATAGAAATATTAATACCTAGTGAAGGCTTCTGATTATCTTGAAACTCTATTGGCTTTTACATAAAATATAAGCCTAGACTCCACAGAGGGTAGAGCTGTGGGATATTTTCAAAAGTATCTCTAATCTCCACTCATCTTGCATTCTCTCCAACATAAATCCAAGCAGCCTTTCCCTTTATAAAATTCTGATTGAAGTCATATCTATCTTAGAAGGTTTAATATGTTAAAATATGCTAAGAGTTTGGAAACTTTTGATCAAAGTAGCTATCAAAATGCAAAATATCACTGTCATTGTTTTCAAAAGGTAAATAGCAAGCATTCATGGGCTTTGTACATTGCCCTCCAGTCACTGTGATCTGCTCTGTTCCTTGAAGCTAGTTTTCCATTGATTAAATGCTCTTATCTCTATTGCCAAGTTAATCTTGTGTGGCATCCCAGCTTTTATTTTATCTTCTTTACACAGTCTCCTTCGAGCTCTACAAATGTGAGTTAACTTTAAAGGAATCAGAAACCAGCAGTCATCCTTTCATTCTCAACAAGTTGTTTTTCAGGAAACATTCTGTAAGTCACTAAGTTCTCTTTAGATACAGACTTTCTTTTCTTGAGGAACTGAAAATAACTTGAATGTAATAAATGATTTTGCTGTCTCCCTAAGAGCTACTGTTAACAAGTATATTATCAGCCAAGGCATTTGTCTGATAGGTTAAGGTCCTCATGAAGTGGGGAGAGGAAGAAGAGTTAGAAAACTTCAACGGCTGTCCATCCATGTGTATTATTTGTTATTTAATTAGCCATTTGGCGAGGAGACTTGTTTTCATTGTAACATTGATTCATATCCATATTAATCTCAGATATTATTTCACCAATTGGTCCCACTTTTAGGAATATATCGCAAGAAACTGGAAACACCAATCAGAAAAATTGTATGCATGCCTATGTTCATAACAGCACAATTTACAATAGCTAAGATCTGGAAACAGCCCACATGCCCATCAGTAGATGAGTGGGTAAAAAAGCTGTGGTACATTTACACCATGGAATATTATGTAGCAGTAAAAGAAAAAAAAAAGGAGGATCTGTCACCCCTTGAGAGAGCATGGAGGGGCTCAGAAAGCATTATGCTAAGCAAAATAAGCCAGTCAGAGAAAGACAAGTATCACATGATCTCACTCATATGTGTAATCTAATGAACAAAATAAAATGATGAACAAAATAGATCCAGAGACAGAAGCATGGAACAGACTGTGGATTCTCAGAGGGAATGCAGGGATGAGAGGGTGGATGGGAAAAAATCAACCAAAGAACTTGTAGGCATGTATGAATAACACATGGACACAGATAATAGGGTGGTGAAGGCCTTTAGTGGGGGGTGAGGGTGGGCCCAAAGGGGTCAGTGGGGAAAGAAGGGGACCTATGTAGTACTTTCAACAATAAATTAAAAAAAAAAAAACTGCCAAAACCGGTTTGGCTCAGTGGATAGAGCATGAGTCTGCAGACTGGAAGATTCCAGGTTCAATTCTGGTCAGGGGCATGTACCTTGATTGCAGGCACATCTCCAGTAGGGGGCGTGCAGGAGGCAGCTGATCAATGTCTCACTCTCATTGATGTTTCTAACTCTATCTCCCTTCCTCTCTGTAAAAAAATCAATAAAATATATTTTAAAAAACATAAAATTTTAAAAACTCAAATATTTACTAATCATATCTTTTATATTTTTTTATTGATTTTTTACAGAGAGGAAAGGAGAGAGATAGAAAGTCAGAAACATCGATGAGAGAGAGACATCGATCAGCTGCCTCTTGCACGCCCCACAGTGGAGATGTGCCCACAAGCAAGGTACATGCCCCCAACAGGAATCGAACCGGGGACCTTTCAGTCTGCAAGCCGATGCTCTATCCACTGAGCCAAACCGGTCTCGGCCTAATCATATTTTTATTATAAAATATGTTTAATAATTTTGATCTGTCATCTATTTATTTATGAGAGTTGAAGCACTACATCACTAGGAAAAAATACAGAAAGGCTGACTAAAATTATTTACTATCTATCTATTACTTCTCTATCTAATACCTATATACCCACCTATCTTAGTCATAGATATTCTTATTTGTCCAATTTCCAAAAGAAAACACTGGCTTATGTTTAGAGGAGTGTTTACTCATTTCTGATTGTTTGGTGATGGAACAAATATTTTGCTGTTTTTGTTTTATTTTGTTTTCCATGTAGGCTGAGTTAGAATGCCATTTTCTGTTCTTAGTATTATTAGGATTAAAAATGGCATTCACTTCCTGTGATTTTTCTCAGTTAATCCCCTTTGTTCTCTATATTTCAAGGTGTCTAAACAAACAAGTACAGAGACATTATATTTCATCCCTTAAATGTAGGTTTAAAACTAGAATCATAGCCACAAGCCTGTTCATATCATACAGAGAGAGAACAACGGTCTTAGTACCTCTGAGTTTTCTTCATTGGCTATTTGAGTGCATTAGCCTTGGTTATGAGTGGACAAAAGGACAGTTGTTGGAAGGCCTTTTCCACTTATCTTGGATGCTGATTGCTTCTGCACCAAAGCTATCCCTGTAGTAAGATTTACTTTTTGAACTAATAAAACTCCATCTCTTCATAAATATGCTTGTTACCAGATTCCCCAAAATTGTTGATAAACTTTTGCTGAATGAATGCCAACCCACCTGCACAGTATATTTTTGTTTCCCTTTAAAATCACACATTGCATATAGTGTGACACCTTAAAAATGTAATCTGTGTCCTTAAATATGCGTTCTAAAATGGTGTTCTTATGACCTGTACAAAATATTTAAACACATTTTCAAATTGTTATTTTATGAAAAACATATCTTTAAATGTTTCTACTTTGCATTTAAAATACTAAGATTCCTTGGACTTGCCATCCATATAACCTTACAAAAAATATTAAGATTTTTCTTTAGCCAGGTCATGCAATAATTGAGTGTGCCTCCAATTTTTAAAAAGATGGGAGATTGGGTTAGGGACTTGTATTCAGACTGTGTATAATAAAGAATTATTAATGTTTTAAAGCAATGTGGAATTCAATAGCAGAGTTAAATTATCAAGAGCAGTAAGCCTGGCTAATAACAAATCTGATTGATCAGTTGCTGATTGGTGTGTGGGTTTATGTGTGTGTGTGTGGGTGTACTTTTCCCCATGAACTCTTTTTTTATCCCATAGCTTTTTTCACTCACCTAATCCTGTCATTTGTCTGCAGCCAAGAAAACAATCACAAAATGGTGCTTTAAATACTTTGATACATTTGGCTAAATTGGTCTGCCTTAGTGCAGACTCTGAGAGTAGGATTAAAAGGCAATAATCAGTATTTTTACACCATCAAACTGAAACTTTTACCCATTGAAGATGGAAGGAACTGTCAGTCTTAAATTCAAGTAGTGACAAGGTGGTTTTGCAAATTTGTTTTCATCTCCTGGCATAATGTGATCTAAAAGGCTTGGAGTTTACCCTCTGCACAATTTTCACATCTGCCTCGTAAGTGTTTTGCTATAGTTGGTTATTACAGAGAGTGTGCTATCCTGTCATTCTAAACCTTCTTTCTACAGTCACCTGGTATAGGAACCATGGGACTTTTTGTACCGTTTCTCCTGATGTTCCTTGTAATAGAAAGTGATCATTGACATTAATCATTTCCATACATGTTATTGCCTTCACAATATAATTTTTCATGGTGTAAACTTAATTAGATGATCTTTTTGGAGTCAGAATAATTACAGCATTCTAAAAAAAAATACACAACATACCATTACTTCATATGCTGGAATTGTTCCTAACACCATGCTTTTATCCAAATAAACACACATAGAAAACACTTGATAACAAATGATTTCCTTTCATTACTTGCCATCTAGGAGGAATGTGAATAACTGGGGTAGGGTATGGTTGTATAATGATGTTTTGGTCAACTATGGACCATATACACAATAGTGGTCCCTTGAGATCATAATAGAGCCGAAAAAAATCCTATACCCTGGTGACATCATAGCCACCCTAATCTATAGCGCAATGCATTAAAAATGCCTAGAGTATTCAGTTTAATAATATTATACACAGTTTTGAAGACAAAGAACAGTATGTTACATGCCATATAGCCTCAGTGTGTGGTAGGCTATACCATCTAGGTTTGTGTCACTGAACTCTATGACGTTCACAGTGATGAAATCACCTAACAGCACATTCGTCAGAACTACCCTGGTTGTTAAGCTACACGTGCCTGTGTTAGAGTCTGAAATTTCAGATTGGTTCACCTTTACCACTGTGTTATACTGTATCCATTAAATTAAAATTACTTTTCCTTGATCATTTTATACAGACTAATTTTCTTAAATATGCATATCTATGTAAGGTACTATCTTCACAGAAAACCCAAGTCTCTCTCTCATGAGACCCCTGGACATACTGACCTAACAGTTTTAATCTTATTTGTATTTGAAGCCAACTTATGACCTTCCTGTTCTGCCTCTGAGGAAGGGCTTCCCTGCCTTTCTTGAAGGTTAACTCTGCCATCTGTGCTCAAACTTCTATTCCATCTCCTCTCAGGCTCTCTTTTTCTTGCATCTTTCACTTTTCCTTTCTTTATGTTAGCAGATTTTCCTTGAAGTAAATGTGCATGTAAATATCTTCCATTTAAAAATAAATAAAATATGTCATTGCCCTTCACCCACAAGTTCCTTAAATGATGATTCTTTATTTACAGTTTCACTTCTTTACGTGCAAATCTTTCAACCCGCTGCAATTACACAAACCTACATCATTATCTATTTCAACAAACATGTTGTCCTGGAGTACCTCTCTAATACCATCATCGAGCCATTTACATAAAACAAAAATATGAGTTATAACAGTTTCCTTCCTTTCCTCAGAGTTTATATCCAATTAAAGTCATCTTTTGTATTTGCATGGGATTGGTTCCAGGACCACCTGCAGATTCCCAAATCAGAGGAAACTCAAAACCCTCATAGAAAATGATAGTAATTGCATATAATCTATGCACATCAGCTTGTATATTTGAAATCATCTCTACTTTACTTGTGATATCCAATGAAATATAAATTCCAGGTATGTAGTAGTTATACTGTATTGTTTAGGAAATAATGACAAGAATAAAAATGTTGCCTAACCAGTGTGCTCAGTGGTTTGAGTATCTACCTATGAACCAGGAGGTCGTGCTTCAAGTCCCAGTCAAGACACATGACCTGGATGTGGGCTCAATCCCCAGTGGGGGTCATGGAGGAGGCAGCCATTCAATGATGCTCTCATCATTGATGTTTCTTTCTCTCCTTCCCTCTCCATTCCTTTCTGAAATAATATATATATATTTAAAAAATGTCTATCCATGTTCTCCATGTTCAGTACAGACCCAGTCACTGTAGGCCTAACTACATAGTATGTGTCAACAATGTAACATGTATTTTTTTTCAAATATTTTCAATCCATGAATCTTCAGATGCAGAATCTGCAGATACTTATGACCGACTATTTTTCTACCAAGGTTTGTTGATCACACTTCATTATCACAATTTAAGTCTCTCTATTTTTATACTAATATTTTCATAAGTATTTTAAATTTTTATCACTTTACCTGCATATATAAAGAGTTCTCTCTATTTTTTTTTCCATTTCCAAACATGTTCCATTTAAGATTTGCCAGAATGTGTATATTATTGTGTTCTTCCTGCTCAAAACACTTTGTGCCTTTGTGATTAATTCAAATCTACCATCAGTGTTTTGACATCTCTTGCTTGATAAAGCCCTTTGCCATCCATTCCCATACCACAGACTGTCCCTGAAGCTTGAGTAGAATGTGAACTTAACAGAGACTATGTCCTGTGGGTCTTACATTCTAGAGAAGGAAAATCAATATTAAGCAAATAAAGGTTAAATCATAGTGAATGATTGTGTACTTGGAAGTATTTTAGGTAGAAAAGACAGAGATCTATCTGTTGAGATACCATATTTTCCAGCATATAAGATGACTGGGCATATAAGACAACACCCAACTTTTCCAGTTAAAATATAGAGTTTGGGATATACTCGCCCTATAAGATGATACGTGGTGTATAAGATGACCCCCAAATTTGAAAAGATTTTCCTGGATTAATAAATCATCTTATATGCTGGAAAATATGGTACTTAATGCAGTATGGACATCTTTTAAAATAAAATGGATGATTTCAATTTATTTTTAAAGTCCAAAAGATGAGATCTTTGTCATGCTGCAGATAAAGGAATCTGAAAGCTCAGAAAGATGAAAACACTTGAATGTATCTATTACTAAAGATTTAGAAAATGCATCTTTGAGGGAAAGACCAGTATTCCTGAAGTAATCTCAAAAGGCCTGGAGTGGCTTCGGTGGTGTGGATTGCCTGTGTTGTTGCCATAATATTTTACTAATACCATGCATGAGCCCTGACCAGGGCCCAGGCCAGGAAGGAGCATACATCCAAGGTTCATGCCCTTGCTGGCATTAAACCTGGGAACCTTTGTTCCACAAGCCAGTGCTCTAGCCTCTGACCCAAAGTGGCTAGGGATTTTTGTATCTTTATTATATTTTCCCCACTAAAAAGCCATTCACATGACACCAATAACCAGGTGTTTCTTCATGCTATATCATCCCTAGCTTTAGAAGTATGTGTGACCAAAAATTAGGAGCCGATAAGTATGAATAAATGAATGAGTGGATAGATGAAAGGATGGATGAAAGATCTACACTAATAAAAGAGTAACATGCTAATTGACTATACCTTTGCAATGGCCACCAGCCAATCAGGAGTGAGTTTGCAAATTAACCCAACAAAGATGGTGGGTTGATTTGCATACACAGGTGATGAGCAGCCAAGGGTGGGGTGGGACACTTGTGTCATCATTATGATGATGACAAAGGTGGTCCACACCACCCCAGGCACTCTGGGCCTCTGGACCGCATGGGAAGGTATGAAGGCAGTTCTGGGCCTGAGTGGAAAGGTGTCTCTGGCCAGAGCAAAGGAGGTGCCAGCAGCCAGAGGAAGGCCCATTCTTGCATGAATCTTCATGCATCGGGCCTTTTATATATTAATAAAATGAGGCAAGAAAATTCAATATGTCCCAAATCTCCAAGGACCTGCCTTTGATAAATGACTTTGAATTTGAAGGGTATTAGGACTTACTGAAGAATTTGAGGGGATGTACATGATCTATTCATGTTTTTAGACACAGTACTTGACAAATAAGAAAAATCTGTCCCAAAGTATGAGGGCAGTCTAGGATTGTGATGTGACAGACAGAATCTATATTAAGTTGTATGTGAAATGCATATTTTTAAAAGAATAAATATTAAAGGAGGTGAAATGTATTAAACCTAATAAAAATGAATACTAAAGTTAATGGACAAGGTAGACAAAAATTTATTAAGTATACTCTAAATTTCTTTACTCATTATCTTATGTCCAAAACACCTGAGATTTTATGTTTTTCTATGGCTTATATTTCCCTAGAAATGGTTAACTGGTTATTCAGTATAATGGCATGTCTCCCACTTAACAGTTCTGAGAGTACGAATATCTATTATTAGCTTAAAATAATTTTTTAAAGTTATATAATTGTGGATACTGTAACCATTTCTATTTCTGTCTCTATTTTCTATGAAAATAGTTTTGATGGATTAGAGATATGAAATCGGGGACCAAGAAGGTGGCATAGGTGAACACATAAACTGCTGCCTCACACAACAATTTCAAAACTACAACTAAAAGACAGAATGGACATCATCCAGAACCACAGGAAAGCTGGCTGAGTGGAAATTCTACAACTAGAAGGAAGGAGAGGGGCTCTTGGAGACTCAGAGGAGCTGCAAAAAGCTGAGGTACAGAGGTGCACACAAGGAGAGAACGGGCGCCAGAGTGCCTGGCTGGCTTTGTCTGGCAGGAGGGAGACAGAGACTATCAACTGCACTGAACCCCTTATCCTACAGCACCAAACCCTAGTTCCAGGTGAGACTCATATGGGGGGAGTTTGGACTGTGATCCCAGTTTCAGGCGACACCCTGGGGACCCAGATTCATATGGTCCCGGAGCACAGGGAAGCCAGAAAGGCAGCAGTCTAGAGGGACACAAGAGATACTTGAGACTCAGAGGCCACGTAGAGTCAGGCTGACTGGAAACCAACACAGTCTGCTAAGCCCTGAGACTCCACCCCATCCAAACTCAACAGAAAGGCTTTTGCAGTTTTACAAGTCTTGTAACTTAAGGCTGATTCCAACACAGAAGTTCTCCCAGCATACTGAAAATTTAAAGACAAAGGAACAGATCACAAATAAAAGAAATGGAGAAAAACAAACAACTGAATAAAGAGTTCAAAACCACAGTTTTATGATTTTTCAAGAATTCCCTAGAAAAGATGGGTAAATTTAGCGAAACCCAAGAAAAGATGAAAAGGGACCAACTAGAAATTAAACATACACTGACTGAAATAAAAAGAATTATACAGAAACCTAACAGCAGACTAGAGGAAGGTAAGAATCAAGTCAAAAATTTGAAATATAAAGAAGTAGAAAACACTCAACTGAAAAAGTAGAAGAAAAAGGAATCCAAAAATGTGAAGATAGTAAGGAGCCTCTGGGACAACTTCAAGCATATCAACATCAGAATGATGGGGGTGCCAGAAAAAGAGAGAAAGCAAGATACTGAAAACCTATTTGAAGAAATAATGACTGAAAACTTCCCACATCTGGTGAAAGAAATAGACTTACAAGTCCAGGAAGCACACAGAACCCCAAATAAAAGGAATCCAAAGAGGACCACACCAAGACACATCATAATTAAAATGTCAAGAGCAAAAGACAAAGAGAGAATATTAAAAGCAGCAAGAGAAAAACAGTTAATTACCTACAAGGGAGCACCCATACAATTGTCAGCTGATTTCTCAACAAAAACTATGCAGGCCAGATGGGAGTGGCAAGAAATATTCAATGTGATGAATAGCAAGGACCTACAACCAAGAATACTCTACCCAGCAAAGCTATCATTCAGAATTGAAGGACAGATGAAGAGCTTCACAGATAAGAAAAAGCTAAAGGAGTTCATCACCACCAAACCAGTATTATATGAAATGCTGAAAGGTACTCTTTAAGAAGAGGAAGAAGAAGAAAAAGGTAAAGATAAAAATTATGAACAACAAATACATATCTATCAACAAGTGAATCTAAAAATTAAGTGAATTAAAAATCTGATGAACATAAAAAACTGGTGAATATAATAGAATCAGGAACATAGAAAGAGAGTGGACTGACATTTCTCAGGGGAAAGGGGTGAGGAGGGTGCAGGGAGAGACTGAACAAAAATTATACCCCTATGGATAAGGATCTGGGTGGAGAGGAGTTATGAGAAGAAAAAAGAGAAACAAATGTAATAATTTGAACAATAAAGATTTATTTTAAATATATATATGTTTTATCTAAGATACTTAAAATTCAAATAATGCATATTTAACAGTAAATAGTAATAATTATATTTTAAAGTAACATTTAGGTTTATTTTTTAAATATACATATATATGTCTTATTGATTTCAGAAAAGAAGGGAGAGGGAGAGAAAGATAGAAACATCAATGATGGGAGATAATCATTGATTGGTTGTGGATCAAACCCACAACCGGAGCCATGCCCTGACTGCAAATGGAACAATGACCTCTTTGTTCTGAGAGTGATGCTCAACCCATAAGTCACACTGGCTGGCTGAAAAGTAACATTTTAAATGAACTGTTTTTCTATAACAATTCTAAAATTTTATTATACAAACTACTATCTTATTGACACAGTCATATTTGAATTTAAATACAGTTAATTGGTTAAAATAAATACATACATTTAGGTTATACTTCAATATCACCTTCAATTCTCTGAAAGTTCTTTCAGGTTAAGAGATTTTTGAATGGTTTATTACTCATTGATTTCCCTTACAAAGAATCTTAGAAATTGTTCCACCTGGAGACGAGTCAGAAGACATGAGAGGCCCAGGTCACTTCCTATTTTGAACATCTTGCACTCGGGCAAGCAGAAACCTAGCAATAGCCCCATACTCCATGGGTCTCTGGCTTAGATGCACTTTTCTCCAAATGTTCTGAGTTCAACTCAACCAACCAAAGCCAACAGGGATGTCAGGGAGCTTGAGCAACTCCAGCTCCCGTCGGGGTCTCTGTGGCTCTACATGCACCTCTCTTCGCTGTGGACCTCTCACTGACACCACTGTCAGTGGCAGGTTTCATCTCCCCGCCATTCCCTGGAATCACTCCTCCAAGGCACTCACATCCTCCTGCGGGACTGGGGTCCACCCCATCCCCTTCATACTACAAAGCCTCCCCCTATGGGTCCTGCTTCTTCACTGCTCCTAGGACAATATATGATTAATAAACCACTGTGGATTGCATAGACCTGGTGTTAGTTGTATGTATTTGTTCTTCTCCATAACGCCAGGTGGGAATCCCTCTCTCATTTTAAAATACCCAGTAAGGAAATTTCACAGAAGTCAGTAACCTTCAAGTCTTGAAACTTGTTAGTATTCCAACATGAAAGTGCTGTTTCTGCTCATAATCATTTTCGTGTACATTAACTTGACTATACTTGTCAAAGTGTTATTGCAAATTGCCAAAGAGAAGAGGTGCTTAAAAAAGTAACTTTAAAGGTTTTTACTATCCATAGAGGCATTTATATACAAAAACAATATACACAAACAACAGCAGCAAATGTGGTAGATTAAAGAAATAGCTGCTTACAGATAACAAGGATGGATGATCTGTCAGCTAGGTGAGTAATTCTTATTTCCTAAAATGAATTCTTAATCTCTTTAAAATCATTTTTAAAAACCCAACAACACTTGAGCATTTTAATGGGAATGCTTTCCACTCTCTAGAGAAAGCTATAAATTACATCAAACAAATATAGTTTAGACCCAGACCAGATTTTGGATGAGAGATTTTTCTTCTATACACTAGACTGCATTTAATGTGAGCACATATTTGAAACTTAGATATTATTTGTTCTGCTCATGTGCTATTTACTTATCTCAAATCTGTATGCAAAGCCCCCACATGCACAAGTGGACCCGATACAAACCAGAGGATATTGTCGTTTACTCTTGCAGGTAGCAGCTTTGATTCAGCACCAGTTTTGCCCCTGCCATAGATCATCTACATTTTTGTCTTTCAGCCCTTCTTTGTACCGAAAGCTTATCTTCTGACTACTTCATCTAAATATTTATGAATGAAAATATGATGAGCAGGAAATTCGGGAAGAAATGAACTCAAAATCTTACACTGTTTCAAAAGCAAAACATTTACAAAACTGCTTGATTCCACAGAGAAAATCTGCATACATTTAATACTGTTTTGACATAAATACTTTTGAAATCTGGAGAATATCTGTGCCTTTCTAAGTTAAAAGAGATTAATAGAAAGTACTTGTGCAATTTTGAAAGTTATATATTACAAAATTCAAGAGTCTTATGCTTAAGATTTATTCAGTTAACATTTCTAGATTCATTAGTTAAATGCTTCCTTTACTAAAGTACTACCTAAACCATATGCTATATAAGACACAATGGAAGAAAGTGATTTAAGAAAAAATATCAGTAGGAAAAATACTAAAAATAGTATCTGAGATAATGTTTCACATTGGGAGTGCTCCTGGCCTTTGGGGAGAGATAGATTCCCCTTTACCTGAAGTGTCTGCTGCATTCCAGGACATGTGGTATTGTGGTCCTTTGTCATTAAGTCTTTTGATCATTGGAACCCAATCACAACTGCTTCTGTCAGCTAATCACAAATGTTTCTGGTTGGTATAACTCCTGATAAAGACAATTTGTTTGATCTTCTCTATACTCTATTCTGGACCACATCATTTAGCATCGTCCTTTTGAAAATTGCTGAGTTCCCAAGTTATCTGTCCATTTTTCCTTCAATCCACCAAAAAACAAAAAACAAACAAAAAAACAATGATCTTCCCAAGTGTTTAATTTTTCTTTTGCTTTTTCCTCTGTTCCTGATGCTTCGGGCTATCTTCTAACGACAATATTCACAAGGTACCATATTCTCATGGACTTCAAGAAAATTCTTGGCTATTTGGATTTCAATTTAACCTACACCCTCAATATAGTTAAAACTATTTTGACATATATTCTTTTTCTCAAGCCTCTTCTATCTCCTTCAGCACTCATCAAGAAGATAGAACCCACACTGGTTATTTTAATAAAGTTCAAAATAAAGAGTTATATGAACAGGGAATGGAAGATTGAAAGGGGAAAATGAGGTGGGAAGATACTGTATCAAAGAAACAGCTACTGGAAACAAATGGGTTGAATTGGGTTTATTAGATATTGAAAACTAGATGAAAAACCCTGTGAGGCTGAGACCAACACTGGAAGATGGAGCACTGCCATACTGATGCTAATCCAGTGTCCAGTAGAGCAGTGGGAGAACCCCTTAAAAGTTCAGCTAAATCACCAAATAGGGTGTAAAATGTGTCCTTAGAGTAGTATGTTAGACGTGATATTGTTGATATTGTGTAGATGTTGAGCCAGTGGTCATTATATCTTGCTGAGCGGTCAATAAATAGTAGAAGACATGCATCTAGAAATCAAGGAAAATAGTAAGATTAACTTTTATTATAATTTGTTATCATCACTCTCAGTAAATAATTGAAGAATTTGTATTATCCATCCTTCTCATTCTGCAAAGGATTAATGATACTGGTCTCTTTGTGGCGGAGAAAGGGGACATTATAAATATTAGTTCATTTTGGTCACTTAATACAGATGGATCAATAGAAGAGAAAAGGCATTACTCTATTGGCCAGTGAACTGTCTGAAGTAAAATAAGATAATAGAGATATTGCTACATTATGGGGATATGGAAGAGGAAGTCTGGAACTCAGAAAATATAGTAAGGTACTTCTGAAAACTTCCAAACTTGATCACAACAATCAACTAGCCATTGCAGAAAGCATGGCCTGACAACGACTAGGTATAGAGATGGATAGAACCATCAAGGATCCATGTGTTTACCACTCTACTGATCAAGGAAATATGAAAGCTGAAGTACTAGCCCAGGGTGAAGGTGGTTAAAGAAAGGAGGTTAACATTAGCTACAGCTTTGGGAGTGGTTGCCGCCTCAGGGAATATAGCTTGTTTTACTTCATTTCTGGGGTCACATCAGTTTTTTGATGCTACGATTAGCCATATCAGAGGATACTCAGTGTAGGGCTTAAGCAGATTTCGATGGTACAAAGAGAACAAGTAGGAGACTGAGATTCGGTGTGGATGAGCTGCACCATATCTTCTTAGGCCCCTCTGAGTCTCATTGAAGCTGCAGAACACATTTTCCATGCACGCTGACAACAACCCACTTCAAGTCCCTGTGTCACTCTGCCTGTCTGATGAAGGGCTTTCTACTGTGCCATAGGAGCTAGCTAGACCTATTGGTGCCTGGAATTCAAACTTTGAAACTGAGATACCCACCAATGGCTATTGAAGCTTCTGAGGAGGTTTAATGGGGCTGGTTATGGTAACATGGAATCTGTTATACCTGGAATCCATTGATAGAGTTGATGAAGTGGTGCTGACACAATCAAGTAGGAGAACATAGAGGAGCATGTGGCTTATTACTTTCCCAGCATGCCAATCTCTCTCTGGGCATTGCTACTGGAAGAGTTTAAACTGACAGCCAGCTGACAATGAGTCCCCATACATCAACAGAGTCCCTCTGCATCGACAGAGTCCCCATACTAGCTGCAGAAAATGCAACAGAAAGTCTGCTTGGTGTGGTGCAGTGGTTTGGCAATGACTTATGAACCAGAAGGTCAAGATTTGATTCCCAGTAAGGGCACATGCCTGGGCTGTGACTTGACTAACAATAGGGGGCGTACTGGAGGCAGCAAATAGATGATTCTTGTCATTGATGTCTCTCTCCCTCTCTCCCCCTCTCCCTTTTCTGAAATCAATAAAAAATATTTTTAAAAATTCATAGAGAAAGGTTATTTTTGAGAAACAATACCTTAAAATTAGTCTATTTTTTATTTGTTTTACTTTTTTCTTAAGACTGATTTTTTTAAACTAAAATATATTTTGTTAACCTCTGCTAAATTATTAGCTGATGAGAAAGCCTTTGAGAAATGTTTGTGCTCTCCTGGGAGATAGGATATTCATTTAGTCTGTTCTGGCTGCTATAACCAAATGGCAGAATAGGCCTCTGTTCACTGTATCCTCACATGGCAGAGAGAGGGAGCTTTGGTGTCTCTTCTTCCTCTAAAAAGACCACTAATCCCATCATGGGTCCTCCATCCTCACGGCTTCTCCTGAACCTAATTACATGGCAAAGGTCCAACCCCCAAGTATCATCATATTGGGGTGTAGAATTTGGGGACAGCATTAATACCATCAAGTAAAGAAAAGCTAGTAGTTGCGATTTTTTACATTATGGAATGATGACATGACAATTTTCATTTCATATGGATATATCTACTCTTCTTGAAAGTCAACTTTCCTTGTTCAACTTTAGCAACTTATAGATATACATAACTTTGACATCTAGCAAGACTTTTCATCTCAAATTCATAGAGACTTAGCTGTAAGTAAATTACAATTCTGTTTTGTTCTCTTGCTTGTTCATATAGGGTAGGTATTTTCTAATCAATTCATTTCTATGAGTCATTTCAGAAAAAAAAATCTCTCTAGATTCTGTCTTAAATTAGCATATAGGATCCTTCAAATATAATGTCAATAAGTATAGTGTTATAACACTTTACGCTGAAATTCACTGAAGTAGATGGTGACAGGGGACATCTTGTGGTCAAAGCTGCAAATGAATTTCTTTGAACAGAATTAAGAAACACATGAAAATAATCATTTTATATGTAGAAAACAACTTAAGATAATTTAAGATAAATATGATACAGAAGACATAAAATTAAGAGAAGAAACAATATAACCATTACATGTAAAAGTCTTTATTAGAGGTGACTTACACAATCTAAAAATGAGAAGAAAAACCAATTACAAAATATGATAGAAAGAAAGCCTTTTGATCTAAAATACCCCCTTTAAAGTTAATGTAAAATTTTTCAAATGTACATGTTTTATTACCTGAGTTCTCATTTCCAATCAATCATTGAACCTAATCACTTCTTATATTTCCTTCCTTTAAGAAAAAAAAAAGTTGTTAGAAAAGTTTGAAACAGAATGATTATGACTCAATTTACCATATAGGTTAAATAGTTGTCATTTTTTGGGGGGCTGACATTTGCTGCTATCCATTTATAGCTCTCTGTCTGTGTTCTTTTTTTTTTACTTATGTAATTACATTGCTGAACTATTTCATATTTTTGTATATTGTACATAAAACTTCACTCTTGTCATATATCTCCTTAGTATAGGTACATTTCCTCCCTAAAAGTGATGCCATTATTACACATAAAGCATTTTAAAAATATCATTTAAATCTCATCCTGCATTTATAATGTTTTCAACATTATAAAAAATAATTTTAATAGTTGTTTTGTTCATAAACCAGGATTCTATCAAAATGAAAGTATTAAAAGAGGTTGTTTTGTTTCTTTAGTCTACATCTTTCCTTTCTCTGGCTTTATGGCTTTTAAAAATTATTCTCCACAACATTTTCTTGTGAAAAATATTAAACCTACAGCAATATTAAACATATTTTACAGTAAATATTCTTATACTTACCACCTATTTTATATAACTAATATTCTACTTTATTTTATCACATATCTATTCATCATTTTCTCCTTATATCTGTTTTTCATTTCCCCATAATTGGCATTGGACAATTACTTTAACGTTGGCAACAGTCCAAAGTCTGTAAAATTGTGTAGATGGGGCTGATGGTTAGCCAGAGCATACAGTGCTAAAATGACTGCCTGAAATGTAATTAATTCTAATGACTCTTGGGTCTCATTTTTTATTAGAATTTCCTGGTTAATGAATGAAGAACAACAACTTCCCACTGAGCTGTGTCATGTGCAATGATGGTGATGCCAATCTGAAAATTATTATTAAATTAATTCTCTGTTTACTCATTTAATTTTGGGGGGTTCTTTAGGTGACTAAGAGGTCTGGAAATCAAGTGACCACCTTTAGCCACACGATGTGTCAAAGATAGCAGAGATGATGACCCTCACAAGTGGGGGTGCATGTTTACCTTCATCCTGTAGCAAGAGGGCTTCAATGACTGTGCTGAGTTTGTGGTTTGCTGCTTGCACGACCCAGTGTATCGTGGATAACTTCGAATGAAGGATCAGAAATTGCCATTTTAATGACATATATTGTATGGCCAAGAGAAGCAGTTTCTTGCATCAGAAACCCCTGGGTAACTTCTGGCAACAAACTTAAAGGCTAAAGATTCTAGGAATCATGAGATGAGGTCTCTATATCCTCTACAGCACAGAAGGCTCTGTGGGCACTAAGGGAAATGCCCATGAAATTGCAATTTGAACAGATATTAGCACGTTTTGTTGAAGAGAGTCTCATTCAACATGGGCTAATTAGCAAATAATAAAATAAATGGTCTTAAGTAAAATTTGTAAATGAGAAATATTTAATCTCCATGATTCCTAAAACTACCGAAAGATGCCTCTCTTGTATCAACCATGTGGGTGCTAGTGGGGTTAATAGCTGTTCATGACAATGTCAGGGTTAGAATAGCCCTTAGTTTGTCACATGGTTTTCAGAAATGTAAATGAAGTGGTGAATTCTTGATGTGTGTAAGGTAATGCCCCTTCCTTTTTTGTATGAGTCACTTTGTGAGGTATTTTTATGTCTTGAATTCATTTTATGTAAAAGGAATTTTCTTAGAGGAGGATGTAATCAGTAATATACCTTTACTCCTAGATAGAACTGGACGTGGTGAAGATTTTGCCTGCAAAGATTATGTGCACTGTCAAAGCTACTGAGATATCCCATGCTACTCAGGTAAAAGTATATGGTTTCTATGTATTTTAAAAGATGCTGAAATAAGCACCTAGGAGAACATATTAGTTCAGACTTTAACAGTACAATATTTACCAGTTGGTGATTAGATAGGTCAGTAGTTTCAGTAACTTTGCTTATGGGGATCTCACTGGATCCAACCATGGCATTAAATGATATTAAGATTGTGGTAATCATTGTGAGGTGCCATTGATTCTGAATAAGTACAAGAAAAAGCCAGATTAGACTAAAAATAAAGAGGTAATAGGAATGATCACTTCTTCTATGTAAAGGTCTTATATAATGAATTTCAATTCTGATAGAATTTACACTGAGTTATATTAACCATTTTAGCTCTGGGGGAAGTTGCATGTGGTTTTATTTTGTCAAGCCAATTTGAAATTTCCTAAGATTTAATTTAATTTTAATTCATTACTAATTGGATATAGTGCTTATGTGTACTATGGGGTATTTTAAGGCAATAGGTGTTATAACTATAGGAAATTCAGCTAAGGTAATGGTGATAATAGTTAAGGTAAGGCATATCTATTGATTTTCTATTTTATTTTCTATCTTGCCTAAGATTATAGTGGCACCTTGTTTAAATTTAAACTGTTCCTCAGGTAATAAGGAAATGTGAACCCCTGTTAATTAAGAACACAAGGCTTGCTGGCTAGTGTGGCTCAGTGGTTGACCATTGACCTAGGAACTAGGAAGTCACAGATTGACTCCCCCCAGTCAGGGCACTTGGCCGAGTTGTGGGCTCCATCCCCAGAAGGAGGCGTGGAGGAGGCAGCCAATCAATGATTCTCATCATTGGTGTTTCTCTCTCTCCCTCTTCCTTCTGCTCTCTATAATCACCAAAAATTACTGTATATATTTAGAATGACAGCCCACACCAGATCAAGACATACAGCCAATGGTTATAGGGTAAGAGTCTTTCCTCTAAGTCTAATGTCAGTCATGACAATTCTTAGGATTGAGATGCATGATTTAATCAAAGACTCACAGATAGGTCTAGGTTAAGACACATGACACAGAGCCACTTTATGAAAAGACTCAATATAGTACATCTGTCTCTAAATGCCAGTTGTCAAAACTTGTGACTTAGGTGGGAGATATCTGTAACAGAAGTTGGATAGAACTCAGCAAATACGTATAGCAAAGGGATTACTGTTCAAAGTTCAAGATAACCAGCAAAATCCAATTAAAGCACATACTTTGAACAGACCATAGAGCCAGTTAGCAAGCTAAATAAGAAAAGAAGAAAAATCCCAGGTAGTGTTGGTCTAGACACCCTGATCACTGTGCCAATTGTTGTAGCTATTATGCAAACATAGGATGGAACTCTATTCAAAACCTGTTCCAATCTCAAGACTGATAACACTATACACTCACCAAGAGCATATGAAAATGTTTATTACTTACAAAATGAAGCTTTCTAGAGACAGTAGTGTGGCTCACAAGGAGGTCCAAATATGGATGAAAAGAGCGGAGAAATAAGATGAAATTGGGTTCATATTTTTGTTAGAGGACAGGACTAGAGTGAGGATTTCCACATGGGTAGTGGTTGCATCCTCTGACCCTCTCACTAGTACCAAAGGAAGGAGCATCCAGATTTTCACAGCTTTCTTGAATGTCAGGAAGAAAGGAAACCAGCAGGAGATAAAAATATATAAGCCATAGAACATCAGGAAATAGGGTATTTATGACAACAGTTCCTGACAAATAGATTATTGTTGAGATGTTCTAGGAGGCACCTATAGTTACCAGTACTTTTTCATTCATTAGTACTTCTAAGGAAAGTTTACTTATTCTGAAGAGATAACATTACACGAAAGCAAGAAATAAATAGGTACATTGTGTGATATAAGAAAGCAAATAAATGTACTATTAAAATATTCTCAGTATATGTACATAGTTGATGTTTTTCTCAAAATTAAATCTGTCCTTTATGAATATATCTGCAGAAAAGTACCACATATAATTTTTATCAATAGTATTAAATTTTATGCAATCTTTATAACTTCTGAATTTTTATATTCAAGTGAATTTAGCAGTTATCTAATTAATTCACACTTTCAAGCATTGTTCAGGAGTGTTTAATGATTTACTTAATGTTGCTAAATAGGAATTAGGATATAAAATTCTCAATATGTTGCTCTTCTTTTACTATGTCCCAGAGAGTGGCAATGATTTTAAACCACTGGGATACACAATTCCTTCTTTTGTATGCATATGATAAGGTAGATCTATGTAATTTGGATATATAATAGAAAATATTTGTAGTAACACTTTACTAAAAGGATTAATTGTTTTAAAGTATAAAAATAAACATATTATACCCATATTATATATGTTTAACATTTATATGTAGATACAAAGCTTCCTAGCTCATTTTAATCAGCAATAATGACCATTTTACCTTGTAATACATGTGTTCTTGTTCTAAAATACTCAATATTAAATTAAAGTACTCATTCACTTCCTCTAAGCACCATGACATATTGCCCAACTTAATATTAGCTTTTTTATTAGTTCAATAAAATAGTTCAATATCTTAACATGTTCAATTAAGAAACAGCTGCATTCACTCACAAAGGTACATTAAGTTTTACTGTGAACTCAAATCCCACTTGATCTTCCAACCACAAAACACAAATGTAAAATCCACATTGTAAAATCCAAAATGTAGAATATGATGGTCCATATTTAATGTCTGTTAAGTAATTCTTTTTTGTATTCAAAGTTGCTGAACACCAGAAAAATAACAAAATTTAAACTAAGTTAAAAGACCTTTGTGCTTTCTGTGACCAGAGTATTTTTATACTGAAAAAGGCACCAGCTTTCACATTTTAATTTGTAATTCTCCTTGTAATTCAACATTAGCATTTGCACTTGTTACTCTTTTTATATTGAATAAAACCATGCTACCTAATGTAATGTCATTAGCAAACAGAATTCTGTCCTCAGTTGTGCCAGGGAAAGCTGCTCAGGAGAGGTTTCTTGAAAGGCATTCTGCTATAACCCTGAGCAAATCGAGGTACCAAGGGGAGTGCCAGCCATTGGGTCCTTTTGGCTGCCTTGCAACTCAGGAGACGATGTGAGTACTAGGGACATTGGCTGGAGGCACTGCTGCAAAACTGCCCAAATCAGGGTACCAGAGTTCACTGCTGGCCACTTGGTACTGCCAGGGGCAATGCCCTGCAGAACCAGGCACCCGGGGAGCTGTAGCCACTGAAGACCCAGGTCCCGGAGGAAGCCATGCACACCGAACACACTGACCAAGTGAGCACATCGGAACCAGGAAGCTCAGTTCTGATTTCCAGCCTCCCATATCTCAATATCCCTCTCCACTGACAGAGATCCCTTGTCAGCTGGCAAAGAAAACAAATATGGAAAGGGCCAGATCCATTTAACAGAACAGGCATTGAGAGTAAACCTGGAGCTTAGAGACAATCCATTGGTAAGCAACACACTTATCCATCTAAAAATGAAATTAGGTAATTTTACCTGTTTGTGAAATATTTTACATTCATGGAGCATAGATCAACATATGATACTTCCTAAAATTTAAAACTTTTTAATGTATTGTAAAAGTTATGAGTAATTTTATGCCTCTAAAATTAGAAGAACAGAAAACCGACTAGTAATGAAATGGAATATCTTTTTCAAATAGGACAATGGTAGTATTTAATTTTAAGATGTATTAATGAATTCCATCTAAAGATATACTCCTACTGATTTTAAAATCGAACAAGTGAAAGCAACTTGCTATATAACTTCAAGAAATGCATATCCTTTCCCCATTACATTCTTAGTTCTTGACAGAAGTTTTGTATTTGAAGAGATTGATGTATTTTGACACCTTTCAAGTATTTTAAGGTGTTTCCTAAATATAATATGGCAAAGGGTACTTGTCATAATTATTCCTGAGTTAAATCAGGAACATCAAATCTCCCCCAAATCAGATTCAATTAATTATCAAAGGCTACTAAGTCCAACTAATAGCAAATCCAAATAATCTATACAGCTTTGATCAAACAATCTCTCTAAGGGCAGAAAGAACTGACAAACATTTCTATGGGAGAAATGCTAACTATTTTTTTCTTCTATAAAACATAGTAAGTTGAAAGTTCATAGACAGTGGTGTTGAAGTTGATGATCATTTGTAAACAGATCAGAGCTTTTAAATAATAGCATGTTTTACTATGAGATACATTCCCAGTACAATATTATTTTATATTCACTAAAATGCACATACCAATTCTACTCTATCCTCAGAAATTTTATTGCACACATTTAAAATTTCCATTAAAATGTCCTTCTTTAGAAAATGAACAGTCAGTGGCTCACAAACTTTGACACACAATTTATTGCATGCCTCAGAAGGCTGAAGAACTTTTTTCAAGAAATGGAAATTAACAGAATAATGATATTAGCATATATCTTTGTAGACAGGCATTTTGCCCTGAGTTACAGACTCATACATGGTGAAGGAGAATTTATATGAAATCTAAACAGCTTTCCTGGCAGCTTCCTTACCTGAACAAATCCTACTTTTTGACTTCAGCCACTACCTTAACCTGAAAATGCTCTAAATTTTACAAGATATTTCTCATATTAAGTAACAGATAAAAATAATCTTGTGATATGATTAGCATGGCCACATAACAGATTGTTCCAAAGAATTAATGAATGGGACACTATTATTAATTTAATCTTCATAATAAGTAAAAATTGGGACTTTCCTAGATGTACTAGACAAACAGTCACTGGGACTCTCAGATCCCTTGATAGGAAATGGCTCTCAACTTCCTCTTATTTTTTCTGTTATTTTATTGTTGTTATTTGTTGTTTTAAAAATTAAATGTTTTACAATCTGGGAGTTAAAATTCCAGATTGTTTCAATGACTGTATTACATAAAATATGTCTATTTTGTAAGTCAAAAAATTTCTACTCTGCTACTCTAAAAAGGAAAACAATTTTTATTATAAGATGTAGACACTAATATATATATAATGTGAATTAGATTCAGAATTCTTAATTGATTAAAATTCTGACATGAAGAAGATGACACACACAAGTTAGAGACTGACAAATATTGAGAACATCGTAGCAAATATGTAGGTAGAACTATGGGAACCACAAAGAGATGGTAAAGCTCATGAAATTTAGAAATGTTGGGAACTGTTACTGTCTTTAGGACCAAGAACCAACAGGGAAGAAACAGCAAGAATAAATATCTCAAGCTATCTTTTCTCATTCCTTTTTGATCTTTTGCTGGTACCATCCACTGACTATCAACAACTAGAAGCCAGAGGGATAGGGAGTCCGGGTAGCTCACTAAGATTGTGCCAGTCTCTCAGGGCACAGAGAAAGAGAAAAGGATAGAGTGTATATTTGAATGACAAAACAGAATATTCAACACAGAAACTACACAGGGTACTTTGCCCTTAAAAACAAACAAACAAACAAATGCAACATCTATTTTCCTGATTCAGCTTTTACAAGCTATGAAAATTTCTCAACCTAAAATATCACGTGTGTATGTATTTCCCAGTGTTTTAGGTTAGCACGTAAAATGACGTCCTGAGAAAATTGGCTTAACCAGCTTACTTAAAAAAAAAAAATCTATCACAGGTTTCCTGAAGTAGCTGCAACAGTAAGTCTACAAGTAATTTTTTTTTAAAGAAATCATTATGAAACAGGATAGTTGAGGAAAGTTAAATATACCAACCACTTCCAAAGTTGTGGTAAGAATAGCAAAGTACTTAGGGCTAGTCACCAGCAGAGGAAGGGAGTGGCCCCATCAGCTGGAGAGGGTAGCTGAATCAGAGTCATCTGACAAGAGATGTCACCTCCAGGAGAGGGGCATAAAGGTGTGTGGCAGCAAGCAGGGAAAAGTCCTGGGTGAGTGCCCAACTTTATTCTCCTTTCTACTCTTCATTTTCTCATTTCCTCCTGGTTCTTCCAACTGACTGAATCCAGGGAGAGTCAGAGAATAGAAGCTCAGTGATACCCCACAGTAATGACAGTGGCCCAGGTCAGTGGTCAGCAAACTCATTAGCCAACACTAGTCAAACTCAAATATCAACAGTACAAGGATTGAAATTTGAGAGCCGAAAACCAACTTCTGCGCATGGGCCACGAAGTTTCAATCTCACTGTAGGTGCATGCCTGCATGTGGTATTTTGTGGACGAGCCACACTCAAGGGTCCAAAGAGCCGCATGTGGCTCTCGAACCACAGTTTGCCGACCACTGGCCCAGGTAACCAGAAAGATGACAAAGGGTAAAGAGGGGATCTGAAAGGACAAGCAGAAAATATTCAGCACATCAGGGCAATGTGTCTCACGACCCCACATCTCTATTTCAGAATTCCTATCAAGAAGACACATTGAAATCTGGTGATTTTCTTTTAAAATATCCTAATGTTCCAGAGAAAGAAATGTGGGGAGACTAATAATATTCTCACATTAGACCATGACAAAACCATGTGCTTTCAGAAATAGAAGGGAGACAAATTTCATAAAGAGTGATGTGGAAACATGTGGAAGCTGGAAGACAAAGAATAAGTCTAAAATTAAAGAAGCTCTCCAAATTCATTTTTATAAATACTCATTATTATGACAGGTAATTTCAAGTCATGTCTCTTGTAAAAATTTGATGGACACTCAAAGTTATCATTTCATTTCAAATATGTTCAAGAATGAAATTCTAGACCTTGACAAAGTTAAATGACCTCTAACTTCTGGCCAAAGGGGGGGGAAACCATATTTTAAAACTATATTAAAATATCTGAATAAATGTCTACAAAAGATTTAAACATTTAACTAATGCTTTTTATCAGTGAGAACATTAATATTCATCTTATTTTATAAGTGATATCAGCATGTACATTATACTTAATTATCTGTTATTGAAGTGTAATGAGAACAAAGCAGGAAATCATGTTATGTTTAATATTGAAACATGGGGTGCGGGGAGTGGATCTCCCCCTTGTGGATTCTTGTCTCAAAGTTTGAAGAATAAAATTCGTGAACTAAAGGGGCATGAGTAGAGGGGTGGAAGGGCATTGGGGAAATAAGGACACAAATGTAATATCTTAATCAATAAAGAAAAAAATAAAACAAAATTACAGCAGGAAGATTAAGGAGAGGTGGGATAGATAAGAGGACATGTATGCATGCATATAAGCATAACCAATGAACACAAGACACAGATGGGTTAGGGTATACATGGGAGGGGGGCAATGGGAAGATATGTATACATGTAACACATTAATAATAAAAAAATAAATTAATTTTAAAAAGGAAAAAAAAATATTTCCCTACACTTTAAAAAATAAAATAATAAGTAAATAAATAAATAAAGGTGCTTGTTAGTAAAAGGGTGGAAATTTATTGGAAACAAATACAGACTCCCAAGTAGAGGGGGTTTCCCAAGGTGGTAATCCACTAAACCCCCTTTTTAAAAAAAAAATATAAAAGCTATAGTTCTTTGTCTCTTCATGCTCCCTTCCCATTTTGTGACCCCGTATCTTTTTTAATTGGTCAGTCTTTTGCAGAATATCAGCTTCAAAGTGCACAACCCACATGGTGTCGCCCTTTTTCTGGCAACATTCCTCTGTCTCCTGTGAACATATGTCTTTCTCCTTCCAGCATCTATTGACATTTCTCTGTTCTCTGTAAAAGTGTGTTTCATTTTTCCATATAGAAAATGTATGTCTTCCTCTCCCCTTATTCTGTGGCACTTTTATGTTCTCTGTGAATGTGTCCCGACCCGTGGGTAAGTCAATGAGGACCCTAGAGGGGGATTGGGGATGAAAGGGACAAGAGACGCAAGGAATGGAGACAAGACAAGGTTCTGATCAAGTCTCATTTATTCAGGAGGAGTTCGGGTAATTATAGGGAGAGGGAGAGGGAGGAATGAGGAAATTCCAGTTCTTGTGTAATGGGACAGGCTCAGCAACCAAACTGCAGCAGAAATTCCTGGCTATTAAAGCAAAACACATTACTTACCGGAAAGAGGTAGGGTTTGGGAAAATAGAAACCTGACCAGAGGTTAGTACTAACATGGATGGAGCTTACTACAAAATGGCTGTCAAGTACAACAGGTTTCCCACAGAATGTATGCCTTCTGGCAGCCCCAAGCACTCATTCACCTATGCATTCATCCCTATGGACTCTCTTTATTTATTCCTAAGACTCCCTAATCCTGCCTGTTTCATCAATAAAATTCCTTTCAATATGACATGAAAATAAATATTGGGAAAGTAACACTAATCATACAAGGCTTTTGCCAAGGCACTAGTATCATAAAAATATTTCCAGGACTTGGAAACTGTAGTTAGTCTAAAATTAGAGTGGCACAATAGATACTTTACTTTATTACACTAGAGGTCCAGTGCACAAAATTTGTGCATATGGGGGGATGGTCTCCTCAACCCAACCTGCACCCTCTGTAATCCAGGACCCCTCGGGGGATGTCAAATTGCCAGTTTAGTTCCAATCCCAGGGATCATATCTAAACTGGCAGTTGGACATCAGTCTCACAATCCTGGACTGCTGGCTTCTAATTGCTCACCTGCCTGCCTGCCTGGTTGCCCCTAACTTCCCCCACTTCCAGCCTGATTGCTCCTCACTACCTCTGCGTGCTGGCCTGATCACCTCTAACTGCCAACCCCTGCCAGCCTGGTTATCCCTCTAACCCTCTTGCTGGCCTGGTCACTCCACACAGCCTGCTGTTCAGTCATTTGGTCATCCCTTACTAATCCACTTGCTGGTCTGGTCATAATCAGCCATCTTGTGAGGGTATGATGGCCAATTTGCATATTACCTATGTGTTATATTAGATTATATTCTCTCTACTCTTCCTTTGAATTAACATCTGAACTGATACATTTATTATATATTTTATGCAGTAACTCATTATATATATATATATATATATATATAAAAGAATATATATATTCCTTTAAAAACTATTTGCACCTTAGCTGATTTGGCTCAGTGGATGGAGTATTGGGCTGTAGACTAAAGGGTCCCATGTTCAGTTCCAGTCAGGGGTGCATGCCTGGGTTGTGGGCTAAATCCCCAGTTGAGGGGGTGTGCAGGAGGCAATCAATCAATGATTTTCTCTCATCATTGATATTTCTACCTCTCTCTCCCTCTCCCTTCCTCTCTGAATTAAATAAAAATATATTTTAAAAAACACACAATTAATTGCTATTATAGCCTGGGGAGTAGTAAATTATTTCATTAGCACTTTCTAAAATTCATAATGATTTAGCATCCTATGAAGAAATATAATTAAAATGTAATTATGAGAGGAAATTATTTTACCTTCTAAATTTGTTCAAGAATATAGATATCTACTTTAATTATGTTTCATAAATAAAAATTGCTTGTAAAAAAGTCTTAAGATGCCCTAGCCAGTTTTGCTCAGTGGACTGAAAGCTCCCAGGTTTTATTCTGGTCAATGGCATGTACCTTGGTTACGGGCACATCCCCAGTAGGGGGTGTGCAGGAGGCAGCTGATTGATGGTTCTCTCTTATCAATGTTTCTAACTCTCAATCCTTCTCCCTTCCTCTCTGTAAAAAATCAATAAAATATATTAAAGAAAAGTCTTGAGACATTTTATCCACAGAGAACTATATTAACATTTAGAAATCAAAGTTAATCTGAAAAACTTCTATGATTGAAGCTTTCTGATATGACATTTCAATATTCTACTAGTATCAGTATTAAGTATTTCTATTTTTAAATATCAGAATATTTTTTTTAGTTTGAAATGCAGATGGTTGAAAACATTTACTTGGCCTTAGCTTGAGTACAAAGAAACTACTCTCTAATAAGATCAGAAATTAAATACAAACAAAATAATGTAATATAATGTTATTTTTATTGACAAACATGTATCTTTTTAAAATGCTTTAACTTGGTTTCTAATATATATTAAATGCAGTGTAAAAATTCATTTAAATGTTCTCATTTTATCAAATGAGTTTATTTTAGGCAAAATAAAGCCTTTTGTAAACATTTTAAATAAAGCCTTTAAAAAATAGCACATAGTGGAAACATAATAAATGATGCACACTTAGATATGATGCTCACAAGAAGATAAATTGAAATTATATCAATTTATTTACAAGCTTCATCAGCACTTCCCTCCTACATCCTTTGACTTAGTTGATTAAATGCAGTCTACTTCCTTCTCATTTATGAAAATGACCAAACACCCACTCACACATACACAAACACACATCAAAAATATTTATATTGTATTATTACATACATACAAGTACATATTATCTATTTATTAATATAAATAAAAAACAGCTAAGCAAACAAAATTCTTACCTTTATGCCAGCTAGTTTAATCTATTTCCAAATCAACCATAAGCTTTATGCTAATTTTATTTCACATATTTTGGGGATAATGTTTACATTATATATTTTTTATGGATTTGTAAGGAGAAAGGTTATTTTAAACAAATTCTCAGCCCTAGCAAATTGACATAAGTGGCCTCACTCATTTCTGTGTTTCCATTTGGGAAACAACATAATTTGGAAGAAGGTGATGTTTGGTGGTAATTTCAGTTTACAAAAAAAAACTCTGATAAGAAAAACAATTTAGAGCAGAAATTATTTTTTAAGTTATTTTGCTTGTTTCTCTAGTAAAAAATAAAATACTGATATTTGAGTTTTAATTGAGTCCAACAAGTATTTATAGAAATCACTGAACTTATATGCATATATGCATGACGCTTTGATAGAGACATGGGGTGGTGAGGGTTTGGGATGGAAGGAGGATGGAAGCGGGCTGGAAGAGATTAATGGGGAGAAAAAAGTGAACCTATGTAATACTTTCAACAATAAAGATTTAAAAATTAAAAAAAAAAGAAAAAAGAAATCACTCTAAGATGCTCTAATTCTCTCTTCTCACCAAGGTTCGGAAATAGAGTTTCCTCTCCTCTTTGAGTTTTCTCTTGTGGCAGGATTTGCATTTGACTAATGAGAGAGCTGCATTGCTGTCCATGTGGTCATGGGGAGTAGCTTGCGCATCAAGTTGAATGACTAGCTGTATTAATGAAGACATTATTACAATATGTTATCATGAGCAAAGTTCCAGATAAAATTGGTTTCAAGATATCATAGAAAGAAGAGTATCTAATACATCAAAAACTAATTGTAAATCATTTAATCTAGGATATAATTAAGTCTTCATTACAAGGAAGTGAAAATTAGAGTGGCTATGTCCTCCAATTATTAGATTTTCAGATAAATGATAATTATGGTTTTTAAATTATCAATGGGTAATTTAATTGAAGAAGAGAGGGTTATAACAGTGCATATAAAAGAAAAGTAAGCTTGAAATTTTTAAAAGGGGAAAAATGTACACTGTATGTCCAGATTATTATGACCTCTGAACACATAATAATCTGGCCACTCAGTGTATAGCCTACCTAATAAAAAGGCTAATATGCAAATTGTCCGCTTGACCAGGAGTTCAACCAGCAGGCAGGCCGGCCAACTGCCCATGTTCCCTTCCTCTGGCCAGGCTGGCTGGATGCCACCCATGCATAAATTCATGCACCAGGCCTCTAAAATACACACACACACACACACACACACACACACAGTGGCCAGATCAGATTATTATGTATTCAGAGATCATAATAATCTGGCCACTCAGTGTATATATAACAACCAACTGTTCTGCATGGAGCTTAAATTCAGGACTCTTATTGGCATCTTCTGACTTCAGTTCTAAGCATACCTTCACCCTGTTAAATACAAATTAATAGATAAAAAAAATTAGGTTCAGATATGTTTGGTAACATAATAAGTTTCCCCAGTAGTATAGCCTACAGCTGGTTATCATGAGAAAGTTTTGCCTCAGTAACCTTGATTTTAAGTTTATATGCTTGATACCAAGTTTTATTCTTGCTTAAAGCTCAGCCTTGATAACTTATTCCTCTCTCAAATATGTCAATCTTTTTGCTAGTCTGTAAACCTTGTTTGCAAACTGAATTATTTTACTTTTTTAAATTAATAATGCTTATAACTTTGCCTACATTCTTGCTCTTACTGGCTCTTTGGTCATCTGAGATTTTCATGGTATCATGTCAGGTTTCATTCCATTAGACAATCAGAAATTGATGAACATAGTCTCCAAAATGGCTATCTTTATTTTGACTTTTCAGATCAATTCTCAACCTCTTTGCACTCCGCTTTCCACCCTAGGCAGCTGGCCTCTATGAACCATATCAGTGGTCTCCCTTGACTTCTGCTTTGGGGCGTGCTGTCGAAAGGGAGCCCAACACTAGAAGTGAAGAGGAAGGTGAGAGGAGGGTATTTGAAGTCATTGGAGTGGACTCTGTTCCAAGCCCATAGACACAGTAACTGCTCTTTGCCCTATCCTGTATTCTTTTGGGGCTTACATTCCCAGACCCTGTTATTTCACCAGGAAGGCTGCATTATTTTTTATTGTTTTGCTTACCTCCTCAATTATATACACGGTCCCTTTTTTTAAACCATCTTTAAATGGTCTTAATATATGTGTGTTTCCCATATGCTACTGGGACCATGACTTAAACATACACTGTCCATTATTTGGACAGAATAATGCAAAATAACTATAAATAACACTTTGATTGTCAATTTAAATGAACAATAAACCTGTAAGTCATATACTATTCCAAATGAGCAAATTGATCATTGTATATTGCATGGGAGCTAATTTATTACTGGTAGAAAAATATTGAGCAGGAAAATTGGCACAAAGACCCACTGATTGCATTTGAAATAAATAAATTGAAACTATTATGTTATCCAGGTAAAATGTATTAATGACATTTAAACATGCAACATTCCTAGAGCCTTTCTTTGCTGCTATCCTGGCTTTTCTTAGAATTAGTTCCCAAGAATGTTGTGATCCCAAGAATGTTGAGCAGATGAAAGTAGGAGAAAATTAATCAGAAATCAATTTATGTGCATAGATACCTGGAAATTCAAATGATAAATGAAGGTTCTCTACTTGCACAATGAAATTCTCGATCTCTTGAAAACATTTTCCAAGGATTCCTTCAAATTATTTTTAACTGACATCTGATATTTTACAACTATGAGCACAAACTAATATCAAACTAGCATTTGCCAAAAAAAAATAAACCGCTAAGTGTTCTCTCTCCTTTCATTTACTTTAGTTAATTGCACTTACAAGAGTTCAATGCAAATAGGCTACTTTGGGACACTAAATATAACTGATTCACTCCTCATGCTCTACCTGAAGCACAATTGTGAGGCCCTCTGACTGATATGTTGATTTCCTGTCAGTAAGGGTGATATAATTAATGTGACCTTTTGATAAGGTGGGAGATATAGGGTGAGACAAGTGCTCTCTGGAGAGCTATTAGCAGTGTCGGAGCAATTTGCTAATAGTAGAGCTACCTGTATTAAAATCGTACAGTTAAGAAGATAATTGACAACCATAATAATGAGTATGTACAGAAAAGGGAGAGAGTATACAGTGAAATAAAACTGTTAATTACTTTTAAAATGATAAAAGTAAACTGTGATTTGGGAACTCTGGTTTCAAAAACACAATGAATAGTTTTCAGAAGCCTGCAAATAATCATGGGTTTATTCTCTATAAGTTATGTGACTTTATTTCTACTGTCAGATAGTATTTTTACTCATGTTTTAAACATTTTCGGTCTACACAAAACCCCAGATATATATATATATATATATATATATATATATATATATATATATATATACACACACACACACACACATACAAAGGCCCAGTGCATGAAATTCGTGCATGGGCGGGGGCGATGTCCTTCAGCCCAGCCTACTTCTTCTACAATCTGGGACCCTTTGAGGGATGTCCGACTGCTTATTAAGGCAGGTGGGATCAGGCCTAAATGGCAGTCCGACATCCCTCTCTCAATCTAGGACTGGTCACCTCCCTGCCTTCCTAATTGTCCCTAACTGCTTCTGCCTGCCTGCCTGATCACCCCATAACTATTCCTTTGCCAGCCTGATTGATGCCTAACTGCTCCCCTGCCAGCCTGTTTGCCCCTAATTTCCCTCCCATGCAGGCCTGGGTCCTCCCCAACTGACCTCCCCTGCTAGTCTGATTGCCCACAACTGCCCTCCCTTACAAGCCTGGTCCTTGCCAACTGCTCTCCCCTGCTGGCCATCTTGTGTCCACATGAGAGCAGTTATCTTGTGTATTGAGTGATGGTAATCTGCATATTACTCTTTTATTAGATAGGATAGAGGTCTGGTGCACAGGTGGGGGCCAGCTGGTTTTCCCTGAAAGGTGTACTGGATCAGGGCAAGGGTTCCCTTGTGACGGCCTGGGGGAGGGGCCTGTGGTGGTTTGCAGGCTGACCATGGCCCGCCAAGACCCAAGTTGAGGACCTGGTATCTGGGATTTATTTATCTTCTACAATTGAAACTTTGTACCCTGGAGCATAGCCAAGCATTCTGCTTACTCAGTGGGGACAGCCATTGAAACTTTGTTACCTTAAGCAGAAGACCTGGGCCTGCCAGGGTGTGTGGAAAGCTTGGCTTCCTCCATTGTCAGGGAAACCCGAGCCTCCCTCCTGCTCTCTCTGTGGCCGTAGTCACCTTGGTTGAGTTAATGTGCATACTCACTCCTGATTGGCTTATGGGTGTGGCTTGTGGGTGTGGCTTTTTGGTGTAGCAGAGGTGCAATCAATTAGCATATTACTCTTTTATTAGATAGGATAATTTTATTATTAGATATTCCAGGCCTGCAGGGAAGGGCAGTTACAGGGACCCAGGCCTACAGGGGAGGGAAGATATCCTATGCATGAAATTCGTGTACAGGTAGGTTCCCTTACTGATCCTGCTGCCAGCCAGGGCCTTTCTTCTCCAGCTGCTGGCCTTCCTTCATCCTGCACTGCCCCCTGGTGGTCAGTGCATGTCATAATGAGCAGTCGAACTACTAGTAGGTCAAACTCACGAGGGGACAATTTGCATATTAGCCTTTTATCATATAAGATTGTAAAAACTGCCTTATGAAATACCTATGAGTTAATCTATCATTATTTAAAAAGACTAATCAAACCACAAGTGTACTTGAAAGTATTTTTTCCCAGAGTAAAAGTAATAAGATGACAGTGGTTTCCTGACTATTTTACTAGATATTAGAATTTACCAATATGCCCAATGGATCAACCAAAACTGGTTAACTCAGACTCTCTTGCTTAGTTGCTGTTTTCCACTAGTTGGGGTTAATTAACTGGGTCAATTTATGCTTATAAATTGCAAGATTGCAATACAAAGTGGTTGTTTAAAAATGAATAACTAGAGAAAGAAGTAGTATGAGGGTAAAACTCTGTTACCTTTATGTTTATTTTTTCAAATGTACTTTTAGTCAAAATTTATATTTTGACAGTTGAGGAAATGAGAATATCCACATTTTCATTTTTCAAGGATAACAACAGTTCTTATGGGGCTTACCAGGTAATTGAGCAGCTTTACTAGGACGATAGATCCCTTTCATATTATAGAGCCGTGATCGGCAAACTGCGGCTTGCAAGCCACATGCAACTCTTTGGCCACTTGAGTGTGGCTCTTCCACAAAATACCACGTCCAGGCATGCACATACAGGAGATTGAAACTTTGTGATCCATGTGCAGGAGTCGGTTTTCGGCGCTCAAAAGAAATTTCAATCATTGTACTATTGATATTTGGCTCTGTTGACTAATGAGTTTGCCAACCACTGTTTTAGAGCAAGCAGGCCACTTGATAATGTTCACCAATGATATTCTGAGCAGAAACTAATGGTTACTGCATCTGCATGATTATTTGTCTGACCCTCAAAGGTAATGAGTATTTCACAAGCAAAAAAACAACAAAAAACTAACACAGCCTTAGTATAGTTCCTAACTGTAGAATTCACCAACTTGAATGAATAAATTTGAGCCTGACAAATGGGATGAGGCTTTAAAATGCATAGAATTAGTAGATTTTATAAAGTCATGAGCTGCTTACTCCAGGTTATTAAAAGTGACATAGAGCTTGACCAGCATGGCTCAGTGGTTGAGTGTTGACCTATGAACCAGGAGGGCACATGCCAGCATTGTGGGCATGGTCACCAGTGTGGGATGTGCAGGAGACATCTGATTACTGGTTCTCTCTCATTATTGATGTTTCTCTCTCTCTCTCCCTCTGCCTTCCTCTCTGAAATCAATAACAAATTTTTAAAAATTAAAAAAAAAAGTAACATAGAACCAGGACATAGGTAGAGCATTATTTTATCTTCCCTTAATGTTAAATTATGAAGTGGAAGAAGTTCCAGGGCCACTTTAAAATCTTCAAATGTCCTATAATTGGACCTGACTTTGGTATCCTTAGCATCTAAGATAGATAGCACAGTTATTGTTTTTGCCATATTTTATTTTATTTCCTATTTCTTTTAAGCAAAATGTTCCTGTTCAGTAAATTTAAATGACTTTCAGGGCAAGATTCATATGATATACTACTGTAATATGATAGAATATTATTAGATGACTCAAAGGGGAGAAATTGATATGACAAGAAAAAGTAGCGTTTCATCTCCATGTTTTCTTTTTCTTAACTTTATGGCATGAGGAAAAAGGAGAATGTTATAAATATATTAATAAAAGTTAAATGTAATTAGTGTTACTCCATAAATTAGTTCTGTGTACAAACACTGCTACTTAGACAACTAGCTTTTCTGTGCCATTTACAAGTTATATCAGAAATACTCTCCAGGCCATTACCGGATAGCTCAGTTGGTTATAGCATCATCCCATATGCAAGGTGAGAGAGGGTTCAATCTCCAATCAGGACACATATAAGAGCAACCAATGAATGTATAAATAAGTGGAACGACAAATTGATGTTTCTCTGCCTCTAAAAATCAAATCAACAGTAAATTTAAAAAGAAATATGTGCAATGTAGAACAATTAATTTTAGAGTTTTTCTGTAATTATTATTACTGTTTAAATTATAATTTTAAAGTATCTCAGTTGTTCTGAATTGTTCTGTTTTATTTTATTCAGTTTTGATTAATCAAAATAGATCTTATTACTGTTGCAATGCACAAATACTGGCCACCTAATAATGTTCTCTGGAGATATGCTTTCTGGTCAGAAACAGATGATATCTGAAATGCGATTTCCTCTCAGAATGTATATATTTATAATATCAAAAAGAACAAAAAGGAGAAAAGTAAAAAGTAGTTTGCCTTACTGTGAAATTTACCTTTCATTATTGGCACTCAAATTTAACCCCACTTAGAAACAGGTAATCAATCATAGAGTATAAGATAAGTCAGTGTGGCAATGGGCAATTAAAACCCAGTATTATTAGTGCACTGCATTATAGAATAAATTTCTCACCTATTATATGCATAAACCAAATTATGGTTTCTCAAGTGCATCTTATTACATATGGAATGAATACTTTGATAAATTATGACATTTTAATATTTCATTAAGTTCTTGATTCATCCAAAACTGAATGTACTTTTAACTGATAAATAATTATAGATTTTTACAATAAACCACTACAATTACATGCTAAAAGAGTAGCTTGATATATTAACTCCAGATGTTGCTCCAAAAAATAAATAAATAGAAAGCCCTATAATTTCTAAAATTGTATTTGGCACAAAGTGGTGTCTTTCTTGAATATGGAGCCTTCTATAAACATGAAACTCAGCTCAAAACAGTTAAAATATTTACAATTAGAATCTTCTAAATACCTAGGACATACATCATACATTTAGCTAATGAAGAAAACCAACAATATAAAAGTAGTTGTTAACACAGCATCTGCTACAAGTCAATGTTTTAAGTACTATGGATGCTGGATAATTAAGACTGATTTCCTAATTAAGAAGAGGTGAACAGTTTGTTGGAATAGATATATTTAAACAAATAAAGGATACAATGTACTAAGAATAATAATAAGTAAAGTATTACTTCATTGATTTTGGAGATAAGAAAACTGAAGAAATTAAGTGATTGTATTAGTTTATTTTTCTTAGTAAGAACATTAGAATCTGAGTTTAGTATTATTATCCAGTAAACAGAATTTCTTGTGTGGTGAAAAAGAAAATAATACTTGATATAATATAGTTTGGTACAGAACAAGTAATCCAGATTTCACATCTGTTTGATATTGAGGAAAAAATGACTCATTATGTAGAAGCAGTTATGAATAAAAATAACATTACTTTTCATAAGAAATAACAGAAGCTAGAGAAAGGATGTTTTCCTTTACAAAGTATATATTAAAAAGACAACAAAGAATCCTATCCAGTAAAACTATCCTTCAAAAAGGAAGAAAAATTTAAGATGATCATGGACCAACTGAAAATTTATTACTATACAATCATCCCTGTAAGAAATATTAAATGAGGTTTTCAGGCTGGAAGAACACTAGACACTAACTTGTAAGTAACACTAAATAAGAAGTAACAATAAATGGAATTACACATGCAAGTTAAATACAGGATAAGTGTAGTTTGTGTAACACTTTTCTTCTCCTGGTTTTTAAAATAACAGACTAAAGAAATATTGTAACAATGTCCTATTGAACTTCCATTGTGTGAACATGTAAATTGTATGGCAATAATCGCACGATGGAGGTGGAATAATAATGAGGCAATAGGTGTATACCATTTAAATAAAGTAATAATCCAAACCAAATAGTTTTAAATTAAGATGCTACTTAGAATGTCCCAGGGAAACCACTAAGGTATTTACTTACAAAAAGTTGCTTTTCTCTTTTTCTTTTTATAAAATAACTAGATAATAGGAGTAGCTATACCTACTAACTAGGTATTTTAACATTTTTTACAATGTTAGTTCAATTCATTCTCCTTCGAATTTTTGCTCTGGACAAAGTAAATAATATTTTTTGTTGTTTTAATCAATTTCCTACTTTCTAAACCATTAATAAGCTGTGGTATCAGGTTTATAGTCTGTTAATACCCATGGATAATTATAAAATGTCCTCGATTATATTGCCATTCAAATATTTAATCAATTTGAAATATATCCATTGCTGCATTTTTACATTTTTTGTTACCACATTGTATTCACTAATCCAATTAATTCATATGAAAATCTTCCCCTTTTTCTTAAATTAATGCCCATATGACCATTTCTAATCAATTCTTGCAATGCATTTTCTGAGATTCCAGGATGCAAATTTGATTATTTTAAACATACCTTGGTCTTGCTACTTATAATTCTATTCATTTTGGATTATCTTTCAGACATACCTTGTTAATCAAATAAAAAATACACATAAAAAATGTCTTCCTTATGCTGTTTGCTAAATAATGTCATTACATCAACACAGCAATAATATTAATACATTAATATTGCATAAAATGCACTAGTTTTAGCAGAATTAAACATTAAGAAAATAATTGAAATTACTACAAGCATGACATGTCTGAAGTAAATCTGGAATTATTTTCATTTATTTTTTATTTTTTTAAATATATTTTATTGATTTTTTTACAGAGAGAAAAGGAGAGGAATAGAGTCAGAAACATTGATGAGAGAGAGACATAGATTAGCTGCCTCCTGCACACCCCCTTCTGGGGATGTGCCCGCAACCAGGATACATGTCCTTGACCGGAATCAAACCTGGCCAACGCTCTATCCACTGAGCCAAACCGGTTTTGGCTCATTTATTTTTAATACAAAAATGACTATCTTCATTCTGTGCATAAGTAGACTACTGTTTTAGTGAATGCAGTGTGTTTTTTATAATTTTAATGATTTTAATACATTTATGCTTACCTTGAAAAATCCACAGATAACATATTTTGTTTACTTTTAAAAAAATATCTAACATGATAAAAAATGTTGTATTGTCTGTTTATAAAATCTTTATTTAATAAACACTTATTTATCATTTAAAAGTTAGTTTGGGGAAATAGGCCACATTCAAGTTACAGAGGATTTCACTGTAAGAAATCGTTTTATTTTAAGGAGATACAAATCTTAATGAACAGAGTCAAAATGTCTCAGTCTTTATAAGAGTTCTATTACTGATTTATCAGTTCATTATCTTCCTAATTTCTCCATTTATAAGTATGAGACATCTGATTAACTCTCTGGTGCTATTTAAAGTATAGCCCATGTATGATGCATCAAATACATTGAGGGCATATTAAGATTATTTGACAGCACTAATAAATGTCACTGGTGTGTTCTACCCTCCAGAAAAAAATAAAGCAAAATTGTAGAACTCAGTAAGTGAAAACAGGTGTCAACCTTATAGTAAGAAACAAGTTATACTTTGTCTTTCTTCTGGTTTATATTTGGTTACATTTTGTTGCAATGGTAATTTTTCACACCCAGAGAAATATAAATTCTAATTTTTAAAGAACTATGCATAACAAAATTACTGAAGTTCATAAAACAGTTAAAATAAAAATATATAAAACCTTTGGTTTTATATTAGTAATTCAATAAGTTTTTATGTCCATTGCATTTTTAAGTATGGTACAAGGCACTATTTCTATCTTCATTGAGAATATATTTTAATTAGGCATATAAATTTACCTAGGTGGAATACTTAAATAAGCATACAAAGTATTACCCAGAACTTAATGGCAGACTATAAATTGTCCCAACCTGCGGGTTAAGTCAACGAGGACCTTAGAGGGGGAGTGAGGATGAAAGGGACAAGAGACACAAGGAATGGAGACAAGACAAAGTTCTGATCAAGTCTCATTTATTCAGGAAGAGTTTGGGGTAGTTATAGGGAGAAGGAGGAATGAGGAAGTTCCAGAGAATGAGGAAGTTCCAGAGGCTAAGCAACCAAATCACAGTGAAAATTCCTAGCCCTTAAGGCGAAACACCTGGCTTACGGGAAAGAGATAAGGTTTGGGGTAATAGAAACCTAGCCCCGAGGTTAGTGCTAACGTGGCTGGAGCTTACTACAAAATGGCTGTCAAGCACAACAAGTTTCCCACAATAAATACTGTGAAATATCAGATGAGAAATCAAAATTCATGCATGTGGGGTCCGCTTAATCTAGCCTGTACCCTCTCCAATCTGGACCTCTTGGGGATGTCCAACTGCAGTCAGACTGGCAGTCGGACATCCTCTCACAATTTAGAACCGCTGACTCCTATCTGCTCCTCCTGCTGGCTGGGTCACCCCCAACTTCCCTCCCACTGACCTAGTGGTCCCCAACTGTCCACCCTACTGGCCTGGTTGCTGCCAACTGCCCTCCCTGCCAGCCTGGTCATCCCACACAGCCTGCTGTTTGGTCATTTGATCTCACCTCACTGCCCCCCCTCCCCCACCAGCCTTGTTACCCCAAGCATCCTGCTGTTCCATCATTACTGTGAGGGCATCTTGACCAATTTGCATATTACCCTTCATTAGTATAGATACATTTATTCATTCAGTGAATATCAGTTTTTTAATCATTCAAAATAATATTTGTTTAGTGAAACCAAGAATGTATGCATTCATTAATTCTTCAATCAACAATAAAACTTTATATATCAGTAGCAGCTAGGTGCTGATAAAACACAGATAATTATAATCCAGCCCCATTACCTCAGATCATTAGAGACAGAAGAGTAAAAAACTTAGAGCTATGCAATATGTAAGTATCAGTATAGTTTATTGGTAAGCCAGTGTGTGTGTGTCTGTGTGTGTTTGTGTGTTAGTCAGAGGTCCACATGAAAACTGCTCCCAGAGAGCATGAGTTGACCTTCCCTCAAGACTAATTTTCTACTTGAGAATATTGCTGGGTAACTGTCATTTAAAATTGCTCTGAGACAAACATGGTGCATTGGGGGTACAGAGAAAGGACTTCTTAGTTTGAAAGGATAGTAGAAGCCCCCCAGTGAGGTTGCCACGTGAACTGACTTTTAAAGGATGAGTGTATTTGTCAGATTGAAAAGAGACCAAAGAGCCTTTTGAACATAAGTATATATTCAGGAACATAAACTATAGATATTTTTCTAACCAAGCATTAAGGGTGAATGTGGGAAATCATTAGGGATTGGGTGGTAGTATAGAAATAATTCAGATCAGGAAAGAGCTTGAGTACCATGGAAAGAAATGAGAGATGTATTGCAACCAAGAGTTGAGATTGAGGGAAAGATTTGGGGATATTACACTAGATGAAAAATGGTGTCTTTCTGAATTGAGGCAGAGGTAGTGTGATCAGAAAGCAACGAAAGCCTTCTAGAGGAAACTTTGATTCTTAAAATATGTGAGATACAGAAAATACTTATTTATAGCCTAGGATATTTAATAGCTTTATCTTTTTAAGAAGTAAATCTATGGTAGTCATATTGAGAATATATTGGGGATACATTTGACAAGAAACAGTGAATCCAGACATTTTACATAATAAGTTAAAAGAAGTTATAAAAAGTATTAATAGCCTGGCTATCTTGGCTCAGTGATTGAGTGTCAACCTATGAATCAGGAGGTCAAGGTTTGATTCCTGGTAGGGCACATGCCTGAGTTGCGTGTTTGACCTTCCAGTGTAGCACATGCAAGAGGCAGCAATGGCCGATCAGTGATTCTCTCTCATCATTGATCTTTCTATCTCTCTTCCTCTCCCTTCCTCTCTGAAATCAATAAAAATAATTTTAAATATTAATGAGGCAAAACAAATATTTAAAATGACATTTGTGTAAGTGGCCATTGAAAACTGAAGTAGAAAAGACCATTTACCTAGAGCAAGTAGAGTGGAAAGATAGGGGTGGGGATATTGATGTGATTCCATGTAATAATCTATGTAGCAGAGCAGGAACAGAGTCCCCAAGACAATTATCCAAACATAAAAAAGCACCAGAAAAGAAAGGTGTCATTAATATCATGAAAAGGAATGGCTTCAGCAATGAGATTTAAGCAATGTGAAATGATGAACAAAGTTCCAATGAAAAGAATATTTATCAGGTCTCCTTTGTTGCTGTGGTATTTTCACTTGACAATTGAGGTTTAGTTTTAAAGCAGCCAATCAGACTACAGTAGCTCAGATACACATGATGGGTAAAGAAGTAGAGGCAGGTAACATTTTTTTTTAAATAATGTGACTACATATGCACAGAGAGATATAGGCAATGCAAAAAGATACAGAGACTATATGATATACAACAAAAACTGTTAAGTTTTTAAATTTTTCATTCGTTTAATGCTTTTATTATTATTATTTTTGAATATGCCACTATATTAATGGCTTAAGATCTATATATACAGAAGAAAAGCACTGAACATATAAGATTTAAGGAAAGAAAATTAATGGGTTATTGTTAATAAATATAGAGAGAAATAAAGTCTAGAGAATAAATAAAATAAATAATTTCTCATATATTAAACTTATCCAACCTAATTAGCTACCAAAAAAGGCTGTTGTCAGAAATCTTGATCCTTTGGGATTAACAATAGCTAACACACTGAAGATGGAAGTAGAGGATCAAGATGGATGGATGCTATTTATATTGAGATGGATAAATATGTCTGCATTTATGCCAATGAGGAAAATCACAACCAAGTTGTAGAAAATAGTACAGTAAAATTCTCACTAGAGTAATCTAACATTTATGTAAAATAATAACAAAATACAAGTTTGCAAGGCTTATTTAAGATGCTTAGAATGCCATGTTAAAGGCCTCCTTAAACATTTTCTTGTAAAAAATTTCTATTAGAAAGCAAGTGGCTAGTTAGATAGCTATTGCAATGACAGAATTACATGCTGATTAAGGTTTTTAGCCATCATATTAGGAATATCAATAAATATTTGCCACATGTAAAAATATTGCCAAGAATAGTTTGGTAAGATTGATTAACTAATTGGTCTAAGGAAAAGAGTCAGAAATGATTTTAGGTAATATTGTAAGCATCTTAATTTTTTTACTGTCCAGAGAGGTCACATGCTGAAAAAAGAGAACAATCCTAGACACAAATTATAATAGATACAATGTTAATGAGAAAAGGAAAAAAATAATAGAAGAAGGTGAATCCCACAGAGACCTATTTAAACATTTATGTGAAATGTGAGGCTACTGCTGGACCACAAAGTGCCTAGTTTTACTAATTCACTTCATTAGGAGCATGGTGTAATACTTAGCCAATGTTACCATTTAATCCACATGAATAATTTATTATCTTAAATGGCATGTTTATTTATGATGTATAATATTTAAAAATTCATAAATAATAGGCACACATGAATTGAGATCCAATTACTTTAAAAATGACTCTCCTAAATGCTATCTAATGCATTCTTAATGTATTGCTAGTCAATAATTTTAAGTAGATAGCTTTATAATTTTATTTTGTAATGAAAGTTCATATTTCAATTTATATCCAATCTATATTTACTAATATAAAATATTACTCAGAAATATTGATGTGCTATCTCAAATATTTATGTAAAAGAATTTATAACAAAAAATTCTTCCCTAATACTTTTTTCAATTGGATTTTGATTAAAGATAGCCTAAAACAGACATTACATTGAGGTATAATTATTACATTAAGATGTATTAGGTATATTTAAATTGAAATTCTGTGACATTCCTAAACAACAGAAACTATACTATTTTTGCCATAAATTGTTGTATACTTTATATATCATAAATATTATTGTGGAAGCCAAAGTCAAAAGAATGTATATGTTATTAATTTTCTGAAGAATTAAAAAAAATCATGTGTTATTATTAAAAAGCTGAAAGGAAACAAAATATCAGGCTCATTTCAAATGTATGTCTGGAAACGTCTCTTTCAATATATTTCACTCAGTCATATTTCTGCAATACCATGAATAGAAATGTCAAACACGTGAATAATAAGAGAAATAAATGAATCAAATCCAATAGAAGGAGAGAGTGAAGTAAGAATAAAATATGTTTTATAAAATACAAATCAATCTCCTCTCAGAATAAAATTGCCAATAGCTGCTATAGTAGTCTGACCCTTTATCTGCATCTGCAAGGATGTGTTTAAGATCCCAGTGGAAACTTGAAAAGGCAAATAGTAGCAAGCCTTGTACACCCTATTTTTTTCCTTATCTATGCAAATCTATGAAAAATTTTAATTCATAAATTAGTCACAGTAAGAGATTAATACCAATCACTAATAATACAATAGAAAGGGTATAACCATATACTATAAGTTAGGTGAATATGGTCCCTCTCAAATATTTTATTGTGTTGTTCTCACCCTTCTTCCTCCTGTGATGATGTGAGATAATAAAATGCCTTATTAAGTTGAGAACTTTCGCTTTTTTGCTTAAAGGAAGTACTCTACAGCTTCTCTTTGGCATATCCATATTGCTAGCATTACTACTCTTATGCACTGGGGCCATTATTAAGTAAAATCAGGGTTATGGTAAACACAAGCACTGTGATACCACAACCTTTGGTAAGATAACATAGAGTGCCACCAAGTGACTAAAGGGGGGTGGGTCGTCTTCAGTATGAATATTCTGGGCGAAGGGATGCTTCACATCCTGGTGGGATGGGCAGAACAGCGAAATATTTCATCTTGTACTAAGAACAGCATAGGATTTAAAATTTATGAATTGTTTCTTTCTGGAATTTTCTATTTACTATTTTCAGACCGCTGTTGACCAGAGATAACTGAAACCATAGAAAGTGAAACCCTGTATAATGGCTGGCTACTATGTTGCATGAGGTCATTTTCCCACAAATTCATCCTAGGTGATACCTAAGGTATATTCACATTTAAACATTGAATTTCTTATTGGAAAGGTTTTTCCAAAATGTTGTTATCAATCATCTGATAACAGGAAAACATTTATGCAAAAGCAAATATTTATGAATAGGAAACAATATAATTCCACTACTTTACAATTAATATTTTAGTGTGTGTATATTTATGCAAATTATCCATCACTCCAACACACAAGATGGCTACCCCAGTGTGATCAAAGATGGCCAGCAGGGGAGGGCAGTTGTGGGGAAAAGGCCAGCAGGGGAGGGCAATTGAGAGGGACCAGGCCTGCAGGGGAGGACAGTTGGAAGGGACCAGGAATGCAGAGATGGGAAGTTAGGGGGAACAAGGCCTGCAGGGGAGGGCATTTGAAGGGGAACCAGGCTAACAATGGAGGGCAGTTAGGGGAAACCCGGCCTACAGGGGAGTGCAGTTGGGGGAGACCAGGCGTGCAGAGATGGGAAGTTAGGGGAGACTTAGCCTGCAGGGGAGTGCAGTTGGGGGAGACAAATCTTCAGGGCAGAACAGTTAGATGTGACCAGGCTGACAGGGGAGGGCAGTTAGAGACAATCAGGCCAGGAGGTGAGCAGTTAGGCGTCGATCAAGCTGGCAGGGGAGTAGTTAAGGGGTGATCAGTCCTGCTGGCAGTAGCAGTTAGGGGTAATCAGGCAGGCAGGCAGGGAGGCGAGCATTTGGGAGCCAGCAGTCCTGGATTATAAGAGGGATGTCTGGCTGCCCGTTTAGGCCCAATCCTGGTGGGACATCCCTTGAGGGTTCCCAGATTGGAGAGGTGCAGGCTGGGTTGTGGGTCACCCCCTCGTGCATGAATTGTATGCACTGGGCCTCTAGTATATAATGAAATTTCTTATATATAAGTATATAGTATGAACTATATGTGCATACATACATACCTATATATTCATTCACATGCCAAACTCATATTTATGTTCATTCATTTATTTATTTTAGGAAAAAAAATGCTCACAACAGATGTCTACTTTTACCATATACATATTATTTTATTTAAAGACAAAATGCCTTGAAAACCAACAAAGAAGCCATCTAGTATATCTAGAATTGAAAACATCATAAAGATTTATACATCATTCAGTGAAATTGCAAGATTCATATTAATCTTTTAGTTTGAAAAGATATACTACAACAGAATACTATGCTTTGGTATGCTACCAATTTTAATTTTCTAGTTGAATTTCTAGTTGAAACTCTAAAAAATAAATGAGAAAGTTAATATATTTTTATTATTAATGAATTAGATTATTTTAGAAAAAAATAATTGAGATAAAATGAATTTGATGCCCTTTACTTCTCTCAATCTAATGGGTGGGCTATTGCTATTATTATTTTTTTGTATTAGTAAGCACGATTATTAAGCAAACCAAATTGGTGTGTAAGCTAATGGTTCAATGATAGTGAGTAGTATAACATTCAGAAAACAGGTCAGATAAAGGATCCAGTTTTCAAAATGACTGGATTACTAGGGTCTAGATTATATAAGAGAATATCTACAAAGTCCATAAACTATGCTATTCACATAGTGCTGAATATTAGAACCCAATATTAAAAGTACATCATAACCAAAAAGTACAAATTTAAGCACTTTTCTGCTCTATGATTTCATTGACATAGAATGTTTCAAATAATTAATTCAAATAAATTTTCCATAACAATTTTTTGCGAACTAAGAAGTTATGTTGGTGTTTGTCAGATTACAAATTGCTATACCGTTTTCTTTTTGAGCTCCTAAAACCATTATTTTTTAATAAATTAGACCTAACTCAAATAGAAAGATTAGTGTTAAAATTTAATATATGAGACAACCTGTTTTTCAAACAAATCATTTTCTATGGTGTCATTCAAATTAAGTGGATAAATTTTGATTAATGAGAATATGTATGTAAACAAATGTTTACTTTTTAATAATATTTTTTTCTAGGAAATCGTGACTTATTAAATATTCAGGATTTGGGACTTTTTTATTTTAATGGGGGTAAGGATAACTTGATACTATAGCAATGTGGAATTATACATTTGTCATACACAAGTATGTATTAATGACATACAACAAGGTAGCCAACTTACTTTATAATCTAAAAGTTTAAAGAATATATATATATGTATATATATATTTATAATTTTCAAGCAGATTGGATACTCATGGTATGATCAACAAATACTTTGATCTAAACTAATCTACATTGGAAGACAAATTAAAATCATGAAACTGTGTGCTGGGCAGTTTTACTCCATAGTATAAAGAAGTATGAAAAAATTTCTATTTTGAAACATAATTTCTTAGTAGAACATCAGGCACTTTGAAATATTGCACTTTTCTGGGATTATAAAAAAATTCAGATAACTAACTCTAGTACGTTGCAAAATATCAAACTGTAAAATTTATTTAGACTGATTTCACAGAACTTCCATTGTTACTTCAAAGCTAAATTAAAACAATAATTATGAAAATTATTGTAATCTAACAATGACATCATACTATATGCACAGAAAATTGTACAGATTATGGAAATTGTATGGAATTTGCCATGCCAAACCACTTTCTGACAAGTTTCTTGCTCATACTTTTATCAGGTGATTATCTTTAGTAAAGCCATAGGAACTTGGATGATACAATGCAAAGAATTATTCATGTTGGCTAGCATCCATGAGGCAGGATACACGTAAGGGGAGTTACATTTCCTAATGGGGTGCCCTATGAATCAATGATTCTAGCTCACCTGACCAGAGAGCAGAGGCCAAAAAAATACAAAATTGCAAGAAAATCTTAAGTTGTAGAAGCAATGTATAAACAAGGGTCCCGAGTGATCAAAAAAATCTGAAGACCAAAAATAAATAAATAAAATTATTCCCATTGGTAACAGAAGAGGCTGATGACAGAATATTAAGTCCAGAGCGTTACTGACCATGGGAGCTATTCTCAAACAACTATTTCCACCTTTATAATCAGCACGTTGATGCATAATATCTCAGTTTTCCTCTAATTGGGAAAGAAAACACATAATGAGATATTAGAAAACATTATTTTTTGACATGGTTAAGCCAATTATTTCAAAAGAGTAAACTATTAGAATGAAAATACAATATTTGAAATGCAGTCATACAGAAAAATTTCCCTACATTGAATAAATAAGTGTTTGTTGTGATTCATCCTTAAATTTATTTTCTTATGTTTCATGCTAGAATGGAAATGCTTTCAATGCATTTGGACTAATATGGACTAATCTCAATAGTACACTTTCTTTGTCCTCCTTTCATTTTCTGTGCAAACTCATTTCTCCTAAAGTCTCAACAGCAGAGATATCATTCATTTTGTGGGTTATTCCAGCAGAGATGACATTCTTAGTAAATTTTATTTACTAACAACAGCAAATGAGGGAGGCATGACCACATGAATGATAGAAATGTTATTTTCTTTGTAAAAATGAATAAGGGCATAAAACAATGAACAGGCATAAGAACTTTTATTGTTAATCCTCACCTGAGGATATTTTCCCATTGATTTCTAGAGAGAATGTAAGAAAGGGGGATAGACAGAGAGAGAGAGAAGATCAGTGTCAGAGAGACACCTGGACTCATGGCCTCCACTGTTATATCCATAACCAGGGCTGGGATTGAGCCTGCAACTAGGTACATGCCCTTGATGGGAACGGAACCTGGGACCTATGAGTCTTTGAGGTTACACTCTATCCACTCAGCCAAACTGGCTAGGGCAGAAGAATGTTTAAAATCAGAAATTGTTGCCCATTCTGTGGTTCGGTATTTGAGCATTAACCTACGAACCAGGAGGTCAAGGTTGGATTCTCAGTCATGGCTTATGCCCTCGTTGTGGATTGAATCCCAGGAGCATGCAGGAGGCAGACAGCGATCAATGATTCTCTTTCATCATTGATGTTCCTATCTCTATCTCTCTCCCTCTCCCTTCCTCTCTGAAAGCAACAAAAATGTATTTTTTTAAATGAAGAAATTATTGATATAAAATATTTTATTCTATAAAAAATATTTTATTCGTTATTCCTTATTGTAGTTATAGTAGCCCAAGTTTGAGTAGGAAAATATAGTAATAGCAAATGGCGTGTGTTTGTCACATCTATCACATCTGATGGTGGCACTGATCTTTACAACTTTCCTTGAAATGCAATAGGAGTTTTTATAGGAAAAGAAAGACCCCAGGGCTTCCACTTGACTATGCTTCACCAGGAATTGGGAAGGGAATGTGGAATTTCTGTTACTTGGTGAGAACAGCAATCATGGCTCTACATTCAGGAAGTGGGTAAATAATTAAGGCAACGTTCAGGGCTCAGGTGGATACACCTTGAGTTGGACTCAATTAAGACTTACATGAAGTCCCTGGATTGGAGTAAACTTTTATGTTGACTGGTTGACAGTGGCAGGCTTTGTTCCCATATCTTTGGAGAGAGAGTTTCTAATAATGATGGATTTTTCTAAATAGTTTCCAGTTTTCTGCTATAAATATTCTGGCAAGTTGCCATAGATCTCTTTGAGGATGGATGGAAGGGAGATTTACAATATGTATTTCTAATGTTCTCACAGGGTTCTTTCTATAGATAAATAGCCTTACGTGTTTTGTTTTGTTTTCAAGATGCTTTAGAACTGTATCATTTAATTTAAATCTGAGAACTGGGCAAGAAAGAGACCACGATGATAATTCAAGTCTGGACTATCGACAGTGTTTTCACAGTACAGGAATCTCATTTCTCAATTATACAGCTAGTACACAGTATGGCCTTGGTAGATAGCTTGGTAGTTTTGGCAGATTGGTAGTTTTGGCAGATTGGTAGTTTTAACTCCTCTCCAACCAAGTCCCAAATTTCTTCCTTTATATTTTAAACTCACTTACCTTTTTCTTACTCTGGAGGAGAGATTCCTATCAACCACATGAACAAGCATTTAAAATAACTGGTAATATTTGAGTTAACCCAAAGGTCAGCGAACTACAGCCAGCAGTTCAATCCAACCGAGGGCCAATTTAAGCAAATACATTTTTTTAAAGACCACAGTTGTTTCCATTCATTTACGTATCATCTTTGGCTATCTTCTTAATGCAGTGGCAAAACTGAGTAGCCATGACTGAAATAATGTGGCCTGGAAAGCTTCAAATATTTATTATCTTCTTTTTACAAAAAAAAAAAAAAAAAAAGTTTGTCTTTCTCCTTCACAAGTGCATTGAATTCAGAATCTTTGGTGTGTATATGCTTATTAGTTCTCATTTTATGTTATGTTCTTAAAAACCTAAAATTGTCAAAATCCATTCCCATATTCGTTCTCTACATTTTTTGTCTTCTGGCAAAATCTTTAAATTATTGTGCTATGGAAGCCTTATTCCAGGTTTGCCCAACCTCATCCACTCTCCAACAAACAGGTTTTGACTTGTGTATAACACTGGAGGCATGGAAATGAGGTCATGGGTGAGGGCTGAAGAATATCTACATTTCCAACAAGGCACCTGCCTGAAACAGGTTATTTCAGGGCATTTATGCAACATGAAAACAGACACATGAGAGAGAAGAGTAACTATTGTTGCACAAGGAAATTCAGTAGAGCCTCCCTGCCTAGCAACGCAGTCAGGCCAGATAACCAGGCCTAGAATTTCATTTCCTTAAGTTTTCACAACCTATAACCATGTTTGCCATCAATTTCTGATATAATAAAAATTCTTACATTAAAAAAAGGAAAAAAGAGAGAATGAAAAAAAGGATGGAGAAAGAAGAAAGACACAAACCAGCCAATTGAAGTGTAAATGGAATTTACTGAAAGATTATTTGGATCTTTAAGTTGCTTATGAAATAAGGCCTACAAATTACTATATGGCCACATATCCCAATGTGGAATTATTCCAGCAAAGAACTTACATCAGGCAGGGATGGATGGAGGCACCACATCTTACATTGTTGATGTGGGCACTGAATGTCAGAAAGCTATTTTCAATTCTGGCTTTAAAATAATCCAGGGGATTTGGCCATTATTCTTGCCAGGCATGAATAATGTCCAGGTTTTGCTGTCTTCATTGCTCTTTTCGGGATAAGGTCTTGCATTCAGAATTGAGAAGGTGGAACCGCTGTGAAATATTCAAGCTATATGGGGAGCTAGGAAAAAAAATTCTGATTGGACCTTGCTGAGAAATAAGTAATGGTATGATAATTTACTTAAACCTATATAAGAGGTTTTCAAAACTTGCTGTGCGATGAAAAACATGACATACTATCCCCACACCTATTGAAGAAAGATGAAGTAATGAAATGTAATTTTTATATCTCTATCTTTGTTTTAGGGTATGAACTCTAGAAACAATAATGTGCCTGCTACTCTTGAGTGAACCATAAAATTTGCACATCTGTTTCTTAGAGAACTTAACATGATGTGGCTCAGTAATTTTTCCATGGTGATTGTTGCTCTTCTTCAAAAAATCAGTAAGCATATTGTACTGGAAAAGGTACTGAATGTCTATGTCTGTGTTATGGAGTCACTGAATTCGATTTTACATTGATTACAAATAGGTGCTGTATTTCTAATTTTAGTAACAAATAACATTTAAATCCTTAAGGCTTAAGTACTAATTAAAAAGCTTTTGTGTAAATCTCATGCAAAACTTCTTAATTCACAACTAATTCTATAATATTCTCTCTCTCTTTTCCTCTCTCTCTCTCTCTCTCTATATATATATATGCATATGTATATACATGTGTATACACATGTATGTATACATGTATATACATATGCATATACATATATATGCATGTATATGTATACATGCATGTATATGCATATGCATATACATATGTGTATATATGTATATACATATGTACACACACACACACACACATATATACTAGAGGCCCTGAGCACAAAATTCGTGCATGCAGGGGGTGTCCCTAAGCCCATCCTGTACCCTCTCTAATCTGGGACCCCTTGAGGGATGTCTGACTGCCCGTTTAGGCCCGATCTTAGGATTGGCACAAGACTGCTAGGTCTCAACTGCTCACCTGCCTGCCTTCCTGATTGCCCCTAACTGATTCTGCCTGCCAGCCTGATCACCTCCTAACCACTCCTCCATCAGCCTGATTGATGCCTAACTGCTCCTCTGCCAGCCTATTTGCTCCTAACTGCATGCCCTGCAGGTCTGGTCACCCCTAACTGCCCTCCCCTGCAGTCCTGTTCACCACTAACTGTCCTCCCCTGCAGACCTGGTCCCTCCCAACTGCTCTCCCCTAAAGGCCTGTGTCCTTCCCAATTTCCCTTCCCTGCAGGCCTAGCCGCCCCCCACTTTCTTCTTCTGCTAGCCTGGTGATCCTTAACTGTACTCCCCTGCAGTCTTGATAGCCCCCAACTGCCCACCATTACAAACCTGGTGCCACCCAACTGCTTTTCCCGGCTGGAACTCTTGTGGCAGCCATCTTGTGTCCACATGGGGGTAGTCATCTTTGACCATATGAGGGCAGCCAGTTTGTGTGTTAGAGTGATGGTCAATTTGCATATTATTCTTTTATTAGATAGGATAGAGGCCTGGTCCAGTTTGTATTTTATTCTTTTATTAGATAGGATAGAGGCCTCCTGCTTGCTGTGTGGCTACAGCCATTTTTGTTGGGATTTATTTATCTTCTCTAATCAAAACTTTATAGCCTTAAGTGGAGGCCAAGGTAGGCCAGAACAGGTAGAAAGCTTGCTTTCCTCCATTACTGGGTAAACCCAAGCTTCCTGCTCTCTCTGTGGCCACAGCCATCTTGATTGGGTTAATTTGCATACTCACTCCTGATTGGATGGTGGGCGTGCCTTGTGGGTGTAGCATAGTAAATAAGTATGTATTTACTTATATATCCTATCTAATAAAAGAGTAATATGCAAACTGGCCATACCTCCATTACATTCACTCCATGTCCCCCAGACACACCCACCAGCCAATCAGAGTATGCAAATTAACCCAACCAAGATGGGCTATGGCCACAGAGAGAGAGGAGAGAGGCTTGAATTGCCCTTGGCAATGGAGGAAGCCAATCTTTCCGCAAAGTCTGGCTGGCACTTAAGGCAACAAAGTTTCAATGGCTGTGGGAGCAGAAAGCTTGGCTCTGCTTCAGGCTACAAAGATTCAATTGTAGAAGATAAATAAATCCCAGATACCAAAGCCTCCGCTTGGGTCATGGGGGTGGGGGGCATGGCCGGCCTGCAAACCACCATAGGCCCCTTACCCAGGCCACCCCAGGTACCAAGGGAACACCCACCCTCATCCGGGACTCCCTTCAGGGCAAACCAGCTGGTTCCCACCTGTGCAGCAGGCCTCTATTCTATCTAATAAAAGAGTAATATGTTGATTGACCATCACTCCAACACACAAGATGACTGCCCCCATGTGGTCAAAAGACCCTGCCCCCATGTGGACACAAGATGGCCACCAGAAGATAGCCAGCAGTGGAGGGCAGTTTGCAGGGACCAGGCCTGCAAGGGAGGGCAGTTGGGGGTGATCAAGCCTGCAGGGAAGGGCAGTTAGGGGCAAACAGGCTGGTAGGGGAGCAGTTGGGAGTCAGCAGTTCTGGATTGTAAGAGGGATGTCCGACTGTCCATTTAGGCCCGATCCGTAGGATTGGGCCTAAAAGGAAAGTTGGACATCCCTCAAGGGGTCTCAGATTGGAGAGGAAGCAGGCTAGGCTGAAGGACTCCTCCCAATGCCCACCCCCCATGCATGAATTTTGTTCACCAAGAATCTAGTATATAAACAAAAGGGTAATATGCTAATTTTACCAGGTCGACTGGACATCTTCAGATTGTCTGGTCCTCCTTTTAGACAAAGCCACAGTGGCAGGGGCCAAGGCAGAAGCAGTTAGGGGTGATCTGGCCGGCAGGGTAGAGCAGTTAGAGGCAGTCAGGTAAGCAGAGGTGGACGGTTAGGGATGATCAGGCCAGCAGGAAGAGGGGTTAGGGGCAATCAGCCCTGAAGACAGAGGTGGTTAGGGGCAATCAGGCAGGCAGGTAGGTGAGTAGTTAAGAACTAGTGGTCCTGAATTACAAGAGGTATGTCTGAATGCCAGTTTAGGCCAGATCTCACAGTGGGACATCCCCAGTGGGTCCCAGATTGGAAAGGGTTCAGGCCAGGCTGAAGGAACCCTCCCCCCCCCATGTGCACGAATCTCATGCACTGGGCCTCTAGTGTGTAGGTGTGTGTGTGTGTGTGTGTGTTTGTATATATTAAGAGCATAGGTGACCATCATCGTGAAATAACTGGGGATAGATGCTCAACACAGGAGCTGCCCCCTGGTGGTCAGTGTGCTCCCACAGGGGTAGTGCTGCTCAGCCAGAAGCCAGGCTCACAAGTGCAACAGCAGTGGTGGGAGCCTCTCCCGCCTCCACAGCAGTTTTAAGGAGCAGTGAGCCAAGTGGTCCCAAGAAGTGAGGGGTCCCAGTTGGCAAGAGGGCACTGGCTGGGCTTAGGAAACACCCCTACCCCCCCAGTGCACAAATTTCATGCCTCATGTCTCTAGTTCTATATAACAGAGAGCTAACATGCAAATGGTCACCATGCCTTCACACCATAATGAATCAGACACTCCACACTGGGGAGAGAAGAATGGGGACCAGCCAGGCACAGATGAGCTCACAAGAGGGGAATGGGGACCAGACATTCTGTAGCCTAGGAGAGGGACAAGGACAAGCTGCTCGTCTTGCCATCCCAGCTGTCAGCAGCTGTGTCTGTCTCTGCAGCCTAGGAGAAGGACAAGCCATCCAACCTGCAGTCCTAAGAGCCAGGGACTGGGCCTGTGCCTGTGGCCCAAGAGAGGGACAAGGCGCCCTCCCCACAGCCCTGGGAACCAGCACCTGCACCTTTGGTCTAAGAGAGGGACAAGCTGCCTGCCTCACTGTTCTGAGCACTGCAGGTGCAGCCTGGGTGAAGCCATCCGCCCATGGTCCCCTGTGGCTGTGGCTGGCCTGGGTCCTCAGTGCCTGTAAACAGCCAGAGGAAGGAATCCTGGATCCCGGGTGTGGAGCAAGGCAGAGGCAGTTAAAGGCAATCAGGCTAGCAGGGGAGGAGTTAGGGGTGATCAGGCTGGCAGACAGATGAGCAGTTAGGAGCCAGCATGCTCAGATTGGGAAAGGCAGTTGGACATTCCCCTGAGGGGTCACAGATTAAAGAGAATACAGGCTAGTCTGAGGGACCCCTCCCCCCATGCACAAATTTCATGTGCAGGGCCTCTAGTCCTATATAATAAAAGCCTAGGTGGCGTCACATCCAACATCATCACAATATGGCCAATCACAAGATGGCCACTAGAAATGGCTGGCAGTGGAGGACAGTTGTAGTGATCAAGCCAGTAGGAGAAGGTAGTTTTAGGCAAACAGGTCAGCAGGGGAGGGAGGGCAGTTGTGGGCAAACAGGCCGGGAAGGGAGAGAGGACAGTTAGGGGTGACCAGGCCTGCAGGGAAGGACAATTGGGGGTGATCAGGCCAGCAGGGGAGCAGTTAGGTATCAATCAGGCTGGCAGAGGTATGTCTAACTGCCAGTAATCCTTGTGAGGGGATCGTGTGCAAGCCAGCAGTTGGACATCTCCCCAGGGGTCCCAGATTGGAGAGGGTACAGGCTGGGCTGAGGGACACCTCCTTCCCGTCTACATATTTTTGCACCTGTCCTCTAATCCTAATAAAAGAGTAATATGCAAATTAACCATCACTCTGCTACACCAATAGGCCACACTCACAAGCCAATCAGGAGTGAGTATGCAAATTAACCCCAACCAAGAATGTTGCAGCCACAGTGTGAGCAGGAGGGAGACTTGTATTTCCCTAGCGATGGAAGGAGCCTAGCTTTCCACATATCCTGGCAGGTGCAGGCCTCCACACAAGGCCACAAATTTAAATTATAGAAGATAAATAAATCCCAACAAAAGTGATAGTAGTCTCTAAGCTGGAGAGAGCAGGAAGCTAGGATTGCTCTCAGCAATGGAGGAAGCCAAGCTTCTGTAGCTTTGGCCTGTCTTGGCCTCTCCTTAAGGCTACAAAGTTTCAATTGTAGATGATAAATAAATCCCACATCCCAGGGCCTCTTCTTGGGTAGCCAAGGGGGCATGGCTGGCCTGAAAACCACCACAGACCCTTTGCCCAGGCTGCCCCATGTCCCAAAGGAACCCCTACCCTGATCTGGAACACCCTTCAGGGCAAACCATCTGTTACACTCCCATGCACCAGGCCTCTATCCTATCTAAGAAAAGAGTAATATGCAAATTGACCATCATTCCAACACACAAGATGGCTGCCCCATGTGATCAAAGATCCTGCCCCCATGTGGACACAAGAGGGCCACCACAAGATGGTCAGCAGAAGAGGGCAGTTGGGAGTGACCAGCCCTGCAAGGGAGGATAGCTGTGGGTGATCAGGCCAGCAGGAGAGGGCAGTTAGGGGTGACCAGGCTGGCAGAGAAGGAATGTTAGGGGTGACCAGACCTGCAGGGAAGGGTAGTGGGGAGGGACCCAGGCCTGTACAGGAGAGCAGTTTGGGGGGCCCAGGCCTGCAGGGGAGGGTAGCTAGGCATCAATCAGGCTGGCCAGGAAGTGGTTAGGGAGTGATCAGGCTGGCAGGCAGAAGCGGTTAGGAGCAATCAAGAAGACAGATAGGCAAACAGTTAGGAGCCAGTAATCCTGGATTGTGAGAGCGATGTCCACCTGCCCATTTAGGCTGGATCCCACTGGGGTCCCTCGAGGCATCCCAGATTGGAGAGGGTGCAGGATGGGCTGAGGGACACCCTCCCCTCCCATGCACAAATTTCATGTACCAGGCCTCTAGTATATAATAAAAGGCTAATATGCAAATCAACCGAACAGCAGAATGACTGGTCTCTATGATGTGCACTGACCACCAGGGGGCAGACGTTCAATATAGCAGCTGCCTCCTGGTAGTCAGAAGCCCTGACTCTGTCCCATGGCTGGTGAGAACAGCGGCAGTGAGGGGATCCTCTGCAGCCTCTGCAGCAGTGTTAAGGATGCCCGACTGCAGCTAGCTACATTCAGACATCCCTCAAGGGCTCCTGGACTGCAAGAGGGCACAGGCCAGGCTGAGGGATTTTCCTGTCTGCACAAATTTTGTTCACCGGGCCTCTAGTCTTTATATACTTTTTCTATCTTTAATTCTCTTGGCCTGCTAAAATATGTACTAATGATGAATATTCTTAACATTTGATTTCAGGTTTAATCACCTGTACTAAAGAACACAGTTGTCATACAGAAGAATTAGAGATGTGGAGACTGGTCACTTCAGAAGAAATACATTATTTCCTTCTCAAGCAATGTTCTTATTGTAATGGGCTTCTTGGATAATGGAATGTAAAAAATTAGGCCATCTTTGACTGATTCTTGGATTACTATCTATTTCTCTGCTTTTTAATTCAGTACCTCATGTGTCCTCAAACAGAGGGATTGGTTTTAGTATTTATATTGGCAAAAATGTTGTCAAAAATAAATCTTAATCAGATCTTTGGGTAAAGTGAGCAAATAAGTTTTTGAAAATTGGGGAGAAATTTTTTTAGGGAAAAGAGTTATCAATTAAAAAGGTAAGATGAGCTTTGTGTATTTGAGAACAAAACAGAAAAGCTAAATGACTTGATAAAATAAAGGAAGGAGATCATTGTGGGATATTCTTTAAAAAGATAGATCATAGAGGGTATTAAGCATGAGAAGGAATTTGAGTTTGTTGATTAGAATGGGAAGACACTAGATATTTTTTTTTTGACTGTGCAGTTCAACATTTTATTTTAATAAAATCAGAATATGCACAGCACATGCAGTGCTAGTACATAAATGAATGCAATAAGCAATTACTAAAGCTACAGTTACATAAGGCTCAAACCCTTACATTTATGAAGTTTAGATACATTCTTACATTTTTGAAACTATTTATAACTGAAAATGCTGCTTGCTGATAAAACTCACTCAAATGCTATTGTTGAATGTTTAGATTTTTTAAACAAAGAAGTTGTATGGTCAAATTTATATTTAAAAATCTCTGGCTACTGTATAGGGAATAAACTTGTAGGAGTGTGTTAGTAGCAGTGGAGGACCAATTAAGATAAGGTTGGTTAGCTCGGTGAAGAGCTGATAATGGCTTAGGTTAGATTGGTAGCAGTGATGACAATGGGCTAGGGGGTGGCATCGGTAGTCATAGTGGTAGTAGTGTAATTGTTGCATTCATAGTAGTCATAAGTGGAGTGGATGGTGAATTAGAGTAATAGCTGTCAGTGATAATAGTATTAGTAATGCTTGTCTCTACTTCCTCTTCTGTGTAATAGTGTTATGTGACTCCTTGAGAATTGAATATTGATAGGATTGAATTTGCTAGAACATTAAGAAAATAGAAATATACTGAGTAAAGTGAGCATATAATAAATGTTGATTGAATATGTTATTTTGTCTCCCTAGCCACTAACTTAACTTGTTGTTTTACTTTTTAAGTTTCTGTGGCATGCACACTCATACCAAGTGAAATTCTCTTCTTTAGTAACAATGGATCATCTGACTTCCTTTGAATGTGCTTTGCATCCTTTTCTCAGCATCACACTTTCAATGAATAATTCACCTTTCTGGGACATTCCAATTCCTCGTTTTTTAACTCTCTGATTAATATATGTCTTTAAAGTACATTAAAATGTGTTTATTACTTTTGAATCTTTCTTCATTCTTCAAAGAAATGGTATTTTATTATAAATAAGTACCTAATTCTTCAATCACTTAGCATTTAATCATTCCTCAAGTCAAGAAAATAAATAACCTAAAATATGTTGAAAAATACATCAATTGATGCATATGCAATACATTACAGGGCCTTTAGGATGTCTATATTTACATAGGGAAATCTTATAATTCTGGGACCATAGAAAAGAATGAGTATTATTATGCCATATCAATAATGTTACAAAAATAACTTATAAGTATTTTAATTGTTTTCTTAAGGATTTTCAATATGTTTACAATATTTAAGGAATGGTGGTTTTTATTCCTTATAACTTTATTTGCACCAAAAAATAAAAGAGATGATAGAATAAGGGCACAAATTATTTTATAGAACTTAAAGTATGTCCATTATTTTAATTATGGTGAAATAATTATATGCACAATTGTTCCTGTGTAATATGTCTTTGTTAAGATGAATAAGACTTCACAATTTGTGTTTTGGTGTTATCATCAATAAAAAAAAGAGGCAAATTTAATAAATATTCTCCTCACTGAAAGAACATCATCAAATTCCTTCATTTTAACAGGTAGAACATCTATCTAATAATAGAAGAATATGAAAATTGTCTGGGCAGGATGCCTGGGGCAAGGAGGCCAGCAGGGGGGTTAGTGAGGGACAACCAAACAACTGAACAGCAAGCTGCATGGGGCAACCAGGCTAACAGGGCAGGGGGGGGGGGGGCTGTTGAGGACTAGGCCGGCAGGGGGACAGATGAGGGCAACCAGGCCAGCAGTGGGTGGCAGTTAGGGGCAATAGGTAGGCAGGCAGGTGAGCAGTTAGGAGCCAGTGGTCCCAGGTAGTGAGAGGGATGTCCAACTGCTGGTTTAGGCCCAATCCCATATCCAACTCTCAGTTGGACATCCCTCAAGGGGATGGAGAGGGTACAGGCTGGGCTGAGGGGACCCCCGTATGCATGAATTTTGTGTACCAGGCCTCTAGTTCTGAAATAAATAGACAAAGTATACATTTAAGTCAAGTATATTTCAAGTAAATTTAAAGTAGAAACTAATCAATAATAAGGTAATAGAATTTTAGTTGAGCTGTGGTGCTGATAAGGAGTTTGTCATGTTAATATCATCATGTACCTTATTCTATATGATAATACCGAGCTTAATATATCTATAGAATAATGCAATAAGTCTTTTATTTTTAGTTTTTAGTTTTTTAAATAAATCTCTATTGTTGGATATATTATATATATCTCCTTTATTCCCCCATTGTACTCTCCCCATTTTGCCCCAACCCTTCACCATCCTATTGTCTGTGTCTATGGTTTATGCATACATGCATATGAGATCTTTGGTTGATCTCTTCCCCTCATCCACCCTCCCCTGCTTTCCCTCTGAAGTTTGACAGTCTGTGGGATGTCTCTCTGCCTCTGAGTCTTTTTGTTCATCAGTTTATGTTGTTCCTTAGATTCCACATATGAGTGAGTCTTATTACTCTGATGATCTTATCTACAGTCAAGTGAATGTTCTAAGATACAGAGTGATTGGTGAGTATTAGTTAATCTCTGAAATATAACTTATAATCCTATCTAGCATCATTAGACATGATATCTCTAGGACTGTAAAACAGAAGGAATATAGTAACCCTAAAATAATGAAGTATTTTCTCATAAAAATGTGAATGTATGTGGATGAATTATAGCATTATTTTAAGGAATTCAAACCTTAATGGATTATGTAGTAAGTGTATGCTTAACTTTATAAGGAATTGCAAACTGCTTTCAGAATGACTGGACCATTTTTGCACTCCTGTTGAAAATATATGAGTATTCTATTTGCTCCACATATTTGTCACTATTTGGTATTGTCATTTTTATGTATTTTAATTTTACCCATTCTAATAGGTATATAGTGGTTTCTCATTGTGGTTTTTATTTAAATTTAATGGTAATGATAATTGAGGATTTCTTTAATATTTTTACTTGCAAGCTATATATATTTTGGTGGAGTATAGGCTCAAGTATTTTGCTCATTTTGAAAATTGAATTGTATCTTTTCTTATTTTTGATTTTGAGAGGTTTTTATATATTCTTTATGTAAGTCCTTTGTCAGATAAGCAGTTTTCTCTGAATATGTAGCTTATATATTTTATTCCCCTGACAGTGTCTTCCACAGAGAAAAAAAAAATCACTGCATTTTAGGATATCCTTCTATTCTTTACAATAAATTATATTAGGATTCTGATTAATTAAAATTGTTTTAAATAAAAATGTAATTTGTGGAAAATTTATACCAATGATACAGAGCTTTCCAATACATGCACATACTAAATTTCACCATTTATTTAGAATAATTTTACATTAGTTTTTTATATATTATCAATAGTGAAAATACACTGAGTGGCCAGATTATTATTATCTCTGAACACATAATAATCTGGCCACTCAGTGTATATATATATTAGAGGCCCGATGCATGCATTTGTGCATGGATGGGGTCCAGCCAGCCTGGCCAGGGAGAGGGGACATGGGCAGTTATCTGGTCAAACTTCTGGTTGAGGGGACAATTTACACATTATCTTTTTATTATATAGGATATACACTGAGTGGCCAGATTCTTATGTGTTCAGAGATCATAATAATCTGGCCACTCAGTGTATAGATCATGCATGTGTTTTGCTCATCTTATACTTAAGTATTTCATTTGCTAGATATGTTTTAATTACATACTTACTGTCATATATCTAAATCAACATCTATTTCATTTTCAAATTATTTATTGCCAGCACATAGAATCATGATTGATTTTTGTGTATTGTTCTTACATCAAGTGCTCTTGCTAAATTAACTAATTAGGTATAGGAATTTCCCTTGATAATTTCTGACAATTTTTATATGCATAGCTATATGCTATCTTATACCAAGCTGGTATAAAAGAGAGGTTTTACAAAGTTTATTAAGGCTGAACATTCATATAGCCCTTGGACAGTAATATAATTTCTGTGTACATATTTTAGAGAAATATTTTTAAAATACCCCCCAAATACAGACTGGACTATTTTTATACTAATGTTTACAATAGCAGAAGTTAGGAACAATCTTTCAAAATAGCACTATATTCATGCAATAAATTATTATATGGCATTTAATAAGGAACTATACAATACATACTAGTGAAGCTCATGAACATGTGCTTGAGCAAGCAAAGCATGTTGTAAAAATTTACTTTCTGGATAAGAATACATAAAATAGTATACCATGTAATAGTATACTATTCATTATTTAGAGACATTTATGTACAGTAAAATAATGATGCTTGGAAAAAATTCTAAATTAAACATGATCACTTTCATATGTTGAAGAGAATTTGGAAGCAATCTAAGAGTATGGCTCAAAGCAAATAGTGGCTTAGAATGTACATAATGGGCTACTTTTTAAGCTAGATAATATGTAATAGTTGTTCCTCAAATGCTATAGTATATGTTAATTTTTTAAATAATTATAAAAAAGGTATAACTAGCATGTCTGCAATTCTCTATTCCATTCAATACTATTAAAATTAAGCAAAGCTATTTGACTTTATTCATGTCATATATGACTTTCTTAGATATTTCCCACTTCTGTTCCTTCAGCATCATTAGTGCTTCATCAATGAATAATAGCCAATGGGGGAAAAAATCTCATCAATAAAAAAAAAAACACAAAGAACATCCATTTCTCTAGCACAGAAACCCCAAATGCCATTATTTAGCTCTTCCAGATGAGCCATATTTCAGGTCAGTAGCAGCAATACTTATGAATTGTGGCTACAAAGTTGGTTGAAGTGGTTCTCCTGTACAGGAAAGAAGAAGAAATGGTTTCGGAATTGATCAATACACCATATAAAACACCATCAGTGACAGACATAAAACTGCCAATTGTCAGTGATTGACAAATTTATCGAGACAAGGCTATCTCTATAAGAGGAAAAAACAATAACCAACAGAGAGTCATGGGCACTTATGAGGAAACACAATGTATCAGTGATCTTCTCTGCACAGAACAGTGAGTTAAAGTTATTTAATGCCTGATATAATTGCCTGAGTAAATAATCTCACCCACAACCATTTAACCAACCAGTTGAGTATATATGCCAACATCTAAATTATAATAGCTATAGACCTGTCAGTTTGTAAAGACTACATCCACATAAACAGACAGTATAGATCGCATATCTAATATTGATATCCATCTATCAATCTATCTATGTATACATGCATAGCAACAAAAAATACACTGTGTCCTGTGGGAACCAGAAATGCTCTTTGACCTTAGCATTTGTATCTCTTGTTCCCTGGGTTTATACCTATTTTTCAGTTGAAGATACTCTAGGGATTAAGTACATTTCCATAAATAACATTCTCTATCAAAATGGGAAGTACAAGAATGTATATCAATTTGTGGCATATAATAAACAACATAAACTGATGAACAAACTGATCCAGAGACAGAGAAACATTGATCAGATGCTCAAACCTCAGAAGGAAGGTAGGGGAGTGTGAGGGTAAGGGAAATCAACCAAAGGACTTTTATGCATGCATATAAGCTTAACCAATAGACACAGACACCAGGAGGCTGAGGGCATGAGTAGGGGAGGGGGCAATGAGGGATAAGGACACATAAAAAAAATATTGTAAAGACATTTTGATACCATATGTATAACTTCAACACGTGCAGTATAAAAAGGAGAAACATTTCCTAGGAAGTAAAATGATCTGTCATTTCAAGGGCATTTTAAGTCTGCTTGCATGGCAAATGGGATCTTTTCAACCTTATACCAAGCATTCCTATTAAAAACCCAAATAGGTAAACAATCTACACTAGTAAAAGAGGAAGATGCAAACTGACTCTACCTTTATGACATCCATCAACCAATCAGGAGTGAGGATGCAAATTAACCAAACAAATATGGTGGGTTAATTTACATACACAGGTGCAGAGCAGCTGGGGGTGGTGTGGGATGCAGGAGTTCTGCATCACCCCAGCCTCTCCCAGCCAGAGCCAAGGTAGAAAGGTGGCTCTGGCCCAAGCAAAGGCTGCGCCAAAGGCCAGGGGAAGGAAGGCCCATTCTTGCACAAATCTTAGTGCATTGGGCCTTCAGTCCTATATAATAAAAGGCTAATATGCAAATAGACCAAAGATGGAACAACTGGAAGAACCAAACAACTGGTCACTATGACATGCGCTACCACCAGGGGGCATGTGTAGAATATGGCAGATGATGGCCACTGCAGGATGATGAAGCTGGTGAGCATGGTGCCAGTCGCTGTCATCAGGACAAGCCTCTGTTGGTTACTGAAAATTCTTTGCTCCTGTGCACCACAGTCCTGCCCAGCACTCACTCCTACTGCTGGTGCCAGCCTTTCCTATACCTGCTGCCAGCACCAGAGCAGCCACTCTCACTTGCTGCTGGTGCATGGTGCCAGTCCTGATCATTCAGCAACCATCAGTGGCTGTCAGCGGCAGCTGCCAGCCCTAACTGCCTATGAGGGCTTCTCCACCGCCTGCTGCTCCTGAGGGGTGATCAGAGCAGCAGCCGCTGCTCACACCCACTGCTAGGGCCAGCCCCAATCAGCAGGTGTGAGCAGGGCCGGTGCTGTCAGCATGTGGGAATGGTAGCAGTAGCAGCAGTGGAAGTGGGGCTGCCAACAGACAGGACCAGGGGGCTGTGGCAGGAAGGGCCAGATGGGAGCATGGAGGATGGGCCAACACCCACCCCTGTGCCTACCACAGCCTTGTGGCCTACAGTTCCTTTCAAGGTGCACGGATTCATACACTGGGCCCCTAGTAAGTCAGTATAAAATTAGAATGAGATATTAAAGAGTGGTTTTCCCTGAGAAGACTTATACACACAGATAGGAATAGGTTGTGAGGGGAATATTAAAATAAATTTAAAGCTCTCTCTTCTTTGGTCTTTAATATTAAAAAAAAAAATGGCACCAAGATAAGGCAAGTAGCTCTCAGTAAGTACATTTTAGAATAGAATAAAAAATTAAGTAAAATTATATTATTTTACACTTTTGCTGTGGCTAAGTCATTTTTATAGCAAATCTATTTTTTAACCATTTTTATTCATGTTTGACTTTCGTTAAACTACACTAGAGGCCCAGTTGCATGAAATTTGTGCACAGGGAGTGGGGCTATATCCCTCAGCCCAGCCTGCACCATCTCCAATTTGGGACCCCTTTAATAGATGTCCATTGAGATTGGGCCTAAATGGGCAGTCAGATATTCCTCTCACAATCCAGGACTGCTGGCTATCATCCACTCGGCTGCCTGTCTGCCTGCTTGATTGCCCCTCACTGATTCTGCCTGCCAAACTGATCAGCCCCTAACCACTCCCCTGCCAGCCTGATTGATGCCTAACTGCTCCCCTGCCAGCGTGGGTGACCCTAACTGCCCTCCCCTGCTGGCTCAATTGCCCCGAACTGCCCCCCCCCCTAGAGGCCTGGTCATCCCCAACTGCTCTCCTCTTCAGACCTGGTTCCCCTCAACTGCCCTCTGGGGCGATCCAGGACACCAAGCCTTCCACCCCATCTCCTGCTCTGGTCTCCTTCAGGTTTGGCCTTCCCACCCATCTCCCACTCTGCTCTGGGGCAACCCAGGACGTCAAGTCTTCCTCCAGTCTCAGCAGGCACCATGGCTCAGCTGGTGCTACCATTTTGGCCCATCAATTTGCATATTCTCTCCTTATTGGCTGTAGGCATGGCCATTTTTATCACAAAGTGATGGTTAATTTGCATGTTACTCTTTTATTAAATAGGATTATTCCAACTTTCCTTTTAGCTGTCTATACTCAAATTCAATCAATCATCAAGTTTAGCTGAACTATTTAGAATCAATCTCCTTTCCTTCATACTCACCCACTTGCTTGGACCCTCTTACCTATGCCTCTGAAAAGGGAAGCAAAGTTTATTATAGAGAAAGTAACAAAGCTCTCAGCACATGAGGGGAGTCCCGAAAAGGGTTGTCACAGAAGCTCACTAGGCTAGGGGTTTACATTCCCTGCACTTGCCTTCAATTGACTCTTTCCAAAAAACACCAGCCAGCCCTAACTGGTTTGGCTTAGTGGCTAGAACGTTGGCCTGCAGAATGAAAGGACCCAGGTTTGATCCCGGTCAAGGGCATGTACCTTGGTTAAGGGCACATCCCCAGTAGGAGGTATGCAGGAGGCAGCTGATTGATGTTTCTTTCTCATCAATGTTTCTGACTTTCTATTCTTCTCTCTTTCTCTCTGTAAAAAATGAATAAAATTATATTAAAAAAACACCAGCGAATCTCCTTTTGCCCTCATCTTCTCCCTTTTCGTTTACACTCTTTGCTTGACTGGTACATGCCACCTATCTTGCTCACATCCTGACCATCTGCCTTATTCCCTCCTTATCCAACACCTTCCCTCCCCGAGGCCCTTAAGCAATACTGCCTGATCCCATCTAACACCTCACATCCCCCTTCTGATGAAGTAACCTATCTGCCTTTAAGGAATTGGGACCACAACCACTCTGACTGCTTCCTGCTGAGTGGGAAAGCTGTCAGGAGCCCAGCAGTCAGGACATGATGACAGAGGGCTGCGGAAAATCGGGTTATCCATGTGGGGGTCCATTTCCATAACCATCCATAATTTGAAGCTTTCCAGGTGGGAAGGCACAAAATTAGCTAAGCGGTTAAAAGTGTAGGATCCAAAAATGGAGAGGAGTACTAAAGAAGCAGGGGGCCTAGAATGGGTAGGTGCCAAGTTATGCTAAGCAACCAGGAAGAGAAAGACTGCCCGACGCCCCAGTCCTGTTGGTTGTACTTATGCAGCCATTCTGCTTGTTTATAAACATTCCTTATGTTTGTCTCCAGGAGGCCGGAATTATTGACTTAAGTGTATCAAGTTTTGTTTATCACTGCACAGACCCTTCCTTGTTCTGCCAAGATGTAGTCAAAGGATAAATGATTAGCAAGACTCTATCAGCTAAGGAAGCCAATGATGAAGAGTCCTGCTCTGGCTACAGCCTTGGCAGCCAGATCAGCTAGCCTATTTCCTTCCACGACTCCATCAGCTCTTCTCTGGTGACCTTTGCAATGATTAACAGCTATCTCTGAGGGGAGTAATACTGAGGACAGGAGCCAATCAATCTCCTTATGATATTATATAGCGCAGTGGTCGGCGAACTCATTAGTCAACAGAGCCGCAGTTTGTGGACCACAGATATAGGGGATCCACGAGAAGTGTCTCCCCTTCCAGATGGCAGCGTGGGCTTGAAGGACCAAGAAAGTATAATGAGTGTATATATTTACTCTCTTGTCTTTACCAAGCTCTAATGCTGTTGGAAGGATAATCAATCAGCTTGGCTATCGGAACTTTCCAGCTAGGAGATAATGAAGTGCTCTCCAAAGTGGTGGGGAGAGTGACCAGAGCATACCCAGCCTTATGCACCCCATGTTCCATATGTGACCAGGAATAGATAGGGACTTTATAAGGGAGTCTCCTCAAGTCTTCTCTGGCCCCATAGGATTGGAGTACTACCTGTTTTCAGTGATACAGTGGTACCTTGAGATACGAGTGCCCTAACATATGAGATTTTTGAGATACGAGCCATCGAGCGAGCAATTTTTGCTTTGAAATACGAGCAACATTTGAGATAGGAGTAATCGCGCGGATCAGCCAGCTGCACATGACCCACCAGTTTACCGTGACTCGAGCATCTCATAGTTTCCCACGCCTCAAGATTACGGAAGGAATTAAACTCCTATCTCGAGGTACCACTGTACTCTGCTTTTCTTTTTCTTCAGGGAGGAAGGTGGATAGGATTAATGAGGAGCACGTTTTTACTTGGAGTATAACCTAAAACATAACCGTAATACTAACTCTAATGCTAAACCTAACTCTAAACTCCTACCCGAACCCTAACCCATAAAATGAAACCTAACTCCTAACACTAAATCTAACCCTAACCGCAAGCCTAAATGCTAACCCTAACCTGTTCACAGTCATGCTCTGTTGCTTGCTTTTTGTCAGGGAGGAGACTAGGATTAAAAAGGGGCACATTTTTATTTAGACTATAACCCTAATACTAACTCTAAAATTAGGCCTTAATCCTAACTCTAAAAATAACCCAAATTCTAATACTTAACCCCAAACCCTAACACTAAAACCTAACACTAACACAAATCTAAAACCCTAACCCTAACACTAACCCTAAATCCTAAATCTAATCATAACCCTAATCTCAAACCCTAACCCTAACTCTAAACCCTAACCCTAAACCTAATCTCAAACTGGTATAGTAATAATAATAATAATAATAATAATAATAATAATAATAATAATTGTTAGGGTCGAAACGCTCGCCGCTCAAAGGAAGACTTCAAGAGACGTTCTCATGCAAACAGCAAGGGGTTTATTGCAGACCAAGCATGCTGGGGCTCACAACGTACTCTGAAAGCAGAGCAGAGGCTGAGAGCCCTGAACCAAGTTACAGGGTATTTTTATAGCAGTCTGGAAACAAAGACCTCTACCAGGTTAGCAAATTTGTGGTTTTACCTGAGAACCCTGTGACCTTTACACATTAACTTCCCGATAAGTTCTGGTTACCATGGGATTACGATAACATGATGCAGCTGGCGGTTATCTCTGGGTTAATCTCTTGAGACATCTGGGCCATGTCTCCTTCCGCAATTTGGTTACAGGCTGTCTCGATACACAAGATTATCAACCTGCACCTGGGTTACAGCATCCTGGGAGTTTCCACCCTGTTCTCAACCCTGAGACTGCAATAATAGGATGTAACTGGGGGATATAATTTTAAAACGAGCTGTGTTAACTCTTTCCCAGCCTAATCCTGATTTTTGCAACCTTACATAATAATGATAAAATATAAATATAAAATAAGAATTGAGTGTGACATATTAAAGAGTAAAATGAAGTATAAACACCCTTAAAAGTAATGTGCATATAAGAAATAGATAAAAGAAGTTTGTACCCCACATGTAAGACCAGATAGCAGGACTCCTGGGACCCGCTGATAAGACACACTGAAGACGCCCATTTGAGCACATAAAAGGGAGCAATCTCCGAAGGAGATTAGAGCCACTTGTCTGCCCCTTAACAGAGGGTTGCTCTCTGATCCCCTTTCTGTATCCTGCTCAAGTTCATGGGTCCGACCTTGAGCCACAAGCCGAGGCCTCTACAAGACACTGAGCTGCAGCTGCAACGTCCAACATCCAGTGTGTGTCTTATCAGCAGCTCCCAGGAGTCCTGCTATCTGGTCTTACATGTGAGGTACAAACTTCTTCATTTCTTCATTTCTTATATGCTCATTACTTTTAAGGGCATTTACACTTCATTTCACTCTCTAATATGTCATACTCAATTCTTATATTTATATTTTATCCTCATTATTATTACTATAACACAAACCCTAACCCTAACTCTATATCCTAAACCCTAACTGTCCCTCCAATGTCCACCCTGGTTCAGGGTTCAGGTTCAAGGTTTGGGCTCTGAAGGAGGCCACACACAAATGAAAGAGACAAGAAATTTTAATTTGGGAATATTGGGGGCCAGGCAGGAGCCCAATTCAAGGGGAAGGACTCCACTTTGCTCCAGGCTAGTGATCCCTTTTATTCAGATTGTAGGATACACCTAGAGCCCTTAGGCAGGCAATTCCAATAATAGCCAATCAGCAATGATTTACATAAAACTAAAAGGTGGAAGTTGCTTTAGCTACCATTGTTTCAACTAAACAGTGGGTGGTTGGCTCTGACTTTTCAGAGCTTCAGGGTTGACCAGCCATCCAGATTCTTTGTCCACACCTCTCTGCTAGTGAAGACAATAGGCGGCTTCCAACACCTAACCCTAACCCTGAACCCTAAACCTAATCCTAACCCTAACACTAACCTTAAATTCTAACCCTAATCTCAAACCCTAACCCTAACCCCTAACCCTAATCCCTAATCCTTAATCCTAGCCCTAACCCTATTAGTAGTGCCCTCTAATAGTAGTGCCTGATATTTGAGAAGACAGCTATCTGAAAGCCATATCCTTCCTTTGGAGGATAGTAAAGCCATGCTAATACGGGGAGAATGCACTGTCAGATCTTTTCTTAACATTAATTTGATGGACTCTGGAGCCAGCAGTGCTACAGCAGCCACTACCCACAAACAGGTGGGGCAGGTCTTGGCCATGATGACCAGTTCTTTACTAAAATATCCCACTGGCTGTTGAGCAGGGTCTCGAACTTGAGTCAATGCTCCTAGGGCAGTGGTCGGCAAACTGTGGCTCTGTTGACTAATGAGTTTGCTGACCACTGTCCTAGGGTCATCCCTCCCCTTCCAGTTACATGTAGGTTGAATTCTTACTCTATGAGGGGACTCAACGCTGGAATTTAGAGGAGCATCTACTTGAAATGGTTAAATGCTGGCTTAGAGTCAAGCTGCCATTCAATAAATTGGCCTTCATTCTTTTGAGTGTCTTTCACTAGTGTGTAAACGTTGTAGCTATTTCTCCATATCCTGGGATCCAAAGTCTACAGAATCTCATTCTCCTCAGAAATCCTCTTAATTGTTTGAGCATCCAAGGGAGTAGGAAGGAAGAGATGGATCTGATCTTATCCTACCCTAATACCCTGGTGCCTTTGGTCAGGCATAGCCCTAAATATTTTATGGAGGGCTTGCAGAACTGGGTCTTGTTCCTAAAGACCTTATTCCTTCTCTCAGCCAGGAAGTAAAGCAAGACTTGTGTGTCTTCAATTGGGACACAGAGAAGGATAGCATCTGCATGTTGTAGAACTTTAGTCTATGTGCATGTAAACCGATTTAAATCTCATGCTAGTGCTTGATCAAACAAACGGGGGCTATCCCTAAACCCCTGGGGAAGAAGTCCAAGTTTTCTGGGTGGACTTGTCAGAGTGATCCTCAAATGCAAAGAGATATTTTGAGTCCAGGTCAAGGGGAATATAGAAAAAGCATCCTTGAGGGCTACTCCCATAAACCATTCAGGGAATTGAGACAGAAAAGTGTATGGATTAGAAACTATTATAGTAATACGTAATAGTAATAAGGATAGAATATAATAAGTGTGAAATTAAAGCATAATGTAAACAAATTAATAAGCACCCTTAAGTGACATGTATGTAGAAAATAGGTAAAGTGATCTGTAACCCATATGTAAGACCAGATAGCAGGACTCCTGGGACCCACTGATAAGACACACTGAAGACGCCCACTTGAGTACATAAAAGGAGCAAGCCCCGAAGGAGATCAGAGACTCTCCTTCTGCTCCTCCACAGACGGCTGCTCTTCCCTCCCCTACCTGCACCTGCCAAGGACCATGGATCCGAATCGTGAGCCATGAAGCTGAGACCTTGAACGAGATGCCGAGCCGCAGCTGCAACGTCCAGCGTCCAATGTGTGTGTCTGTCAGTGTGAATCTCCGGGTGGCCTGCCGAGGTCTGCAAACCACCAGGACTCTGGTCAATAAACTGTGTGTGATTCATGCATTGCATGTCTGTCTCCTGTGTAATTTATGCTCTATCACACATTAAATAAGTACCTTGGGTTGTACGTGTCAGTCTAGAGACTGGCGGAGGCACCCTTGGTCACCTGTGCTTACGTCCCTAGTGGAATAATTGGGACAGAAACTATGGGGTATAAAGGTACCGCCACCTCATTTATTAGACAGAGATCCAGTACTATTCACTCTTGGGTATTAGTACTCCCAAGATGGGGATGTTTCATGGGCTATTATAAGGCTTAAGGAGACCCTGTGTTTTCAGGTTTTCTATAATTACTTGTAAACCTTTTCTAGCCTCAAGCTTCAAAGGATACTGCTTCTGGTGGGGAAAGGAGGTTGGGTCCTTGAGATGTACAGTGGTACCTCGAGATACAAGTTTAATTTGTTCCGAAACCTTGAGGCGTGGGAAACTATGAGACGCTAGAATTGCGGTAGTTGTGTGCAGCCGGCCGGTCCATGTGATTACTCCTACCTCAAATGTTGCTCGTATTTCAAAGCAAAAATCGCTCGTATCTCAAAAATCTCATATGTTAGGGCACTCGTATCTCGAGGTACTGCTGTATTGGGATAGGGGTGGCCCCAGTGGCCCATCCTACCCTTCCTTACATAGCCCATACTTCTGGGTTGATTTCAGTTTCAATTAGGGGAAGGCATAACACTTGCTCTGTAACTATATACTGTATTTGTAGTACCTGATTATATATCTCACCTCAAAAAAGAGGTTGGACTTGTTGGCATGATCAGGAAGGCATGTGAGAAGAGGAAATCACCCATTACAATAGAGAGGCGAGGTACAGGCTTCCAGGACACACCTCTAATGATCACACTAGGAGAAAAGGGGGGACCAGGATTGGAGAGGGAATGGAATAGATGACTCCAGTGTCTACGAGGAAGTTGACTTCCTTTCCTTCAATGGACAAGATCACCCAGGGCTCCTGGGTGGAGATGACAGTCAAGCTGGAGCCAAGGAAGGATGCCCTGGGGCCCTTCAGTCTTGTTGATGAGCAATCAGAGGCAAGGGATCTTCCAGGAGCCTTTGCCCTCAGGGGACACTCTGCCCTTCAGTGGTCTCCCTTGCAAACCGGACAGGGTCCTTCTCTATTTACAAGAGCAACCTCTCTTGAAATGCCCCTCCTGGCCACAATGATAGCAGGCTACCAAAGGAACGCATCCTTTCAGGGACCTGACTGCTGAGATCTGCCTTCTATAAAGCCACCACCAGGGCAGCAGCTTATATTTATTTATTTTAATCTGCCCTTTCCCTTTCTTGGGCCTCCTCCTGATCTCAGTTATAAGAGATCAAAGTGGCAACTTTGAAATGATTATCAAGGGTACTCTTCTCTAGACCAATAGCCAATTTTTGAAGCTTCCTCATGATGTCTGGGGCTAGTTGAGTGATAAATTTGTCCTTCAAAATTAATTGGCCTTCAAAGGAGTCCAGAAACATAGAGTGAATTTGGTTAATGCCTCCCTGAGCCTGTTCATAAAGGCCAAGGAATTTTCATCTTTCCCCTGGGCTATGGATGATAGTTTGGAGTAATCCAGGGGTTTGGAGCAACTCCTTCTCAGACCCTGTAGTACATATGTTGGAAAATGCTTAGTCTGCCTTTGTCCAAAAAAGGTAATCTGGATTCCTTTGAGGATCCTCTAGGTCAGTGGTGGGAAAACTCATTAGTCAACAGAGCGGCAAACCACAGCTTGTGAGCCACATGTAGCTCATGAGCCACAGTTTGCAGACCACTACTCTATGGGGACTGCCTGCCACCCAGTGGAGAAACATTCTTTCTCTTGCTGGTTATTGGCATCTTGGGTGTAGACTATATAAAATTCATCTCCAAACTTTTGTGCTGCTTGTAAGACTGTTTGAGCTTGTTAGGTCTGGTCTTGGAGGAGCATTAAGTCCATTCAAGATAGATCAACTTTCCTGGGTCAGTCTTGATTTGCTTTAGGTCTTGTAATAAAAAAGGGAACTGAACATGGTAGGCCAAAATGCAATCCCCTGCCATGGTTTAGAAGGGATAGAGGGAAGCAGGGGTTCCGTTGCCACATGCTCTAGTTCATTTGGGGGTAATCTCCCAATTGGGATGTCTAAGACAAGGTTGGATAGAGGGTTCAGGGGAAGTTTGAGGGGGATCCTTGTCCTTCTCTGGGAGATGCGGATCTCTAGAGTCAAAGCTGCCAAGAGAGCTGGATCTATTTTGCATTGTTGCATAATTTAGGATTGTCCAGAGAAAAAAAGAAAGCTTGGATATAGGCCACCTCAAACCATTTTCCTTCCCTCTTATAAAATAAGTCTAATTGTAAAATTGTGTTATGGTTTATACTTCCCTCAGAAGGGCTTTTCTTTCCATCCCATTTGCATTTGGGCCAGGTTTGGAAACAGAAAAATATTAAGCACTTCTGTGTGGCAGAAACCAGGCTGGTGAGAAGCGACAAACCAAACACACTCGGAAGTTCAGAGAAGGACTGTTTATTTGCACCTGGGCCAGCTCAGCAGAGTCCTTTCAAGAGGCTGAACTCTGGACATGGAGGAGCTTTGCCTTATATACATTCCTACATTCATTGTCTCCTATATATGGCATACTTATATATTCCAGACATTCTTTGTGTGTTACTTGTTATGGTATGCTTCTGGGTATCTGTTACAGTTTGGGGAGGGGCGGGCACCACACTAAACACAGCTCAGATCCTCTAGAGGTGCTGGGCAGGTAACCCACCTTTCCCATTTCTATGTGCCCATGCCACCTACCCTCTCATGGTTGCCTTGTGTACTTAGCTGTTTCTTCCGCAGCATCGTACGTGTAGTGTAGCTGCTCAGAGTCTGTGGCCAGGGCCCTGGCATGTGGTGCCAGCCTCAGCAGGGCCCAGTGCCCTGGCCCAGGAGGATGTTGTTCCAGGTGGCTCAGGAGCTGAGCAGGGCCCCTCATGCCAACCCTCTGGACCCCAGGCCTTCTGAGGCACCACCACCACTTCCAATAGACATGACGTTTAAGCAGCATCGCTGAAAGCCTGTTGCCTAGGCTATAGGGGGAAGGCTGGGTTCCTTAACTGCACCTAGGGGGAAGTACCCCCACCACCACTATGCTGGTAAATAGTCACACAGACCTCCCCTACCCCTGCTTTTCACTGTCTATCTGCCAGAAAGTGAGTGAGATTATAGAAGCCAGGGACATGGTTATGGTGATGCAAACAGAGAGGAGGCTTGGCATCTAACTTCTTCTTCAAAGTGTGGGGTCAAAAGAGTCCCAATTTTTCAGGATGCACTAAAGCAGGGTGCAGATGGATTTGACTACAGAGGGTAAATTTGTAGTGAGTATGTCTGTGAATCTGCTCTGGCATCTGAAACCTTTTCCTGCTACTTATTCTAGGAGGGTCTAGACAAAACCCTAACTTGTCTGTACCTGACCCATGCCCAGTTAAAATGGCACTGGAGAGTTGTGTTGAAGGAGGGTATTTAGGAGAGCTTGAAGGACAAAGAAAATCAGGGGGAACAGGAGGTCAGTGAACAGATGGCTAGAGCTAAGCCTAGAAGTTTCTGCCTCTGACCAAATCAGCTATCAAATCTATGTGAGGATTGAGGCTCTCATTATGAAGGTTCTGTCAACTCCAGAAATTAGTCAAAGCAATAATACCAAGGACAATAATTCAAGTGAAGAGGATTAACAAGGAGGCCTCCTGAGTAGAGAAGTAAACCGTGATAGTGGACTAGGTCCTCTACACCCAAAAGGACAGGGAGGGACTGATAATGGCAAAAATGTTGAGGAGCCTCCATAAGGGCCCTCTGGGAGTCAAAGTGGGTCCCTGCTCAATCACATGAAGGTATTGGGGATGAAAGGACTTGAGCTGACACAGCTAATAAGATCCAGATGGAGAGGACACCAAGGCGTTTGGGGATGTAGGGTCTTCAATATTATTACTATGAGGACCAAATCCTCTCACTTCACAATCTCCACCAAGACATCCATGTAGAAAGAGGTCCTAAGGGGACAAGAACTCCTAAAATGAGAGTCAGAAAATTCCATCCACTATTGCTCTGGTATGTCTAGATGCAGTGGTTCTCAACCTTTCTAATGCCTCGACACTTGAATACAGTTCCTCATGTTGTGGTGACCCTCAACAAAAAATTATTTTCATTGCTACTTCATAACTGTAATTTTGCTACTGTTATAAATTTTAATGTAAATATCTGTGTTTTCTGATGGTCTTAGGTGACCCTGCTAGCAGTTCTCAACCTGTGGATCACAACCCACAGGTTGAGAACTGCTTCTGTAGAGCCTAAGACTATCGGAAAACTTTAGAAATTAAAGCAAACTATTTAAAGAAAAAGAAAAAAAAAAGAGAGAGAGAGAGGGGCAGAACCTGAGACAGAATATGTACCAAAACCAAAATCACTGAAATTCTACAGACATGCCCAAGCTTATGATTCAAAGACCATTCCATGCAATATAGTCATTCCATCTAAATTTGCTCTTAATTCATTACTATTTATTATATTTAATTAACATTATGCTTAGATTAAATTCAGTTGCCACATGAAAGTGATGCTATCTTCCTTATTCCCCAAATTTGGAAGCCCCTCAATAGCAAGTTCTGTCAGGTGCCTGAGCACCCCAGTGACTCTCAGGGTGCACAACCCTACCCACAAAACACCGCTGTGGATACAGGCCCAAGGCATCCTAGTACTTGGGTCCTCTGGTGACTCTTGGGGTGCATGACTCTCACGACAAGCCCTTCACTTCAGTCACAGGTCCTGTGTGAATTGGAGCCTGCACCCTTTGGAGAGAGCAAAAATGGAAAGACAAAGAACAACCTTTAAAGGAAAGAAAAGGAGGAATCACCAGAAAAGGAACCAAATGAAAAATAGGCATGCAACATGTCAGAAAAAGAATTCAGAGTAAGGATCATACAGTTCATAAACCAGATGAATAAGAACATCAACAATTATGTAAGAATCAAAAGGAAACAAAAAAGGTATAGCTACAATAAAAAAACACAATGGAAGGTTTCAACAATAGACTAGAAGAAGGGAAGGACCAAATTAGAGAATTAGAAGACAGGGCAGGAAAAAAAAAATCTGAACAGCAATTGGAGAAAAAAAATGAAAGCAGGAGAAGAGCCCATTAAATGAAGTGACATACATATAATAGGGGTGCAAAAAAGATGAGAAGAGGAGCAAGGATTAGAAAACCTATTTGAAGAAACAATTTGAACAAAAAGTCACACAAGCACAGAGAGTCCCAAACAATATGAACTCAAGAAGACCCACACCAATGCCTGTTGTAATTACAATGGCAAATGTTAACAACAAAGAGAGTATCTTAAAGACTGCAAGAGAGAATCAGAGAGCTACCTACAAAGGATCTCCCATTTGATTATTAAATTATTTCCCACAGAAACACATCAGGCCAGAAGGGAATGGAATGAAATATACAAAGTCATCCCAAGCAAGGTACTAAATCCAAGAATATTATACACAGCAAGGCTATCATTCAAAATTGAAGGGGAAACAGGAACTTCACAGACAAAAAAGACAAAGAGAGCTTATCACTACCCTGCCAGCAATGCAAGAAATGCTGAAGAGACTGTTGTAAAAAGAAGAAACAGAAAAAGAAGAAGAAACACAGGCATAAAGCATAGAAATAGCTACAAACAAGTACCTATCCTATTTAATAAAGAAGTAAAATGCAAATCAACCCTACCTCTGCTATACCCACAAACCATGCCCACCAGCCAATCAGGAATGAGTATTCAAATCAACCAACCAAGATCGCTACAGTCACAGAGAGAGCAGGAGGCTTGGGTTGCTGCTGGCAATGGAGGAAGCCATGATTTCTGCATGCCCTGGCAGGCCCAGGCCTTTGATCAAGCTACAAAGTTTCAATTATAGAAGATAAATAAATCTCAGATACCAGGGCCTCTATTTGGATCACCCTGAGTGTGGCCAGCTTGCAAACCACCACAGACCATTCACCCAGGAGGCCCCACACCCCAAAGGAACCTCTACCTGATCCGGGACCCTTCAGGGCAAACCAGCCAAACATTACCCATGCATCTACCTAATCCTATCTAATAAAAGGGTAATATGCAAATTGACCATCACTTCAACATACAAGATGGCTGCCCACATCTGGTCAAAGATCTTGCCCTCTTGTGGGCACTAGATGGCCACTAAAGGATGACCAGCAGTGGAACGCAGTTGGAAGGAACCAGGTCTGCAGTAGAGGCCCATCAGTGGTGACCAGGCCTGCAAGGGAGGCAGTTAGGAGTGATCAGGGGAGGCAGTTAGGGGTGACCAGGCCTGCAGAAGAGGGAAGTTAGGGGCAAATAGGTTGTCAGGGTAGAGGTTAGGGGATGATCAGCCTGGAAGGCAGAAGTGGTTAGGGGCAATCATGAGGGCAGGCATGAAAACAGTTGGGAGCAAGCAGTTCAGGTAGGATTGAATCTAAACAGGCAATTAGATATCCCTTGAGGGGTCCCAGACTGGAGAGGGTTCAGGCTGGGCTGAGAGACACACACCCTCTGCACGATTTTCATGCCCTGGGCATCCAGTCAACAATAACCTTAAATGTTAATATACTAAATGCTCCATTGACATCACTGAATAAATCCTCTAGACAAAAAAAAAAAAAAAATACCCCATTGACATCACTGAACAAATCTCCTAGACAAAAAATTAGCAAAGAAAGAGCAATTATAATTGACTCACTAGACCAGATGGACTTAATCAACATCTTCAGAACATTTCTCCTCAAAGCACCAGAATATACATCCTTCTCAAGTGCACATAGGATATAATCAAAGATAAACCACATATTGGGACACAGTAAAAGTCTCTTAAAATCAAGAAGTTTGAAATCATATCAAGCATCTTCTCAGATCATAATGGCATAATATTAGAAATCAATTACAATAAAAAATTCAAACATTTTGAGACTAAATAGCATGTTATTAAACAATGATTGGGTTACCAAAGAAATAAAGAAGAAATAAAAAATAACCTGGGAACAAGTGACAATACAAAATCTGTAAAACACAGTAAAAGCAGTCCTAAGAAGGAAGTTTCGAACTTACCACAAAAAAAAGAAGAAGAAAAACTGAAAAACTGGTAATAAATTATATAACTCTCCAACTTAAAAATTAGAAAGAGAGCAACAATAAAAGACTAGTGTGAGCAGAAGAAATGAAATAATAAAGATCAGAGTGAAAATAAATGACAAACACACACACACATACACAAATAAATACAAAAGATAAATGATAAATTAATTCAAGAGCTGGTTCTTTGAAAGGATAAATAAGATTGATGAACCTCTAACTAGGCTCACAAAGAAGAAAAGAGTGAACCCAAATAAACAAACTCAGAAATGAAAGAGGTGAAATAAAAATAGACCTCACAGAAATACAAAGGATTGTAAAAAAAAAAAAAAATTACTATGAACAACTCTATTCCAAAATTAGTCAATCTAGAATAAACAGACATATTCCTAGAAAAACATGACCTTCCAAAACTAATTCAGAAATAATAAAAAACCCTGAATAGGCCTATAACTATGGAGAAAATTGAAGCAGTTATCAAAAAACTTTCAGCAAACCAAAGCAATGGGCCAGATGGCACCACAGGACATTTTACTAAAGATTCAAAAAAACTAAAACCTATTCTCACCAGAGAATTCCAAAATATTCAAGAGGAAGGAATAAGGAATACTTCCAAGCTCTTTCTATGAAGCAGCATTACCCTAATCCCAAAACCAAATAAAGAAAGAGAATTATAGGCCAATAATCCTCATGAATATAGATGCTAAAATGCTCAACAAACTTCTAGGGAATTGATCCAGCTTTACATTAGAAATATATACCATGACCCAGTGTGATTTATTCCAGTAATGCAAGGATGGTACAACATCTGCAAATTAATAACATGATACATCACATAAACAGATTGAGAGATAAAAATTACATAATCATATCCATTGAGGTAGAAAAAGCATTTGACAAAATGCAGCACACTTTATTGATAAAAATTTTCAGTAAAGTAGGAATAGAGGGATCATACCTCAACATAATAAAAGCCTATGTGACAAACCCACAGCCAACTTTATACTCAGTGGGCAAAAATTAAAACCATTTCCCCTAAGAACAGGAAAAGGACAGGGATGCCCACTATCACCACTTCTGTTTTACACAGTACTGGAAGTACTAGCCATAGCATCAGACAAGAAGAAGAAATAAGTCATACAAATTGGAAAAGAAGAAGTAAAACTGTCCATCAAAAAATTACTAGACTTAATAAATGAATTTGGCAATGTAGCTGGATACAAAATTAACACCCAGAAACTATGGCTTTTTTATACATCAATAATGATCTTACAGAAAGAGAAGAAAAAAACATCCCATTTACCATTGCAACAAAAAATTAAGATACCTATGAATAAACATAACTAAGGAGGTAAATTACCTGTACTTGGTAAAATACAGGATATTGAAAAAAGAGATAGAGGCAGATATAAACAAATGGAAGCATATACCATGTTCATGGATTGGTAGAAGTAACATCATTAAAATATCCATACTACCCAAAGTAATTTATAATTTGAATGCAATCTCCATTAAAATGTCAATGGCATACTTCAAAGACATAGGACAAACTCTCCAAAAATTTACCTGAAATAAAAAAAGACTAAATAGCAACAGCAATCTTAAAAAAGAAGAACCAAGCTGGAGGGATCACAATAACAGATATCGACCTTTATTACCAAACCATGGTTCTTAAAACTGCCTGGTACTGTCTGCACAAGAACAGACATGTAGACTAATGGAACAGAACAGAGAACCCAGAAATCCACCCACACCTTTATGCTCAATTAATATTTGACATAGGAGGCAAGATCATATAATGGAGTCAAGACAGAATATTCAGTAGATGTGTTGGGAAAATTGGACAGATACGAGAGAGAGAGAAAGAAATAGACTAATTTTCACCAGACACAAAAAAAACACACACAAAAATCCTCAAAATAGATAAAGGAGTTAAATGTTAATTACAGGCCAATTACCATCATGAATATAGATGCTAAAATCCTCTATATGGGACTACATCATAATTAAAGATTTCTATACAGCAAAGGAATTCATCAATAAAACAAAGCCCACTAAAGGGAGAACATATTAGGGAATGTGATATATGATAAGGGCATAATTTCCAAAATTTATAGGGAACTCATACAACTTAACAAAAGAAAGATAACCAACACAATAAAAATAAAAAAATAGGTAAAGGGCCTAGACACTTGTCAAAAGAAGACATTCAGAAGGCCGAGAGACATATGAAAACATGCTCAAAGTCACTAATCATCCAAGAAATACAAATCTAAATGACAATGAGATATCATCTCATACCTGTCAAATAGCTGTCAATAAATGACAAGTACTGGAAAGGATGTGGAAAAGAACCCTCCTGTGCTGCTGGTGGGAATGCAGACTGGTGTAGCCACTGTAGAAAATTAAAAATGGAATTCCATCAGAAAATTAAAAATGGAACTGTCATTTGACCCAGTAATGCCACTTCTAGGAATAAATACCAAGAAATCAGAAACCCCAATCAGAAAGAACATATGCAACCCCTATCTTCATAGCAGCACAATTTAAATGGCTAAGATTTGGAAATAGCTTAAATGACCATTGGTAGATGAGTGGATAAGACAACTGTGGTACATCTACACAATGGAATACTATACTGCTGTAAAAAATAAATAACTCTTACCATCAGCAGCAGTATGGATGTACATAGATAGCATTATGCTAAGCAAAATAAGCCAATCAGAGAAAGATAAATATCATAACATCTTACTCATTTGTGGAATATAATGAATAACATAAAATGATGGACAAAAATAGATTCAGACACAGTGAAGCCTTGAATGGACTGTCAAACTTCAGAGAGAAGACAGGAGAGGGTGGGGTTGGGAGATAGATCAACCAATGGACTTGTATGCATTTATATAATCATGACCAATGAACACAGACACTAGGGAGGGTGAGGGGATGTGCTGGGGTGGCTGTGGCTGTGGCTGGGGAGAGATCAAAGTGGTGGGGGGAAGGAGATAATATACTAGTAATACTTTAAACAAAGAATTAAAAGAAAAAAATAATAATAAAAAGAGCACATTCTGTCACTGCTTATGCCCAACTAAACAAATGTTTAATAATGATAACAACATATAGTTAACTTCCCCCTTTTATTTTCATGCATGAGAAAGGAAAAAGAAAGATTGAAAAATTTCCAGTAAAGTCAATCTATAAAGACAATCATTTTCAAAGAAACAGCATAAATTGTTTTATTTGAAAGACTTTCTTAGAAATATTGTTGTCTATTTTTAAAAAGTCCACAATACTCTACTTTTAGTGTTTTACTGTTTTTAATTTCTCTAGAGACTTTAGTAAATCATACAAATTGAATTTAAAAGTACTTTATTGTAGATGAACCTGCCATTTTTGAAAAATGTATATGTAAGTAGAATAAAAGATTATTTTATATATGTAAGTCTTTCTATTTTTAATATTACTGGGAACATCTATTTATATATAAAACACCAGAGACCGAAAGGTATAATGACCAGAACGACTGGTAGCTATGATGCCCATTGCAGTCAGCAAACCTGTCTGATTTGGGGGTGAGGCCAGACGGCAAACCTCCCTCAGCCCCTCTCCCTAGCTGACCCCACCCCTGATCACTCCCCACCCCAATAGGGGGCAGAACTGGCCTGCCAACCTCCTGTAGCTCCTCCCCCCATCCTTCCTCACCCAAGATTGGCCCTCTCTATCCCAATCAGGGGTAGGGCAGGCATCCCACTGCCCACAGCCCCTCCTCATGGCCAGACCCACCCCTAATCAGCTTCCCCACCACAATTGGGAGTTGGGCTGGCCAGACAACATCCCATGGCCCCTTTCCCAGCCACTGACTCCTGATTAGCCTCCTCACTTCATTTGGGGGTGGGGCCAGCTGTCCCACTGACCATAGCCCCTCCCTACAGCTGGCCTGGCCCTGATCACACCCCAATTGGAATGGTCCAGCCAGCCAACCTCCTGCTGGACTCTATCCACCCACGAATTGGTGCACTAGGCCTCTAGTTTTTAATAAACTCATAAAAACAAAAGCCTATTGAAATATTATACAGTGGTACCTCGAGATACGAGTTTAATTCGTTCTGTAACCTTGAGGCGTGGGAAACTATGAGAGGCTCCAGTCGAGGTAAACTGGTGGATGGTGTGCAGCTGGCTGATCCGCGCGATTACTCGTATCTCAACTGTTGCTCGTATTTCAAAGCAAAAATCGCTCGCTCAACGATGCATAGCTCAAAAATCTCATGTTAGGGCACTCGTATCTCGAGGTACCACTGTATTAAGCAAATACAGTAAGAGATATTTTTAAAAGTGGTCTGTTTAAAAATGTTGTTTGATTGTAATAAAATTAGTATTTTAAATTAATAAAATTATCTGAGCTTAATCAGTCTAAATTTATCACATGCATATTTTCATTCAAAAGAAAACTGTTTATGTGCATTGTAAGTAAAAAAGTACCTATCTTATACTCAATAGTATACTATTCCAGATATTGTTTAATATTGATAATAGAACATACGAACCGATTTTTCAGTATTAGCATATGTTCTCTCCAGTGGTAAATATCTTAACAGATTTTGATTTGTCTTTTCAAATTTTGTGAGTATTTATATGTTTTTTACCTACAAAGTTCTTATGTGATAAGCTAAACAAACAAACAAACAGAAGAAAGGCAAACAGACCACCAGAGATAGCAGGCCCTGATCCCTGGATTGTGTAAATGTTGACTTCTTTGGAAAAAGATTTTTTATAGAAGTTCCTAAATTAAGAATATTGAGATGGGCCGAGACCAGTTTGGCTCAGTAGATAGAGCGTTGGCCTGCAGACTGAAGGGTCCCAGGTTCGATTCCAGTCAGGGGCATGTACCTTGGTTGCAGGCACATCTCCAGTATGGGGCGTGCAGGAGGCGGCTGATCGATGTCTCTCTCTCTCATCAATGTTTCTGACTTTCTATCCCTCTCCCTTCCTCTCTGTAAAAAATCAATAAAGTATATTTAAAAAAAAAAAAAGAATCTTGAGATGGGGAAATTAGCAGAGATTACCCTGCAGGCCCTAAGGGCATTCATATGCATCTTTGTAAAAGGGAGGCAGATGAAAATTTGTCACTTGTAGGGAAGTATGCAATAGGAAGATGAGCAGAGAAATTTGAAGATGCTGGTTTCTGAGACTGTAGTGAAGCATCCCAAAGCTAAGGAATGCCAACAGCCATCAGAAGCTCCAAAAGCAAGGACTGGAGCCTCTGGAGGAAGTGTGGACTTGCTGACACCATTGATTTTGCCCCAGTGATACTAACATTTTGTATTTTCAGCCACCAGAATTGTACAAAATAAATTTTGTTCTTTCAGCCACCAAGCTGGTGACAATTTGTTATAGCATAACACCATTACATATTGATTGATAAGATCCCAAATTTGCTTTAAAAATCAATATTCTGTCGTCTGGCGTTGCTCAGTGGTTAGGAAGGACCTATTAACCAAGAGGTCATGGTTTCATTTCCTGGTCAGGGCACATGCCCAGGTTTCGGGACTTGATCCTCAATGTGAGGCCTGCAGGAGGCAGTCAATCAATGAATCTCTCTCATCATTGATGTTTCTCTCTCTCTCTCACTTCCTTTCCTTAATATATATATATATATATATATATATATACAAATTAATTATTTGTATATATTTTTATACAATTATACAATATAATTAATATATATATTTATATAATTATACAATATAATTAATATATATATATATATATATATATATATATACAAATTAATTATTCCATGGGCATATTTTATTTGATGCTATATATAGAGAGTTCTTAGTTATTATCATTGTTCCAATGGAGACTTTTATATAGATTTTTATTGGGTATGCAATAATCTCATTGAAGTTTCTTAAATATAGAATATCTTAACTTATATTCCTTTTTTGTAGTTAGATGACTCTGTTTAGTTGCTGGCAAAAAATACAGTAGGGATCTACATTTCCAGAGAAATATCTATTTCTTCACATAGTCACAAATGGGCATAATTAGTTTTGAGAATAAAGAATAAAAAATGCCTCATTTTATTATAATGGCATTCTGAACTTAATTTGTGATTTTTATTATGTATTTATTAAACTTTTGTATAATTTTGTCAAAATTAATACTAATGATAAAAATAGATACTAGAACATGAAATAACTATATTACAAATCATATTTACTGAGATGTACCTAAAAATAAAATACCAATTATTAATTTACAAATTGATGAGTTTTGACTGATATGTGCATTCCTGTAATCACCATCATAATCATCTATTATGATAATTTCTATTATACCAAAAATACCATCTTATCTTTTTCTAGTCAGCAATCCTCTGTAACCCCAATATAAGTAAATATATTTTTTCTTAAATATTCAAATTTGGAAACGCAGACTTACAAAACTTTTTATATATATAATGATATATGTATAAAACTCATAGATGGTAGATGCTAGATGAGATAGATAGGTAGGTAGGTAGATAGATAGATATAGATAGATATGGTCAGGTATGTAAATTTAAAGAAACTTACAATTTGGCTGTTATACTTTAAGATAATTCAAATTGAAAGGCATACAATTTGGCTGTTATACTTTATGAAAAGGCATAAATTACTCAATGGTGCTGCTATCAGACAGGAGATATGGCCCTCATTGATCTGCATAGCTCCAGATGGCAATGTGTTGGTTCTTATCTTCATGTAAGAAAGGTTTAACAATATAAAGCCAGGTGACTATGAAAGTACATTTATTAAATCTGGTAAAAGTGCATAGAAGCAGCAACAGGAGAACCTAGGTTGGACTGCTTAGTCCGCTGAGAAGTTGAGAAAAGGGGGCTTTGCAGACAGGGTCAGGGGTTAGCCTAGGATGAGCTGTCTCTGTCCATTGTTCTCCTGGTTGCAAGTCTCATAGAGTCCTTTAGAGTTTTGGAGATGGGTGCCTGTGGGTGGAGAAGTAAGGGAAGAGCAGCATGGGTTATGCCCCAGAAGGAGCTTTCCTGAAGCTTTCATGTCTCTCTTGCAAGAAGGGAACTTAGGGGAGACATTAGGGGAGGGTTTTAGCAGAATATTCGTCAGTTTTCCAGATGTGGTCTTTCAGGATCATGGTCTCTACTGATTGGTCAGTGACAGGTCAGAAGGTCATTAGTCATGGCAGTTGGTCCTGGATGCATCCACCTGGTTTTGCAGCTTTTCTGTGCCTGGAATTGAAATACAACTGAAGCCTACATGTTATCTCTAGGGAGGTGACTTTCTATATTTGGCTCTGAATTGCCCTACTAGTTTGTTCAGCTATCTGTCTCAGTTTTCCCATTTCACTTGCCCTGGCTTACTGTCTCATGCTTCTAAAACAATGGAAAAATATTCTTAGATTTTTTTTCAATGGTCAGGTGGAAACTGAGAAAGAGAACTCACCATTATATTTTCTTCATAATTCATAAGATATCCTATATATTAAAAGGCTAATATGCAAATTGTCCCCTTGACCAGGAGTTTGACCGGGGGTGGGGTCGGCAGCCCAGCCCCTGATCTGCCCCCCATCATGATTGTGAGAGGCATCAGCTGGCCAACTGCCTGGCCCTGATTGGCCCCATCAGGATGGGTCAGCTGGACTCCAATCTTACACTGGGCCCCTAGTGTAAGGTATAACTAAAACTTTCATCTGACACTTGAACTTTGTGCTTACATTAGGGTGTTATGGGTTTTCTACTTTCATTGCATAATGTTGATAACACATCTAGGCATTTGATTATAAATAGAAACAAACTTTAAGGACAGTTGCAATAAAATATTGATTGCAATAGAGGAAAGTTCCCTAGTAATGCCCAAAGTTAAAGACTAATAGGATCAACAAGTAATTGATGCAGTTTTTCCATCCCAAGAGTCTTAATTTCCAATACTTGCTTTAGAAAATTGCTGTATTTCCTTAATATCTCTTCCACTTTTGTTGAAAAAGATGTTAACTTTTTTAGATGTTCTCAAAATTAAGTAATTGTATTCTCTGTCATTAAGTTTTTATAAACTGCACACTGTAATGAAACTTCTTGACAGATAAATATAAACACATACTAAATTTAAAATGAAATGCAGTGATCTGTGTTTATTTCTTAAGTACGTATTATATAAATTTATTTGCTTTCTATACATATATATATATATACATATATTATGTGTTGTATATACTTTTGTATACATGTGTGTATATATCTATAATAATAAAAGGGTAATATAAGATCAATGTTTCTCTCTCATTGATGTTTCTAACTCAATATCCCTCTCCCTTCCTCTCTGTAAAAAATCAATTAAATATATTAAAAAAAAAAGCCAAAACCAGTTTGGCTCAGTGGATAGAGTATCAGCCTGTGGACTGAAGATTCCGAGGTTGGATTCCGGTCAAGGGCATGTACCTTGGTTGTGGGCGCATCCCCAGTAGGGGGCATGAAGAAGGCAGCTGATGAATGTTTCTCTCTCTATCCCTCTCCCATCCTCTCTGTAAAAAATCAATAAGATACATTTTTTTAAAAAAGAGTAATATGCTAAATAGACCAGATGTCTTCTGGACGTCAATCCAGACATCCTTCCAACAAAGCCGGGGCTGGAAGAAAGCCAGCTAGAGTCCCGGGTGCCTGTGGACAGCCCAAGGGAAGCTGGCCAGAGTTCTGGGTGCCTGCCAACAGTTGGAGAAGGAAAGCCCAGGTCTTGGGTGCTGGAGGGAAGGTGGTGCTGGCAGATAGGAGGAGGAAGGCCTATTCTTGCACAAATTTTTGTGCATTGGGGCTATAGTATGTGTATATTGAAATACACTTAATTTTAAAAATTGACCTATCACTGTTACAGTGTATATACATTTTTGGAACACTCTGTATACATACATAGAATACAAACATGCATATCCTATATAATAAAGAGGTAATATGCAAATTGACTGTCACACCCTTGCAGAAGATGACTGCCCGCATGTGGTTACAAGATGGCCACCACAAGATGGCTGGCAGGGGAAGGCAGTTATGGGTGATCAGGCCAGTAGGAGAAGGCAATTAAGGGCAACCAGGACAGCAGGAGAGATCAGTTGGGGCTGACCAAGCAGTTGGGGGTGACTGGGCCTGCAAGGAAGTGAGGGCAGTGCAGGGGGGACCAGGTCTGCAGGAGAAGGCAGTTGGGAGAGACTGGGCCTGCAGGAGAGGACAGTTGGCGGTGATCAGGCTGGCAGGGGAGTAGTTAGGGGCTTATCAGGCTTACAGGGGAGAGGTTAGGGGTTGATCAAGCAGGCACGCAGAAGTGGTTAAGGGCAACCAGACAGGCAAGCAGGTGAGCAGTTGGGAGCCAGCAGTCCCGGAATTATGAGAGCGATATCTGTTTGCTGGTTTAGGCCAGATCCCACAGGATGTCTGAAGTGATGGGAAGGATGTCCAGCAGTCAGACATCCCCCAACAGGTCCCAGTTTTAAGAGGGTGCAGCCTGGGATGAGGGATACACCTCTCCCTGCCAGCCTGATCACCCCCTAACCACTCCCCTGCCAGCCTGATTGATGCCTAACTGTTCCCCTGCCAGTCTGTTTGCCCCTAACTGCCCTCCCCTTCAATCCTAGTCACCCCTAACTGCTCTCCCTACAGGCCTAGTTCCCCCAACTACTCTACCCTGTAGGCCTGGGTCCCTCCCAACTGCCCTTCTCTGCAGGCCTGGTCACCCCCAACTTCCCTCCTCTGATGACCTAGTCACCCCTAATTGCAGGTTTGATTGCCCCAATGAGCCTCCCTTGAAGGCCAGGTCCCTCCCAACTGCCCTCCTCTGCTGGCCATCTTGTGGTGGCCATCTTGTGTCCACATGGAGGCAGGATCTTTGACCATATGGGGGCAGCCATCTTGTGTGTTGAAGTAATGGTCAATCTGCATATTAATCTTTTATTAGATAGGATAGAGGCCTAGTGCATGGGTGGGGGCCAGATGGTTTGCCCTGAAGGGTGTCCCAGATCAGGATAGGGGTTCTCTTGGGGTGTGGGGTAGCCTGGGCAAGGGGCTTGTGGTAGTTTGCAGGCTGGCCATGCTCCCTGGCGACCCAAGTAGAGGTCCTGGGATCTGGGATTTATTTATCTTCTACAAATGAAACTTTGTAGTCTTGAGTAGAGACCTGGGTCTGCCAGGGTATGTGGAAAGCTTGGCTTCCTTGATGCCAGGGAAACCCAATCCTCCCTCCTGTTCTCTACATGATCGCATCCATCTTGATTGGGATTAGTTTGCACACTTGCTCCTGATTAGCTAGTGGACATGGCTTATGGGTGTAGCAGAGTGATAGTTAGTTTGCATAATACTCTTTTATTAGATAGGGTATATATATATTTGTATGCATATGTAATTATGAAGGATACATATATTTGTATATAATACATATGCATTTATGTTAAAGGAATCTTAAATATATGCCTGAACATCTAGATTAACTACAAGTAAAAAAAATACGTTTTTAAAACTTCCTCATACATTGCCACCAATCCTATACTATTTAATTACAAAATTAAAAATTTTATTACCATTAAGTTTGTTTCCCTTACGCATCAAACTTGTTTTTTTATTGCTCTTATTTTCTACTAAATACATCACTGACCCTTTTTCTAAAGTGCATCTCTTTATTTTTTAGTTCCATTAGTAAAATATCTAATTGTATTTTAAACATTTTATAAATGATTTCAATAGATTTATTATTGTTCTTCTAATTATATGTCTTTAATAAAGTTGACTTATATTGATACTATTGTAATTAGCTAATTATTAATAACAGAAAAGGAGCAAGAGGGAAAGCCAGACATTATAGGCATGGCCTCTGGGCAGCTTCACCAGGAAGATGCAATTTCACATTCCCCAGGGAACCACCAGCCCACCCCCTGCAGATTTCTAGGGAAAAGGAATGGACAGAGGGGATGATGAATGGACAGCTGGGAAAAGAAATCATTGATTAAAAGAGGCGGTGTCATTGCAGGTCCACAGAAATTTGGGGTTACATAATCCCCCCAACAAAGGAGTTCAGGCTCTCTTGGCTCATGTGGCTCTCTCAGCTCTCTGGTTCCTTTGTCTTTGCTCCTTCCTATGTTTCCTCAATAGCCACATAGTCATGTACTCATGCAGACCCCACTGATGGAAGGAAACACAAACCGAGTTAGCCTGATGCTGGATTGGACTATGCTTAAACATGGAATGGAAACTCAGGACACCAGCTCTGATCTTAGCCCAGTTAAAGACAAAATGGGACTTCTTTGTTGGTGGGACAAAGAGACAAAGGGAAAAAGAAACTCAGAGGTATATGAAAATAAAGCTTAACACAATATCTTGTCTTCCTGTACAAGTCTCAGAATATCACAAAATTCCATTCCCATGAGCAACAGGTGAGGACAAGGACCTCTACCCACCAGTAACAATATCAGTCTACAAACTCTGATTTCCTAGACTTTACTTAAGTGTTTAATATACATATAAATCAAGCTTAGGAACATATCATCATTTTGCCATCACAGGGAAGATAAACATTCTTCTTAATTAAATCTCCTAATTTCAATGTATTTGGAAACTCTTGCCTTTAGATGTGTATAGTTTTTAAGAACAATAATTTATTGGTATTCAGAGAGTGAGGAAGGGAGAGGGAGAGAGAGAGAACATCAATGTGAGAGGGTAACATCAATCAGCTGCCTCCTGCACACCCCTACCAGAGATTGAGGCTGCAACCCAGGTATCTGCACTTGACTAAAATTGAAACAGCAGCCTTTGGTGCATGGGATGACACCCAACTAATTAAGCTGCACCAGCCAGAGCTAGATCTGTATAACTTTTAATAAGAACATCAATTTTAAGAGGCATCTATTAAACATTAGATGGGTAATATATTAATCCATAAGAATCGGTTGATTTTATAACAGTATTTAATTTGAATGATATCAGTAATCCATTCTGGAACAAATGAAGCAAATGAAATGATTAAAGAAGAATCTTGGATAAGTTGATGACTTCTCTGGGCATAGGCCTTATTAGAGCCAAAACAAAGGTTTGGGGGAAGTTAAAAATAGTGCCAGAACTGAGAACAGTATAGAAAGAGGAAAAAAAATGAAATTATTTATAGAGCTATTTACAACAGATTCAGGACCTACTGAATTTATGAAAAAGTTTGGATTGTCTCACTCCAAAATTTATATTTAAACTATGACACAAAATGGGTGTTATTAAATATCTGGTGAAAAATTATAAAACATATCCTTGAATGAATATATCTGAAAACTTATTCACTTGTACCTGTACCTATTTTTGATGTTGTTTTTTTTGCTCCTGATCTCAGGCCTTCTCACACTCTCTTAGACTACATCCATCTTATGGCCAATACTTTATACAAGATAATTCCCCAAAATATGCTTTGGTACCTCCCATTTTAATATGCACCCACATACATAAATGTATACACAAGCAGAGTTTTTAGTTTGCCTTGAATCATATCATTCATAGCTACTAATCACTTTTTGAGCTTTTACGTAAATCAGTACCTGAGGAGTTTGCCACTCCTATTCTCCCCTAGCCAAACACTGAGTCCCAGATCAACCCACTTCAATGCAATTTTTCACTCTTTGCAGGCCACTGACTGAAACAATTCCTATGTCACAAAAGACCTCCAAAGGAAAGTTTCCTTTCAATATGCAATCAGATTGTCTCAGCACACTATGTAAAACCTTTTCTGACTGACCTTTTTTTATTAAATATATTTTATTGATTTTTCATAGAGAGGAAGTGAGAGGGATAGAAAGTTAGAAACATCGATGAGAGAGAGACACGGATCAGCCGCCTCCTGCACACTCCACGCTGGAGATGTGCCTGCAAGCAAGGTACATGCCCCCGACCGGAATCGAACCCAGGACCTTTCAGTCCCCAGGCCGACGCTCTATCCACTGAACCAAACCAGTCTCGGCTGACTGACCTTCTTTATCCTAAAGGAAAATTAATCTCCCAGAAGGGGTCATAGTTTGATTCTTGCCTACTCTGCATCTTATCTCACCTCTTTCTATCACTTGCTCACTAAGAGTCACTACACTGGCATCTAATGTTTGCCTCAAAGTCCTAGAATCAGGAAGTTGAAAAACAATGTTCACATCTTTGCTAAAGGTGGGATGGTTTTCATTTTCATTCCATTTTTTCGTCTAATTATCTAAGCCTGGAAAGATTTGGAATGGTTGTTTTATCTTATAATTTCTCATTACAATTTTTAAAATATATATTTTTATTGATTGATAGAGAGAGAGAGAGAGAGAGAGAGAGAGGGAGAGAGAGAGAGAGAGACATCAATGCTGAGAATCATTGATCTGCTGTCTCCTGCATGCCCCCTATGGGGACTAAGCCCACAACCAGGGAATGTGCCCTGACTGGGAATCAAACTGTGATCTCCTGGCTCATAGGTTGATGTTCAACCACTGAGCCACATCTGCTGGGCTCTCATTAGAATTTTAACCTTAGAGGGATGCCACAGGCATTTTAGAGCAATTTGTTTCACATTTGCAAATGGGAAAGAGCCACACCAACCTTATAAAAAATAATTGGTTAGTGCGATTTTAAATAGAACTGAACCATTTCAAATTTGCCCAAATTCAGAGAGAACATATATGATTCTTAAAAAGAAAATTAAACTATATTATTTTCCATATATGACATATATATATATATATATATATGTATATATATATATAATGCATGATGATGATGATGATAACTATATTGATAACATTATTTATATTCTGATTCTTGCAATGTTGAGATACAATTTGTGAGGAATAGAATGTTTTTATGACCTTTGTGAAAGACAGTGATGTTACTGATAGTTTGGGGTCCAAAGTTTTTATTAATGATTGGGTTTTAATGTAAGCTGATTCAGCACTTAGCTTACATTCTTAAGAAAGTTTCTTGTCCTAATGAGAGGTTAAGCTACACAATCCTACATAACTATTTTATCCTCTTAAATGGGAGGATTTAGTGGAAAGATTGATGCTTTTGGACCCTGTAAGCATCTATTTTAGCCCTGACTCAGCCAGTTTTTAGCTATGCTTTGTGATTTTGAGCATCACCTCTCTGATGCTTTGGCTACAAATACTAGAAAATTAGTGTATAGCTTAAGTCTCTCAGTTGCTTAATAAGAAGATCATTTCAATAGATTTATTATTGTTCTTCACTATAAAAAAGTAAATAATTTTTATCTATAATAGTACATGAGTGGGCAATGTTCTTTGTTCTTAAAGGTTCAACAACAATTGATGTGGGAGGCATTGTGCTTGGCTTAGAGAGAATACAATGTTATCAGATATTTTCTTCACTTTTGGTGTGAAGTCTTAGAATATGAGAACTAAGATACTTCCCTTTGGTTGTTGTGCTGGAGACCTGTAGCAGGGGCATTCATTTAATATACTGGTATGACCTGCTACATGAGAAGACAAACCACCTCTACCCCATAAAGTCAACAGGTAGCTCTCTTAGCATCCAAGCTACCATTTTGAAGAAATGAAAACCCCAGAGTTGTTTTAATTGAATGCACAGTTTCAATAAACTCACACAAAGAAAATTAAATCGTAAGAATCATTATCTACCAATCCCAGAAACAGCGTGGGAGAGGCCACCATGAGCCATGGTAAGGCACTCCTCAGTTCCAGGTCATGAGTCAGAAGGAGATAGAGAGCAGGGTAGTATGTGCCTATCTATATAATAAAAGCCTAATATGCGAAGTGTCTGGTCATTCAATTGGCCATTCAACCAATCAAAGTGCAATATGCTAATGATATGCTAAGGCTATTCAACTGCTTGCTATGACATGCACTGACCACCAGGGGGCAGTCAACCAGTCACTATGATGTGCACTGATCACCAGGGGAGTGGGCCTAAGCCATCATTTGGATATCCCCCAAGGGCTCCTGGACTGTGAGAGTGTGCAGGCTGGGCTGAGGGGACCACCCCTCCTGCAAGTGCACAAATTTCATGCACCGGACTCGGGCTCAACTCTCAGTGGTTATTTTAAAAGATTCCCTGGATAAACAAAATGGGACCTTGTAGTACTAATCCTGAACCTGGGTTCTTATCTAAATCTCCAGATTTGGGGAGCAGGATTGTCACACTGTGAAATACCAAAGCAGCAATTCAAAATAGCTATTTCTCTCCTCATAGCTTTACTATCAAATCTAAGACAAGCATAGAAAAGATCTACCTGGGACCAAGGACTCCCTTATTATTAGGGAGGATATGGTTTTCAGATACAGTGGTACCTCGAGATACGAGTTTAATTCGTTCCATAACCTTGAGGCGTGGGAAACTATGAGATGCTTGAGTCACGGTAAACTGGTGGGTCGTGTGCAGCCGGCCGATCCATGCCATTACTCCTATCTCAAATGTTGCTCATATTTCAAAGCAAAAATCGCTTGCTCGATGGCTTGTATCTGAAAAATCTCGTATGTTAGGGCACTCGTATCTCGAGGTACCACTATATCTCTATTTTTCACTTAAGCATAGTTGGTATGAAATGTTATATTTTATATAATACTTTCAGGTGCACAATATAGTGATTTAACAGCTTCATACCTTACAATGTGATCATGTCACTAATTCTTTATCACGATATTATTGATTATATTTTATTCACCTTTTTCATCTGTTCCCTACTTGTCTCTGTTTCTATGAGTCTGTTCTTGTTTTATTTTATTTGTTCATTTTTTTTGTGTTTTTATAACCATATAAGTGCAACCATGTAGTATTTGTCTTTGTCTCACTTATTTTATGTAGCATAATACCCTGTAGGTTCACCTATGTTGTCATAAATGGTAACATTTTGCTCTTTCCAATGCTGCATAATATTCCATTGTGTATTCCATACACACACACATACATATATATGCTTATATACTACATCTTCTTTATCTATTCATATATTCACGAGAATTTGGGATGCTTCTATATCTTGGCTATCATTAATAATGTTGCAATGAACATAGGAGTAACTATAACTTTTCCAATTAGTGTTTTTTTTGGGGGGGATACAGCCCAGAAGTGGTATTCTTGGTGCATATGGTGACTGCACTAATTACTCTCAAACAAAAAAAACATAAGGGTTCCCTTTTATCCATATCCTCACCAACATATGTCATCAGATCTCTCTCTTAAAGGTTAGGAAAGTCCTGAATTTCAGGCTTTTATGCCATGTTTAGCTAGTAAGAAGTCCATATGTGCATTCAGATTTTACCTTAAAACTATAAATGAATCACTTTCTATGTCATAGTTACATAGCCTGAGCTATATTTTTTAAACATAAACCCATGGACCGTCTCCATGAAACACAACCATAACTGATGAAAATTTGAAAAAGAAACACAGAACAAGTGTAACTTTAGAGAGGAGTTGTAAACATGTTGGATACCAATCCAGGTATATAATCACTTTAAAAGTGAATGATTGGTGATCATTTAGCTAAGTTCCTCCAGGATCTTGCTGCCTTGGCAGGCATTTTGTTTGACTAAGCAGCCTCTATGGGCTTTGAACTGATATTAGCCTCCTCATGCAAGTCCCTGTCCCAGATAATGGTCTTCAGAGTCACAAGCAAATGCAAGTTTCTGATATGTCTCCCCCAAAGTCCTGTGATAAGCATTCTGTCCACCTCCCACTGCCTTCCCTTTGGTGTCCCTTAGATAAAAAACTTTCAGTATGTTATCAAAACCCTGCTTTTTGTGTGAAATAAGCAAGTTGGAAAAAGATAAATATCACATAATCTTACTCATTTGTGGAATATAATGAACAACATAAACTAATGAACAAAAATAATTCCAGAGACATAAAAGCATGGAACAGACCATCCAACCTAATAAGGAAGGCAGGGAGGTGGGTGAGTAAGAGATCAAACAAAGGACTTGTATGCGTGCATATGAGAATAGTCAATGGACACAAGCAGTAGGAGGCTGAGGGCATGTCCTGGGGGCATGGGAGTGGCTGGCCAGAGGTCAATGGGTAAAAGGGAAACATGTAATACTTCAAACAATAAAGAATTGAAATAATAATTTAAAAAAAACCCTGACCAATCCAGCATAGGACAAATGATAATGCATTCATAATTTTTCTAAATTCCTCAATTTTCCTTTTCTTTTATAAAGAACTTTATTCTTTAAAACTGTGGGTTAACCATAGAATAGAGTAAATCTTGGGAAGTCTTACAACTGGGTCTTTCTAAAAAACTACAGTTGGTGTTTTGGGAAGTTAATTTTGAGATCTGTCAATGGATAAGAACCCCTCTTGTTAAGTGGCAGACCCATTTGGATTTTTCTTGGGTATAGAGTTTCATTACTACAACTGGGGACAACGGGAAAAAATAACAAATCCTACATATGTACATCTTGATGTTCCCTAAGAGATGGGGAATTTAATTATGCTGATCTAATTAGGCCCAAATCTCATTTGTCTGATTTGATTACAATAGAATTTAGGTTTTGTGTAAGGTTACTGCTGAATCGGGACTACTCTAATTTCTGCCAAATCTAGTTTACTTGCTCTTTTCATGACCAAAATTATCTAGCTTATAGCTACAACAAAATTAACATTTTGTTACACAGGATATTTATCTGCATAACTCCTCTTCCCCAAAAGCAAGGAAATATAATTAAAAATGTGAAGGGATGATTGGAATGAGCAGAAATTTTTCTGGATTTATAGAGGGCAAAATAAAGAGTTTGCATGTTTTATACATGTGGAAAAAGGACTTGCTATTTCAAATGCAACTAGTAACCAAGTAATACTGTGTACATTTACATCCTTCATAGGCCCAGAGAGCCTTCCCATTTGGAGAAAAGTTATCTTGTTATTAGAAACAAGTAATGGTATATTAGGGAAGATAAACACAATGATTTGCAAAGTCGGCTTAATTTCTCCAGATCCGCAGAATTTATGATTAGCCTGAGAGTATAGAGGCACAATTAGGGAGTCTCAACTTACAGTTTCTTGAGTTGCTGTTTACTTTCTCTTGGGAGAAGGTACAAGCAAGGCAAAACATCTCTGAACTGTAAATGTTCACAAAGAAACAATTGCTGCAGTTTTTTAAAAAATGTTCTGGAAAATCCCCAGCATATACATGTGTCACTTAAGCTGTTAAGAAGGGGCAAGAACAATGGGCTGAACTGATTCAGTTTTTGACACTAAGTGAGTAGTAATTTCCTAAGAAATAGTAGTATAATTAATAGCCCCCTCCCACCAAAAAAAATAAATAAATAAATAAAATAAAATACAAGCAAAAAAAGAGGGAAGAGGAAAGAAAAGGAAAAAAGTCAGGAAGCAAAGAAGGAAGGTAGGAAGAAGGAAGGAAGGGAGAAAGAAAGAAGGAAACACTCTTTTTCATATAGATCAGAAGTCACAGCGTGTTCAGTTTAGTGTGAAGATAAATGGACATTATAAGGGAAACTCCCAAACTTCATAATGAACTCTTCTGATTGAACAGCTCAGTAGGCCTCAAGAAGTAGTAAGTTCACGTATATAATCATTTGTTTCATCTGACAAGCAAACTGCACATGACATGGCAGGGGAGCAGTTTGGAATACCAAAGAAATAACTTCATGGAATTTTCTCTCAGCTCTGTGAGGGCTTATCTATCATCTTCAGGAAAAGGAGGACAAGGAGCAATCAACCATGAACAAATAATTCGGTCTACCATACTGTCCACTGATGGTGATATAAGCTGAAAAAGTCACTTACTCAACATTTCTCTGGTAATGTTAATGTAAACTCTGTCCTTGAAACACTGGATTAATTTGTTTTTTTCTTAAAGCTTTAACTTTATGACCTCAAGAAAGCATCACATTTGTGAATTCATTTAAAAATATTAAGTTTTTTCAACACCATGTATCCCCTCTAAATCCTCTTCCACCGCCCCCCACCCTCCAAAATACACACACTGTTGACTATGTCCATGGGTTCTCTCTTTCTCTTAATTTTTTTTTTCTGCTCAATTCCTCCACCCACCCACCCCTACACCCTAGACAAACTGATCTATTTAAAATATTTTTTTCAGCCAAAACCAGTTTGGCTCAATGGATAGAGCATCGGCCTGCGGACTGAAGGGTCCCGAGTTCGATTTCAGTCAAGGGTATGTACCTTGGTTGCGGGTACATCCCCAGTGGGGGGCGTGCAGGAGGCAGCTGATCAATGTCTCTCTCTCTCATCGATGTTTCTAACTCTCTATCCCTCTCCTTTCCTCTCTGTAAAAATTCAATAAAATATATTTTTTAAAAATATATTTTTTTTTCAAGTCATCAAAATAAAAACTCATTAAGGAACAATCCAAATAAAGGTAGTATATTGCAATCTGTTAGAAAAACTATATATATTTTTATGCTTTGAGTTTAAATGTGTCCACTGTTGAGCTTCCTTGTTCAGGTGATATTTTTAGATCTGGAATAAATAGAAAGCCAAAGGGAGTTTTGGAACCATTTCTCTTACATCACATTTTTCAGGTGCAGCTATTTATAGTAAGTGATAAGAATAGCTAGTTTATTTTTACTTTTTTTTTTTTACTTGAAAGCACCCTGCTTAGTGCTTTGCCTTCACCGTGTAATTTAATCCTCGCAGTAACTCTATGAGGCAGAACTATCTCCTGTGTAGGATGGAAGCACAGGGAACTGTGTCTCAGAGGCTACAGAACCGGACCAAACCGAATTTGTTTGAATCCAAATTTCCTCTTTTTAAATACTGCATTCTTTTATAACATTATATGTCAAGTTGTTTGAAAATGTGGAGTGCATACTTACAATGGTGAATTCGGTTGTCATAAAAAAGCTAATAGATAAAATTTATAAAGAGAAACATGTAGGAGCCAGAAAACATCTGGAAGTTTCCTGAGATGCTTTGTATGATACCAGTTTTAAAGTGGTAACACAGAAATCATAAAAGCAAATTTATCTAAGGCAAATGCAAATAGGATACATTTTAAAAATAAACGGCTGATTATGATGGTGAAAGAATGAGATTATACACTTTTGAGCCTATTTCACTGTTCTGGCGATTCTGGCTGAGCTAGAAAGACAATAAACATAAGTTTTTAGTACCGAGCAGTAAGAAGGCCAATTAGTTCTGACATCAGTTATATTCTTCCCTCTGGGCCATTGGAACCTTGCTTTGGAAGAATATGGAAGAAATTGGAATACATAGGGAAAGTATTTGGCTCATGCTCTAAGAAATCATTTTTATGTGAACTTTTCAACTAAATGGTGATACAAATTTTTCCATTTCTTAATATAATCCATAAATCTTTGTGAAAATATTTGTGGAGCAGACAGACTTTTCAATGTAAATATTGGTTCTCATGCTTTGCTTGCCAATATGGATTTTTAAGGAAACATGTAAATGTGACATTCAAAGCCTTAAAAAAAAAAAGAAATGAAAGACTGAGAACAGTATTTCTCTATAATACAGCATTAGATACTATTTAAATGCTTACACCAGCAGTCCTGCATTCTACGACATTAAATTATAATTTCTGTTAAACATTTTTAAATACTCACGGTAATATCAGTTGGGACCATAAATGGGATAAACTGTTAACTTTTCAACAATTAAATTTCTATTTACCACTATCTTTAGTGATAGCTATATAATCTACATATGTAGTTAGTATAATTAATAATATATTAAGACCAGGGATTTATAAAAATGGGAAATTTGGAAGGCTGGGGAGAATTTTTATATTGAACTTATTTCTGGGAATAGGTCCATTTATTTTTATTTTATATTTTTATTGATTTCAGAGAGGAAGAGAGAGATAGAAACATCAATGATGAGAGAATCATTGATTGGCTGCATCCTGCAGGCCCCACATGGGGATCGAGCCCTCAACTTGGGCATGTCCCATGACTGGGCATTGAACTGTGACCTTTTGGTCTATAGGTTGACACTCAACCATGGAGCCATGCTAATAGCAGGCTGTCCATTTCATTTTCATTTGCAGAACCTTTGCATTTACATGAAGAGCAAATTTCTTTTTTTTTTTTTTTTTTTAGAAATCTACTTTTTTTTTAAAAAAAGGAAGAAATATCCAGAGAAGCAGTTTGGGCTACCTAGAGAGAATCTTTAATCTGGGGAGTCAGTTAAGAGCCAATTACAATACCTTAGAAATCTGGGCTGAGGCCAGATCATAGAAGAGCAAATTTCTTAAGGAGGTTCTCAGCCATGGCTACTTCCTATTTTACTGTTTTTCAGATTTAGTACTTGTAAATACACACATTAAGGAGAGATTAAACATTTTTCATAAAAGTAAAAAAAAGTCATTTTCTTGATAAATCTTAATATACAAAAGAAAGGTGATGTTTTGAAATTCATGGATCAGGGAACAATGCTTCTCTCTTAGGTCATACTTTCCTTTGCTATTTTTATTGTTTGGTTATATTCTGTCAGTAGAGATTCAAGTTATAATTATTTGGCAAATCTTCAATTTGAGGGTAGTGATGTCACCACTCATTCGAGAAAAGAATCTGTTAACACAATAGATGATTTGCCCTAACCTGTTGGGCTTAGTGGATACAGTGTTGGCCTGCAGGCTGAAAGGTCCCAGGTTAGGGTTCTGAGTCAAAGGCATGTACCTTGGTTGTGGACACAACCCTAATAGGGGGTGTGCAGGAGGCAGCTGATCGATGTCTCTCTCTCATGGATATTTCTAACTGGTATCCCTCTCCCTTCCTTTCTGTAAAAAATCAATAAAATGTATTTTTAAGAAAACACACTAGGTTTCTGGAGTACTTTCATTGAAGTAACTTTTGCTTTACATGTTTCTAGTTTACTTTCATACAAGGTCAGAATATATTAGGCAGTTTTTGATAATGTTTCAGTGACAGGAGGCATTTCCATTTTTACAGTATTTAGATGGGCATTTCAAATGATTTCTTTTTAAGGAAGCCCGGGAATTAAACAGCACTTTTGGTGAAAAATAATAAGAAGATAATGATTAACTTTATTACATCTTGTATCACCATTGTATTTTTATTTTGAGTATTTCTCCCATAAAAAGCCGATTTTGCAAATAATTGACAAATTATTGCCAAAAATTGTATAATTAATGTATATAAGCCTCACTCCTCTCTAATCCTTCTTGGATCTCTTTTGAGAAACTTATTTTTAAAAATCAAAAGTAGAGGCAAAAAGAAAGAAGGAAGGAATATAACTTATCTAACTTGTTGAAAGTATTTTAACCAGTTCCTAAAACTAAAATTTCATGTTTGTTATAGGTCAACCATATTCCAGACTTTTGAAATCCAAAATTAACGTTGTAACTATGATCCTCAAAATGGATTTTGCCAATTTGTTAAGGTTCAAAAATGCCAAGACTTTAAAACACTGAAATATTTCAGGTTTTGAATATGTATAAATAATTCCCATTATTTATTTATTGAATTATACAAACAAATTTGGAACTGACCTGTGTGTCAGGTTCTATGCTCAAATATAATATGAAATTCTAATGATGCATAATTGATAGATGAACTACAATATCAACAAACTATATTTTAAGACCCCGAGATGGAAACAATATTGAAAACAATTATGTAATGTAAATAAAAAATTTAAAACATTCACAAAAATCAGAATTATCACTTCTCCATCTCTAAACACACAGAAGTTGATTTATGTAAGCCACTTTGATCCACAGAAAGCTCATAGATTGAAATACAATTAAAATCATGATAGTATGTATTTCAGCCAACCAATATTAAATAAAACTTATTTCAGTAAGCCAAGCAATGATTTTAATCAGGTATACTTCCTTGACTTCCGTAGGTGTAGATTTTTATCATAAAACCTATTTAAGAAATTGTATAAAACATTGGCATATGAGTGAGTGTTTTAATAAAAAAGTGGTCATGGTATTTCTTATTCCAATTTTCATAGGAGGGAGGCACTGGCACTTCAATTGTGATAAACAGTGATATTCTCTATCTGTGGGAGAGCCTTTCACCAATCCACATGCGATGGGCTGAGGTTGAGTTTGAGTAATGTAAGGGAGTTCAGGATGTTTGTATCTCAACATGAACTTTCTACATCACTGGGTGCCTCGCTTGCAATTCTCATAATTGCCCTATCAGCTTGGCTTCCAACATGGAGAGCTATAGAGAAACATCACCCTCTTTATGAAGATAATCTCTTGGGCTCTTTTCTCAGTAAAGCCCACATTGTTTTCTCTGTTTTAATGCAATAATATTGGCTCATCCATGACCATGAAAGGTTATAAACTAATATGTAATGTGACTTAAAATATTTCATCATTTAAAGTCATTCATCATGTAATATTTTTCAAATGTTAAAGTTTTTATCATTTAATAGTTTTTCAAGTAGAACATATATTATTAAGGCAAACTTATTAATTATTAAAATCTTAAAAGTGTCCTCCAAGGGTTAGTTTTATCCTTTTTTAAATTAAAAATCATTTGACATTGGTATTATGTTTCAAGTAAATCCTTAAATTGTTTTCAAGTAGAGCAAAATTGCTGACTCAGGGATTATAAGAGGTTCTTACCAGTTGAATTAAAAACTTAGAAAACAAAACCATAGGACAATAAGATGTTATGCTTTAGCATGTAATAATAGAAATATAAACATGTCACAATAACCTCCCACTCACTTCTCTAGAAAATTCTGCTATACTATATACATATTCATGAAGACAATAACTCAGGTTTACCAAGGAGAATGGATGTTGAAACAAGTTCATAGAAGCAATGACAAGTATTCATGGCATCTACTCAAAGTGAAATTTCTGATATGACACTTCTAGGTTACCTATCTGGAGACTGCCCTAAAAATCAAATGCATATATAACAATACCCATACTAAGCAGAGTAAATATCATGCCTAACTGGCTCAGCTCCTAGAAATCAATGTCTTAAAACCGACCTTTAAGCCCAGAAGTCCAATGGGACAAAATTGCTAATTAATAATTTTATTCTTCTAAGCAGTAATTATAATGCTTATAGCTATACACCTCCTTTAAATACACAACTTGGGTTAGAATAGTCATCTCTGTGTGCAAAATAAAAATAAATTAATATTGAAATCAATAAAACTATAGTAGACACATGGTTAGTATGCAGCCAGTGACAGGACATAAATGAATATTATTGTTTAACAATAGAAGAATCTCTTAGTGTAAATAAATATACTATATAATTTTTTAAAAAACACCTCCAATGCTCTGTCCAGTGCTAGGTGATTCTACTCATTCTTCTTTTTTGGTTCTCTTTTTATCACATATCTTTAAGATCTCTTCCTATTTGGGAAGAAGTCACCAGAGGAGTAAAACTAAGATTCTGCATCCCTGCCCCAATTGCTCTGAAAACCAAGTCTCAGACTAGACTAGAATCGATTTCAGGAAGACTTAGCTGGCTGCACCTGAGACACTTGTGTGAGTGTACTGTGATGAAGAGGCTTTTCCAAATCAGCCATGACAGTCCAGTTATTCAGTGATGGCTTGTGTTCTGGAGTTATTGCAACCTTATCTAGTCCAACTATTAATTCTGAAAGACAATTGTGTTTTTGTTTCTTTTTTGTTGTTGTTGTTAGTTGTTTACTTTTACCTTATTTTCTAACCATTTTCCTATCTTAATTATCAAGTTTCAAATTTGTCAACCTCCAATGCCATGCATTAAATTATTCTTTTATACAATACATATTCCTCTAATGACTTAATGTGACAGACATTATTTGAAGTGTGAAGGCACAACAATGCATAAACTAAAATTCTTGCTGCCAATTAGCTTACAACACTTAGGAAAAGACCTATAGTGAGATAAACAAAACATATAGTCTATCATATTATGATAAGCAGTACAAAGAAAATTAAATCAGAGAAAAATAAAACAAGAATATAGAGGTTTGTTTTAATTGGGTTGATAATGAAGGATCTTTTTTGATAGTTAAGCAGAAACCTGAAGGAGAAGTATGAGGAAGAGGAAAAGGAGGAGGTGATATGTATATAGATATGTTGGGGAAAACATTTTAGGTGAAAAAAACACAAGAATAAATGTCCTACATTGTTTATATTCATTGTGTTTAAGGAACAGAAAGGGACCAGTGGGGTACAGCATTTTTCATCTTCTAACAAATCCATATTGCTCTATGAAAGCCAGTGTTACTTTCTGTTACAGGTATCAGAAAATATCCTTTCTGATGTTAAAGGCAACATCTAATGGTATGGAAATCTCTCTAAGGGATTAAATGTATTCTAACAATGTAGGGCCTACTTTCTGGAGCCATTTCTATTTTTATGTGTGATTATATAGTAACTATTTATATAATAAATCAGGTATCTATCTGCTGTCTATTATCTATCATCTATCTATCTATCTATCTATCTATCTATCTATCCATCTAGCTATCATCTAACTATCATCTTTTGATATCTTCAAATTATGACATATATATAAGTTCTTTTTTATTTTGTGTTGTAAGATGGCACCTACTGGTGACATTTAAAATTGCTGTCAAAGTAAATGATCAGAAGAAATCCCAAATTTTTGACAATACAAATCAGTGTGGAAACAAGCAATCCATCAACAGATTTCAAGGATATTATGATGTGAAGAAGATCTGGGTAAACTCAGGATTAGTGCAAAAGTCTGTGTTGTACATTCAATTTACTATGGTATCTTCTTTGTTGAGACAAAACATTACAAATTTCACACCTTGCTCCCTAGCAATGCTGAAAGGGTTTATTTCAGCCCATAGATCTCTTTATATTTTTGTATATTATAGATTTGATTATGATATAGATGACTTTTATAAGAATAACACAGAAAGGCTCAAAGGAAAATATAGAATATTTTGCCTACATTTATATCGTTTCTAGTCTTTACATGAATGTGAAACAAATAGTTGAGATTTATGCATAAAAATAAAAAAAATAATTACAAATTGTATTAGTAGAACAATTAAATAATTAGGAAAGAAAAAATTAGCTTTTACTGGAAATTTCAGGGAAAACAACACAAAGAAAGTTACATTTATAAAGGGTATTGAGCATAAATTAACTTTTAATAAAAATTAATAAAAACTGGTGGACTTACTAGAGTCTCCCAAAACAAAAGCCATGCAGAAGAAGATTCTCAAATTCAGCGAGATTGTGTGTGATTTGCTAGGACTGGAATAGTTTAACTTTTTTTTTTTTTTTTTTTTTTTTTTTTTATATATATATATATATATTTGATTTTTTTACAGAGAGGAAGGGCAAGAAATAGAGAGTTAGAAACATCAATGAGAAACATCGATCAGCTGTCTCCTGCACGCCTCCCACTGGGGATGTGCCCGCAACTAAGGTACATGTCCTTGACCTGAATGGAACTTGGGACCCCTCAGTCCACAGGCCAACACTCTATCCACTGAGCCAAACCGATTAGGGTAGTGGTCGGCAAACTGCGGCTCATGTGCCAGATGTGGCTCATGAGCCGCGGTTTGCTGCTCTGTTGACTACTGAGTTGCTGACCACTGGGATAGGGGCTTAATCACAAGGAACAACAACAGCCTGTAATTATTGGAATCCAGAGTCCAGGTCAGTGGTCAACAAACTCATTAGTCAACAGAGTGGCAAACCACTGAGTTAGGGCAAGGAATAGATTTTCTTAAGGATAAAGTGTGTGTGTGGGGGGTGGGGAGAGAGAAGGTGGGGCGCACATTATTTGTTAATGAAAAAGATCCTATAGTCCAAGAAATTCAATGTTTGTTCATGAGCCTGTATGTGAGGAGAGGTGCCTATTAATAGTACTTGGAATGGTATATAAGTTGCACTATTTGTCCCAGCAAAATATTACTCAAGAAAAAAAACTTAGATATTAACAATGCTCATTTAAGAATAATAAGGAAAGAGTTATTTAGGAAATTTTATTTACTAGGCCTTTACAATTAATTCTATGGTGACAATGATGAAGAAGAAGCTCAATGTGAACCACTCATCTGCTGAGAGTGACTCAAATAACTGAGAGGATTGACCGACATGGTGTGCAGGCCCAGAGGTTACCCAGGCCCAGGCCGGCCGCTGCCTTCCTACAGGTTTGAGGACAGCATGATTCACAGTCACCTGCAGCCGAGGGATGGAACCCTGAAGGGCCATGGACCCCACCCACCAGCAGTGCCATGGAGTCTCCTGAAGGAGCCTACTGAGAAGTGCCAAACAGGGCTAAAACTGACAGCCTATTTGCAATGTTTACATTCATTAATAAACGTTTTAACCCCAAATAATTGATAAAGTATGATAATTATGCTATTAGAAGAAAATTGTAGAGCTAGTTCTGAAAGTACTGATTCATAGGGTTATGTTGATGATGTGGATGGTATCATTATTCAAGGCCGTCAGTGTCTGCCTATAATTTTTTATAAGTTTCTCTGAAGAGGAGGTCACAGGTCTAAATTTAAGGCCTTGAAATTTCAATAAAAGAATTCCCTTCCCATGATATGCATACAGACACACACATATATTCATAGACATTAACATTCATAGTTACATACACACAGTCATACACATTCATACACACATGCACAGATATATCTTCACACATGCTTACATACGCATAATTCACACAATCACATACACAGTCACACGTATTTATTTATACATTCACAACTATCACATCCATTCATACACACACACACACACACACACACACACACACACATGCACACACACATCTGTTGTGAGGGTGGGGGGTGAAACAGCTATATCTGTACATATTTAATTATTATGTCAAGACTAAGTTAAACTGGGACCAATGGATAATTTAGATCTCTCTAATTTCCTCCTGGCAAAAGACAGAATCAGCAAGGTTTGCTCACCCAGCAAAGGAAGTGCTTAGAATAGTGCACATAGGAAGAGCCTTCTAGTATTTATTAGAAAAGACAAAAATCAATGCATTGTTTATGCATAATTATGAGAAGAGAGATAAGAACATATTCCACGAGGCCTCCTAAGACATTCATGAAAGTCACCTTAGGCTTTCAGTCTGCTCCAAGATCGCGGATGGCAACAATCAAAGCCCCTGTCCTAACAGCACCATTTTAAAATAGCCTCCAAATCCTGGGGTTGGTGCCAATTGCATTGCCTAATTATGCCTTAAGATTTCCAGGGACGGTTCAACAGACAAACCCCCATCAGCAAGCCCCTGATCTAAGTGCTCCACAGGAATGCCAATCGGCCAATATTCAGAATGAAGAGGGACATAATTTGCACCCAAGCCAAAATATTGTATAATCCTCCACTTTTATCTTCTGAGCCTCCTAACGCCAAGGTCAGAACAGCTTTTAAATATGTGTGAGCTATTCTAGACCCCCAAATGAAGGAGCAAATATTTACAGTTTCTGAGAGATTAGGAAAAAAAAAGTTTCACTTCAGCAAAATGGTTTGCAGCTGGGCATTGCTATGGTGGGAGGGAGGGGGGTGAGGGGGCGGGGACTTGTGTGACAGTGATTTCAATTAAAAAAAAATTTTTAAAGAGCATCAGCATCTATGCTTGCACTCTGCACCATAAAACAGAACTTTTGTAAATTGTGTTAATTGGGAGCAGAGCACACACCAGCATTGAGGTAAGTGTTGACACACAAAACCAAGAAGGAGTAATTATCCCCTTTAAAGAGATAACAGCCCAGGAAAGGGAAAGCCTAAGCAGCAGAGAAGGAATAAGGAATGGCCCTCTGGTTACCCTCTGGTTACCATGCTCATTCCTAGGGACTTTTAAGCAAATCCCAATTTGTTATGTTCTGCTTCATACTGAGTGTGAATGAAGCACTAAACATCCCACTTTTCTTCTCCTTAAATAATTCACCCAGAAAGTTGATCTAAGTTTCTAAATTGAAATATTTGTCTATTGTTTTTTTGTTTGTTTGTTTGTTTTTCTCAGCCTCTAGCACAGGACAGACTACTGATATGTGATCATTAATTCTGATAGAAGTAGAAAGTGGAAATCCATCCACTGGGCTGCCCAGATGGTCTTTAATTTTTATTTATTTTTATTTTTTTAAATATATTTTATTGATTTTCTACAGAGAGGAAAGGAGAGGGATAGAGAGTTAGAAACATCAATGAGAGAGAGACCGATCAGCCGCCTCCTGCACGCCCCCTACTGGGGATGTGCCCGCAACCAGGATACATGCCCTTGACTGGAATGGAACCTGGGACCCTTCAGTCCGCAGACTGACGCTCTATCCACTGAGCCAAACCGGTTTTGGCTGCCCAGATGGTCTTTAATGTCCAATCTCAGCAGATTAATCCAAGAAGCTCTCTGGAGTTCACAGCAGTGGAGTTCCCTTCAGTTCCAGAGGGCAAGGGCTTGATAATCCTATCTAATAAAGATGGAATATGCTAATTGACCATCACACCCTCACAAAGATGGTGGTGCCCACAACCAATAAGGAGGGAATATGCTAATTGACTGCCATGCTCTCAAAGATGGTGGCCCTTACAGCAACAAGAGGGTCGTGCCCAGTCCCCTTAGCCCCACCAGGGCAGCAAGTGCAGGACACGGCCAGGCCCACCCTGAGCGAGTAAGGCAGCTCTGTGTGCCTACCTCCAAAGTCTCCCAGTCCCTTTAGCCCCCAGACACCCAGGGCCAGCTCAAGGCACAGGCAAGCCTCAGATGACAGCTGCCCAGCCATCCAGGGCCACCTGAGGCTCAGGTAACCAAGGCTGGCTGAGGTTTGCACTGCCAGCAGTGGCAGCAGGAGAGGTGTATTGGGGGCGTCAGCTTCCCCTGATGCCGGGTTGCCTCACACCCCTAAGGGCTCCTGGACTGTGAGAGGGGTCAAGCCAGACTAAGGGCTTCTAGTTTTATGATAAGAAACAATGTGAGGTCTTCAGTGACCTTGCTCATTAGCCCTTCTTTCCTGCCAGGACATGGCTCCTGCATTTCTGGTCTGTAATTTCAGACTCTGTCCGGACACGTCACCCAGCAGTCTGTGCCTTGTCCCTGCACTGCCCATGTCTGGAAACCATGACCTATGTTCGATTCTGGTGGCATATCAGAACCTCCTACCCCCAGTGAGAATCTGCCTCTAGAAAAAGAGGCAACTTCTATGAGTCCATCACTGGCTGAGGTTTCAAGCATACTGGCTCATTTATTATCATTATAATGTGGTAACTGGCAACTGAATTCTATCTTTGTTCAAAATTTGAGAGTGACAGAAAGAGAGATTTGTTATTCCACTTATATATGCATTCATTGGTTGTTTCTTATATTTGCCCTGACTAGGGATTGAACCCTCAAACTTGGCATATGGGGATCAACATTTAAACCGACCGGTTTACCGTTCTTAATTGTTGAAACTTTAGCTTGTGTTCCACCAGTGTTTGGGTTGAAATTTTCCTGTATTACAAGAACATCTTTTAAGTTGCCTTCTATTGATTTAGCATTCACTTTGTTGCTATAAGATTTTGACTGTTTTCCAGAATTCTGACAAATGTTCAGATAGTTCCTTTTTCTATTTTTATGTTTCTGTGGATAGACTGGAGTTTAAAACTTTCCACTCCACTATTTTGCTGGTATTACTCTCCAAAGCTGCCATGTTAAACATATTCAGTCAATTTTTCTTCCCAGAAATGGTATGTGGACCTCTATTTGTTCATAGGTTTATATCATTGCTAAAGTGTTCTCAGCATGGCTTCAAAATTATAGAAGAGCTACTTTTGTGTTCAGATCATAATTGTATTATTCAATAATGATTTATAATAAGAAATACACAGATTAGGGTTAATGTAATGATTAAGTTTAGTTCTATATAATAATTACTTAAAGACTCAACTTGATGATGCTAATGAAATATTGTCTTATTTTACAGTTATGTATTTTGTATTATTGAGGTCATGATTTGAAACCAGAATACATTTACTTTTACATAGAATGTGAAACTTTATTTTTTTAACATGGGCTTATAGAATGAAAATCAGTGTATCCTAGTGATAAAACTGTTTTATCAAAGAAAATATTCAAAATGTATATTAACACCTGCCCATGTGATGTGAACTATAAATTTATTCCCCGTATGATTTTAGGATGATTTTAGAATCTAACACACTAGCTTTTATTCATTTTTCTATTTAACTCTAAATGCTAATAATCAAAGATGAACTGAACTGGCAGTGGTATTATTGTCTAAGTAACAATAAATTTTAAAATTTACCTCCAAAATGTTCTGTTTAAAAACTATAGACAAAATTACAAAAGTGAAGCCAGCCCTAACAAACCTTCTCTATATGTGAGAAAATACAATGCCTGGTAGATGTGTGAAAATGTGCAATGAGGCTGTCATTCCACCAGGTGGCAGGCTAAGGCCACTAAAACAATGTTTCTCGCAGGACTAAGACTATTTTCCCTTTTATATACATGTTCACTTTTACATCATTTTTAATAAAATAATACAAAGTATGCACAGTTTGGATATAAAATGATAATTGGAACTGCAGTATAAATCAAACATTATTTTCCAATAAAGAATTATTTTTTTGTTTGCTTTAAGATACACTACATATTTTTCTTAAATATAGAGAATTATTTTCTATAACTTAAATATCTCTGTAAGGATTTCCCTGAAATCCCAAAATCTTCTACTAGTACATATCCAATGAATATAAAGATATACACAACAATCTTATCACTTTCTGTCTGAATAAAATTCATTCTTTGGCCATGTTTGGTATCATGAGACATTTACTATTACTGAAAAACAAACAAAAACACTGGAAAGAAAATGAGAATTGAAACATTTTACTTTGGAATCAGCTTATTTCAGATTTTTGCTGTTAATATTTAAATTTCCTGAATTTCTGCCTGATTAATATTTCTTATCTTGAATATTAAGAACTTTTATATCTCTTTATGATCCCAGGTTTTGCTTATACATTAAAATATATGATGTTAATGGTAACACAAGTGTATACATGTGTCTAAACTCACCAAATTGTATGCATTAATTATTAATTAATGGCATACATTGTGTGCATTTTTGCACGCTAATTACACTTCAATAAAACTGAAGGGAAAAAAATCTTTATTCTTTAAATAAAAAAAAAATATACAATGGAACTGGTGAGAAAGACCCTAGCCATAAACAAATTACAAAAAAAAATGTGCTTTCTTAAGGTACTATCAAGATGTCCAGTGACTCAATGTTATAGAAAGCGCTTGTAGTTACTATAGCTGCAGAATGAGACTGAGAATATGTTTTTAAGCACAATTTACCCACAAAAAGAAATGTCTGGATGATCCAATCAGTATGGGGAACATTTTTAAATGTTAAAATAGAGGCTTGTCATTATTTGACTTTAACATTTATAATGATCAAACTTCTACCTTGTTGAAGATGACTGGAAGAGAGATCATAGAAACACCAATTAGGAGTTCTTTCCAATATTTACGATAAAACCTAATGAAGATTCAGACATGGAAGGTGAAGAGGGCAGGCACAGGTAGGTATAAAAAATCCCTAATGAACGAGTGAGTTCAAAGGTCACTTATTTATTAATTCCATCAAGTAATTGGACTCTAACACTATGTTAGGCATGCTTTTAAACATTAAAATACAATTTTTAAAAAGACAAAATTTGAAGAATTATATAACTTACCTTCTCCTGAGAATACATACATACCCTGTATGTAGAGAGAACTAAAATTGCTAAAGCATTAAAATGAATGTGTTTTAAATACAGCAAAGAGGCCAAAGTTACTATATAGAAATTTTAAAAAGAAATGATGATATTAGGAGATATTTTTATAAGTCATATATTAATTTATGCATCAGTGGGCATTGGATATATAGAGGAGAATAAATATAACCCCTTTTGACAGATCTTATAGTTCAATGATGAGCTTGCTATATTGGGAGAAAGGTAGGAATCTACTTAGGTAAGATTAATATCTGTGGGTGTGAAGAATTCAAGAAGAGTATGTACAGTGGTTTCCTGCTAAAGCCAGAGGTCCTGTAACATTGTCATTAACATAGATAAAATATAACAAAAGAAACAGTTATTTGTGGAACAAATGGAAGAATTATAGTAATAAGTGCTGTTTTTAAGATATAGAATGTGCTATACTATGGAGCTACTAGAAAAAAACATATCATTGCAAATTAAACTCTTAGAGAAAATGATAGTCAATATTTTCTTTTTAAAAATATATTTTATTGATTTTTTACAGAGAGGAAGGGAGAGAGATAGAAAGTCAGAAACATCGATGAGAGAGAGACATCGACCAGCTGCCTCCTGCACGCCCCCTACTGGAGTTGTGTCCGCAAACAAGGTACATGCCCCGGACCGGAATCAAACCTGGGACCTTTCAGTCCGTAGGCCGATGCTCTATCCACTGAGCCAAACCGGTCTCAGCTACATGGTCAATATTTTAAAACTAGAATATAATTACAATAAGTGAGATGCACAGTCCTATTGGGTTTGTTAAAGGGAAGATCATATTTGGTTAAGAAACCAGAGTATATACTAGCTGACATATGACATCAAGAGTGGGTAGGATTTTGGGAGAAGTACAGTACGTTAGGGAGAGAAAGTTACTCAAGGCAGAAGGAAAAACAAAGATACAATTAAGAATACTACATAGCCAAAACCGGTTTGGCTCAGTGGATAGAGTGTCGGCCTGTGGACTGAAGGGTCCCAGGTTCGATTCCGGACAAGGGCATGTACATTGGCGGGGGCACATCCCCAGCAGGGGACATGCAGGAGGCGGCTGATCAATGTCTCTCTCTCATTGATGTTTCTAGCTTTCTATCCCTCTCCCTTCCTCTCTGTAAAAAATCAATAAAATATGTTTAAAAAAAAAGAATACTACATAAATATGGGAGAGGATAGAAACAACAATGGCATAGTTTGTGCATATGAAACATATAAGTAGGATTACCATTATCTTACAAATTTATTAATTCAACTAGTGGTGAATTTTATTCAATCAATACTCATGTTTTCATCTAATCTGTGTGGTGTCAATGATAATGCGAAGGGAAATTAAAGCAAGGGGGAAGCAAAAGAGGAATAAAAGTCTTATTGCTAATGTTAGGGCCTGAGTAAGAAGACACAGAAAATCAGGCTCAAACACCAATGTTCTGTCTGGGTAATCAAGCAACAGGATAAACAATTCTCTGACACAATGACCCTGGGACCAAAAGTTTATGGTAGTTCACAAAGAATAAGTATGTCAATAAATGGCATGTCTTAGCTCAAATGATGCAATGCCATGTGAGGCCCAGGCTAGACCACAGTACTGGCATAGAAATATATGTGTGTGTGTGTATATATATATATATATATATATATATATATATATACAGTGGTACCTTGAGATACAAGTGCCCTAACATACGAGATTTTTGAGATACAAGCCATCGAGCGAGCGATTTTTGCTTTGAAATATGAGCAACAGTTGAGATAGGAATAATCGCGCGGATCGGCCGGCTGCACAGGACCCACCAGTTTACCGCGACTCGAGCGTCTCATAGTTTCCCACGCCTCAAGGTTACGGAACGAATTAAACTCATATCTCGAGATACCACTGTATGTATGTATGAGTGTGTATATATATATAATAAATTACTACTGCATACCAATTTATTTGATGAGGTTGAAGGAGTAGCTTTTTTTTTTAATATATTTTATTGACTTTCCACAGAGAGGAAGAGAGAGGGGCAGAGAGCTAGAAACATCCATGAGAGAGAGACATTGATCAGCTGCCTCCTGCATGGCCCCCACTGGGGATGTGCCCGCAACCAAGATACATGCCCCTGACTGGAATTGAACCTGGGACCCTTCAATCGGCAGGCCGACACTCAATCCACTGAGCCAAACTGGTTTCAGCAGGAGTGGCTTTTTAAATTAGCCACGCTTACCGATGGTTATTGTGGTGGACATCTTCATATACTTAAAGACAGGCAGAAGGATTCAACTATCAGAGGGAAAGTAATGGCTTTGGAATAGGAAAAAGAATATAAGTCAATAACTATTTTCTGAGTAGGTACATGTAGGTGCATAGTAATGCCATTAATCTGGATCAAGATTTGGGGAATGAAGATTTTGGTGGAACAGAGTGAGCAATAATAAGTAATCTTTTGTATCATAAAGCATTTGCCAGACCTAGGAGAGTTCTGATGGAACATATAAGTGGGAACTAATAATTCAGAGAAATGGTCACATGGTAACTATTGACACTGATGTATGTAAAAGACATTAATTTCATTTCTGTCCTTGGAGGGAAAGGGCAGCAAACCTCTTTGAATTTGCATTTCCCTCTTGCTGAACACTGTATCACAGTCAATGTTTATATTAAGCTCCATCTTCACTTCATTCTTATCTCTATTATATATCACCCACATATCTATCTGCCATGACCAACCCTCATAACTTTTGTTCTGCCCTAATTTCCTTGATAATGCAGGTATCACTTTTAGGCATTCTCTTGTGTATACTATTTGCCTGAGGTTATTAGTCTGAAAGAGTTTAATAATAATTTTGGAGACAGGGTAAATGGACTAGATGGCAGTTAGGGAGGAAGAGAGATGAGGAGAGAGATAGAAGCATCAATGATGCCTCCTGCCCCACCCTGGGAATTAAGCCAACAACCCAGGCATGTGCCCTAACTGGGAATCAAACCTTGACCTCCTGGTTCATAGGTCAACACTCAACCTCTGAGCCACACCGGCCAGAAAGGAGATTGTCATTCTGTTCTGAGCTTCTACTAATCACAAGTAATGTCTAATACCTGCTTCTTCCCTCCTTGTAAACCGATGTTTGTTACTGAATGTTACAGACATTTAACAATTAGAGATATTTACAAGAAAGCACATTTTATATTTTAGTTTATTATTGTCCTACTCAAAGTTTTCAATGAAGCTTGGCATTGGGTTAACAAGCTTTTACAGTGAGAAGCTTTACAGAAGAAATTTAACTAGCATCTCAGGTTTCCAGGGAAAACATCCAGCAGCTAAACCATTAAGGTAATTACAGGGAAAGAGAACTGAACTGAAACAGTTTGTCAGAGCAAGAAATCGTAGATCTAACTTAATTGAATTCTCTGAATAATAATAAAAAAATGCATCAGCTAAAACACAGAGAGGAATTTTAAGCCAAGTTGAGCCACACACTGGTACTATCTCATTATAATAGAAGTCACTAAGTAGAATGATTTAAATGTGCTGAATGTAAAGCATTTGCTAACATAAATAAATAGTATGAGTTTTAAAAAGTCTTTATTATAATCTTGGGCTATTCAAATATACCAGTAAATAGAGATAATAGCCATTGCTCAAATATTTATGTTTTGTGAATTTTTAGAAGCATAGTTAAGCAGATTTATTTTTCCACTAATAAATGAAGTGTTACACATAGGTGATTTAAGTATATTGTTTATTCAGGAAAATAAAGCATAATTTAAAGAAGGGTTTATTTTAACATTTGATACTCACCAGAAAATGAGAACAGATAGTTTTTATGTTTATATCAATTTTAATCTTATATCACCTAATTGTTTCATATTCTACTTTAGTTTAAATGCATCCTTAAGAATATATTTTTAAAGCAAAATTTACTTTAATAATATTTACATATATAATAGCTACAAAAATGGCCTGTCTCAATTTTAAAGTGACTTGATTTTTTTCAACATATCATGTAGAATATGTTATTCAGTCATGAAACTTCTTTAATTAATCACTCCTCCCAGTCCTTAACAATTTTGGAAAATCAAAGTAATGAAAAACGTTTAATTATTTGTATGTTTTAAGTTCTGTATATTTTCAGTGAGTGGAGGAATGTGAAAATCAGATTTTAGTATTTGAATAATGTGGTGTTTACTGTAGATTATTTTGTCTTTACAGACATGTAATCAGAGAAGGGCAACACATAAGCCTCTTATCATAACATTAATTCATCCCATTAGATTTGCATCTAGTATCTTTGAAGGTCAAGGTATTGGTTGCCACATTTATTGCAATTTTCAAGAAACTGTCACCCAAAGATAAGAGAATATGATGGCCCCTTAACTACAGAAAGGAGTGGTTACTGGAAATACAATAACGAATGTTTCCAAGTGTATTGATTTGGATTTACTTTCAATAATTATTTTTTTTCTAAAACTGAAGGTATGGGCTTATTAAAATGCACAATATGAATACAACTATGAAGGCCTACTACCAATTTAGCAACATGTTCGGCTGGGAATACTCCATTTATTCAATTTGTCTCCTGGTAAAACTACCTAACTAACTTTAAATCTCAAAACAGGACAAGACCTAGGGAATGAATAAAGATCCCTCAGTCTATAGAAAGAGCCTACTTTATATCACCTTTTAGGTAATGGATGATTAAAAATAAAATTTTCAGCCCTAGTCAGGTTGTCTTAGTGGATAGAACATCATCCCATGGGCTGAAGAGTCCCTGGTTTGATTCTGGTTATGGGCAAGTAAGTACAACTTCAGTTGCAGGCTTGATGCCTGTGCGGGAGCAAACAATTGATGTGTCTTTCTCATATCAACGTTTCTCTCCCACTCCAGTCTCTCTAAAAATCAATGAGAAGCACTAGCCAGTTTGGCTCAGTGGAAAGAGCGTCGGCCTGAGGACTAAAGGGTCCCAGTTTCAATTCCGGCCAAGGGCAAATGCCCGGATTGTGGGCTCCCCAGTGGGGGGTATGCAGGAGGCAGCCAATCAATGATTCTCATCATTGATGTTTCTATCTCTCTCTCCCATCCTCTCTGAAATCAATTAAAAAATAAAAAATAAATAAAAATTAATGAGAAAATATATTGGGTGAGGATTAACAAAAAATAAAATTTTTCATTAAGCTCTCTCATAAATAGCTTGCTTCTTTCCTTTATCTACCCAATTAACAATTAGTGGCAGATTCTTTAGTTACAATTAAATTCATATTTTTTCTACCATATTATTTATAATTAAATATATTGAAATATTAGTTATGTCATATAGACTTGAATGTGCATTGTGTTATGCTACAAACAGATTAGAATTCTAGGGGATTCAATTATTACCTTTCTGGGTTCATATATATGAAATTATTCTGGATGTGTGTGTAGAGGCAAAAAACAGGACTTTACGCATATGAAAGTTTCAGAATTAGGTTGCACCTGGAAAATTTGACCTAGTTTCATTGATGAAAAATATAATAAGCTATTGAGTAAATGAGCCAAACATAAAATGACAAATATATAATTCTATCTAACACAATATCCAATAAATTTATATGGCCTCAGGAACCAAAACAGTTATTAATTTAGTTATTATTACAGAGGGAAGGGGGGATGGGTGGATGGAAAGAGACTAACCAAAGAACTTGGCATACATACTGTATATGCATAACCTATGGACATAGACAATAATGTGGTAAAGGCCTGGGGCTTAGGGGTAGGGGGGCAGGCTAGAAGGGGTTAATGGGGAAAAAAGAGGGACATATGTAAAACTTTCAATAATAAAGATTAAATAAATAAATAAATATAAATTTTAAAAAATGATTTTATAGTTTGCTTTATAGGGATGGCTGAAATAAGAAATAAAAATGAAACTTAAATAGTTATCACTCTTCCAATTCAAGATGTTAAACTGAGCACAACATTCATTGGATTTCTAAACCATAAGTTAACGTATGGAAAAAATAAAGCCCAGTAGAGCCACAAAGTAGAACCAGGGTTTTGTAAATATAAATGGATAGACAGAGGTGACCACTGTGGAAAGTGAAGGAGAATATATTGAAGGGGGTAGAGCAGTATTGTTGACCTAGGGCCGTGGTCAGCAAACTACGGCTAGCGAGCCACATGAGGCTATTTGGCCTCTTGACTGTCTCTTCCACAAAACACCACGTGCGGGCGCGCATGTACAGTGCAATTAAAACTTCATGGCCCTTGCGCAGAAGTCGGTTTTTGGCTCTCAAAAGAAATTTCAATTGTTGTACTATTGATATTTGGCTCTGTTGACTATTGATATTTGCCGACCACTGACCTAGGGTATAACTATTTTTGTAAAAATAGAAAATCAAGAGATAATATCAAAATTAATGGATCCCAAAATGGACTTTAAATAAAATATTTAAATATACAAAGTTAACAAATAGCACTTACAAAAAAGAAGATAATAGAGCAAGGAGAAAATATATGGCACAAGTTGAGCTAAATCTTTATGGGTTTGCAAGGTTAAGAAATTAAACAACAAATGTATAACTGTATTATCTAGAACTATAGTAATAACCATAACAACCACCAAAGGACTGAATAAAATAAGAAGAAATAATTGAAAGAAGTTGATTATGGAAGTGGTAGGCATAAGGAAGAAGTGTGAGGGAACTATTTCTTCTCATTATAATCCCTATTGTGCTGCTCCATTTTAACACAATGAATTTATGTGTCATTAGAGACCAAAGATAAGATCACCCACACTCTCATATTTCAATTACTATGTACAAATAAAAAAGTTGGACAGTAAGAGGCTAATAGAGAAATAAATAATTCATTTGCAATATGGCACTGGGGGAGAGTCCATGGATACCTGAGACCACCATAAGATGAATAAGTGAATCTAAGAGCAAACTCAGCCTGAAACATTCCTGGAGGACAAAATGACAAAACTGAAGCCGTCTTACTTCAGGTACATTAGGAGAAGACAAGGTTCTTTGGAAAAGACAATAATGCTGGAAAAAGAGAAGACAGCACAAAAGAGGAAGACCGGATATAAGATGGATTGACTTCATAAAAGAAGCCATACACATGAGTCTGCAGGAGCTGAGTGAGGCTATTGAGGACAGCACATTGTGGACATCATTCATTCTAAGGGTCCCCAGGAGTAGGGGCCAACTCAACAGCACATGAGACACAACACACATACACATATATACCACCTTGGTAAATTTAGCAACAATACAAACCCTGGTTACATTTATAGCTACCCTATATTAACCCAGTCACTGCTAGCATGATGAACATGGATAAATCCCTCAGGAAAAATGATGAATGCTATTGAAAAAAGAATGTAAGTTAAAGGGGACATTAAATATATTTTAAGATTTTATAATTATCTTAAATTTTCTTATTGAGAGTTAATGAGCTAGGTTTGTATAAAGAGTGTCCTGAAGGATAATTTCTCCATTCCAAATGAGGATCTTAAAGGATTATATAACTGACTTACCTGGGAAATGGAATGACTGAAAAAGTCTTAGTGAATGGATATACATACAGTCTGTATAGTTTTCAGTAAGTGTTCGCACACCTGTAAACTAATGCAATGTATGTAGAAGCAGTTCAATGAATAATTAAAGTTTCTGAGTGTTAATAAAAAGTTAGCAAATACAAAAATATCGCATACAAATTTTATTGACAATGATTGCTGGGCAATTATAGATATGCTTCTCTAGCATGACAAAATAAGTTTCAACACAGATTAAATCCTTGAGATAATCACTGCAGAAATCATATATAAAGAAAGCATTGACTTCTCCATGCACATCATTTTGAAGTAAAACCCTCAAAGCTGTCATCTGTGAGTATAAATGACAATCATATTCATGAATCTGAAACAAAGATTAATGTTATTCGAGACTGAAATGGCATGCATAATATTTGCATTAGAAGGTGCAGGGTGTGAGAATAGAAGGAAATGATAGCATGCCTCTAGATAGAGTGATGAAGAATGTTGATTGCTCTGATATTATAGATGATGGCTAGCTAACTTGCTCTGTTCTAGGCTTAGCGTGTGCCACCAGACAGTTGTATGAATCACTGCTGCTTGATCAGCACTTCCCTTGAGCAGAAGTGTAATCAATATATCTAATTCTAATTCCAGGAAGTCTTTGTTTGCACAGATTCTAAGAAACTATATCACCTTTAGGATTATGTGCCAATTACATGACTTCAGTGGTTCAATTAAGGAAAGTAGAAATTTCAATGTAATATAGTTTATGTTTAGTTCATATGAAATAAATATGATAACTTTCTCAAGAAGCTACAAACCCAAACTCAATATAAACGATGGGTCTGAATGACAACTTTAAAGGACATGCAATACCAAAAGATACTATAAAATTAAATAATGTGAGACCTTATTAAATATTCTTGAAGCTTTTACTTTGTAGTTTGAAAAAGTCATGGACAATTCTATATATTCTATATGTATTTCATTTGTGATTAGGAAGGAAGAATAGTTTAAGAATGTATTAGATTAAAATTATTATACAACAGTCATCTATTCAGAGTCTACTTAAACATCAGAAGCATTCACTTAAAACTTCCAGCTCCTCTGTATTCTCAAACATCTGGGAAGAGCAAATAGCCGATAGGTCCTATTACCAAATTAAGAGGGAAGAAATTAGCAAAAAATAATTAGAATTTTTAATATCTCCTGCCTTACCATTAGCTAATTTGACTAAAATTGTCATTTTTATAAAGAAAAAAGCATCCCATAGTTTCTTAGAAGCATTTGGCCTTTTTTATTTGTTCATTTTAGTCTCAAAAACATTTAAAAATGTCAAATTCTGTACTTAAAGAAACAGCAGTATGAAAGCTAAAGTTAGTGTATAGTATTCATTGAATTATCATTGTGTTTTGCAGGACTGGGTCGTTCTGACACTGCACATTCTGAAGGTCTTCAGGACTGACCCTTCGCTGACTCCTGGACAATAACCTCCAAAAATATTATGGCATATTCATTTGGAATTTTATTTAAATTTTTAAAAATACATTTTTATTGATTTTTTACAGAGAGTAAGGGAGAGGGATAGAGAGTTAGAAACATTGATAAGAGAGAGACATCAATCAGCTGCCTCCTGCACGCCCCCTACTGGGGGTGTGCCCACAACCAAGGTACATGCCCTTGACCAGAATCGAACCTGGGACCTTTCAGTCCGCAGGCTGATGCTCTATCCACTGAGCCAAACCAGTCTTGGCTCATTAGGAATTTTAGACTTCTCTCAAAAATATGCCTTTACATTTTTGAAATTTAAAATACTCTATTAAATATATTTTTTCTTTATTGATTAAGGTATTACATTATGTGTATTTCTCCACCTATTGCTCCCCCCCACCTTCCACTCCTGCCCTCACCCCCCTGGTGTCTGTGTCCATTGGTTAGACTTATATGCATGCATACAAGTCCATTGGTTGATTTCTCCTCCTTACCCTGATCTTCCCCTTCCTTCCCTCTGAGATTTGAGTCTATAAATCTCTATTTTTCTTTAATATTCACCATAAGATATTTCATTATAAATATCTGAGCATTTAAAAATAAAAAAGTGTTATCTTTTTCTAGTCTAAGTCTCTCAAGAACAAAATTCTTAGTGCTTATTACAGTATACAGCAACTAGTAAGCATGCAATAAGCATTATAGAAAGAATACATAATGGCATGGTGTCATGTACATACATGCCAGAACCTAAGTATATACTAGTACATGCATATAGTTTGTGGCAATGTCCGTCTTAATTTTTTTAAACATATGGCTATCCAATTGTCTCAAACTTTTGTGGAAAAGACCACTTTCCCAATTGAATCAAATTGGACTTTTGTTGAAAGTCAATTGATCATAATGTTTATTTCTGGCCTCTTAAATCTATTCTGTTGATATATGACTAATCCTGTGCCAGTATTACACTCTCTTGATTATTTCAGCTTTATGGAAAGTTTTTAATTGGAAAAGTGTGAGTTTAACAAATCCTTTCTTCTTTTTAAAGAGTGGTCTGGCTATTATTACTCCTTTCTATTTTCACATAAATTTTAAGATGAGCTTGCTGACTTCTGCAAGCAAGACACTAGCACTTTGATACAAATTGTACAGAACTGTTAGATCAGCTTGGGGAACACTTGATGCTGATCCCATTGAAAAATATATCACCATCTCCATTAGACATAAGCAAACACTCTCAGTGAGAAATAGGAACTCCTCCTAAAAAGTCATGTGCATATAATGAGCAGATAAAATGGCCTTGCTGTTGTAGAGTTGTGACATAACTTCAGTTCCTAACCAGCAGATACACAAGCAAGCATTCCCTACAGAGTAACAGATTTTTTAAAAAACTTAGATCAGAATTTTGTTTCTGTCTGCATGCTGGCATTTGGACAACAGCCAATTTTTGTCTGTAAATAAGAAAGGTCAGAAAATACTTTGACTGCTTTCACTGTGATCCATATGTTTCCCAGAAAAGACTGGCTTCCTGGACGCTTTCTTAAGAAACACAAGTCTTTCAACAGTCCATTTTTAAAACCCACTTTATGTGTTTTATGCTGTCACCTTAGTGTAACCCTTGGAAGCACTCCCACAGTTTTCCCCATTACCTTGCTACAGAGTGCTTAGCGCCATCAAACTCAGTCTTTTCCAGGATGATAACATTTTCTCCGCCTAAAACACTGTCTTGGCTTTTGGACACTCTTTGCTCTGTTCCTTGTGAAGATGGGGTTTTATTTCTCTAACTCATTGTTTGTTCAGCTTGGTCTCGTCAAGCACCAAATTGACAATGGTTTCCCACGGAGAAAATGTTCAGTCTGAGGTTGAAATTAAGATCTTTTTCATCACACATTGATGTCGAAGAGTCATTAGAGTCTTAAACACTATCATTTGAATTTCCACCATTAAATTTTTAATTCTGATACATATTGGGCAAGTTATAATAATGCAAATGAATCATGCTGTATTAAAGAAAACAGAGATATCTTTTATTTTGTATATTCTATGGATCTATTCTTATACATGCATAAGGGAACACACATGTCCTTATGCACACATAAACACACATGCCCACACATGCCCACACACAAACACACACATTATCCAGGATCCATAATATAGGAGAATTATACTTTCTCTACAGAGAGATTGATAACAAGAGAGTTAGGATAGAATAATAAATTTTTTTCTTCAGTTCTTGGTAAAATGAGTGTCTTTCTCCTTTGTAGGACGGCAATGGTGTAGTAGGTTAAAGGATACTACTTACGTGTTTTCTATTTAATAGAACGGATGAAATAGATTCACTATGTCAATAGCTGCTTACAGGAGCCAGGGATGTATTGATTTCACCATTAAGGAGACCACGGCTGCAAATGGAATGTTAACTTCATTAAGCGTAAGTAAGCGCATTGCCATTACCCCAGACCAATCTGTTTTTGTCCATTGACTGACCAAGAGTATCAAATGGGATGTAATAGAACTCACAGCACTTGTAGTACAATATAAGAGCAAATATATTGAAGTCCAAGTGCTCAGGTACAAATTTAGTTTAATATGGACTAGCAGTGGAACTGAGGCATGTTATTTAGTATCTCTGGGCTTCAGTTTCCTCTTCCATAAAATGACCATCATAATTGTGCCTGCTTCTAAGAGTTGTGGCTTGGATATGATGAGCTAGTGCATATAATATTATCTGCTATCAAATAAATATTAAAATAATAGTTACTTTTATTATTTATTATGGGTGGTTATAAACATTTTGGATACATTTAAGAAGGAAGGGTAGATTAGACTACTTAGTATTAGAATATCTTTGACAGCACATCATTGCATTTTCACTAGATAATGTTTATTGTATGTAGGTTACTTGTAAGTCCGTTGTCATGAGGTGAGAGGTCTATGATTATTATGACAAAGTATACAGATGAATTTAAATACAGAAAGGAAGTAAAGAGGTTTAAGCCAAAGTTTAGACTAATAAATATAGTCAAAATACCCTAATCAGCAGGTAGATATGGGTAGAATTTCTGTATTATTGTAACTATTTTTTCACATTGCCCCAAGCATAAATACTGGTCTCTTAAGGAGTGCAGTGACACTGCCCTCATTGAAAATGCAGTTTTATAGTAGCCTTCCCTACAATAACTATCTCAATTTTTTATGGGAGTTATTCATCATTATGAAGTACTAACAATATGACTATTTCCATTAAAAAATTGAACTCTATCTTTACAATTATATTCAAGTATTTACATGATGTCCTATTCAACTTTTCATACATATATATTTATATATCCTATCAAATAAAAAAGTAATATTCAAACTTACCATACCTCTGCTATACCCACAAGCCACACCCACCAGCCAATCAGGAGTGAGTATGCAAATTAACCCAACCAAGATGGCTACAGCCATGGAGCAAGCAGGAGGTTTGGGTTTCCCCAGTGATGGAGGAAGCCAAGCTCTGCAGCCCTGGCCTGCCTTGACCTCTGCTAAAGACAACAAAGTTTCAATTATAGAAGATAAATAAATCCCCCCCAAAAAATGGCTGTGGCCATGGAGTGAGCAGGAGGCTTAGTTCTGCTCAAGGCTACAAATTTTCAATTATAGAAGATAAATAAATTCAAAGATACCAGGGCCTCTGCTTGGGTCATTGGGGGGCAGGGCTGGCCTGCAAACCACCACAGGCTCCTCACCAAGCCCCTCCATGCCTCAAGGGAACTTCCACTCTGATCCAGGACACACTTCAGGGCAAACAAGCTGGCCCCACCCATGCACCAGGCCTCTTTCCTATCTAATAAAAGTATAATATGCAAATTGATCCTCACCCCAAAACACAAGATGGCTGCCCCTATGTGGACACAAGATGGCTGCCACAAGATGGTCAGCAGGGGAGGGCAGTTGGGAGGGACCAGGTCTGAAAGGGAGGGCATTGTGGGTGATGAGGCCAGCAAGGGAGGGCACTTGGGAGGAAACAGACCTGCAAGAGAGGGCAGTTGGGGGTGATCAAACCTGCAAGGGAGGGCAATTAGGGATGACCAGGCTGACAGAGGAGGGAACTTGGGGGTGATCAGGCTGACAGAGGAGGGAACTTGGGGGTGACTGGGCCTGCAGGGAAGGGCAGTTGTGGGGGACCCAAGCTTTCAGGGGAGGACAGTTAGGGGCAAACAGGCTGGCAGGGGAGCAATTAGGCATCAATTAGGCTGGCAGGGGAGTGGTTAACAGGTGATCAGACTGGAAGGCAGAAGCAGTTAGGGGCAATCAGGAAGGTAGGCAGATGAGCAGTTGGGAGCCAGCAGTCCTGGATTGTGAGAGGGATATCCAACTGCCAGTTTAGGCCCTACCTGGATCAGGCCTAAACAGGCAGTCAGACATCCCTCAAGGGGTCCCAGATTGGAGAGGAAGCAGGCTGGGCTGAAGGACACACATCCCCGTGCACAAATTTCATGCACGGGGCTTCTAGTATATATATACACACACACACACACACACACACACACACACACACACACACATACATCTACTATGTTATAACTGGCTTGAACTATTTTAAGAAAAATGCAAATAATTTAGAATGGGGAATATAAAAATTAAATGAATGTTCAGTATGCTGTGGCCATCTATCATCTTTTCCCCACTTATTGGAGAAATTTAGTTAATTAACTAATGTATTAATGGGATATCAGTAATGAAAACTTCCACAATATATTTATTCACTTTTAATTCATTCCTATATGTGTTTACTTATATATATATGTGTGTATGACAGGGAGAAGCTAATTTATTATATAAATATAACATTATTGAGTGACAAATAAAAACTGATTTAAAAATTGTATGTATTATTATTGTTATTCTTAATTAAGAAATAAACAAAAACACTCATATCTAAGAATATGTGTATATTGATTCACACTCACTAGATCTGAGGCATGAATTGTTCATGAAAAGTTTAGACAAATTCTTGATTCAACAGGTCATATATATATACCTTTTTAAAACATAAATTCATATTTTAAAATATAATTTAGAACAAATATATAATTATACATATATTTATTTAAAAAAAATATTAGCTGCCAATTATTATAAAAGGAAGTGTAAAGATTTCACTTGACTTTTCTTCCAAAAAGGTTGTTAAACTCATAGCTTAAATCCCTAACATATTATTCTGTTATAGATAAATAAGCTGTAAAATAACAAACTTTTCATATATCACATTTGAGAAATTATTTTCAATACTAAAATTTTATCCTATATTTATTAGTTTTTTTTAACTTAAATGGGGTTTTTATCAATATTATCCATATTAGTGCAGCAGATTTAAGATGGCATAATATATTGTATTAGGAGTGAATACCTATATAGCTTAATCATAAAAAAATTATGGCTGTCACATTTGAGTTATAAATTCAACATATTTCAAAACAGGGTTCTATGCTGTTAAACATATACTGGAATTCATACCATACACATTACATATTATTATTATGTAACATTACCTTTCAAATCTCTTTAAAATAAATGTAAACTCATATTAAATGCACAAAAAATAGTCATTGTTATATGAAGAAAGAGTTCTCATACCAATGCAAAAAAACACACAAAAACACTATAAGATAAAAGCTTTTTTATTAATAAAAATTGAACAAAGAAGCTTTATATCTTTATATATAGAAATTGGAAAACATCCCAGATTCAATTCACATATATAAAGAACATTGAACCCTGTGAAAGCAAGATGGTTTGTCTTTTCTAAGTGGTCTTCATTAACTATGGATTTTATTCCTACTCTTTCTAATGACTCATTGAAAATGGTTATAAAGGTTATTAGAGAAGATACATAAAGAAGCTTTATGGGTCATCAATTTTAAATAGGAGAAGAAAAATAAAAACAGAACACAGGTCATGTCATTATTTAAAAGGCCCAACACAAATATAAAATAACTAGAGGCCCAGTGCACGAAGTTGTGTATGGGTGGGATCTGGATGGCCTGCCCGATTGGGGCCATTGGGGCTGGGCCAACTTGGGGGAGGGACCGCAAGAGGTTGGCTGGCCAGCCACATGCTAATTGGGCCAGTTGGCTAGTTTCAGTGCAAGTCATAGTAACTGGTCATTTTGGTTGTTCTACTTGCTTGGCTTTTATAGATAGATGATAGATAGATAGATAGATAGATAGATGGATAGATAGATAGATAGAGATACTGGAGGACCAGTGCATGAAAATTCATGCACTTGGGGGGTCCCTCAGCCTGGCCTGCACCCTCTCGCAGTCCGTAAGCCATTGGGGGATGTCCAACTGCAGCTTAGGCCCGCTCCCTAGGGGACATCCTTACCCTGCCAAGGATGTGGGAGAGGCTCCTGCCACTGCTCCTGTGCTTGCAGCTATCAGCCTGGCTTGTGGCTGAGCGGAGTTCCCCCTGTGGGAGCATACTGAGGCAGCTCCTACATTGAGCATTTGCTTCCTGGTGGTCAGTGTGCGTCATAGTGGCCAGTTGTTCCTGGTCATTCCACCATTAGGGTCAATTTGCAAATTATCCTTTTATTATATAAGATAATACCTTTCTATATTTAATATCCACATAAGGTGTATTTTTATCTTTTGATAAACTGCAATCCTATGCCTCCCTTTGTTATCATATTTATAATAGAAATAGCCAATAAATTCTAAGTCACTGGAAAAAAGAGTATGATTTTTATTAACTCACCAAGCCTTGGGTATATTTCACTGTGTGTGTGTTTGTATGGTGTGCATAAAGATAAAACATTCCATTTTTAAAACATAAAAATGCCATTGATTTTGTTTTAGTTTTTGGATTAAAAATTCTAGTCCACATTATGTCTAGTCTAGCATTATGGGAATTCTCCACTATTCTCCAAAGTAAACAAGGAGTGTTCCTGCCTAATCTGCTTTCCCTCATTTAAAAATGAGTATAAACAGCAGGTCCTGTAGGTCCTTATGGATCAATTTCTTTCTATAACAAACACTAGAATAGGGGAGAGTCTCAAAGCTCTCTGCTAATAGTAACAAGTTATACGAGCAGCACTCTTTGATTCAATAAAATGTTCAGGTCATGAAAAATTGACAAGATACTTGTACTTGTGTCTCTATTACTATATGTTAACCACCTTTGTGGTGCATGTTAATGTGCTATTGAGTGGTCCCTGACTCCTGACGACCTGTGAATGAGTGATGTCCACAATGCCCCATCCTCACAATTCTGCTCGGCCCCTGTTAACTCCTCCTGCCTATGACTTCTATTATGGAGTCAATTAATCTCATATTTGGTCTTCCTCTATTTCTGATGCTTTCTCTGTTTCTTTCAACCCTCCCTACACCCTCCCCCCTCCCACACACACACAGCATTATTGTATTTCCCAAAAACCCTGCCTGATATACCAAAAGTAGAAAGCTTCAGTTTTGTCACTTTTGCCTCCGGAGATATTTTGGGTTTAATTTGTGCTAGAACTCACTTGCTCACCTTCTGGTGACCCAAGGTATATATAGAACTCTATCCAACACCATTCGCCAAATGCATTATTTTTCCTATAAGACTTGTTCACTGTCTAACTTTTATTTTATTTCTTTAATATATTTTATTGATTTTTTACAGAGAGGAAGGGAGAGGGATAGAGAGTTAGAAACATCTATGAGAGAGAAACATCGATCAGCTGCCTCTTGCACACCTCCTTCCTACTGGGGATGTGCCCACAACCAAAGTACATTCCCTTTACCGGAATTGAATCTGGAATCTATTAATCCACAGGCTGATGCTCTGTCCACTGAGCCAAACCGGTTAGGGTACTGTCTAATTTTTATTTCAGTAAATGGTATTTAGGGATATGACAGTTGTACTACTAGTAATACACATAGAAATGAAATGAAGTGGTTAGAAAACAAGAGAGAGAATTAAGGAATCAGCAGGGTAGCCTAAATAAAGTTATTTGATTCTCTTTAATAATCACTACCTATGAGAAGATACCATTATCTCTGGCTAACACAAATGATTTAAGCTATTTTAAAGATATAATAATCAATATTATGCAGCAGAGAAAGAAGAACAATTTATTTTATCTAAGATATCTTCATCTAAGTTTTACTTCTACTCTTTGCTTTTCTTACCTGAAGGGATGATGAAATTAAACTGCAGTCAGTTAGTTTCAGGTGAGTTCTTGTCATTCTTTTGTGAGAATTATAATTATCCTAAATATATTAAAAATGCTTAGATTTTATTATTTATATTGATGTGTGTGCATTTGTGTGTGTGTGTGTGTGTGTGTGTGTGTGTGAGAGAGAGAGAGAGAGAGAGAGAGAGAGAGAGAGAGAGAGAGAGAGAGATATCTCCACGGTTGTTGACTGCTATGTTCTAGAAACAGCATTTTACAACCGTCATTTCATTTATTCTCATAGAATTTACATTCCCTAGGTTTCAGTTGAGAAAATGAGTTGCAAGGGGGTTAAGCAACTTTTTCAAATATACCTGGCTTGTATATGTTAAATCAATTCCATTTAAGTGCCCTAAAAGTACATTTCTATGAAGCTAAGTTTGTTAGACTAATTAGCGATGCGTTCTTTCTGTGGCATACTGTATTTCAAATTAGATCACTTTAAACTTAGATTTATTTCTGTAAATATATGCTTTCTTTTTTTTAAATAACAGTTTATTCTTTTTTAAAGAGAGAGAGGAAGGGAGAGGGAAAGGGAAAGAAACATCAATGTGAGAGTGTGATATCCATTGGCTGTCTCCTGCATGCCCCCTACTGGGGATCAAACCCACAACATGGCCATGTGCCCTGAAGGGGAATTAAAGGGGCGACCTCCTGGTACACAGGGTAACACCCAACCAATTGAAACACACCCACCTGGGCTGTACATATATGCTTTCTGTAAAAGTATAGTTTTGTGGGAAAAAAAAATACCATGATGAGGATTTTATTATTTAAAAATAGGATTAAAAAATCTCAAAAATATTATTTATCTATTATTATGATGTCCTGAGAACCTTCTGATTATAGCTTCTAAGGATGCAGTTGTTATCACAGTTGATCAAAGCTCCATCATTTTGATATTCACAAATAATTCCCCTCAGATCATTGGCAGACCAAGTATCCCAGATTTATTTGTCTTGTCTTGCTCTTGGTATATTTCTAAATTACTTTCCCCTCACTTTTCCAAAAAGTTTTGGAAGCTGAATTTCATTCTCCTTTGCACAAAGGTAAATTGCAGTAATATGCTGCATGTCAGTTTCTTCAAATGAATTGTAATAGGTTCCTAATGAAAGTTCATAAAATCTCCTTTGACATGACACTGATATTCTTTTCATTATGCATTGTCACTAAACGACGATAAGATAATTCTTGGTCTCAACTAAAGACCTGAATTTTCCTTTAAAAAGAATCCATGAAACTAATTGTTAATCAGAACTTCAGTGATTAAGGCTGCAGTCATAAATGAATAGAAATCATATGTTTTGAATCCAGTTTGTAGTTATTTTTACGTTCATACAATGTTACTAGTTGAAACAGTGGCCAAAGTAGTTAACACATTACAGCACTTTGAGTATTAAAGTTGTATGTAAAATGCAATATAGCTTATTTAAAACATAATTGAAAGCCTTAAATGTTTTCATAATTTGATTAGAATACATTTTAAGCAATCTAAGACACACACGATTTATATTACTTGTATATTTTTTCTTACATATGATTTAAATATCATTGTAATAAAATATGTGCATATATCAATATTCAGTACATACATTTTGACTTATGTAAAAATTAGAGTACCTTAAATGCAGTATACTATGCTTTTCATTGCTTTCTTCATTGTAAGTACTGCATATCATTATCATTTTAAAAACACATACCATTCAAGAAGTCATCAAATGTACATATTTGACTAATATAGGTACATAGAAAATGACATATGGGACATCCAAATCAAACTGTATTTTGGAAGAAGTGTCTATCTTTAAAAAAAAAAAAAATATGTATTCATTTATATATATGTGTATATCTTTTAATATATATATATATATATATATTATTGATTTCAGAGAGAAGGAAAGAGGGAGAGGGAGAGGGAAAGAGAGAGAGAGAGAAACATCAATGATGAAAGACAATCATTGACCATCTGCCTCCTGCACGCCCCCTACTAGGGATCCAGCCAGCAACCTTGGCATGTACCCTGTCCTGTAATTGAACCATGGCCTCCTGGCTCACTGGTCAAACCTTAACCACTGAGCCAAGCCAACTGGGCAGGAGTGTCTATCTTTGAAGTGGGATAGTGAGTAACTTTTGGGTGTGTGCTTTCTCAGTTTATCACAAAATGCATTTCTTTGATTCTGGAAGCCCAACACACTACCAGCTGATCAACCTGTTATATAAATAGGGCCTGTAAAAAATTCCTAACCTATTGAGGCTTTCAGTTCTTGGGTTCAAGATGTAGCTCTTAGGTGCTGCTTTCATGAATATAGCTTATTTAAAACATAATTTAAACAGAGATTATTCCTTTCAGAACATATTTCAAGAATCAGAAGTCTTGAGTGTCCCGGAGATGGCCAAGTTCTCTGGGAGAGAATAGAGGAAACACACCAATCTGAATGCTTTGTGCAGAGGTGCAGCTGGCCTAGGAGCGGCTATTTTCAGCACCCAGAGTGTCCCACTTGCCTGAATGCACAGGCCTGATGAAACTTCATGATCCTATATACAGTACACTAGTTAATATTATCTCTTAATTGTTGCCCTATCATGATTTAAGGAGTGGTGGCTCTCATTATATCACACACAGAGTTCAAATTCAGCTAGTGTCCATCAGTACATTCTCAGTTATGACCAGTTGATGTCAACACTATATTTTTATTAAATATTGTGATGTTAATTGTAAATCTCATAATCTTATTTTACTGTCTTGCACTTTTTTTAAAAATTATTTTTTTAAAAAATATGAATCTTTACCTTTATAAATATTATTTAATCAAAATATATTTGTCTTGTATTATTTGTATTAGATTTCTGCTTTTAGGTTTTCTAGTTTATCCCTTTCAAATTATATTTCTTCTTTTGTGTTATACTGTTAAATTCATTATTGCTATATATTTTTTAATTATTTGAAATGTATAAATGCTATATGTATTGTATTGTTTTTATATGCATTAAATAAATGAGTTGAAGATATTAATGAAAAGAGACTAAGTATAGGATGGTGTGAATATAGTATATTTGTATGGGAAGGTAAATAACATACAGTTATATCAATTTTATTATACATTTCAATGAAATTATAGGAAGACTCTTAGGCTTTCTACTGAGAACCAAAATATATTTATGCACATATACATGTGTATCAGTTCAGAAGGAGAGAAATAGGGAAAGGGAGAGAACGATGAACAATAAACTCTATAAAGCTAATCATCAATACAGTACTTGCTACCAATATTTGCTCAAATTTTAGCTCCATTAGTCTGGTGTTTGCTCAGAAGACCAATGTGTTACAGATTTTTCAAATTGGTTTATTGTCTTTATTTGTGCTGAATTCAGATTAACTGCTTGCATCTGCCAGAAAACATCCCAAACTTTAATTGTGAGGAGGGTACTGAACAATAGCTTTTGAATATGTTTACATTTATATTGTATTTACAATTAGGAATAATTGTTTTTCATTTGAAATAAGAAATAGGCAACAGTAATGAGAAAATATAGTTTTAAATGTTTCATGAAAATGTTTAAATTATTTAATGCAGGACTTTAATTAGTTTAAATAAAAATTATTTGAATTCTACATTTAACTTAATATGCATCTGTAGGCTACATAAGGACAAGAATTTTGAGGCATTGTCCAAGCACATAGAATGGGGACAAGTATATACTAAGCCACAAATATAAATGAATATGTAGAGGGTGAATGTTAGAATCAATTACTTATGTCTCATAGAAATGACTAAATATTGTTGGAAAGAAAAGATGGGAGAGAGAGCAAAAGAGGAAAGGATCTAGGAAAGAAAGATAGACGGAAAGAAAGGAAGAAGAAGTAGCAGGGAAGACTGGAAATTAGCAATATGGAATGTATTTTGTCTTGCTTTGAAATCTATTATATGTAGATTTCATAAACACCAAACAGAATTTCTCTTCCCAGTTGGAACAAAAATAATTCTTATGTCAATTTTAAATTGAAAATCTCTTTCAATTCTTGAAACAGTTGGTTACCTGAATGTTTGTAATTTAAGTAAAATGTAGGATGACATCCAAGGAGGAACTGAGATTTTAAAATTCAGGTCTCTCTAATGGGAATAAGAGAGTAGTTCTCTGTTTTTGAAATGCCTTGCCTGCTGTTTTCATTAAACAGTAGCTGTGCTTTTTTTGAACTCTTGCCCCATAAAAATAGAAAGAAAAAAAAATCAAACAGTTGGAGTTTTAGATATAGCTGTCGTATTTTAGCAAAATGTCAAGTACCTAAATGCAGATGGTTTATGTTCACTGAGATTTTAAGAGTGGCCTTCCTTGGATGGAAACTGTTGTTGATGAAAGTGATGCACATTACCACCTCTTCAGGAGCTGGAAGAACTCACCCATAGGAGAAGTATAAAAGCAATGAAAGCACCTGTGCTAAACCAGGGAGGATGCTATCTGGAAACATAAGCTGTTTGCTTCCTTAGCTCTGCCACCCTAACTATTTAATAAAGGTCATACAAACAAACAAATCATGTTGGGTCTCAACAAACAGTGAAAACAGACAATTCAACAAACACATTTAAAATATTTTTGTTAAGGCACTTGCAATGAAATTTGAAAAAAAAATTACATAAATTTCTTGTTCATTTTTTCCAGATAATTTAAATGTCCTGTTTGATTGTTCTAAATTATAAAATGATAATAAGGAGCTAATTACAAAATATTAAATTTTGTTTCCAAGATCCTTATTTTCAAACACATTTTAACAAAATCCAATCCATGCATTTGATTGGCACCAGATATGGCACCATTTTTAATTCTGACATATATAGAGAAAATATGTGTAATCAATCACTATGTTAAAGTAAATACATGGCCCTACCTGGTTTGGCTCAGTGGCTAGAGTGTTAGCCTGTGGACTGAAGGGTCCAGGATTGATTCAGGTTAAGGGCACATCCCCATTAGGGGGTGTGTAGGAGGCAGCTGATTGATGTTTCTCTCTCATTGATGATTTTAACTCTCTATTCCTCTCCCTTTGTCTTTGTAAAAGTTCAATAAAATATATTTTAACAAATACATAAATAAAGAAATGATTTCTGATTGATCTTGAGAGACAGAGCAGGTAAGATGAAAAACTTGGAAAACCAACTATCCAGTTTTCATCCCATAATTCATTTACATTAAAGGATATACATATTTAATGAATAACTCTCAGATGATAATATATAAGGTCTACCTGCATTATTTTCAGATTTTCTATATAAGCAAAAATATATTTTTGTAAATTCCAAATCAGTTCTCACAATGGTTCATGGTCATCGGTGGACATGTGTAGAGTGGTGATTTGAGTCACCTGACATTCACATTTTCATCTGAAGTCCAACAAGGTGACATGCTGCATTTTCCTATATACTATAATAAATTTTAGTGGCAGGAAGATAAAAAAGAAGCAGGTATTTGCTAACGAATGAGTTTCATAGTGGCCTCAGAGAACCCTGATTGGGGCAGAGTCAGCCAGCCAACCACATGCGGTCCCTCCCTCTGACTAGCCTCCCATGGCCTCTCTCCCCGGCCAACCTGGCCCTGATTGGCTCCAATGAGGGCTGGCCAGCCGGAACCCACTCAGGCACAAATCCGTGCACCAGTGGGGTCCTTTGGCCTAGCCTGCCAGGATTGGGTCAAAACCAGCTCTTCAAGATTGCAAGAGGGTGCAGACCTGGCCAAGGTACCCCACCAGTGCACAATGGGGCCAACGAGGGACCACAGGAGGGCTCCAGGAAATGTCTGGCCCATTTTGTCCAGTCCAGTCTCACCCAGTCCCTGTCTGGACTCCAGCAGTAAGCTAACCTACCAGTCGAATCTACCTGGTAGTCAGTGAGCATCATTGTGATTGGTCAAACGGTCAGAGGGACAATTAGCATATTAGGCTTTTATGTATATAGATACCAAATGACAGTTCACTGACTTTGTTGTTGTTAATCCTCACCTGAGGATATTTTTCCATTGATTTTTAGGGAGAGTGGGAGAGAGAGGGAAAGACAGAGAGAAACATCGTTGTGAAAGAAACATATCCATTGGTTGCCTCCTTCAGAAGCTCCAACCAGGTACCTAGCCAGGGAAGAGCCTGCAACCAAGGTACTTGCCAGGATGGAAACCAGGACCTTTTGGTTCAGAGCCCAAAGCTCTATCCACTTGAGCAAAACTGGGTAGGGCAGGTCACTGACTTATAGAATACTAAAACTAGTATTTTGATTGACAAAATAAAAGATGATTTTATTGGAAAATTATAACCTCAAATTTCTGGTAATTGTAACAATAATACAATCTCTTTAAAAATAAAAAAATAAAATCCCACAAATATTGTAGTTAAATGTGACAAAGTATGATACCATGTTTCTTATATATTAACAGTATTAGTTAAAGTATAAATTTCCTTTCAACCTGGATATTTAATAATTAAAATTTAAAATTCATTTATTTATATTTATATTTTCACCCCTAAAATTGCACTGCCAGTTATAATCTGACCAAATCCAAAGACTAGTTCTATATTGTTACTAGCACTTTCATTCCATACAGTTTCCAAAAAAGCTAAAATGTTCACATCATCATATCTGTTGATCTTCACAAATACCTATCGGTCAATTATACAGTGTAGGGATTATTTTCTGTTTTGGTTCTCCATGAGGAGGGATTGACCTATTAAGAATTTAACTGGGTGGTAGAAGGAAACAGAGTAGAGGACACTGAGTATATGACCTTGGGGATTGTTACTATGAAATATATAGTAAGAAAGACATGAGGTAAATTCAAAAGCAAAAAGGCAGAAATTCAAAGAGAATATTTTGGGAAATTAAAAACAACCCTGGCCGAAATCGGTTTGGCCCAGTGGATAGAGTGTCAGTCCGCAGACTCAAGGATCCCAGGTTCAATTCTGGTCAGGGGCATGTACCTTGGTTGCAGGCACATCCCCAGAAGGGGTCGTGCAAGAGGCAGCTGATCGATGTCTCTCTCTCATCGATGTTTCTAACTCTCTCTCTCCCTTCCTCTCTGTAAAAAAAAAAAAAAATCAATAAAAAACTGTCAAAATTGTAAATTAAAAAAAAAAACACAGTAACCACCAGGGGGCAGATGCTCCAACCAGTAAGTTAGCATGCTACTGGGGTGCAGCTGATCTTCCTGGAGCCCTGCAGTGATCCCTCCCTGGCCCTGATCATGCACCGGTGGGGTTCCTCAGCCTGCGCTGTGCCCTCTCACAATCTAGGACCCCTTGGGGGATGTCAGAGAGCCAGTTTAGCCTGTTCCCACAGGCCATTCCCTTCAGGCAGGCACCAGACACAGGACTCACAGCTGGCAAGCACTGCTGTGGCTGAGCGAGCCTCTCCTGATTGGGACTGATTGGGCAGGAGCCTGTGGCAGGCACAGAGGGGCCAGATAAGCAGGAGTGGCAGGTAGGTGCTGCAGGTGGCATTGGACTGCAGGTTTTGGCCAGATGCCCACAGGCCACCCTGAGGGACCCACCCATGCACAAATTTGTGCACTGGGCCTCTAGTATAATTATATAGGTTTCAGGTGTATTGTTCTGTAGTACATCATTTATAAATTGTGTGTTCACCACCCCAAGTCAAACCTTTTTCCATCAGCATTTATTCCCCCATAACCCTCTGAACACTGCCTATTTAAAACACAATGAGGCTGTTTGAAGTAACTTTTGAATATAGCATCATAAACACTAAAATCAGAATTTAGGTGATGGGTCATCTGAAAGGAAATTTTAAAGGGTTCAACTTATATGTCTGATGAGTACCTTGAGTATCTTAATGGAGTTTGTTGGGTTTTTTTTTTAATGAAGCTCAGTGTAAAACAATATTCTGGCAACCTGTATATTATGTTCTAACACTGGCTTTTATTACAGTACAGGCACTTATTCTCTGATTTCCAGTTGGACGGTAGTAGTATCATTTGTCTCCCTTTCCATTTGAAAGATAGCCATGATAGTAGAAGTTTAAAAAGAAACAAGTATGAGTGGTTTGGCAGGGAATTAATATACATGGATTAGATTCTAATATTAGTTGAACTAATGGTAATGGTTTTTCCTATTACATTACATAATCAAGATGCATCACAAAATTAATATGTAAGAAATACAGAGCTATTCAATCTTTTATAAGCCTCTCATTTCAGCACTTGTGGAAGCCAATTTCCATACTCATTTTTCTAGTACTAGTAAATCAAATTGAAGTACTGCAATTTATCCCTGACTCACCTATTTGGTATTAAATATGCTCTTGGAACCAACTATAGCAAATAACACATTTGTAAATTAGTATTTTAGGACTGTTCTCAAAATGCCAAAATAATTGACTTTTTTTGTAGTTTTGTCTAATTTCTAATTTTTATTTCTATTCTTTAATCCCAGTTTGCTCAGCATAACTAAAAGAATGTTAGTTTATAGAGAAATATCATTAATATAAATAATCAGTTCTTCAATTGAAATAACAATGTCAATCACTGTGGATTATTTTAATATATATAAACATATATATATTTATAAGTTATATCTACAGCATATAATTTTAACAAATTATTTTTAGATGTTATAAATAAATTTATTTAGTAAACATGATTTTCAAAGCCTCTGATTTATATATTTACTATCTGGTAATAATCTCTGTGACTTGCAAAATAAAATATTTTCATTGCATAAATAAATTTTGTTAAATTTTTAGAATAGGCAATTTTATAAATAACCAGAGGCCTGGTGCATGAAATTTAGCACACAGGTATGGTCCCTAGGCTTGGCCTGCAATCAGGGCCATCTTCCCTAGCTGCTAACAGCTGGCCCCCCCCCCACCCAACCCCCACCCCCAATTCCCAGTTCACTATCAAGTGAATGGACAGAGAGGTTGGCTGTTCCTGCCTGCTCCCTGGCCCCTTCCCCTGACACTGGTCACCCTCTATGTATGGGACAACCAGCGGGTGGGGGCCTGGGCCTGGCACCGTCTATGTCCACTGCCACCCACCCTTAGTTCCCTGTTTGCCATTGGGCAGTTGGCACCTGCTGGCTGGGGGAAGGGACTGAGAGGTTGGCCAGCCGCTCCTGCGGTTGAGCATGTGCCCCCTGGTGATCAGTGTGCATCATAAAAACCGGTCGTTCTGCTGTTTGGTTGATTTGCATATTACCCTTTTATTATATAGGATGATAATTACTGGTAAACCATTACTACAAAAATTACATATTTTAGTTTTTATGGTGTTACTATGAATATTCACTATACACACATAGACACACACATATAGAGATAAATAATTATGTTATCTCCCCAAAATAAATAAATAAATATATACATTATTTATTTATTTATTTTGGGGAGATAACATAACATATATATGTGTGTGTGTGTGTGTGTGTGTGTGTATATATCAATCAAACTAGGTAACCTAACTTGCTTAGTATTTTTCTAGATAATTTGCATTTAAGATCTAATCTTAATTTATACATAAATATTTCAAAATATTAAGTTATTTAGTCAATTATACATTTGTTAATACTCAAAGAAAAACATTTTCTGTAATGCATAGACATTTTTATTATTCAGTAATAAATTGAAACCTCAGTATAAGTTACTGCAACAGTCTTTCCTCAGCTAGAGTTCAGGAATCTGGTGAAGGGGCCGGATATAAATGAATAACTAGACAAGAAATATAAATTTGGGAGGCATGGGGGAGCCATAGGAGACTCTCCTTTCTAGCGAAGTGGACTCTCTGCATGTTCAGACCCATGACTTTTTATTTGCTGGAAAATATTGGTCCTTTAGAAAAGCAAACAGGTGAAGTTTAATAAACAGGAAAAGGTTATCAGGTTAGGGGAAATGCCTACAGCTGTTCAGCAGCAGGTCCTCATATGCAGATTTTCAGCCCTGCTGAAGCCCCAAGGTCCATGAGCCTTCTGATCATCTTCTTGCATAATTATGACCTGTTGGAATTTGCTTCCAGCAGTTACTACCTATCATTTTTTGGAGAGGTGGTGGTGTTCTAGAATATGACCAAGACTCAAAACTCCCATACTGAGTTTACTAAGACTAATATACCCAAGAGATATAATCACAAATCTAAATTAAGTTTAAATTCATGTATATTTAATACTCACTTAAAGTTTTTTTTTAAATATGGCTATTTTTGCTTTCACTCTGAAATATTATACAATGGAATTCTTGTGATTATTGTTTCATGTGGTTCATGGACCACATATTCAGAATAATATTATGAATGAAGTAATATTCTTTATTCTTTATTATTAATTTGGAAGTTACCTCTTGATCCTTCTCAGTTTGCATTACTTTGGGTTACTGGAAAGAATCAGTGGATATATTCATTCAAGTCGTTCACTTTTTAGTGGAAGAAAAGTGACCTTTAAAGTATTTACATCATATCATTTGAACTGATAGAGTTTACAACATTTTTTTATGTTTTCTTAACTATGTTTCTTTCCTGCTTCATGTTTAATCATTCCCTATCATCTGATATCTCCAGCCATTTAACTCAGCTTTTTAAACTAATTTGGCTCTCTTCTAATATATTTCATTTCTTCTACCTGACTATCCATCAGATTAAGATTTACATTCAGCCATTCTAATCAGTAAATCTTCCCTCACTCTTGAAAACTTGGCAAAACACTCTCCTAACTTGCCCCCTAGCATCTGCAAGGTAATGCATTTGGAGAGCTTCCACTGTACTGACATAACTTTTATTAACACATCAAAAACATTTAGTTCACTTTTGTCTTAGATTAATCCATTATAGTATTGATAACTCTTAGTATGACAAGACTAGAAGAATAAAAGCTTTAAAATTTAATCCCATTCTATAATCAAATGGTAAAAACAATGTTTTAACAAAGACGTATTTAAAATATTTACTTTTTGTTTCCAAATACCTCAGAGGATTTACATGAAGAAAAAAGTTAGCAAAAGTTATAAAGACATTCTTCTAACTTCAAAAGTTACCATTTGCATAATCTTATTTTTATAATAAAATTGGAATAGTGAAGGCACATTTAAAGCTCACATTTCAAAGAATTATTCCTCTCAAAAAAAAAACACAAAACAACAACAAAACCACACCAATAACACAATTTTTGAGGACACCACAATGTGTTTTTCCCTTGGATGAAGGAATTTTATTTAAAATGCAGTTCATGAACTGCTCCTGACTATATTCAATATTCTTATTTCTATCTTTAAATTATACCTTTAAATTTTGAGTGTTCCCATAATTAAAATAGTCATTTTCTCTAGGAATCAAATGTAGAGCATAGTGATTATAGTTAATAAAGCTGTATTGCTAATAGAGAAGTTTCTAATAGAGATTGTAAACATTATCACCGCGAAACAATGCTAATTATGTCACATAATACAAGTTAGTTAATACTATGGTGGTAATCATTTTGCAATAAATATTTTTCAGATACTGAAGACTAGAATGACTCAAATCATTACAAAGGAAAAAAAGTTTATAAATTGGGAAGCCCTTTTGGTATTATATGTAAATTAGGGGAAATTTTTAAAGAGGAAGAAACTATAGTACTCATCACATAGTAATCAACAAATTGTATACCTTAAGTTTTCCCAATGCTATATATCAACTATATCTCAATAAAATTAGAAAAATGATTTTAAAATTGGCATTTCCATAAAAAGAGAAAGTCTAAGGTAAGTGATTTTTACAATTTTAAAAATGCCCATATAGGACTTCTTTTGATTTCTGTACATATGTGAAAAGAGAACATAGAACAAAGACATTGGATGTATCATAATCAGAATGCTCACATGTTTAGAACCATAAGGACACAAGTTTATGATGTGATATTTTTAGTAAGTATAATGTTATACCCCCTCCAAAGATGTCCACATCCTAATCTCTAAAACCTGTGCACATATTTAGATGTCACTTGTCTAATGGGACATTGCAGATGTTATTAAAGTAAGATTTTTCAGGAGGGAGATTATCCTCAATTATGTGGGTCAGCCCAGTATAATCCCAAGTATCCTTATGCAGACTTAAGAGTCAGAGAAAGGGAAGAAGCAGAAGTCAGGGTAGTGTTGGGGTATGTGTACGAGGAATGTAGGCCACCTCTGGAAGCTGGCAAGGAAATAAATTATTCCCCTGAGTATCCAAGAGGAACACAACCCTTGGATTTCTGCAATAAGCACTTTAATTTATGAACATGGTCTCACTAGGAAGTAATGTAAAAGAAAGAATTAATGGGTTATCTAAAATGTATATGTAATTATATCTCACCAAATAAAAACATATCACCATAAATTAAATGTTTATTATATACAATATATATCACACATAATAACATACATGACTGTATAAAATGTTCCTCATTTCAGCTTTCTCTCTGTGTGTCTGCTCTTCTGAATTTTTTGGAGTAATTGGCAATGTGAAGGTGGAATCTAGGAGAAACTTGCGTCAAACACAATGCATATACTTCCAGATGTCTTTTGCCAAGGGCTGTTGGATCTGATGGCAGCACATGAGGTGCACAGCTAGAGGCTCCATGCATCATTTATACTGTATTATATTTATGTTAACCAGACTGAACTTCTGGATGATCACATTGAATAGAATTTCACTGTTTTCTCAACATCTGTTCAAAGAAATTTGCATGGCTACCACGGGTGATAACTAGCAGACAATGCTTCCGACTCTTCAGACCTTTTGCAGTAGATTTTGTACAATGTTCCCTAACTGAATGAGGAGTCTTACTTAAATGTTCTACTCCTGAGGAAAATTCTGTCTCTATGATTATTTCAAAGAATTTTATAATTGGCTTAGGAAGGAAAATATTACCAAATTAGGGGAAACTAAGAGAAAAAAATGGTTGCTAACAGAAACCAAAGGTATAAATGAAAACACAAAAACTTATATATTAGTTATTCTAAGGAGGTTTAGCAAAATGTGGATTGGTTTTTTTTGTTTGTTTGTTTGTTTTGAGTTTTAGTTACTAAGAGAAGTTTTCTAGATAGTTGAAGTGTGCTCATTTATAAACTTAAGAACCATAGTGAATAAAATATTAAACGGGGAGATTAGGATTGGCATGGATTGATTTGATATTGCTGTATGCATAAATATAAAATGTCACATTTTTCTAAAGACATGACCTGAAACTTTTATTTTAATGGTCTGACATTTTACCTTAGGATATCTTGTGGGGTCAAGGAAAGTCTTTTTTTCTAGTTAAATGAAGCTGTTGTTCATTTGGTTTTGATGTCCATTTTTCTAACAATTAGTGATGTTGAACATCTTATCTGCTTTTTGGCCTCTATACATTTCATACATTTGGAAATGTCTCATTCTTGCTTTTGATCTCATAGATACATATGCAGTTTATTTTCCTATATATATGCTGTGTTAGCCTCAATCTGTTGATAATGTTCTTTTTATTTTTAAAACATATTTTAGGTTTTGTTTTTTTTAATGTATTTTTATTTAATTTTTACAGAGAGGAAGGGAGAGGGATAGAAAGTTAGAAACATCGATGTGAGAGAGACATTGATCAGCTGCCTCCTGCATGCCCCCTACTGGAGATGTGCCTGCAACCAAGGTATATGTCCCTGACCAGAATCATACCTGGGACCTTTCAGTCCGCAAGCCGAAGCTCTATCCACTGAGCCAAACCGGATGTTCTTAGATAGGAATGCCCATGGCACTCGCCCGTTGCAATTACTCAAAGAAAGCCCCAAAACATTCTCCCTTCACCACCAGTGCCATCATTACTAAGTACATTCTTACTATGATTGCAGGGTGCACCTCAATTAAACTCTCAGATCACTTGGAAGAACAAGATTTATTACTCATATACCATGGCATATGTAACTTAAAGTCCACATGGTGAGGTTGAAGGTACAGGAAGAGAGATAGGGCCTCTCCCTTAATTAGGGTCAAAGGATGGGGTTACTAGTTGTCCAGGGTTCACTCTTAATAGAGCGATTTAAAGCACAGAGACAAAATTAGGGCAAAGGAAGGGAAAAGCAGAGTCACTCAAGCAGTCAGTTATATAGGTTACCCAGATTTCTCTAGAAGGGGAACCTCATGGGCAGGACAGACTAGTTTCTAGTTGTTTTACTCGATACTGTGCCATATAGCAGGCAATATCTTTATTCAAGATAGAGTTCTTTGAAATGGAAGCCTGTGAAATTCAAAGAGTACTGTCAGGCACTTACATTATAATTAGAAAGCTTAATTTCAGGCATTTAACATATGAAATAACCTCATTTTGATATTTTAAGTATATTGCAATATTCAATTGAAGAACAGTTTGAATGCCCGACATATTTAGTTTTACTTTATATTTCCAGTCTTTTTTGTCAATAATCTTGAGTTTTGTTCATATTCAAAACACCTCATCTGTATATAACAATTTATTTTAGCAGTTATATATCTGAGTTATGTAACTTTTAAAATCTTGAAGAATAAGTGTAATTATTATCTTTCCTCTTAATGGAATTGTGTAGGCAAGGATTCAGACTTGTAGTTAATTTGATAATCCTATATACTAAAAAGCTAATATGCAAATCGACCAAATAGCCGGTGGCTGTGATGTGCACTGACCACCAGGGGGCAGACGCTCAATGCAGGAGCTGCCTCTTGGTGGTCAGTGCACCCTCACAGGGGGAGCACCACTCAGCCAGAAGCCTGGAAGCCTGACTCATGGCTGGCAAGCACAGCAGTGGTGGTGGGAGCCTCTTCTGCCTCTGTGGCAGCGCTAAGGATGTCTGACTGCCAGATTAGCCCCACTCCCCATGGGGAGTGGGCCTAAGCCATCAATCAGATGTCCCCTCTCACATCCTGGATTGCAAGAGGGCACAGACTGGGATGAGGGTCTACTCCCTCCCCAGGGCACAATTTTCGTGTACCAGGCCTCTAGTTTCCTCATAAATAGAAAGCTATGTCAAACCATCACACCTACAATTTCCACAAAATAACAAGAAATAATTATATTTCTATCTGGAATGAGCTTGGGCCTTTTAACAAGCTTCTCCCTCATCACTTTCTCTCCTCAGATAAGAGTGATGCAATTTCAATACTGAGAAATCTGTAACGGTGCCCTCCTTAATGACTTAATTTCTTCCGGGATTGAACATCAGAAAAAAAGAATCTTTTTTTTTTTCTTCCTAATTTTATCTTCCTGTTCTCTCTGGATGATATAAAATATTTTTAATTAGGAGACTTGAAAAACACAGGTTTTAGTGTTACTAGGTGCTATAGAAGGAGTAAGTCCCCAAATTCTTGAATACATTTTATCTCATTTCCTTTATGTTAGTTTTCAAAATCTTATTTTGGGGCTATCATGTATATTTTTCTGAAACTTCATTTAAGAGGGATTCATTACTATTGTTTTGTACAAAATTATATTTGTGTAATATAAACAATTGTTTTTAGTCTTTTATATCCAATAGAAAGCCATCATGTATTTTCTTATTATATCATCATAAAAACATATACATGGTATAAAATACATTGTTAGTCTATTCTTTAATCCAGACAAGGACATTATATAGAGCTAAATGATTCCTTCAAGATTTCTCAGTTATGAGAGTGATGTGTGTGTGTGTGTGTGTGTGTGTGTAGGTTTTCCTCATATTGGGCTTACATTATCATGATGTTTTTAAAATATATGTATTTATATGTCTAAAATACAAAGAAAAAATAAACAGGTAAAATTTATAAAGCCATATAACTCATTTGAAAAAAAAAGACTTATTTTAATGAACAACATTATTCATTTGTGTTGTGTGTATATCTTTCTGTATATACGTGTAAAAGTATTTATTGAAATAATTAGGAATATTATTTTTTACAGCAATAAGCTTTAGGACCAGTATATAAGACATTTTATTGATTTACATCTGCTGAATATGATTTAAAAATAATAGAAAATTAAGAAATTAGTTAAGGAAGAAGTAGGAGAAAATATCACCTATTGGGAACCAGAAGTTCTTTATTAAAGTTACAGCCACTAATATATTCCCATGAGTACAATTAAATATAAAACTAGTCAGAGAGTGGTTGCTAGGTGAAGACCTATTGTGTAAAATAATGAGAAAGGTGGTCATTTAAAAATGCCAGAGAAACTTTTTTGCACAATTTCCCACCATTGTAGCAAATAGAGTGGGACAAAATATAACTAGAAATACTATTCTGTATTTCTAGACAGAGATTAATGGAAAAATAAATCTGTAAATATCACATATTAAGTTTGATAGACTAGTAGTCTTAGTACTATGCAAAAGGAAAGTACTTTAGATAATTCACATTCAATGTAATTTTAAAATATTACCTTATGGTTTATTACAGATAAAATTCTGGTATACTAATTACACAAATTATCATCAAACTAGAGGCCCCATGCACAAAATTCATGCACGGGGGAGGTGGTATCCTTCAGCCCATCTTTCTCCCTCTCCAATCTGGGACCCGTTGAGTGATATCTGACTGGCCGTTTAGGCCCAATCCTATCAGGTAGGATTGGGCCTAAACAGGCAGTCAGACATCCCTCTCACAATCCAGGATTACTGGCTCCCAACTGCTTGCCTGCCTGCCCCTAATTGCCTTCCCCTGTGGGCCTGGTCACCCTTAACTTCCCTCCTCTGTTGACCTGGTTCCTCCCAACTGTCCCTCCCCCCGCTGGCCATCTTGTTGTAACCTTCTTGTGTCCACATGGGGGAAGGATCTTTTGACCACATGGGGGCAGTCATCTTGTGTGTTGGAGTGATCATCAATCTAGATATTACTGTTTTATTAGATAGGATAGAAGCCTGGTGCATGGGTGGGGGCCAGCTGGTTTGCCCTGAAGAGTGTCCCAGATCAGAATGGGTGTTCCCTTGGGGCCTGGGGTGGCCTGGGTGAGAGACCTGTCATGGTTTGCAGGCCAGCCATGCACCCCAGTGACCCAAGCAGAGGCCCTGCTATCTGGGATTTATTTATCTTCTACAATTGAAACTTAGAGTGGAGCCTAGAGTGGAGCCAAGCCTTCTGCTTGCACAGCCATTGAAACTTTTGTTACCTTAAGTGGAGGCCTGGGCCAGCCAGGGTTTGTGGAAAGCTTGGCTTCCTCCATCACCAGGGGCAACCCAAGCCTCCCTCCTTCTCTCTCTGTGGCCATAGCCATCTTGGTTGGGTTAATTTCCATACTCACTCTGATTGGCTGGTGGGCATGGCTTGTTGGTGTAGTGGAGGTATGGTCAATTTGCATATTACTCTTTTATTAGATAGGATAATCTACTTTCATTTTTTTATCAATGGCTCTCTATAAAACAAATAGTCATAAATACATCAAACAAGTGTTATAAAATAATTTTCAATACTGTAAAGTACCATGGGGATTATGTATTAAATAATAGCCCCAGTAAATTCATTTAGATATTATCTTTAAGTTTCCCTCTTGGTCTATGTAACTGACCTACTTCTTATTTTCTCAGTTCTTCCAAATCAGACTTTAGTTGTAAATTAACTGAAATTTAATTACATAATCATATTACATGCAATTATGTTTTTTTCTAATATTATAGAGTGTTAAAATGAACTCTGTTGTACTTGAATATTAAATGTATATTATGCATCAATTAGTTTCAAGCTAAGTTTCAAAATGAGCTAAGTTTTCATAAAATAATTAAACCTGTACTTTAAAAAATGTGTAGAAGAGAAGGCAGTTTTCTCAACGCTAGAGAAAACAATGAAAGGATTCCTCTAGATTAATTATATTTATGTTCTTAATATTACTCAAAAATATAAGCAAGGGTATATGACCTGTAAAATGATAGCAATAAGTCATTTTTAAGTATTGATCTTTTTAGAGTAGGACTGAATTTTATATTACCTGTAAAATGGAATAACTATATATTTGGATACTTTATTTTATTTTTGTTTTTTGAACAAATCCAGTTGAAAGTCTTCTAATTACCACTTCATTTAATGGACACTTTTCTTTTTTATATCATTACCTGGAAAATTTCTCTGCTTATTTAGTACAGTGGTACCTTGAGATACAAGTTTAATTCGTTCTGTAACCTTGAGGAGTGGGAAACTATGAGACACTTGAGTTGCGGTAAACTGGTGGGTCGTGTGCAGCTGGCCCATCCACACAATTACTCCTATCTCAAATGTTGCTCATATTTCAAAGGAAAAATTGCTCGCTCGACGGCTCATATCTCAAAAATCTCGTATGTTAGGGCACTCGTATCTCGAGGTACCACTGTAGTATATGCCATTTCAACTTCATTTTCTTTAAAAAAAAATACATTTTATTTTTTACAGAGAGGGATAGAGAGTTAGAAACATCGATGAGAGAGAGACATTCATCAGCTGCCTCCTGCATGCCCCCCCTGGGAATGTACCTGCAACTGATACATGCCCTTGACCGGAATCGAACCTGGAACCTTTCAGTGCACAGGCCGACACTCTATCCACTGGGCTAAACCGGTTTTGGCCAACTTAATTTTTTTTCCCATGCCTTCTCAAATACTTTGCAGTCTGATCTTTGTTCTTATTCTTCCTCAAAGCATCTCTTGATGAAATCATCCATGACATTTACCATGCAAAATCTGAGGGTCCATTCTAAGACCACAATTTACTGAACCTGCTGCCAGTACTTCAAATTGATCACTTCATTCTTTCTGAAAAACTGCCTTTTCCTTAATTTTCATGTCACTTTTTTTATTGTTAATTTATTTTATTAGTTTATACTTCTCAGAATTCATTCCTGGATCCTGTTAATTTTTGAACTTTAAAATTTTGTCTATTCCCTGGGCACAGTCCTAGCTCCTATTCTCTACCAAAGTTCTTTCACTGGCCTCTTTTATTAGCAAATGAGAGCCCAGTGCATGAAATTCATGCAAGAGTAAGCCTTCCTTCCCCCAGCTGCTGGCACCGGCTTCTCTCTGCCCACCGGCAGGCACACAGGACCCAGGCTTCCTTCGCAGAGGGAGGCCCAACTCACTTGCTGTAGGCAGCTTTGTGGAAATTGTTGAGTCTCCTGATGGATTACCCTGTCAGCTGGTGGCATGGGCCTCCCTCTGTAGGGCGATCATGGGGCAATGGCTGGGTTCCCAATCGCATCACACCTGGTCTGCCTTGGCTGGCCTGGTGCCAGTGGGTGTCATAGTGTGGTCCCAGATGGTCCTCCAGGCGGTTGTCTGGATGGTCATTCCACTGTTAGGCCATTTGGTCTATGTGCATATTACACTGTAGGATCTGAGCTGATGAAAGACAAGTTTTTAGCTTTATCCAGAACCTCTGGCTAGAAATCCAGACACAATTACCACTTCCAAATTCAATTTTCATATAAATGCTGAATAGCAGCAAATATAACATATCCATTAATAAGTGTTCTGGTATTTCCAACTCCATACTACCCCATGACCAAACCTGACCACTGTTGACCACATCCACTGCAACCACTCTAGACAAAGCTACTACAATCTCTTTCCTAGAATATTGACAAAGCAGTAACTCACCTCTTGCTTCCACTTTTGCCTTGCTCTAAGCATCTACTGTCCACACATTACCCAAAGGATTATGTTTAAATGTGCCAGATTTGGTCACTTCTCAGCTCAGAATCTAGTGGATGCTCTTATTTATATGTATAAAACCTTAATATACAAATAGTCTGAATGGCAGAACAACTGAACAACCAAACAACCAGTTGCTATGGCATGCACTGACCACCAGAAGACATGCTCAAAACCTGGTGAGCATCAGCAGCAGGTGGCAGAGCATGAAACATGGCAAGCATCAGCCATGGCAGGATGGTGAATGGGGGTGCCAGATCAAGGTGGGATGCCAATCACTGTCATTGGGGTGAGTCTCTGGTGGTTACTGAAAATTCTTTGCTCCCACATGCCATGGTCCTGCCCGGTGCCCACACCTGTTGCCAATGCTGGAGCCACCACTCGCACCTGCTACTGGTTCCAGGCACCAGCCCTCATTGCTTGGTGCTCTCAGCAGATGTGAGCAGTGGCTGCCGGCCTCGATTGCCCGTAGCCTTCTCCACTTCCCCCAGCTGCTGAGCTGCAATTGGGGCAGCAGCCACCGCTGGCACCCACTGCTGGAGCTGGCCCCAATTGCTCCATGCCATGTGTGTGAGTGTGGCCAGTGCCATCAGCGTGTGGGAACTGCAGTGAAGGGAATGGGGCTGCTGGCAGAGAGGGGACCAGGGGCCGTGGTGGGAGAGGCTGAGTGGGGGTGCAGAGGATGGGCCGAGAACTGCCCCTGTGCCTACCTTAGCCTCATAGACCATAGTTCCTTTCAAGGTGCATGAATTCATGCACTGGATCCTTAGTATTTAGAATAAAGTCCAAAAATCATTAACATTTCTCCAAACCCATATGTAATCTTGATCTTTTCCTCCCTGTCATCAGCTCTTTCAACTACCCCTATTTCTCAATGTGCATCATCTACTAGTATAGTGACATTTCCTTGGTTTCCAGCCTTAAATCACATTTTTCTTAATGTTCTTTGCAAAAACAAAGGAGAGGTCAGTCTTCAAATATATAACATGGATGTGGGAAAATATTTTAAATCTATATTAAGCTGTGAGGCAAAGGAAGGATAACTACGATTGAGGAATACTAGAATAGTTCCAATCTTTCTAGGTTAATATAAAAATAAAATAAAATAAATAAAACAGAACTTAAAATGGTTATAGAAAAAAACTGTTGAATATTAATATCATTGTTTATACTCACAACCATAGACACATGCACACACAGATACAGGCATACACTATATTCACATATACAATTGAAAATGCAGTTATCAATTCGTGTTAGTATTATATATACTTAATTTTACCAAACGTGGTTCTAAATAGTGGTGGGTAACTTTTGTCATTTTTTCCAGATCTTCTTTTTGTCTTGAGAAAGATAATAGGGTGCAACCAACTCATATCTTGGTAAATAATCATGTTATTAATTTTTCCTCAACCTCTCCAATTTGTGTACTTGATTTTTATTTGGCTATAACCTTTACTAAAATATAATTGTTAAAATGGATACAGACACTGAATCATTATGGGTATTTGCTAATATTTTATTTTAGAACTTTATATATTTTCATAAGTAATATTTATCATAGCATCCACTTCAGAACTATGAAGAAGGTTATCCATTGATTGTTTTTAAGAACTTCTTATTTAGCCAGTTCAGAAAGCTGAACCATTTTTTAGACTTAGAGGAAATGCTTTAAACTTGTGTTTGTGGATATTTAACTTTGACCAGATAGAGGAGAGTTAAAGTATCTGTATTTGTATTTTTCTCAGCTAATTATTGACATGATTAAGAACCAGTCTAAAGGCATCATAAAAGCCATATGCCAATCTATTTGAAATGATTAGCATGATAGTCAACAGCTGTTACATACACCTGCCAAAGCATGTCCTAACCATGAGTTCTCCTACTTTGGTTTCAAAAGTAGAACAAAAATTTCTGTGCTGTTAATGGCATTTGATATATTAATTTTTTTTTAATCTTCACCCAATGACATGTTTATTGATTTTAGAGAGAGGGGAAAAGAGAGAGAGAGATCAGATGATTGTCCCCCATACACATCCTGACCAGGGTTAGAAACCAAAACTTAGGTGTGTGCCCTTACCAGGAATTGAACCTGCAATCTTTCTGTGTACAGAATGATGTTCTAACCAACTGAACCACAGTGGCCAGGGCTGATATAGTCTTAACATTTATTATGGTTTCTTCAGTAATTCAAATTATGGTAATTCTGAGGTGAGAAATATGCATTCCCTTAAAATTCTAAATATTAATGGTAGAATTATAGATATATTTTTGTGTGAGATTATGATATGAGATTTCTCCTTCAATCAATAATGAGGTAAATAATAATAATATTTTTCTAATTATGAGCCAGCCTCTGCCCACAATATACTCAAATACCTGTTTTACAACTTATTTGAAAATCCCTTTCAAATTGTGTTTGATGATCTTTTGTTTAGGATTTTCACAAATATCTCTATATATAAAAGCCTAAACAACCATTACTACCAAATGACCTGAATGCCTGGAACGACAGGTCGATCAGTTGCTATAATGTGCACTAACCACCAGGGGGCAGACTCTTAACACAGAAGCTGCCCCCTGATGGTCAATGTGCTCTCATAGCCAATCTCCAATGGCCCCTCCCACCAGCCAACAAAGCCCCCCCCCCCCAATAGGCCTCAAATAGGGGGTTGGCCAGTCAACCTCCTGGGGCACCTCCCCCTGCCAGCTGTTCTCCAATAGGCCTCCATCACTGGCCAGGCTGAGGGAGCCCACTGGTTCACAAAATTGTGTACCAGGCCTCCAGTATTTTATAAATCAGATTAGCCTATTATTTTTCTTCTTTTCTATAGTCCTTCTGTACTTTGGGCATTGATTTTATAAAAGCCTCATAATATTCTAAGTAAGACTTTTTTTAAAAATATTCCCTGAAACATTTAATGACATTTTAGTGATCTTTTCTTTGACTACTGTAAAGATTATACTTGTTAAAAAAAAATCTGGCTTGCTTTGTGTATGTGGGTATTTTCCCCTTTTATTTTTGGTAGGAGGAAGCTTGCAAATGATTCAATGACAATAGTTAAATATATAGAAATATACTATTTCTTCCTGAGTTAGTTTTAATATTTTCTATTTTTACATATTTGCATATTTCCAAGTTTATTGGCATACATATGTTTATGTTTCCATTTTAACATGTTGCATCTGTAATTGTATGTATTTCCAAAATACTTTTTGTTTAATCCTCACCTGAGGATATTTTTTCCATTAATTTCAAAGAGAGTGAAAGAGAAGAAAGAGGGGGAGAGAGAGAGAAACATCCACATGAGAGAGAAACACATTGATTGGTTGCCTCCCACACTGGCCCCTGGAACAGAGGTAGGGATGGAACCCTCCACTCTTATGTCTTGAAGCCAATGCTCTAACCACTGAGAAACCTGGCCAGGGTTCCAAAATGCTTTTTAATCAATAACTAATAATCATTTCTGAGATAGGACATGTGAGTATTTTCTGGGAAAGATGGAGTGAAAAAAAATCATAGATTTCTGTAAGTACGTGATAATGAGATGATGGAGCAATTGAATGAGATGCAGTGATGAATCGCAGGTGTTAAATGTCTGTGAGTGTGAGCAACTTTAAAAGTGAGGTCACCCAAGGCAGGAAAGAGGTGGGTAGCATAATTTGATTTGGGGCACTTCAAATAAGTTACTTTTTTCAAAATATCAGTAAGGAAGATATAGATATATCCTCTAATTTCAAAATCTAAAGTCAAAATGTCTGACCCTAGTCTTTACACATAAATATTTTAATAAAATTCACACACACACACATACACACACACACACACACACACACACACACACACACACACACACACACCATACAGAATATGGAAGTGGGAGAACACTTTGTGCATTTGGTTCATTATATTTCTTTAATCAACCAAAGCCCAAGTTGTCAGAAAATTGATTATACAGTATCATCTTTTGAAATTCTAAGTGCTAAGTATATTTTGCAGGGGTCATTACTTAGTCTGCTACTATTAAATATTTTTAAAATTAATGAGTGGGGTGATGAACCGGAGTGTATTTTTATTAAGTTTGCTGATGACACCAATTTGGTAGGACAATTAGCACATTTAAAAACTGGATTAAAACTCAAAATGACCTTGATGAGTTGGAGAAGAGCCTGGATATAAACAAGATGAAGTTGATTAAGTTTATGTGCTCTAATTCATATAGCCTATTTCACATTTACAGTGGCCAAAGCATTATGCAACTCTGATCAGAACTTTTAATCAGAAACATTTGAATGATCTATCTTCATTGCAGTACAGTCACAGCAGATGTGAAGTCAAGATTTTTGTGCATCCAACTGGCATAAAAACTAAGTTATTAGTTAAATCAAAATGATGTTGCTGCCAGGGTTCCTTAAGGCATGAACCAAGGCTTTGATGAAAATATATCTACCAAAATCACTTAGGACGCATCAATATTTCCAAGCTGAGAAAAGAAATATTATTGGGGAAGTCAAACCTGCAATGTAAGCTGGCAATGGTGTTAAGAAGGAAAACAATGGTAAACGCATGACTGTATGAAACTTGGATACGAGGTTTTAAAATATATTAACTACTTCACATTTTGGAGAGAATTTCTATAATTGAATTATCATGTCAAGACTTAGAAAAATGGCCGGAAACCGGTTTGGCTCAGTGGATAGAGCATCGGCCTGCAGACTGAAAGGTCCCAGGTTCGATTCCGCTCAACGGCATGTACCTTGGTTGTAGGCACATCCCCAGTAGGGGGTGTGCAGGAGGCAGCTGACTGATGTTTCTCTCTCATCAATATTTCTAACTCTCTATTCCTCTCCCTTCCTTTCTGTAAAAAAATGAATAAAATATATTTTAAAAAAAGAAATAGCTGTGAATAATTATACACTTCAGAGTTAATGCTCTTATTAACACCTTTTCTCTTTAAAGGTGTTTAAAATGTTGGGTTGAAGGTCTATAATGAGAATCTCACACATGTATTAAATTTTAAGGACAAAGTTTTCATAAAAAAACAGAAATGCTGTCAATATCCTAAATCTCACCTATAATATACTTTCTCTGATCAATAGATCCAAGGTTAAGAAACATAAGGATTGTCTTCTCAATATGTATGTTTTCAGGATATTTCTATTTTTTTTCTAATTCAAAGATTTATTACTTGGGGTGGTTTTAGGTTTATAAACTTTGTACACAAGTACAGAGAGTTCCATAGCCGCCTCCTCTCAACTAGTTTTCCTATCATTAACATTTTGAATTAGCATAATACATGTGTTAAAATTGATGAGCTACTAATGATATATTCTTGTTAACTGAAGTCCATAATTTACTCTTTGTGCTGTACAGTTTTTTGGTCTTGCCAACTGCATAATGGCATGTATTCAACATCACAGTATCATACCAAATAATTTTACTGCTTTAAAAAATTTTGTATCAATTTATTCATATTTTCTTCCCTTTCCCCAATCCCAGCAACAGCTAGTCCTTTTATTGGCTTTACAGTTTAGACTTTTCCCAGAATGTCATGTAGTTGGAATCATTCAGTATATACTTTTTTCAGACTGCCTTTTGTTAATTAACTGTATACGTTTACATTCCTCCATATTTGTTCATAGCTTGATAGCTCATTTCTCTGTATTTATGAATATTCCATTGTATGGATGATCCTGTATGTTTAGCCATTTATCTATTGAAGGACATCTTGGCTGTTTTCAATTTTTGGCAATCCTATTTAATAAAGAGGGAATATGCTAATTGACCATCACTCTATCACAAAGATGGCTGCACCCACAGCTGAGGCCAAGTTCCCATAAGAAGCCTTAATAAGCAGTCAGCAGGGACCTGAGGCTACACCCTCCCCCACCCCCATAGGGCTTGACAGGGGACCTCAGGCCATACTTCCCACCCAGCAGGGCTTGACAGGGGATCTCCAGGTGCAACTTTAGTACTGAGTTGGGGAAACTCAGGCCATGCCCCCAACCCAGTGGGGCTTGATGGGGGACCTGAGGCTGCACCCTCCTGCTGGTGGGGTTTGATGGGGGGACCTCAGACCACACCTCCCACCTTGGCAACAGGCCAGGGGACCTCAGGAAATGCCCCCACCTGGCAGGGCTTGATGGGAGACCTCAAGGTGTGCTCCCCGTCCTGGTGCTGGGCTACGGGCCCTCAGGCCATGCCCCCTGCCCCAGCATTGGGCCTGGGGACCTGAGGATGTGCCCCCCCTGCCTGGCGGGGACCTCAGGTCATGCTTTCCACTCTGCGGGGCTTAACAGGGATCCCAAGGTGTGTTTCGCATATGGATGCTGAGCTAAGGGACCTCAGGCTGCTCCCCCCGCCCCAGCACCAGCTGGGGAGCCTCAGATCACGCCTTCCACCAGGTGGGGCTTGATGGGGGACCTCAGGCCATGCCTCTCACCCAGTACTGAGCCAGGGGACCTAAGGCTGCAAACCCCTGCCTAGCTGGGCTTAACTAGGGACCTCAAGGTGCACCCCCAGTGCTGGGTCAGGGGAACTCAGGCAGTACCTTCTGCCCCAGCATGGGGCCAGGGAACCTGAGGCTGCAAACCCCTGCCTGGTTGGGCTTGACAGGGGACCTCAGGACACAACCCCTGCCCCAGCACCAGGACAGGGGACCTGAGGCCACTTCCTCCACTCAGCAGAGCTTCATGTGGGACCTCAAGATGCACTTCCTGCCCCAGCACAGGGCCAGGGGACCTGAGGCTGTGCCCTGGCTGGCGGGGATTGACAGGGGACCTCCAGGTGACATCGATCAGCTGCCTCTTGCACACCCCTTATTGGAGATGTGCCCGCAACCAAGGTACATGCCCTTGACCAGAATCGAACCTGGGACCTTTCAGTCTGCAGACCGATGCTCTATCCACTGAGCCAAACAGTCTTGGTGGAAAGCCATTTTTAATTGCTGATATTCATAGGATATTGGGAAGTGGTTAAATACAAATAAGAATTAGAGAAATTTTGTGTGATAGAACTGTTCTAGATCATGATGTGATAGTGATTAAATGATTGCAAATATTTTTTTAATTTATCAAATTGTACACTGATTGTTGATTGAGAATGCATGAAAATCATATTTCAATGAAACCTAAGAAAAATAAAGAGGCAATCATCTAAAGTCATCTCATTATACAGGTAAAATGCTTGGCATTATTCTATACGTTTTTCTTTGGTAAGTGCTATGACATGTGATCATTATTCATTATCATGTTTCCAAGAATAATCTAGGTAATCAGTGGGTATAAAATTCCTAACATAAACTTGGCTGTGCTTTCAGTTAACAGTCTCTCTAAGAGGCTCATTCTATTCTAGTGACACACACAAACTGCATTATTTTAGTGTATTCTAAGTAAGATTCTAGACTCCAATTTGAATTTTATTTTGAGCCATACTTGGTGACTATGTTTGTTTGTTTTCACATATTTAGGCCCTACACAATTTTGTATCTTGTTCTACATCCCATAGCAGGCACTGCTTCTACATATCTAACATTTAGAGAAACCTATAATTTACCTTTAAAATTCTTCTTTTCCAAAGGATGTCTATACACAAAGTTTATCTTACTTTCTAGTAGGTTGAATGCATAAAAATGGGTTGCTATAATACAATCAAAAGGTAATCTGTATTTAATAAATTATGTGATTTAAAAAATTCTACATTTCAGAAATGACAAATAATATGTTCTTCAAAATTATATAGAGAATAAAACCATTATTCTACTTATAATTTCTACAACATAAGAAGAAAATCAAATGCAGAAACATTAGACATCTGATGTATGGTAAATATCTGAAAAACAATATGTTTGTCATTTTTAAGTGATTGTAAATGATCATTTCCTCTTACCACCTCTCTTACTTTTACTTCCTCACTCATAAAAGTGCCCAGGTAGTCATTAATGGCATAACTTAAAAAATTAAACAACTTAATATGGAACAATATTGTCAAAATTCAGTATCTTTAAAATTCTAGGGCTAAAGATACATTCTATTGGATATCATACACACACAAAAAAATTATACTTTCATATATATATATGCCTAAAGGACCATTATGATGGAACAACCAGAATGGCCAATCACTATGATGTGCACTGACCATCAGGAGGCAGACACTCAACACAGGACCTGCCCCCAGCTTGCAGGCCTGATCACCTGATCCGGCCCCCAGAGCTGGTATGGGGTGGGGGGGGGGGAGGACGGGGTGTGTGTGGCTGTTGATGAGGGAAGTGGCAAGGGAAGGCTGAGGGGAGGAGGCAGGCAACCTGATCTACCCTGACCACCATCCAGGTCTAGGAACCTGGCCCATGCATGAGTTTCATGCACCAGTGTCTAGTTGCCTAATAATAAGTTGCATTGGGTCCCTGAAAGTGGGAAAATTCTTTTTGCTCTTTGGATGATAACTCAGTAGAACTTTCAGAAAGATCAAATGTTTTTCAAAGTATTGGTTTTTGTCACAGAATTCGAAATAACAGTTCCCCTGGGGCAACTGTAAAGACACTGTCAGTTTTTTGTGTGTTCCCTCCAACACCTTGTGATGTGCTGTCTCTTGGGAAATGCATGTGCTTTACTTGCTTTTGAAATGATTTACTTTGGACTAATAAATATTATTGTATAAAATTCAAGGTGAAATGATTTCTGATGGATAGCTTAGGCTTCAAATTTTTAAAGTTTTGGATATAAACTAAGAGTATTTAGCTAATAAACAATATAAAAATAACATTAGAAATCTTTATTAATAAACCAAATTATTTTATTCAGTTTAAATCACTGTTGTCATTGTGTACTTTACCAAGAAAGATAGATATCAATGATTTTATCTTCAACAAATATGTGATGGTAAAAATAAACTCAGAGTTATTTGATAAAGTAAATTCTATGCTTTGACTAAGCTAAAACAATAGTCAAAAGCACGAGTAACAAATTCAAGACAATAAAAAATACATACATATATATATATATATATATATACATATATAGTCTTTAATATCTAAATTTAAAGAGTTAAACAGGTTTCATAATTTAGGTAAGTTGTTATACACAGATAGCTCTAGAATTATTGATATATTTTGAAATATGGTTAAAATATGTAGGTACTTCATATGCTCATATAAACACAACTATACACAATGACACTCAAACTCACAAAGTCCAAATTTCATAAAAATGCCAAAGATCTGACATGGGGACATTTACAATGCACTTGCCATTTAATTTCCTCCTCATTACAACACTGCAATGCATGCACTCTTTTACCCATTTAACAAATGAGGGCACTGAGATTTATTGGTTAAATAGCATGTGCAGTCTTATAAGTAGAAAAGTTGTCTTTCAATCCAGATTTGCCTTTTTCTAAAGCTCATATCACATTTACCCCGCTGCAGATGTTTATTTAATGACAACACAATGTATAAGTGGGCAACTGAAACAAAAGCCCTCTAGTAGAAGCTAATGTGGTTAGCAAAATCTTTCATCCAATTTTATCTCCCTGATAAAGAGTTCCAAGTAACATTCTCTCAAAATAGAAATGTTCAGTGACTTTGTTCTCCTCTATATGATCTTCAGCATTTATGAATTTTAAAATAGCAATGTTCGCACAATCTCAGCATAGCTGCCATAACCACTAAACTTTCGGTTTCCGGTGTTCATTAGAGTATCCATCTAAATACTTTCCAAGACAGCATTTTATGACTGATTTGATTTTACTAAAGATACAAATCAAACTGAGATCAATATATAGACCCAAAATTATCACAATTCAACTGATTGTTTTCAAGTAATCTTGCTAAACTTAGTTAACTCTGTCATGCTAAATGAATTCTTTAGAATTTTTTTATTTATAAAGAACATATCACTTGAAAATAGAGATTATCTTACTTCTTCCTTTCAATTCAGAAATTTTGATGCCTTCAATTTTTTCTAATCAGCTTTTAATATATATAGTTTACAGTTTACAGATGTTGCCCATTTTCTTCCCTTTGCCCCCCTCAACCCAGTCCCTACCCTCCCTCCCCATTTTTGTTTGTGTCCATGGGCCATGCATGAGGCATGCATATAAGTATAGATTGTGTCCATGGGCTATGGATATAAGTATGCATACCTTCATTTTAATGTTTAATTGCACTGTCTAAAAACATCAATAAATTTGGGATAGAAATTGAAAGTGGATATTTTTGCTTTGTTTCTTTGGGGAAAGAATTCACTCTTTCACTATGAAATATTAAGTTAATTGTGGGTTTTTTTGGTTGTATGTCATGTTTGGGGTAGTTATTTGTCATTAGTTTGAGAAGTTTTATTCTAGATTTCAGTTTTTATCATGAAAATGTTTTAAATGTTGTCAAAAAATATTTTTCTCTATCTATTGAGATGATCCTGTATTATGTTTCTTTATTCTATTAAAATACTATATTCTCCTGGTTAATTTTCAGATGTTAAACCTTTCTTGCATTGCTGTGATAAATTATATTAGACTGGAGGCCCAATGCATGACATTCATGTAAGGGGTTTGGCCTTCATAGCCATGGCTACTTGCCTCGGCGGCCCTCGCAGCCCCAACTTCATCCAGAAGGTCATCTGGAAGGACGTCTGGAAGGTCTTTAAGCTGTCTGGTCTAATTAGCATATTACTCTTTTAGTATTATGGACTAGGGGTCCAGTGCACAAAATTTGTGCACAGCGGGGTTGGGAGGTTCCCTTAGGCCCAGTCTGCACCCTCTCCAATCAGGGATTAGATCTAAACCGGTAGTCAAACATCCCTCTTACAATCTTGGACTGCTGGCTTCTAATTGCTCATCTGCCTGACTGCCTGATTGCCCCTAACTGCCTCTGCCTGCCTGCCTGATCTTGCCCCTATTAATTCTCCTCTGCCAGACTGATGTCACCCCTAACTGCCCTTCCTGCTGACCTGATCGCCCCTAATTGCCTCTGCCTCAGCACCCAACACTATGACTTTGTCTGGAAGGAAGTTGGATGTCTGAAAGATGGCCGGTCAACCCGGTCTAATTAGGATATTACCTTTTTAGTAGTATATATTATATAGGATTGGATTGCTTAAATGAGGGGTGGGGGTGGGGAAGCTTTGTTCAGCAGGAGGATATGTTCTCAGCAGACAAAAACACATAATCCCTATAACTGGACTGATAGCTAGCGATATGCACTATACTACAAAACTGGTCATGAAAAAAAATTGAACCACTTACTTACACCTTACAACAGATAGCTGTTGCCCTTAAAACACTCCCTCAGCCCCCAACTTAGGTTCTTTCTTCCCAGTTCACCCAGATTAGGTACTGATTGGTAAATTTCTCTGCCAGCCAGTGTCAAAAGCTCCACCTCCTAGGCACTTCAAGCAGATTTGGTTCTGATTGATCAGTTTCAATGCCAGTCAGCATCTCTGGGCCTATCCCTGGGCCTGATCAAAGAGGCAAGCTGATCAGCATTCTCTGAGGAGGCCCAGAGAAAAACAGAGTTGTGGCTGCTGTCAAAGCCAGGAGAGAAAGAGAGAGGCAACCGCTGATCAACAGCTGCTATGGAGGTTGGAGATCAGACCCTACTTCTCTCTCTCGGCCTGATCAGCAGCCCCCTCGGCAGTCAGTGCTGGGTCGCTTCAGTCAATGTTGGGTCAGTCACCACAGCAACCCAGCACTGACTTCCGGTGTTTGGTTGAGCCTTAGTCCTTATTGAACCTAGCTCTTTATATATTTAGATGGAGTATAATATATTTCCTCTGTTGTTGGATTTATTTTGCTAAAATTCTGGAGAGGGTTTTTGTAACCCTATCTAATAAAAGAGTAATATGCAAATTGACTGTGCCTTCGATACACCCACAACCCACGGCCACCAAGCAATCAAGAGCAAGTATGCAAATTAACCCAACCAAGATGCCTACAGCCACAGAGAGAGCAGGAGGGAGGCTTAGGTTGCCCATGGCGATGGAAGAAGCCAAGCTTTCTGCACACACTAGCTGGCGGAGGCCTCCACTTGAGGCAACAAAGTTTCAATGGCTGCCACCACAGAGCAAGCAGAAGGCTTGGCTCTGCTCCCTTCTACAAAGTTTCAATTGTAGAAGATAAATAAATCCTAGATACCAGGCCTCTGCTTGTGTCACTGGGGGGGTGTCCAGCCTGCTAACCACCACAGGCCCCTTGCCCAGGCCACCCCACACCCTTAGGAAATCCCCACCCTGATCTGGGACACCCTTCAGGGCAAACCAGCTGGCTCCCACCCATGCACCCGGTCTCTATCCTATCTAATAAAAGAGTAATATGTAGATTGATCATCATTCCAACACACAAGATGACTGTCCCCTTGTGGTCAAAAGATCCTGCCCCTATGTAGAAACAAGATGGCCACCACAAGATGCCCAGCAGGGGAGGGCAGTTGGCAGGGATCAGGCCTTCAAGGGAGGGCAGTTGTGTGTGTTCAGGCCAGCAGGGGAGGGCAGTTGGGAGGGACCAGGCTGCAAGGAGTGCAATTGGGGATGATCAAGTCTGCAGGGCAGAGCAGTTAGGGGTGACCAGGCCAGCAGAGGAGGGCAATTGGGAGGAACTACGCCTGCAGGGGAGGCAGTTAGAGGTGACCAGGCCCACAGGGGAGGACAGTTAGGGATCAATCAGGCTGCCAGGGGAGTGTTTAGGGGGTGATCAGGCTGACAGGCAGTAGTGGTTAGGGGCAATCTGGAAGGCAGGCAGTGAGCAGTTGGGTGCCAGCAGTCCTGGATTGTAAGAGGGCAGTCGGATATCCCTCAAGGGGTCCCAGATTGGAGAGGAAGCAGGCTCCCCTCCCCCCAGCCCTGTGCACACATTTCATGCACCTGGCCTCTAGTTATAGATATATAAAGGATACTGGTTCATAGTGCTTTTTATTGGTTGAATGTTTGTCTGGTTTGGTATTAAAGTAATATTGACTTCATCAATTTGTTTGGAATTGCTTTCTTATTTTCCATTTCTGGGAAGAGTTTTGAAGAATTGGTATTGATTTTCTTTAACTCTTTGATAGAATTCATCTATGAAACAATTTAATTTTTCTTTATTGATTTCACTTGTAGGAAGTTAAGTTACTAATTTAATCTTTATACTTATTACAGATTAACTCATATTTTCTCTTTCCTTTGGTTAATATTTGTTTTCTTAAAATTTTGCTCATTTTATGTAAGTTATTTAATTTTTTAGTGTTGGAATATTCTTCTATGATTATTTGTATTTTTATCATAATTTTTGTTTCTGAATTTGGTAATTTGAGCCTTGTCTCTATTTTTCTTGGCAGTGTATCTAAGGTGTGAAAATATTGTTTATTTAAAAATTGTTATTTATTTATTTATTATTTTTTATTTTTCATTTAACTTATTTTGTCTCTTATTTTTATAATTTCCTTTCTTTTACTTGTTTTGGGTTTAGTTTTCTATAATGTGTTTTTTAATTTCTTAAGCTTGAAGGTGAAGTTATTTATATGAGATCCTTTAAAAAATAGGCATGTTGCAGTTGTAAATTTTCCTCTTGAGTAGTGCTTTAGCTGCATCTCACAAGGTTTTCTATGTTTTATTACCACTTTCAGTTATGTCAAAATCAATAATTTATTTTGTGACTTATTTTGATATTTAGCAATGTAATTTAAATTTTCACTTCTGTAAAATTTCCAATTTTCCTTCTGTTTTTAGATTTCTAATCTTGTGCTATTGTACTAAGATAATGTACCTTGGATTACTAAAATTGTAAAAAATGTAGAGTACAGCAGGGTAGGTATAGGATAGCCATTCTCATCCCAAGAAGGGAAAACGGGATGCTTGAAATGGTCCTGTGACCCATGTAATTCTAAAACTCAGTAGGGAAAATTTCATGGATTCTGAGACTTGAGAGCAATTCCCTGTGGCCCTGTCCTCCACCCTCTGGGCCCTCCAGATGGTAGCCCTGCTCTCTCAGCCTGGGGAGGCCTCATTGGGCAGCTCGGCCTCTGTGCCAACAGCTTTGCCCCCTGGACTCTGCTTTTGTGTTTCTGTGCTCCTCATTATCTTAAGAGCCTAGAAGGATCATCACCTTGTATACACTTGTAGCTATTCTTTCCTTCCTTAACTCCTTGGCTTAAATTTCTCTCAAGTGTTATTTGAAATAACAATATATGTGACCATAGATTTCTGTGATAAAGTATTTAGCCTACATTTTATCAGACGTTCTTTGTAAAGATTTACCCTTTATATAGAACAGTTTATATACCATCAAGTTACCTAAAATTTCTGTCAAAAAAAACCAGAACATATAACACAGATATTATACTTTCTTTTCTAAAATACCTATTTAGCTAAACATTATTTGTTGAAAAATATGCTAAGAAAGAAGAAAATAAAATAAAGAAGGCCTGAGTTCTAAGTATAATATACTGAATCACTGAAATTGTAAAGGTCACAGGTTTATTATGGGAATAAAGGAAATATATTATTATTTATGTTGATGAAATGCTCTGTAAAATGAGATTATTATAATTTTGTATATCTTTTACAAAATTGCAGTGTTAGTATAATAACAATAAAATGATTCTAACAGCTTCAAGACAGACATGTGAAATTTCTACTAAAAACCATCATTACTTTTTCTTTAAAACAAGTATGAATGTGATTCAAAAGTGACTGCATTGATTAATATATGCCACATCTCATTATGTAAAATGTTTGTTTACTAGCCTTTCTTATAGATCTGTTAACCTTTCCCGGAACTGATCTTTCTATAATTTGTATTTCACAATGATACATGTGAAATATCGTTTAATTGTACCATTGAGCATGGAGGAGTTTTCCAATCCTGGGTAAGTGTAATATGTAGGTAATTAGAATAAAAGGCTTTGCATTTGTTCTCTGTTGTAAACTGCCTAAGCAATTGCTCTCACTGCTTTTTGTGTTGGAACATATCAGTTTCAAAAGAAAGCCTGATTTAAAGAAAAAATGCAAAATCAACTATCAACTAAGAGAGGTTGGATATGAGAAGGAATATTAAAATGCCCAGCTAGTTGCTAGTTCAATGGAAATAAATTCAATCTCTAGAGACATTCATTATGATCTAATACTGCAGCCTTCTGCTCAAAGTGCATCATTGCAGTAACAGCCCTGCCAAATGTTCCCTGCTTTCACTTACACCTAATAATACTGATCAAATGTCCCTTCCAGTATCGCCCAGAAATATGCACATGTGCATATTGGAAACTTTGACTTTAAAACAAATGACACTTTCAATGGCAACTCATTTGGCAAACCACTGGAAGTTCTGAAAAATATCAATAACTAGGTTGAGTATATCACATATGCTGAATATGCATTTTTGATACCACATACTTTATATATTTTATTGATTTTTTTTTTTACAGAGAGAAAAGGAGGATAGAGAGCCAGAAACATCGATGAGAGAGAGACATCGATTAGCTGCCTCCTGCACACCCCATATTGAGGATGTGCCTGCAACCAAGATACATGCCCTTGACCTGAATCAAACCCAGGACTTTTCAGTCCCCAGGCCGACGACACTCTATCCACTGAGCCAAACTGGTTTTGGCGATGCCACATACTTTAAAATGGATAAAAGTTCATTCATATATACTTACCCTGATCAATTCACTGCCTCCTTAATCAGAGATACACTATCATAACTACTAGGAAAGGAACTCTGTGAATTTATACAAATAGGTATCTCAGGTATCAAAAAAAAAACAAAAAATAAAAATAACAAAACAAAACAAAACAAAAAAAACAACCCACAAGTGTTGGTTTAGTTACAGTTCCTGAAAAAGATAATCTTGGAGTAGCACAATTTAGAACTCAAGATTGAGAAAATATACATTTTCTCACCTAGTCATATAAAAAGAGAGATTGTGATCACTTGGTTTTTATTTTGTGGGCAAAAATGGGCCACATACTAACCTGATTTATTCAAGAAAGGCCTGTATGGCTGTGGGAACCTCTTTCCACATCCCACGTGGTTCAGGGTTCCCGGTTCAGGGTTCCAGTTCTGAAGGAGGCCGCACGCAAATGAAATGAGAGACTAGAAAACATTAATTTGGTGATATTGGGGGGCCAGGTAGGAGCCTTCCTCTAGTGGAAAGGACTACCACTTGCTCTGACCTTTTTCTCCCTTTTATTAAGGCTTTGGGACACACCCCTAATCTTTAGGCAGGAAATAACAAAAACAGAAATTAACATGAAACAAACAGGTAGAGGCTGCTTTAGCTAACAATGTTTTCAACTAAACAGTGAGTAATTAGCTCTGACCTTTCAGAGCAGTTAAGGTTGACCAGCCTTCTGGCCTCCTGTTTACATCCATTTAGTGAGAACAATGTTTGGTTTCCGACATATGGCTGCCTTGCAAAATCAAGAGGCCTAAAGTAACCACAGAGCATGGTCTGAAATTAAAACATTTATTTAAAAAGCAGTTTTTAGTGGGTAGTCATGTCCTAGGCCAATATCTTTCCTAACAAAGATCAACTTTGATCTTTACTAGGCCTTTTTTCATCTAAAATAACATACCTGTGGAATGTCAGGACAACTAGTAACTTCTTTTTTCGGACCCCTCAGGGCACAACCCTGGCTTCTTGGCCTGTCACAGACCTGGAATTCCTTCATTGCTACTGTTAATGGTGCTAATTGTTTACTGTTAACTATCCTATTCCCATCTGTGTAAAAGAAGCAGGTGTCTATCATTTCATTTTTTATCCAATCCCAGAGGTTTCCCTGCTTTGCTTTCTCCCCTCTCCCTAATCTGTCACCAGTGGATTTCATGTAACCTAATTACATCTTCTCCTTTGCTGGTAATATATAAAATAAGGTGAAAAACTGACATTCTCCAGAGCACTGTCTCTGTACCTTGAGATTCTGCTTCCAGGCAATTGTCCACAGTTTGGCTCAAATAAACTCACAATTTTTTTAAATTAATTAATTTATTATTTATCTTTTAAAAAAATTTTTCCCTATTTCCTTCCCCACCCCCCAGCATATGCCCTCATCTGTCCCTCCCCACCCCCACCTCCCCACTGCCCTGCATCCACTGGCCATGCCCACACACACATGCATACAAGTCCTTTGGTTGATCTCCTACAGAGCCCTCCCCCCAACCTATAGCATGACAGTCTGTTCATTGCTTCTTTGCCTCTGTATCTGCTTCCTCCCTCCCCCCCCACACCTGATTCTTGTCTTTAAAAACATCTTGCCCCTGTAGGCTAGAAATAAACGCACAAGAGCAAAAGAATTTAGTCCCAATTTATGGTTTAGAATTTTTTTTTTGTTATTGTTCTTTTTTTTTTTTTTACATTAAAAATTTGAATAAGCAAGTGAAGTAGGAAGTCTAGTGCAGTTAGATCATGGCCCATGAAGAATTTCCACCATGAAATTTATCACCAACCCTTTTCAATAGAATGGAAAAACTAGCTACTATAATAATCGAATTGCTCTGGGAACAAGAATCAAGGATGATACTTGGAGAAAAGGGAGGAGAGCAAGCTCAGGTTGTTAACAACCTGTCCCTTCTTTGGTAATGACATTACTAGTCATTAACACCCCCCCCCTTTCTTTTTAAGAAAACAGGTAGGTGGGAAGGGAGAAAAAAGGAAACTAGTTGGAACATCTTTGCAATCACCACTGCTATGCACATAGTGGGCCCACCAACTTACTTACAGTGTAGCCGTTCTTCGAATTTCTTCAAAATGCGCAGCCCTGAATAGTAATTAAACTTGGCTTATAGAAATGATAATGTAAGAAGAAACTACACATCTCAATTAGTAGGTGAGATTCCAAAAATGACTTTCAATGACCCTCACCTTTGTGTAATTCTCATCCTCATTGATGGTGGATAAAACTTATGAATATGATGAATCTCATCCCGATGACTATGGCATGTTATGTGGTAAAAATAAATGATCTAGGTGAACTAAGTCTAATCATGCGAGCCTTTGTAAGCAGAGTTTCCTTCAGATGGGCATAAAGTGGGTTTGGAGAGCACAGGAAAGACTCAAAGCTGCATTGCTGGCTTTGAATAGGGAGGGATCACAGTGTCCTACAAGGCATAAGGTTCCCCTCAGCTTGGCTCACCTTTGGGCAGGCTTCTTTCTAACCACAGGCCCCTGGCCTCCCTTTGCTTAGAGCACTTATTTTAGAAAACTTGTCATTTTAAATTCTTTCTCTGCTGCTTTTGAAATGTAAATCTTCCACAACCCAGAGATGATTTTCTAAAAGACCCGAAAGTCGTCCCTTTAAAATGCAATCATCAAGGAAGATAGCACTTCCACTTCTCAGTTTTCGTGGGAGGGTAGAGGCCTGACTTCAATGAGCAGCAATTGCAAGCACAGATGGCCTAATCACCCTGCCCAACCTCCCCCCAACATTATCCTGCACTTTTTTCAGCTCACCAGTGTCTCCAAATCTGCATGCCTTTTGTTAAAGCCAATTTTAGTTTGATCTCTCCCCTGTGTTGGAATTAACTCTTTGTCCTTTTGCAGGAAGTGTTGAAAAAGGTCTCTTTTCATGTTTAAGGAATCAGGTACACTTTTTCTCTTATAACATGCGAGAACCAAAGAATGGTATCTAAGAGCTGAGAGAGATGCTTGGCTGACCGCCACCGCAAAGGGCCAGGCCCTAGGTTTTTTAAACACAGGGCACTAAATTACACCAAATCTAAACGAGCTTGAAAGCTAGTTCTTTTGCAGAGCACCAAGATAAGAGCTCAGATGGCCTAAACAGTGGTTGGCAAACTGCTACTCGCGAGCCATATGTGGCTCATGAGCCAAGGTTTGTTGTTCTGTTGATTGAGTTTGCCCACCACTGATCTAGGCTTTTGATTCCAATAATTACGGGCTATTATTGTTCCTTGTGAGTAAGCTCCTATCCCAGCGGTTCGAAACACTGTAGTCAACGAAGTGGCAAACCGCGAATGCGGCTCGTGAGCCGCAGTTTGCCAACCACTGGTAAGACCACTGGTAACACTTTGATGTTGGCATTGTGAGACCCTAAGAGAGAACCCAGGTGAGCCCAGCTGGAAATCTGACTTCCAACACTTATTGAAGCCACTAAATTGGTACCATGTTGTTTTAAAGAAAGAGAAAACAAATACACCTCAGGTGCACCCAAGAGAATGTAAAACTTCTCTGTTTAAATGTCCAGAATGTTACCAAGATTGATGATCTTCCGAATATAATTTGGCCATGCCATTATAGCTACCTTAAATGACACCTGTAGATTTTGATAGTGTTGCTTTTATCTAAATCAGATAAAATTGGTAATAATTTAAATAATCACATATGTTTTGACCTTGGTGAATATGAATGTTGAAAATAGTATTTAGTCACATTATGGCACGAAACAGGTAAATATTTCGAGTATACGTCCATTTAAATATGAACTAAATTTAAGAAATTTTTAAAGTTAGACTTTAGGGTATTCTGAGAAAGCTTCTCTCCAGAAACATGAAACCTGAAGTAGTCAAGTCAATTTTGATAATTCTTTGAAGTGCTTTCAAACATAGATAGCATAGGAATACGTACTTTAATTCTGACATAGGTATGTCAATAAGTTATATAGTCTTTTCTCAAAAAAAAAAAGTTATTCTCATCAACAAAACAACAAGAAAGCCCACTGTATGGGAGAATATATTTGCCAATATTATCACTGATAAAGGTTTAATCTCCAACGTCTATAGCCAATTTATACATCTTAATAAAAGGAAGATAAATGATCCAATAAAAAAATGGGCAACGGACCTAAAAAGATCCTTTTTAAAAGACAACAGAAGGAAGGCCAAGAGACACATGAAAACATGCTCAAAGTCACTAATTATCAAGAAATGCAAATCAAAACTACAATGCGGTACCATCTCACTCCTGTCAGAATGGTTATCATCAAATCAACAAAGGACAAGTGTTGGCAAGGATGCGGAGAAAAAGGAATCCTTGTGCACCACTGGTGGGAATGCAGACTGGTGCAGCCACTGTGGAGAACAGTATGGAGTTTCCTCAAAAAACTAAAAATGGAACTCTCATTTGATCCAGCAATCCCACTCTTAAGAATATATCCTAAGAAACTAGAAACACCAATCAAAAAAGATTTATGCACCCCTATGTTCATAGCAGCACAATTTACAATGGCTATACATGTAATTTAGAAACAGCCTAGGTGCCCGTCAGCAGATGAGTGGAACAGAAAACTATGTTACATCTACACAATGGAATTCTATGCTGCCATAAAAAAAAAGGAATTCTTACCATGTGCAGCAACCTGGATGGAACTGGAGAGCCTTATGCTAAGTGAAATAAGCCAGTCAATGAAGGAGAAACACCATATGATCTCACTCATTTGTGGATAATAAAGAACATTATAAACTGATGAACAAAAGGATAGATACAGAGTCAGTAAAGCATCAAACAGACTGTCAAAGTACAGTGGGAAGGTTAGGAAGAGGTGGGGTAGATAAGAGATTAACTAAAGGAGTTATATGTATGCATATAAGCATAACCAATGAAGACAAGACACTGGGGGTTAGGGTATGCTTGCGGGGGCAATGGGAAGATATGTTTACATGTAACACATTAATAAAGAAAAATAAAAAAATAAAAAAGTCATTCTCCAGTGAGAGGACATTCCTAGGCTTAGCATGTGTTTTGGAGTAAAATGAATGTACTTCATTTAGGGTTCAGTTAGACTACACGAACAAAATGGTTTTTTATCATAATTACACGTAAAGTTGAATTCTTATGCTTTCATTCATGCAATGCAGGGTATAATAACCTAAAATAAAATATAGGTATAATAACCTATAATAACCTAAAATAAACTAGCTCATATTTCCAAGAATATTACCTGTGTCTTTGATCTGAACATGACTGTGCAATTAGGTCTGGAAACAATGCACTTGGGATTATGCTATACATTGTATCACCAAAAGGCAGCTGGCATATTTAACTTCTTCCTACTTTGTTCATGGGTGTTGCCTCATCAAAGTCTTCTTTCCTCACACCACATTCTCACTTGCTGCACAGTCAGGCTTGTCGTCATTAAATTTGTCATGGATTGCTTGAGACTTGGAAGCAAGAGCATTTCTCTAGCCTTCCTTCTACCTTCCAGCTTTCCAGCAGAGAAACTGCTCAGAACATGAAGCTCCCAGACTATGCATATTTTCTTGAGTACTTCCACCATGCTCCTTTATTCTTACTTTCCGGTTTGGTAAAAGCATGCCATATACATGTTAATACAAGTCATTCCACATCACACGTTTTTAATACATTAAGATATTTCCATTATAATAACCCACCATCCCTTTTCTTCAGTACTCATTTTCTTTTATTTCTTATATTAAATGTAATTACTCACAGGGAAGTAATGCTTACAATTAAAATATTATAAGGAATAGAATATTTTCTCTTTATCACAGTTATATTCTCTTTTTTTAGAGATTCTTATTTAAACTTTCTAAGACACAAATTGCTGAGGATGTTGAAACACCCTCGTTGAATGCAAGTCATTGTAACAGGCATATCTCCTCATTATTTTCACTTGCCCAAACATTATTGAGCATCCACTGCTCGTAGGGCCCTGTAACAAGCACTTAGATAAAGATATTAACTAAAGAAAGAGCCATTGTTCTCTTATGTGACAGAGAAAATGGAGCTGTAACACATTGTGTTTATGGTCTTGTGTTAGATGGTACTTACCGAGAAAAATGGCAAAGTAATGTCTTATAGAGGTAAGAGAAAAATGAAGTGGAGATGTACTTGGAGAAGAAATGGTGAAGATAAGTGATAATACTCGGAGAACTGAGCTAGAAAGTTGGCTATGAAAACAATTATTTAAAATATGCAAACTTCTTAGAAGATTACCTGACTTAATGATGGTACAATAAATGTTAGATATTATTATTATCATTAGCATTATTACCATTCTCAGCACAAACACAAAATGTTAAAAAGTTCAACACTTATCTCACCATCAGCCTTGCATTCATGATTTAAAAAAAAAAAATTATTCAATTTTTTTTGTCCCCTCAATAAAGTGAGTTTTAAGTCAACTACTGTGAAATACTCTACGAGGCATTAGTGCAGTGAATAAAGTCAGAAATGACCACTACTTTTACATCCCCACAGTCTAATCAGGGAGGCTGACAATATGTAAAATTAGAAAATGATGATTTTGACATTTTCTCTGAAAACTAAGTAAATACTGCTGTGGAAATGCACTAAGGATATGCTGGTTAAAAAAAAAAAAAAAAAACAAAAAACAAAAAACGAAGTAGAATTTGAACTGGACCATGAATTAAAAGCATCCCTGGCCAAAGGAAAATCATGCATGAAGTCCCTGAAGCAGAAGGGAAAAAACACACTAAAGCTTTTGAGGGAATAAAAACACGCCAGACCAACAGGAGTATTTTCAGAAGCCTGTGATTGAAACAGAAAACCTGAGAAGTAGATATGAGTGAATTAGGGCCTCCAGGGCCAAGTTAATAATTTTAAGAATTGATCTAAAAAAAATAAGAAATTGCTGCAGAGATTTAAGTTTGGAAGTTACATGATCGGGGCACCTTTTATGAACTCTATGGATCTGTGTAGAAATTCAATTGCCTTAGAATTAGAATAATTGCAGAAACCCTATCTAGAAAGAACACACATTTATGCAGGTAAGATCTGATGTTGTCTCTGTACTGATGAAAAGAGTGGAGGATAAGAAAGGAATAAAAAATCTTACAGGGTTTATTATAGCACTTTAGTTTTGTCCATTTTGTCTTCTAAACTGAACTTAAAGATAGTAGGGAGTTTGGGCAACTTAAAAATGAATGTAGATTTGCTCAATTTCAAATGTTCGTTAAATATCATTGTAGAATTTTTGTTGTTGTTTCTGGAAATCAGAAGGAAAGTCAACACTGGAAATTAATTTCACAATGAAATTTGGATAGAGTATATGCAAAATTTTGAGAATAGTTCAAATTTACTAGGGAGATAGGATAGGGAAGGATAAGGAAAGAATAAAAAGTCCTACAGCATTGATTTAGTTTTGTGCATTTTGTCTTCTAAATTTATCTTGACCCCTCGTTTTCTGTCCATTAATTCTGTCATCAGCTTATTGAAGGTTAATAGCATTTGTCATCAGAATAATTTTAGCAACCTCTTCAGCAATTTGCCTCACCCTTCCCACCTCTATTCATAGTGCTTGCAAAGCACTCTTTCCCTCAGACAAGCTGAATCTCTTTTATACTTCTAACTTAACTGGCTTCCCGTTTTCATTAGTATAAACTTCTAATTTATTAGCTCCTTTATTCACATTCATATTTATGTAAGGAGCCTGTGGATATCTTCATTTCAGCTCAACTTCAGCCATGCTTCACCATGAAAAATATTGAAATAGGCATTTCTGTTATTAAGTGTTCCTTAAAGATTATAAGAAATACTTTGAATATTCCTTTGTGATTTTTTTTTCCTTTTCTTTTTTTTGGGGGGATGGAGGGGGTGGCGTTAATACTCACCTGAGGATATTTTTCTATAGATCTTTTAGAGAGTGTGGAAAAGAGAGGAAAAGACAGAGAAACATCAATGTGAGAGAAATACATTGATTGGCTGCCTCCTGCATGTGCTCAACTAGGGCCAAGGCAGGGAGGAGCCTGCAACTAAGGCATGTGCCCTTGACTGGAATTGAATACTTGGTCTGCAGGCAGATGCTCTATCCACTGAGTCAAAACGGCTAGGGCAATAGCTGATTTTTCTTAACCTCCTTACTACTTCCAGAATATAAATAGTACATCATTCACAGTGTTTCATTTTTTTTTCTTTTTTTCAGTTTTCTATATCAGATTATTCTCTCTACAGTGTTTACAATAACAAAAAGTATGGCACACATGCATTCTAAATATAACATAACAGTATAGGGATAATATGATAAATGTAATATAACATGACAGTAAAATATAATTTTCCCTATATATGTAAAAATAAAGCAATCAGAATAATAAGCAAGGGAGGATTTGGCATAAGGTGTTTCAAACTGATCACAATATTAGAGTTTGTAAATAGACCATTCACAACAAAGCATTTCCAAAAATTTTAGCCTTCTAATTTTTCTGTCAATCCTCAATGAATTTTTGAGGTTCCACAAATATCACCTTGGTATCTATTAACTAGTTTTCTCCCTCTTGCTATTTCAAAACAAGTGTGAATATAGTCACTCAAATGTTAATTAAATGTTATTTAACAAAAATTTTACCTAAAGATTTATGGTCAATGGATGCAAAGTACTATTCAAAAACAAATTTTTTGGATATTACACAATACTGGTCCTTGAAATTCTTAATTGACACTCCACTGGAGCTGCTCTTGACTAGATCAACTCTGCTTACTTCCTCACTGGCCACCTTGTTGTAGCAGCCAGCCCATCCCTCCCAGTGATAGTTCCATTGGCTATCCCCCTTACTCTGTAACCCAGACTTTCCAATGACAGGCATTGGACCAAAGAGGGGAAAAAAAAAAGATCTCTCCCTGCCTATTTTTGTTTGTAGGCTCAACTTCTCTAAAATTTAAGATAATCTGTGAAAATGCAACTAATGCCACAAACACGAATTTTCACATAATTATGCTGAGCAACTTTACTTCTCATTATTGAAGTTCTTCAGTACGGTTAAGGCAGGTTAAAATTACATTTACATCAAGACAGGACCCACATGCTATCTTAATAGATTTTACTCCTTATAAAATAAAAAGCATAATCTATCCTCACACACAGATTTTAGTTTCTTTACTGAAAAATAGTCAACTGCTGGCACTTTAAAAATAACAAATCGCCCTTTTCTTCTGTACATTAAGCAGTACATTGGTATTGCAGGCCAATGATCTATAATTGTTATAGCATATTAGACTTGGATCAGCTGAGCAAGATGAAAAGTTATTTTAACTAGTATGGTACAAAATGATGAACTTTTAAATATAATAGAAAGTTTAGAAATCATGTAAGAAAAAAAAAAGATGCAAGGCTGAAACCAGATCGATCTGAAAACTGATGAACATAGAGCATTACTTTTAGAGAAAAAAGAATAAGAAAACATAAGCAAAATAACAAAAGAACTCTTCCTGACACACTAAACTTTGCCTTCACCATTAGGGTTGTCTTCTTTACAACAAACTCTTAGGAAAATGAGTGTACCTCGGAGTTCATTTGCTTTCTACATGTAACTGTGTAAGTAGGTGTGTAAGAGTATGTGTGCTTTAATTACTAGCTACACATTTCACTAAGATCATTGAGTTGTGTTCCCTTCAGTTAAAATAAAAACCAGAAGAAGTAAAAGTGTTCACTTTTGACTATCAGCAGGCACGTTGTTAATATCGAGTAGGTAGATAGCCTAAAGCACAGCTGACAATATTGGAGGAAAAAGATCATTAAGCTGCAACTTCATTTATTTCCTCATAACACATGGAAATTAATTAGCCCTGGAGAACTTCTTCCAGGCTATTCCTTTAAATCTTTGATCTGGAATCATCCAACTGTAATTCTTAAGTAAAAATGCCCTTCTCAACATGCGTGGCCTAACCTTCAGGATGCATTTTGTATCTTCCTAATTGAATTAAATTGGTCTTCTATTCCTTGTGAAAGAAATAAGTGAAAATTACTCCCAAATCCTTCCAAATCTTTCTGCTAAATTGTATCAATATGTCTTAAAACAATTTTTGCAAATAATAAGTAAATAAATAAATTATGTGCTCATTGGAGAGAAGACAACACATTTTGACATAATTTCTTTTGTCTTTAGTAACAGAATTAAATAGTTATTTTTTATGTTTGTTAGAAGCAGCTTGAATATATTATGAAGGAAGTGTAGCCATAATTTCACTTTAAGCAAAGAATCTAATCTAAGCCACATCTACCACATCCATAGCAAAAGTGATTACTCAATAAGCTTGCACTTCCATCAGAAGCAATGGAACTTCAGATGAAAATTCTAAGGTAGTTCAAAGAATCAAGAATGAGAGAAGTGGTATGTACATGGATAAATGTTAACAAACCTGAACTTTAAAACAATATACAGAGCATTTAAAATAGAGACAGTTAAAATACCAAAGCACTAACAGCAGTGGGAAGTAAAATAAAGAAGTCCTGATGTTCTCAGATCCTGTGATTCTAGAGAATTAGTTAGCATAGCACAATTGTAGAAATTGATAGAAAACACATATTGTTATAGTAACAATCACAGTAGGGGAAGTGACATTGTGGTAACATAAAACTGCAAAATTTCACCTGCTTGACAAGCAAAAAATTACATTTTACATATATTACATATTCTACATAGGTTATTAGATGTATCTGCTCATAGATTAAGGGATTAAGCTAATAGAGACTTGATCTTGATGCATGCATCTGAGATCACCATAGCAGCGGGACATGAATGTAGTCAATTACAAATTGGCTCTTAAAGATTCCATTCCTATAAGACATACATCAGTCCTGCTCATATTCCATTAGCCAAAGCAAGTCACACAGCTAGAGAAAATTTCTAAAAAGGACTAGAGATATGTGATTCTATCACATTGCTGCAAAGAAAAATACTGGAAAGATTCTGTGAACAACATCGAAGTATATCAGTCAATCTGTCTGTTCACTAGATGTTCAGCTCACTGTTCCTCACCCAGACAAAATACACTCGCCCCTTCTGGCAAGGAGCACAATCTCAATGTTCATTCAGTGATGGGAGCTCACCCTGGACCCAACCATTTATAAAGGAGTGGAAAGTTATCATCTCCCCACACATTGAATAGAATTGGAGAAATTGAGAGGATAAAAAGGAAACAAATATTCTCATAGGGAAGAGGAATGATGAGAGAACAAGAGATTGTGGATGGTTACACAACATTGTGCGATTTCCTAATGTCAGTGAAGTATACACTTTACAATGATGAAAATGGTCATTTTTGTATATGTTTGCCATATATCAATTTTAAAAGAGTTACAATTAAAAAGTCAAAAGAGTTTGTTGTCCATCGTGATTCCATAAGGCTAGTTTGGATTATAAGTCTATCCTGTCATGGTGTTCGGAGTATGCTGCTTATTTGAGGCATAAATCTTCTTTTTCCAAGTGCAACGTCCAGCAAGTAATGCATTAAGTAAGGCAATGCAAAAAGAGATTAATTCAGAAATGAGTGTGTCATTGGGTGATTAGAAATTTAATAGAATGTAAACGGTTTCCAATCCATTCCTTCATGGTTATTTCTTGAAAATGAGTTATCTATCTATCTATCTATCTATCTATCTATCTACCTATCTATCTATCACCTATCTATTGGTAAGAGACATACTATGTTGAAAAAGTATTTAACTTTGTTAACATCAAGGGAAAACAAATGAAAACAAACAATGGAATGGCAAAACCAAAACAAACAATAAACTTTACTGTGTGGGTGAGAGAGTAAATTGGAATAATCAGTTTCATAATTAGATGAAAAATATAGAGTAATATTCAAGATGTGCATCACTCATGGCACATAAATTCCACATCATTGTTTCATAGAATACCTAAGATAATGAATTAGCATAGAGCAATAAAAATAAACGGAACATCTACGCAATAATAGATAATTTTTAAAAACAGATTGACTAAAACAAAGGATATCAAATAACATACAGTGTGATCAGATAGAGAAAACAGGCTACTAATTATGTTTAGATGTGGACACATAGGTGATATAATTTTAAAGAAAATTAAAGGGATAATTATTATAGATTTTAAGATAAGGTTTATACCCAGTTTAGTTGCAGAAAGCTATTATAAATATAGATTAATACCCGGAGGCTTCTAGAATGCTAAACATAAAAATAGCTATGGCTCATTGTTTTAATTTATTTCAAATAAGCATAGACATTTTTCTAGATCCTTCTTTGCATTAGAATTCTATCATATATTACCAATGGATGATAGAAGTCTGGTAATAAAGCAGATATGCATAAAATAGGTATACACCACATTAACTGGCCCTGCAAGAAACAAATCTACTAATTTGATACAACTGCATGAGGAATGAAAATCTTGAATTTAGAAATTATTTTTCTATGTTTTAGTGGGCAAACCAAACTTGGGGTAGTCTGTTTGAATTTTACACTGTGGCATATACTAGCTCTTTGAATTTGGGGAAGTTACATCTTATTTCTGAACTTGTTTTGCATTTATACAATCCAGATGATAAGGGAACTTGGGACATATGATTGTGGTGAGGACTTCATAATATATGATATGAAATGGCTTTGCATTTGTTTTATACATACTAATATTTATATTAGGATTCTATTATGATAGTTATTGTTATTATTATTGAAACCACACAGTTAATAAATAACTGAATCAGCGCTGCTCTTGAGCTTTACTTCACAAGGAATCCTGCATTCCCATTCCCTTGACACATCCTGCTTTTTGGTTTCTTCAAGGGCTCTTGTGCAATTTAGTTGTATTTTCAGACTCATACATCATACCTGTCAAGCCTAAAATGTCTTAGCAAACATTCCATTATGGGGATATTAAATTTTAATTTTTTGAAAATAAAAAATGTGCAACAAGTACACCACCCTCACTAGATGAAAATGCACTGGCTTTCAAGGTGCCATCCATAACTGTACTGGGGATATGAGCAGCATCTTGGAATGAAAATCTACCTAGCAAGAAAATTTACCAACTACTAGAGTTATTCTCAATCACTTACCTCCTTGGAAAACAATAAGTATGATCAGTTTTGAAATGTTTGTAAATGAGCCTAACTAAAACAAAAATAATAGAAATTTGGAGAATATTTTAATTGTATGATATCAGCAAAAGCTAACCATGGTTTGTGATTTAGGATAAAAATGCTTAAGTGAAGTTAGTCACCAATAAGTGATTGCTCTATTTGTTGAGTTTTTATGGCCTTCATAAGATTCACAATAGTAAATTAATTGTTACACAAATGGATGGTTAAGGCAAGCAAGTGCACACTTGTCTAATTTTAAAACTTATTTGGTTTTATTTTCCATTAGATTTCAGCTCAGTGATTTAATACATATTCTGGTGTGCAACTGGAATTCTTATTAATCTGCTCATAACAACCTAAACAAGCTACACAAAATTTTTAGGACTTTTAGTTGGAACTTAAAATTTCCACCAGATGGCGATCTATCCTCTAAAATGCTAACACGTATTAAAAAGACAAAATGAATGTAAACATGCAATATTTTAAAGAATGTGTCTGAAAAGATAAAATAATCAAATACAAATTATTTTATCTTTCAAACAAACTATTTAAAATAACTTTTTTATATGTTGAATGAAATTTTAATTTTCAAACAAGTAATCTATATTTAGTTATTACACATTTGATCTTACTTTCGCAAAAACAACTATTTTTTAAAAACACTTCTTAATAAACTATATATTATCAAAACTACATAAACTTCAGGAAAAATGTTTTTATAAGTCATTCACATATTTCAAAATAGTAACTATGCATGTAAAGGTCAATTGAGGCAAGCCATAATGTCAATGTCCAGATATTAACAGAATAGTAACTGCTAAGAGCTCACACTGACTTGGAAAACATTTATAATATAATTTTATAGGCCTTTGCAGTTATGGTTTGTAAGCATAGTGGGAGAAAATAACTATAATAACAAAGTTTGGATAGACAGGTATTTTCATACCAGAGATACTAATTTAGTTGGGTCTTAAAGAAGGTAAAATTAGTATTTTTCCAGATAGAAAGGGTGGAAAATAATTCATGTAAAGGAAACCAGTGTAGAACAAAACAAAAATCTGAGAAAGGTCCTGGGTTGTTTAGGAAATATAGCAGTTTGGGAGTGGCCAGAAACTAAAATGAGCCCATGAAAATGAAGGGGCACAGGAATGAAGAAGCATGATAGGTTATCTTCACAAAGGGCTTGGGAACCTGACAAAAGGTTTTAAAGTATAAGCTACAGTAAATGAAGCTCATTGAATGAGTTGAAACAATGAAAGATTAATTTGGATAATGGAAAATCAGAGGCAAATTCTGTAGCTGGGAAAGAGCAGATGAAAAATCTAATTCAAATAGTGGGAGGGGCAAGTAAAAAGGCAGGGGCAGATTCCGAACACATGAATAAGTGCACATCTTACTGGTGAGTTAAACCTGATGGAGTGATCTTTCCTAGTAGATAGGTAACTGAGGGTACAGATGAAACTGGAACTTCAAAGAGATGTAAGCTGTCACACAGATTTGCCAGTCAACCAAATGAATAAGGTTGCCCAGTACAGTGGTATGGAAGAAGGCAAAGAAGGTCCCTGGATAAAATTCACACTGAAGTGGGAGGCAAATATAATGTAATATAATATAACATGATATAATATAATATAATTAATATGAATATATAATACACTGGTACCTCGAGATACGAGTTTAATTCATTCTGTAACCTTGAGGTGTGGGAAACTATGAGATGCTCGAGTCGCGGTAAACTGGTGGGTCATGTGCAGCCGGCCGATCTGCGCGATTACTCGTATCTCAACTGTTCCTCGTATTTCAAAGCAAAAATCTCTCGCTCGATGGATCATATCTCAAAAATCTCGTATGTTAGGGCACTCGTATCTTGAGGTACCACTGTATAAATATATAACATATATTGAGGATTTACCATTCACCAGACACCTAGTAAACTGCTTTAAATGCAATATAACATTTTACTCTCTGAACAACTTTATGAAACAGTTGCTATTGCCATTTCAATATTAGAGATAAGGGCATGGGCCCAGAGAAAATACACAGATTAGTCAAGATGACATACAAAGCAAGGGCATGGCAAAGCCAAGTCCTAAACCTGGATCATCTGACTCTCTACTTGAGTGTTTCTTCCCTAGGCTGTAATGTCTTTTAAGAAGGAGTTCTAACCAAACTCTCACATTTATCCTTCTTCGATTTCATGAAATGACATATTATATTAGCAAAGTACCAAGTGATAAAACTCTCTCATTTTTATTATAAACCTATTTGGGTATAGAGTAGTAACACCTTTTGGCATTCTACTGAACTCTTTCTTCTTTTTGTTGTTGTTTTTGTTTTTTAAAATAATTTCACTGCAATATCTGTAAGATTGGGTTAGTTCTTACTTATTTCTCCTGATTATGTTTATTAAAAGAAAATTTTGGGACTATAAACTATCTTTAAGTCATAATATTTCAACACATTAAAAATCTGAGCAACTGATCATAACTTAACCAAACCACACATGGTTAATTCAATTTAAATTAATCTTAACTAAACTTAAATACAATTAAATATTCAATAACTCAGTTATAATAGCCACATTTTAAAATTCACCAAAGTATCCTTAATGTCCCCTTAAGCTTGAATAAATTTTATAGAGGCTGCTTCCTGACACTAAGTCCTGACCTCTCTTCTGAGATTTTTGTGTGTGTGTTTTTTTTAATACTTGCTATTGTAAATTCTTTCTCTGCCCCTTGGAAATATGTATAAATCTACTAAGCTCTCGCCAGTTTTCAAACCAGGAACATTTTTCTCAAGCACCTTGAAGTCATGCCTTTGCAACATAAACATCAAGGAAGAGAGCGTCCCTATATCACAATGTAGGGGAAAAATAAGAGCCTACCTTTCGGGGTCACTTCACTCCTCTAATAAAAGTATGAAACCTGGCTGGCATAGTTCAGTGGTTGAGCATCGACCTATGAACCAGGAGGTCACAGTTCAATTCCCAAACAGGGCACATGCCAGGGTTGCAGGCTTGATCCCCAGAGTGGGGCATGCAGGAAGCAACTGATCAATGATTCTCTCTCATCATCTTTGTTTCTAGGTCTCTCTTCCCCTCCCTTCCTCTCTGAAAACAATAAAAATATATTTTAAACTAAAATATAAGAAAATTTACTGTCCCTTTGTGAAAAAAAAAGAAAAGAAAAACAACAAACAGTAAGAAAACAGAGATGGCCTATGATTTTTCCCTTCAGCTTTAAAATCTTCCCACTCTTTATCTTAGATGAGTCAAGTTCAGATTCAGTTCTGGCTTCTCTTGAATAAAGTCTTCCTTGCCTGCTTAAAAATCTCTGGTGCAATATTTTGTCCTTACACCATTAAAGCAAAATCCTGTATCACACAGTGGGGCTCTCTATTAAGGATGGATAAAGAAAAAAGATTTTGTTAAAAACTGGCAGATATTAGAACACAGTCTCTCTTGAATTCTCAAGAAAAATGGTTGTCTCTTGTTCTTCTGTGCTTTCATGTTCTTTGTGATAGAGTACTCATGTCTAGTAAGAAAAAAAAGAAACTACCTCAAAATGTACAAGATTTCATGGCATAGTGACTTAAGAGAACAGGAGCTATTGTTCTTTGAGCTACAATTTTACACTTCACTTTTCAATATAATATTAGTGAGAAGAGATATAAACCAAAGATAACACAATTCACTTCTCAGTCTTTAAAAACAACCAGTATATCTTTTATATCTTTTACCTGAGGTATCAGCTTGACAACTCAGAAGTTGCCATCCTGAAAAAGTAATTGGTGGGTGAATTCAACACTCCAGTGTTTGTTTTTTCCTTTCTGTGACTGCAAAGACTAAGGCAAACATTAGCAAATATTTGAGTCAAATAGAGTAAAACTCTTGTTTGTTTGGTTTCTTGAAATAATGAGTTTAAGTGAATGGAAATTATATGTGAATTTCTATGCATGAATACATCTATAGATATGCATTTATGAAATTTATTATACAACAAAACAAACTTGTTTTTTATGAAGAGGACATTTTCTCAGATATAAGTTGGTTGAATGACATTTGATGCTATCATCATTGCATTAAATGTACTCAATACACAGCCTTTATTATTTCTGAGCTTAGCAAAGAAAATTTGAAAACACTCGTGGATATATATTAGATATTACATATTACATATTACATATTATATATCATATTATATATTAATTATATATAATAAAATATTAATATGCAAATCATCCAAATGGTGGAACTGGTTGCTATGACACTCATTGACCACCAGGGGGCAGATGCTCAATGCAAGAACTGCCCCTTGGTGGTCAATACACTCCCATAGACGGAATACTGCTCAACCAGAGCCAGGCTCATGGCTGGTGAGCACAGCGGCCATGGTGGGAGCCTCTCCTGCCTTTATGGCAGCACTAAGGATGTCTGACTGCCAGGTTAGGTCAGCTGGAGTGGGTGTAAGCCAGTGGTTGGCAAACTGCCGCTCGCAAGCCACATGTGACTCTTTGGCTCTTGAGTGTGGCTCTTCACAAAATACCACAGCCTGGGTGAGTCTATTTGAAGAAGTAGCATTAGAAGAAGTTTAAGTTCAAAAAATGTAGCTCTCAAAAGAAATTTCAGTTGTTGTACTGTTGATATTTGGCTCTGTTGGCTAATGAGTTTGCTGACCACTGGCCTAAGCCACTAGTCAGACATCCCCTGAAGACTCCCGGACTGTAAGGAGGACGCAGGCCGGGCTGAGGGATCCCCCCGAGTGCACAAATTTTGTGTGTCAGGCTTCTAATACATATGTGTGTCTATGTAAATATATATATATACATACACACATACACATACATACATATGTGTGTGTGTGTGTGTGTGTGTGTGTGTGTGTGTATGGAGAGAGAGAGAGAGAGAGAGAGAGAGAGAGAGAGAGAGAGATCCTAATTTTGTATCTGATGGTCCACAGTTATTTGGCCCATATCTATCTTTCCTTTATTTTCGTTGCCTTATAAAACAATACAAGATAGTTTACATAAAAATAATAAGCCCCCTTCAGTTTCAAATGTATCAATTTATTTTCATAATATTTAAATGACATGGATGTAATTTTAAGGGCAAATTGCATAATTAGTTTTGTAATAAAGATATCTTATTCTTTGTATACATGAAACCCAATGGTAGAAGCAGAAGTCAATGCCATCCAAAACAAGCTGACATGCTACAGGCTTTCGGAATATCTGAGGCATCAATCAATACAATTTGATTTACAGCAATAAAGGGGAATCTGTAAACCTGGCCCCATAAGTAGTTAAGTGGGAAAGACTTGCTGATAAGCTTTGTAATGTATTTTTAAAATTCTGTTAAGAAAATTCATTCTTGCCGAATTATCTAGATTGGTTAAATATATAAAATTAACATGTCAGGTTTTGGTAATATTATAATGTATGTTACATGAAAACAGTATGACATCATTGTAAGAAATATTTCTCTCAGTAAGAATTTGTATTTTAGGATATAATATTGATTTACTTATCCTAATGCACCATGAGGCATACTTAAAACCTGACCCTTACCTATAAATAGGTGATCTATTAAGAAAACTAAGGTCAATGAGGGGGAAAAAGGAGATGTATGTACTACTACATGTAATACTTTAAACAATAAAAAATTAAAAAAAAGAAAACTAAACGGTAGATGTTAATGTAGAACTTACACATGTATAAAAAGTCAACATATCACTAGCATTCACATTATATTGCAATGTAAGCATACTAGTGTATGAAAATCTTTATTAAAATGATAGTTTGCCTTTGGACATTTAATGAACATCACTGCAGAATATAACAGGAAGAAACATAGGCTTCCAGAATCAGTGAAGACTCTAAAACACAAATCACCCCCTAAAAAAAAAATCCCATAAACTACCTTCCCACAGGGCTTTTGTTAAAAATGAGGACACTTATATGAAACCCACTAATGTCTATAGATATAGGCTGACCACCCAGACAGATCTTGTTTGTGTTCATTATGGAAAAACAAAGGAAAACACCCCTTTCTTCTTCCAATTCCCCTTTGTTCTTCTTCCTTTCAAATGCATGTTCCATTTCCATCTCCACCTATGAATTCCCTGATTTACTCATTGAGAATATTTCCACTCTCCCAAGGTCATTGTGATCCAATGAAATTAGGTGCATCCTGGTTGCCTTAGAAATCTCCTGCAGGTTTGGTCTCTTCAGATTTTGAACACCACATCTGTGGCACGCATTCTTTGCCTGGATTGAAGAACAAACAATTCTGATCCAACTAAAGAATGTTTACTTATTAAAGATTAGGAGAAACATCTCAACATATAAAATTTTGAAAAAAGAGCATTATAAAGTAAACTGAGACTTGCTCTGGGTTTAATGTCAAAGGGGGTGGGAGTTGATACAAGAGAACTCTGAGAGTCTGATGCCATTAGAAAAGGGATCAATGAGGATTTCTTTCTTGAAGCATATTTTAAAGGTACTCTATCAAAGTAAATAAACCATACATTTTTTCTCTAAATATACTCTTATTACCCATTCTCATTACACAGGGTGAACAAAAGTAGATTTACAATTGTATGTACATGAAATAATTTTTATTATTGTTTTTTAATCATTGCATTATTTTAATCATTGCAGCCTTATTCCTTATTGTGATTTGATTTGATTTAGTTTTTCTACCTGACAGCATTAGACTTCAAAATCTTTCCATACAAACACTGCTTTTGTCCCACTACAAACCTACTATAACTTCACTTTTGCCCCACCCTATATTTATTTCTAGCTATTCTATCAGCATGCCACAAATTCCTTACATGGTAGCTGTTTAAAACCTATTTGTACTTATCCATGCTATTAGAAAGACATCTCTTGGGTAGTGTGGCTCCTGCCAATGCTAGTGTCTATTGTAGTAGACCTGTGGTCACAGATGTGCTTTGTGACAAGAGTATTCCTGGCTATTAGAGATTCACCAGAAGTAAATAATTGATTGAAACTGGGCAGTTTAAAATTTGGATCATGCTATGGAGATAGCCTGGAGCTGAGGAATGAAAATTTGAAAGCTCTAAAAATGTGCTACTCAACTCTGATTGCTTAAGTCTCTCACCTCCCTGAGCCAGTCCACTGAATCCCTGCTGTTTCAACGCTACCATTTGATTTCTATTTTATTTTCAAATTGTGATTTCTTTGATCTTTATTTAATATAATGTATACAGTCTAAAAATGAGCATTAGATTATTTTTCTACCTACTTTATACCCAAGGCGAAATAAGTATAGTTGAAGATGAAGGTTACAAGGACACATATGCTGAGCAGGATTGGCATATGGTGACATAGTGATGATACATACCTGACAATGTGAGAGTTCACATTTCACACATTAAAGTGGGCATGAGACCATATACTTGGTGATTATGGACAATAATCTAGAAAATGTCTCAAAGCTATTGCATTGTCTACAAATAGATAGGAGCTCAAGAGGTTTCTCTTGTGGGATGCTGCATTGACGAGCAGGGCAATCTGGTGCTCATATTATATTTTTGAAACATTATGATCATGGACTCCTACATTTTAAATACATGTATGCATACATACACATACAGGTGATATCAGGGAGCAGTATGGCCTCAGGTCAGCCTTGAGGGGTTTTAAACTAACGGTTGCTTGGATGCATCCCATTTTATACTGATGGTGCTGAGAGATGAGTGCAATGCTGTATGAATTTGCCTTCATCAGCTCTGCTCTTAAATGAAAAAAATACACATACCTTAGAAAGGAGAAACATAAATTTACTATAAGATATTAATAAATCCATATGCCTTTCAACATAATTAAATTGCAAAACATAATAAAACCTTGCAATCCTGTTAGTCATATACAATTTTACATATTTACTCCAGAAATTTAGCCTCAGCCTTATTCTTTATTGTGATTTGATTTGATTTAGTTTTTCTACCTGACAGCATTAGATAGACTTCAGAATCTTCCAGGACCTCAACTGCATTATCAATCATATGAGGATTTAAGAAAATCACACACCAAAGCAAAATATTAGACAAAAATATATCATATAATAAGGCAGAGAATAGCAAAATAATTCAGAGCTATATCAGGAGAAATTTGAAACAATTTACAGTATGCACTAAAGTAATTGAAAGAAAATTAACCTACATAATAGAATTGACAGCAGGCACAGACAGGTATATTTTCTTGTGAATTTAAATTTATACAAAACCTCTCAACTTCCAGGAGGTGAAAACAATTAAAATATTTAGCAATTATTTTCCTGTATCAAGTATTATTTTTCAGAAAACAACCAGTAAAGAGGGAGGCAATATAATCCACAGTAGAGGGTTGGTGGTTAAAGTTTAGTGCAAGAATATTTCAAACGAAGTGTGGTCTAATTTGAATCAACATTTAATTAGTTCATTTAATTACTCTGTGCCAAGAGTAATTGATTTTAGACCTAGAAAGGGAAACACTTCCACTATGGGGAAAAAAGTAATTTTGGCCCAATAAATTGGAAACTGGAGAAAGGCTGCATTTCAGAGTGTGTAACATGAATGAGGTGTTATCTCTTATTTGAAATATTATTTTTGAACACCCACCCTCTGTAATTATCATAACAGTAAATACCAGTGTAATGCAGACCTCGATTAAATACTATGCTCACATTACTAAAACGAACTTTGACATCATCTATACAAAATGTTAACCAGATACAGATACACAAAAATTCAGACATGAACACTATTAAAAGCTTTTGGGTCATAACTACCCATAGGCTATTGTTTTTGTGATATACCCGATGTGACTTGGAGGCAATTTTTTTTTCTTCCCACATTCTTTCCTCTTTTAATCTGTAAGAACAAAAAATCCTCATTCTGCATTATCATTTTTACTCAACATGTATCAAACGAATGTCTGCTCCTGAGGAGAAACATCCTTCCCTGCCCTCAGCCCTCATCCTGCTCTTAAATGCTTGATGCTAGAATGGTGTACTTCCTGTCCCTGAAGTGGTTTGCGGGAGTGATTTTAGTTAGGAACTAGGGAACAAGGAGGCTAAAGGTGGTCCACGCAGCTTATTTATTAATTTTTGGCAGCATAGAAAGCTCCTTTTAAAATGTGCATAGGGTATCTTCTCTTTCTGCAAATAGTAATGCAAATGCTCTCAGGACTATAGGTGCTAGCACAGGGTCCTTATATCACAGTAAGCAACCTTTTATTGTTACAGAAGCACACCATATTTTAATTACTCACCTAATTCAATGTGGAGACTATACCTTGCTAAAATGATCCATTATTTTAAAATGTTACATACTAAACTCCATCAAGTATTAGTATATGCTTCTAAAGTGGTTTCCATCCATGTATTATTCACCACTCATTTAGAGCTTTGGCGGGTTAAGTGCGAATTAACTTTTTACCACTGGTATCATAAAGGCAGGAAAATAGAATAGGAATTATCATATCTAACTTTGCAGGAATCCATAATGAACTAATTTACACACTACACATGTGCATATATAGTGTCACTATTACTTTATATATAATAATACATTTATTAACATGTATTAATAAATACATTTGCATATTCTATAAAATATATAGTTTATTCTTATATATTAGGACTATTCTGTATATATTAACATGTGCATGTTTAATATACCATTGCATCATGAATATATCATTATATGATTACATTTTTTAAAGGAGAATTTTAATTGCTGCTTACATTTCAATATATAGATATATCATGATTCATGTAGTCTATCCCATACAGTGGTACCTTGAGATACGAGTTTAATTCGTTCCCTAACCTTGCTCGTATATCAAGTTGCTTGTATCTCAAAGCAAATTTCCCCAATGAAATCAATTGAAATGCCGTTAATCCGTTCCAGCCCCCAAAATGCCACCCCAGTTGTTCTTGTTATGTGTTTTTGAAAAGAAAAATGTATTTATAAATGACAAATATTGTATAAAAACATAATAAAAGAGAATGTAAAGGAATAAACTGGTTTTATAAAGTGTATTTACCTACGCGTTACACACTTAATGCTACACTTTATCCCTAAACTGAATGTAACTGAACTAATCTTCACTGAACTTAATTGCTACTGGTCTTTGCATTTTTGGCCGATTTAAAAAAAGAACGTGTCCAAGGAGGTTTGCCTCTTCCTCCCTTTCAGAATGTTTCTGAAATGGGTGAGGCAAGTTTCATTGAACAGCTCCGATGCACGACCAGTAGCAACTTTTTCGTGGTGTTTCTTTTCCACGAAGTGTGACACCCTCTCCCACATTCCTAAGATCTCCTTTATCTCACTTGTAGAGATCTCCTCCACCTCTGGCTCCTCCTGGAAACCAGTTTCTTGGAGAACCTCCGCATGTTGCTGAGACTGCAACTCTTGTAACTCCTCCATGGTGAGTTCCAGAGAGTGCTCCTCGAGGAGCTCATTCACGTCTCTCTCATCCACCTCCAGGCCCATGGATTTTCCCAGAGACTCTATCTCCTCCTCCACTGGCACCTCGGGTTCGAATCCTTCGAAGGTCTTTTCGGCTATGGCCTCAGGCCACAGCTTCTTCCATGCAGAGGCCAAAGTCCTCCTTGTAACACCCAGCCAGGCCTGATCAATAATTCTGAGGTATATCACGATGTTAAAGTGGTTCTTCCAGAACTCTCGAAGGGTGAGGTTTGTGTTCTCTGTCACCTCAAAGCAGTGCCTGAACAGGTGCTTGATGGACAGCTTTTTTTTTTTCTTGCTTTTTTTTCTTTATTAATTTTTATTAATTTTTTATACGTATCTCCCCATTGCCCCCCCTCCCTCCCAGGCATTCCACAACCACCCGTGTCTGTGATCATTGGTTATGCTTATATGCATGCATACAAGTCCTTTGATTGATCACTTATCTACCTCACCTAACTTTAATCTTTCTGCTGTAATTTCACAGTCTGTTTGATGCTTTATGATTTTTGTCCACCTGAGAATTATCAGTCTACTCCCTTTCTGTGCTCCTGATTCTATTATATTCACCAGTTTATTCTGTTGATCAAATTTTTAATTCACTTAATTTTTAGATTTACTTGTTGATAGATATGTATTTGTTGTTCATAAATTTTTGGCGATGTACAGCTTTTTAAAATTAGAAATCACCTCCTGATCCATGGGCTGCAGGATAGGAGTGGTGTTGGGAGGTAGGTAGACAACCTTTATAAACTTGAACTCTTCGAGGAGTTCATTTTCAAGGTTTGGTGGGTGAGCAGGAGCATTGTCGAGGACGAGGAGGGCTTGCATGGTTAGGTTGTTTTCCTGTAGATATTTCTTAACAGAAGGGCCGAAAACCAGGTTTACCCACTCCCCAAAGAACTGCCTGATGATCCATGCCTTCGGGTTTGCCCTCCACATAACTTGCAGTTTATCTTTTAAAATCTTATGTGACTTAAAGACTCTGGGGTTTTCCGAATGGTATACGAGCAGAGGCTTGATCTTGCAGTCGCCACTCGCATTGGCGCACAGTGCGAGAGTTAGCCTATCCTTCATGGGTTTGTGGCCTGGCATCGCCTTCTCCTCTGCCGTTATATAAGTTCTATTCGGCATCTTCTTCCAGAAAAGCCCTGTCTCATCACAGTTGAAGATTTGCTGGGGGATATATCCTTTGGCTTCTATCAGTTTGGAAAAAGTTTTGAGGTAATCCTCAGCTGCCTTCACATCCGAACTTGCTGCCTCACCATGCCTGACGATGGAGTGAATGCCGGACCTTTTCCTGAAGTTATCAAACCAGCCTCTACTGGCTTTAAATGAGTCTTTCGATGCTTCGTCCGTGGAAGTGTGCGGGGTCTGCTCCAGCAAATCACCGCAAATCACTTGCGCCTTCTCGCATATGATGCCCTGTGTTAATGTATCTCCTTTAAGCTGCTTCTCCGTCACCCACACCATCAGTAGATTCTCCATCTTTTCATGGAGAGAGCTACGGAGCTTAGAAATTATTGTAACACCAGCTAATTATTGTAACGCCTTTATTGACTCCTGTTTAAGCACAGTGCATATCGTTGAAGTACTACGCCCGTATTGCCTCGCCAAGTCAGCCACTCGCACACCTTGCTCATATTTTTCTATGATTTCACGCTTTAATTCAATAGACATCATCCTCTTCTGAGCACTGACCTTTCCACTAGCTTTCTTGGGACCCATGGTTATTAAAAAGAAATGTGATAAAGTATGTAAATGCACAAAAGATGCTTCGACAACGAGGTAAACAAGCACACTGACTGAGGCGTGGGAAACTAGGAGACGCTGAAGTCGTGCTAAACTGGTGGGTCCTGTGCAGCCGGCCGATCCTTGCGATGACTCCTATCTCAAATGTTGCTCATATTTCAAAGCAAAAAAATCGCTCGCTTGACGGCTCGTATTTCAAAAATCTCGTATGTTAGGGCACTCGTATCTCGAGGTACCACTGTATCGTGATTATTTTAATTCTGAAAAGACCCTTTGACTCTTATGTTCAAAAATTTCCTGTGGCTTTCCATCTTGCAGTCATAATTATAGTGATAAAGGCCAATAGATATTAAAAAAAATCCAAGGCCTTACAAAACACAGTATTGCCACAGATTTTTGGTCTCATCTGTTATGAATTTCTCTTGTTTTTTCCATCTTGCTAAATGCAATGGCTGCTGGCATTTTGCAACTTGAGGGCTTTTGCTATTGCTGTTTCTTGTGCTTGAAAATGAATTCCAAGTGTTTTCATGGCTTATGACATGTTTTCAAAATCTTAGCTCACATATAGCCCTTTCAATGATGCCTTTCCTAATCTTTCTCAACACTTCACATTATTTTACTCAACAGCGCATACCACCTTTGGCAGAAAAAATATCATATAGACATAGATATAGATGTAGATATAGATATAGATAGATATAAGAATTTATTCTGCTTTATGTTCTGGAAAAATTACTGAGCTATGTTAGATATTCCCTAAATATGTTGTTGAATAATAACATAAATGGATGTTGAAAGATTATTTTTACAAGACTAGTCTTAATCAGTACAGCAAAAGAAGACATATAACTGAACATAAATATTATGTTACATTATTTCCTACATATTTCCCCTTTTCAGTTTTTTCATTTTCTTTTTTTTTATTGTCTAAAGTTTTACATATGCTTTCTTTTTCTCCAATTGACCGCCCGCCCCACTCAAGCAAGCCCTCACTACCCAGTGTCTGTGTCATTGGTTATGCTAATATGCATGCATACAAGTCCTTCGGTTGCTCTCTAACCACCCCTCCCCTACCATTTGCCTCTAAATTGATCTATTCTTGGTCATCAAATTATGTTGATCATTATATCCCACATGTGAGTGAGATCAATAATAATGCAAATATTAATTGCTGTGTACATGTTCTTTGATGCTTTGGCTCAGTCGTTAGATTGACATTTTTATAAGAAATGTAATAATTCATGATAACTAAGCTGAATGTATTAGATCACATTCAATTATAAATATAAGTACATATAATCCACATGGTACTTTATATCAATATTTAAGAAATTACTTATTTATTGATGACAGATATTCTTAAGCTGTCCTTCATAGCAAACTTTACACAGTAAGACAGATCTCATTACTGAAGTGATTTTCCTTGGTGAGACTATGAATTTTTTTAAAATACTTGTTTATAGATAATATGATGATTAATAAATGCAGAACTAGTTTTATATGCACAAGCCAAAATGAATACCAAAATAAAGACAAAAAGAAATGACACAAGTCATGGGGATACAAATAAAATTTAAAATTTTAATAGGTATGGTGCTTAACTATAGATTTGTTTCCATCTGACATGTGTTAAGTAATCAGTATTTTAAAATTTATAATAACCAGCATCTAACACTGGACTATGACTATATATACACATATATATATACATATATATACATACATATGATATATGCCCAGATATTAAAAATAATCTTCATTCACAATTTTTTTTGTTATCATGTTTTTGAATACATTTTTGCACAATGTCTACTGGCAAGTTTCCCTTATTATTACAAATGTAATAAGATGTATATTAATTTTGTATTTTTTCCTGTGTTTGTAGTGTAGCCAGAAGAGATATGATGTCACTGGATGCAATTTGGTCATATCTGAGAATGGTATTCTTCATTTGGGGATTATCAGAAAGATCTGAGGACCTGTTATCATGCCTGACCTGGCAGCTTCTTCAGTGACTCTTGCTTGCAACCCTGAATGAAGCCAATTCCTTCCTGATTGCTGAGCATCGGGCCTGTCTGCCCGCAGCACTACCCAAACCACACACATCACTTCATGTCACAGGGCAGTGACTCCTCCCACTCTCTCCCCTGTGATCAATTGCCCTGCTTCAACAACGCCTTCACACTAAGTGCAGGGGTAGGCAGCTAGCATCCATTCTTAACAGATCCTGCTAGTTTGGGTTTTAACTCAAGTACTGTCTTTTTACTCTAGCATGACATTGGAGTTTTTTTAAAATATCATCTTGCTATGCAAAATTGTACACTAAGAAACAAGGCACATGGGGGAAAAAGATAAGGAGCACAGTACTCACAACTGCTATGATGCCAAAATCGGTTTGGCTCAGTGGATAGAGCGTCGGCCTGTGGACTGAAAGGTCCCAGGTTCGATTCCCATCAAGGGTATGTATCTTGGTTGCAGGCACATCCCCAGTAGGGGTCTTGCAGGAGGCGGCTGATCGATGTCTCTCTCTCATTGATGTTTCTAACTATCTCTCTCCCTTCCTCTCTGTAAAAAAGCAATAAAATATATTTTTAAAAAACTGCTATGGTGCATAATATAAAAAAGAAAAATACTAGCACAGTTTTGCATATTAAATGGTTAAGATATACATGTATTTACAATACATATGGCACTTTGAAAAAAATCTGATGTTGGCTTATAGCAATGAACATAAGGCGGGTTATAGCTTGTGAGTTATAATGAAGTAGTGGAAGGAGTCTTATCAAACTTGGACCAAAAGTTATAAGTTCAGATATGAGTTGGAGAGTTAGTGAACTCTGAGGTTGCTGGTGGGTGTTTGATATATGTGCATGTGTGTGTTTTATGTTTTTTTTTTTATGTTGCTTTGTTCAAGTTGGTACAACTTTCTGTGTTCACCTGCTTTTTCTTGCCAACAAAACTGTACGTAAACAAACTTGAAATTCACAACATCGTTTGCACTGTTCCCCAATATAGTTGTTTTGTAATACAGTCGCATTTACAAAATGAGTATTATGGCAGAACAAACTACTACTTTCTTAGAGGTGAGCCTACATTAGCTTTGAAAGTGTGTTTTTACCCACCTCTTGACTTCCAAATTGTTATTTTTAAATAATTAAGTTCACTCATTTTTTTATGTTAATTTAAAGGAAAAAATAAATTATAAAATATATAGGGGTGGGCAAAATTAGGTTTACTATTTTGACTACATGAAACAGTTTATTCTTTATTATTATGTATTTATTAATTATTATAGTATTTTTATTATTAACTACTTTTTTAATGTATATATATTCACACAAGTTATTTGGGTATAAACTACTCATGAAAAAGAGTGCTGTTTGGTTTTAGTAAACTCAAATTTGTTTACTCTGGGGTCAGAGCTTAGAGTAGAATCAACATGGGGAAAAAAGACTCAACTGTAGGGATTGTTCTAAAAAAAATTACGCAGTAAAGAATATGGCAGCTAATGCATATGGATAGGCAACAAGTCCCATGAGGGATTTGCCATTGGAAAATAAGAGTTGATTTTTTAGAGTAGTTTGAATGTTGTTGGTCAAAGGGTATAAATTTCCAGTTATAGGATAAATTAGTTCTGGGGATCAAATGTACAGCATGGTGATTATAGTTAACAGTATCATATGATATAATTAAATGTTGTAGAAAGAATAGATCTTAAATGTTCTCAACATAGAAAGAATAAAAGCAATTATGTGATGTGCTGGAACTATTATTAAGCCTATGGTTGCAATAAGTTTGTAACATACAAGTAGAGTAAGTAAATCAACATGTTGTACATCTTAAACCTACACAATTTTACATGATAATTATGTCTCAAAAAATTGGGGGAAAAGCAAATAAAATATTTTTGTGTACCCATTTAAATATATAAGCAAACTCAGCATAAAAAATGCTAACAAAGAATTAATGCAAATAAAGAAAGCTTCTGACACAAATTAAGCAGCTGGACTGCATTTGGAAAATGTATCAATAGCTCTCTTTGTCTAACAGCCCTATATTATGGGTTTTCTCCAATCCAGAAGTTGAGTGATGAATATGAGGATGAATAGTAAAAAACCTTGGAGGGGCATCATTCTAACATGCCTGAGATATTAGTCAGGGTCTTACAGATAGAGAACATTAGCATCACTTAGCTTCTATCTGCATAGTTTTAAGGGAAGTTATTAAACTGGTATAGATTACAGTGGGATATTGGAATAACAAATTCAACTTAAAATAGCTGGGGATAACCTAAAAACAAAAGAAAATGCTGTCATACTACATGCACAGTGTGCATCAGTTTAAGCTCCTGTGTACAAAGTCATCGAGTCAAGGTTAGCGGAGACTGTATTCATCTTGTGAACTATCTGGATCACCAGACAATCATGGGGGCAGTGGGAAAGGGGCAGTGAAGGACCAGGCATCAGAAATTTAGTGCTTTGTCCTAGATATGAAGCACACTATTTAATAGTCAAATTCCATTGGCTAAAAGCTATATGACATTCCTCTCAATTAAAGTGAGAAAGGAAATATGGTACTGTTGGAATACAAAAGGAGAGAAAAAATCAGATAAGACTGAGCACTAGAAGTCTGGATAGCTTTACCATAGATGGGGACTGCTTCTCAGGAAATGGCAAAAACTCATTCAGCAACACTGAGAAATCTAGGGCTGAGTCAGCTGTAAGGGTGAGAGACACACAAGCCATCAGGAATGCATTCATTCACTTATTTATTCACTTAATTATTCACTCATTCATCCATGTGTTTTCTGTCCAAGAATAAACCTGTTTTGTAAGCTAACACAGGCCTGATGCAAGAGCCCGAGAAATAATCAAGTTCCCCTCATATAATCTGTGTCATGTAACATGGTGGTCTCATGAGTGTTGGGAGGATATTTTTCTGTGGAACATTAGCTTTTACTGGCATTTGGGGTTACCATAGATGGCTACTTTATACCTTACTGCTTCAGCTTTGTTTTACTAACCCTTGATTAATAAGTGATTAATATTTTTATGATACAGTTCATAAATAAATGTCTCCCATTTTCAGGCATTATTATAGTGAGGGATGTGCTTCTGGGTTAATAGTCTCAAAGATAATACCAATAACACCTTTAGAAGTCAATTTTCAGCCAAAAAGTGATTTTTAGGTTAAAATAATTAATCTGCAAAACTTTATATGTATTTTTTTAGTTTTATACTTCCGCACTTCTGAAAAGTACCAACGAAGGACTCATAAGATAACATTCCACATACTTTTCTCTTAATATTACCCTCACGATTTACATATTGCACTATGTTTTTTGAGTAAATTAAAGTAATAAACTCTATTTCCTGCCAAGAACTACATCCTTTCTTCTATGTATGCTTCAGTAGTTTATTCAAGTAAAGTTTATGACTAATTAGAAAAGCCACATGCATTTGGAATTATTATTGTCAGTTTGTGTTAGTGTACAGTATATTTAAATCTCTGGTAAGGTTATGTGGTTAATATTGCAAGGCAGCCTAGTTGAAGTAGAGCATATGTTTTTCCTCTGCACCACAAATGGATAAATGAGATTTTCCCTAAAATTAAATAATCATACATAATAAATATTCACAGGCTAATTAAAATATATTTTGTGACTACAGTTAAACATTAAATATTAAAATTACATTAAATAATTTCTTAGATATGATGGTTAAGTTATATAATTACATAATAGTAGTACACCTCTACTGGGTTTCAAATAGTCATATTTGCATAGTTTAAAGGCTGATGTAATCTAAATGTAAATAGCTGTCACTTGAAGTGAGCCCTTCTATTTATCTATGGGAAGATCCAATAAGTTACAGTGTCTATAAAACTGAAGAGAGTTTCTGAAAACTTGAACTCAATATTTATGTTAGACAAAATTTTATCTCATTGCCTACTTGTGTCAAATACAGTGAAAAACACTACCTGCATAATGAAGGCACACCAGCCTGTGACATACTCAGATGCTTTACAATCTCGTTCAAGAGTGAAAAAAAGAATGGAGGGCAGTTGACATTTTGACTGACAAATGAGTCATTAAGAAAAACGTAAACCAAAGTATTAAAGGCAAAAGAGAGAGAGAGAGAGAGAGAGAGAGAGAGAGAGAGGTTATTATTAAGATTATATATAATTTTTATTTTGATTTGTTTTTAATTAGAGTACTAATAATAGTTAATGGGAGGAGACATAGCTAATTAAATAATTAACAACAAAAAATGCAAACTCCTTCCTCTCTCCTACCCCTCAAAAATTAGAAAGGACCTGCTTTCCAGGAAGACTCCAATTAGCCTGGGCTTGAACTTTCTGCTCCAGTATTGATGCGGTTTCAAGGTGTGAGAGGACTCAGCTTGCTCATGAAATTTGTTCCTCTTTCAATTTATGTATCTTCTGTTATTCTCTGGGTCAAACTCTGGGCTGATAATGAAGACAGGTGGCCTAACTTCTTGTCTGTTCCATTCATACCCACTTGCAATAATAATAACCTATCTGCATGTGAATACATATTCAAACTAGGTACCCCTGTGCTTGGGAGTCTTTGGGGATTTTCTTTGCTATTAAAATAATAGTCTGGCAATAATTTGCACAGCTCAAAATCCCCTCTCATTTCTAGTGACCATACATTGAAGACAGCTTTGGGGATTCCATGGCACCAGACTGAAGTCTCTTCATCTGTAGCATTTACATGGTTTAGCAATTTAATAATTAGTTAATGGAACTAATGCCCACCTACATTGTAGCACTTTCTTAACTTTTTCAATACTTACCTTACCCATGAACATGATGTACAGACCAGGGAATTCAAACCTGTGGGAACCTCTTTCACGTCCTGCATGGTTCAGGGTTCCCATTCAGGGTTTGGGTTCTGGAGGAGGCCACACGCAAATGAAAAAAGAGACTAGAAAACTATTAATTTGGCAATATTGGGGGGCCAGGCGGGAGCCTTCCTCTAGTGCAGTGGTTCTCAACCTTCCTAATGCCGCGACCCTTTAATACAGCTCCTCATGTTGTGGTGACCCCCAACCATAAAATTATTTCCGTTGCTACTTTATAACTATAATTTTGCTACTGTCATGAACTGTAATGTAAATATCTGATATGCAGGATGTTGTTGGAAACCAAATATTGTCCTCACTAAATGGATGTAAACAGGAGGCCAGAAGGCTGGTCAACCTTAACTGCTCTGAAAGGTCAGAGCTAATTACTCACTGTTTAGTTGAAACATTGTTGGCTGAAGCAATCTCTACCTGTTCTTTTCATGTTAATTTCTGTTTTTGTTATTTCCTGCCTAAAGGCTAGGGGTGTGTCCCAAAGCCTTAATAAAAGGGAGAAAAAGGCCAGAGCAACTAGCAGTCCTTTCCACTAGAGGAAGGCTCCCGGCTGGCCCCCCAAGTATCACCAAATTAATGCTTTCTGGTCTCTCATTTCCTTTGCGTGCGGCCTCCTTCAGAAACCGAACCCTGAACCAGGAACCCTGAACCACGCGGGACGTGGAAAGAGGTTCCCACATCTGGCGCCCAACAGGGGCTGCGGAAAAAGGTGCTCACATCTGGCGCCTGACCATGGGACATCTGGAAGAGAAGGTATTATTCGCCTAAGAGCGAAGGAAGGAAAATTCACCAAGGAAAATGGTGAGGGAAGATTCACCTAGGAAAAGGTGAGGGGAATTCAACGTACGCAAAGACCACGGATTAACTACAGAGTCACGATCTGTAAGTAGGGTGGGAACGTCTTTTGCAGCCAGGCTAATGGGGAAGAATTAGGTTATAAATATAAAGTAAACTTTATTATAGACTTTTGGTTTGCATGCTTAAATAATGTGGTTTCTTGTTCAAATTAAAATCTTAGTTTGCATTTGGAATCTGAAATCTGTAATAAGTGAAACTCCACTGCTGAAACCGCTTCTGGTGCAGAGAAATTCAAAGGTGGCAGGAGAGGGCAAGGCTCTCTGCTGTCCTGCAATGAGATTACTTAAGGTTTCATTTAAAAATTATAAGAGAAATCACAGAGAAATGCTAATCTTGGCCAAATTAGGTGCTAGTTATTACTTCGGAAAGCAAAAAAGAAAGAAAAAATTAAACATCTGTCTTTATCTTTTAAGCATGAAAAGAAATTAGGCCAGATCTGTTACTGATGCTTTCCTCCCTGAAATAAGCAGGGTGTGGAGGAAGAGAGACACTGTGGCAATCCAGTATGAAAGCCCACTCTCCCAGTATGCTAATCTAAAGTCTCCTTTCTCGCCATGAAAAAGTTTTAAAAATTTAGAGATGTGTCTGGAATTTCTGTACTCGTGAGGGGAGAAGCCCGGCTTAAAAAGAAATGCGCGCAATTGTCCACCTTTTTGGACATATTAGACAGGGTTTTAAGCTGGAATCTCTCCGCAAAAGCTGCAGAAAAAGAAAAACCCAGAACTGGTCTTTATTTTTTAAGAAAAATGGCATAAAGGAGCCAAAAGGAGAAGATTTTGTGTTATTAATCAAGGTTTTCAGCTAAGTGCAAATTAAATTGGGAGAAAATAAAATAAAATTTCTCTAATATTTAGGAATTCAAAATACATTGTTGATTGGTCTAATATAAAAGGATTAATTCTGTGGTTCCCAACTAACAGTTTAAAAATATAATTGATATCTTAAGATAATTATAAAAAATATTATAATCTTTAAATCATATATGAATATATATATATATATATTTGATGGTTTTTTCCATGTTAAAATTTCAAGGCTTTAACAGAGATGATTCTTGTAAAGCTCATGGGCCCAGAGTAATACAAGAAACTTGTTCTCTCTTTTTAAAGGACATCTTCTTAAATTTAACCTATCTAATATACTTGAAATTGCATGGAAAACTTTATCAAATAAGAATTAATAACTATATTTTAAATGTTGTAAAGGTTTTGGCCTCTAAGAAGGACACAAAGTAGCACTCTAGGGAGAGGCATAAACACTCAGCCTCTGAGAGATCCAGTCTCTTGGTGTCCTAGATGTCAGAGAGGTAACCATTGGGACAGACAGTGTAAATCAAAATTTCATAGAAATGGGCAGCCTCTAAATCAAGATACAGGATATGGTCCACCGCGAAACGCCCAGAGGGGTCCCCCCAGTCCCATTATTAATAGGGGAAACCTGTCCTGCAAGACCCACAGTGGATTCCCTCATCCCAGCAACTCCAGGAAGCGCAATCCTGGATCTTAACAGCACTATAGCGGTTACTTTGACTCCTGATATTGCTCTGCAAGCTATTCCTACAGGAATTTGGGGTCCTATATCACCGGGAGCATGGTAAAGAGGATGGTACAGACACCTAAGAACGTATTTCTTGCAATAGCAACAGTTACCAGCTGTATGGTAATATTACCTGGGGCACATGGGGAAGTATTTTTGACTTATATTCCTGACCCTTCATGGGTAAGAACCCTTAGGTGTACTGATTCCCCTGTTTCTTGTAGTCTCTAAGAAGGGCAAAATTAAGTAACTAAATATTTCTTAAAATTCCAACATTAGAATTTAAAATGACAAAAAACCCAAAGCCACCTGTATTCTTAAGATAGAGGTAGGGCAACATTTGTGGCTTGTGAATCAGACATAAACATTTACTAAATTTCTTTTGCTTTTTAAATTAAGATACCTACTTTAATTAATAAATTAGCTTTTTAAATAAAAATCAAGGTTTTCAGCTAAATAAAGAGCCAATGTTTTTGTAAGCAATTTTATTAGTATTCTAATAAAGTAACTAAGACCTTGTCTATACAAAAAGAAATTGATAGCCAGTTTGAAATTGAATTGCCATGGCCTAGAACAAAAGAATATCCTTACATAATCTTATTCTACAATGTCATTATAATTTTTTTTGACAAATATCCCAAACAAACTTACAATCTAATTCTCTGAATATTTGGTAGCAATTAAAAAAAATAACATAAAAGGAATTAAGGCATTGAGAAGGCACTTGAGCATTCTATATTGGCTTTTCTTGCTCTTTTTGCCAAGAGGGACCCTCCCACAGCTGTTGCCTGAGCTTTCTGTTCATGCTGAGGTTGAAGCCTCATGGTGGCTGGTACCATGGATCTGTCTCTCACCCAGTGGTGTGAGCTGGGTCCTCCCTGGAGAAGAAACCTGGGTTCCCCAAGATATGTGATCAGTGCTGGGACCCTGCCAGCAGGCGTGGGGATCCCAACGCAGGTACTGGGCGTGGAGGCCACAAGGGCATCGGCTACCAAGGAGATGGAACTGAACCTCACATCAACCTGCTTGGCCCCGGAGGATGGCTGGTTAGCCAGAGATGGGCAACTGAAACTCATACGTTACACCGACCACCGCCTAAGCCAGGAACTGGGCCTTATGCCGCCCTGCTTTCCAATGACGGGTAAGGTGGGTTGGTACCATATGGTAGTTCCTGACCTAAGACAGGCACAGTCGCAGAGGGGCCATCAGGAAAAAAACTTGGGGGTCAACAGAGGTTGATCCTCACCCCCCAACATTGCAGAGGCTTGAACCTTCGCCCCTTCTGAGGGAGGTCTCCTGCCCCATGGCTGCTTCACTTCCCACGCCCAGCTCCCATCGTGATCCAGGTGACAAGACAGAGACTTGGCCCAGCTCCGTTCGGGACACAAATGACAGACAAAGATTTGGTGAAGCTCAGATCGGGACCCAGCAACAGACAGACTTGGCTGACAGCTGCCCTATATTCTAAATCCAACTTAACACCAGGAATGCTCTGGGCCTACTCAAGAATGCAAATAATCCTTTCCACTAATATTTACAGGATAAAACTAAAATTGTTGTTACAATATTAAATTTAACAATAAAATAGTAGTTAAATTTTCAAATTAATTTAATTGGTTAATTGAAATAGGTGAATATTCAAGAAAATTTAATTGTACTGGAAAAAAGTTGTTCCTAAAGTATTAACTTAAATTTCTATTGGTAGTTCATTGCATGGTAAAATTACTTAACATGCAATAAACATACAGCAGTCATATTTGCATTATAAAAATTTTCCGAAAGCCTCATAATTAAATCAAAAAAGGGGGGATAGTAAAGTAATATTATGTAAGGAAAAGTATCCTGTAAGTAAATTATATGTAAGGAAAAGTACCCTGTAAGCAAATTACATCTAGAATTTTTTTTTTTTTTTACTTAACAGCAAGACACCCATGAAAAACATACATAGTATTAAAATAAGACAAAGGAAAATTATTTGGGCAAAAATAAAAAGGATCCAAAGTCAAATTTATAGAAAAAAAATTCCTTTACTAACTTTTGGTCAAGAATGTTTATATATTTTCAGAAAAACAGCTCCAAGACCATGTAAATTCCTACAACAGAGAATGCTCCAGCTATGAAGACGAGAGGAGAAACAGTCCAGAGATGGAAGACGTTGATGACACCTTGCCATCCTAACAGTCAGCAGCTGTGCATCGATGCAGGTTGCCCAGGACCAAACTAGAGAGGGTCAGACCTGCATTGCCACCATTTGTCCACCATCCAGAACTGAAATATCATTGCTGACATGTACCCTCAAAAAACTGATGGACACTGAATCTGGGACTCAAAGGACTGTTGGTCCAGAAAGAAAGATACTATAGACTTATTCTTTTACCCCTTAGCATAGCCATTGTTGCTTGTCTTATTTTTTGTTCTTAATATTTATTTCTAGTCTGCAGATGCAAGATTTTTTAGAGGAAAAGAAAACGGGGGAGATATCGGAAACCAAACATTGTTCTCACTAAATGGATGTAAACAGGAGGCCAGAAGGCTGGTCAACCTTAACTGCTCTGAAAGGTCAGAGCTAATCACTCACTGTTTAGTTGAAACATTGTTGGCTGAAGCATCCTCTACCTGTTTGTTTCATGTTAACTTCTGTTTTGTTATTTCCTGCCTAAAGGCTAGGGGTGTGTCCCAAAGCCTTAATAAAAGGGAGAAAAAGGCCAGAGCAAGTGGCAGTCCTTTCCACTAGAGGAAGGCTCCCGCCTGGCCCCCCAATATCGCCAAATTAATGCTTTCTGGTCTCTCATTTCCTTTGTGTGTGGCCTCCTTCAGAACCCGAACCCTGAACCAGGAACCCTGAACCATGCGGGACGTGGAAAGAGGTTCCCACAGGATGTATTTTCATTGTTACAAATTGAACATAATTAAAGCATAGTGATTAATCACAAAAACAATATGTAATTATATACTGTGAAATATTTATTTCTAATTACAAATAAATGAAATTTTGTCTTGAATCGTGGTGTAGCATGGGTAATAGTCTTAATATAACAACAGTAAACTACATTGCTACACTTTGCTACACCAAGGAGCAGTCTGTTGGTTCCTAAGACCATGGGAAATAGGTGTTTTCCAATAGTCTTAGGCGATCCCTGTGAAAGGGTCGTTCAACCCCCAAAGGGGCCACGACCCACAGGTTGAGAACCTCTGCTCTAGTGAGAAGTCTGTCCGCTCCTCTGGTCTTGCTATCCCTTTTATTAAGACTATGGTATACACCCACAGCCTTTAGGCAGGAAATTATAAGAACAGAAATTTACATAAGACAAACAGGTAGTGGCTGCTTAGCTAACAATGTTTCAGCTAAACAGTGAGTGATGAGCTCTGACCTTACAGAGCAATTAAGGTTGACCAGCCTCTGGTCTCCTGTTCACAACTTTCTATTAGTGAGACAATATTTGGTTTCCGGCAAAACCCTTCATTTTTCTGATATTCTTATGCAGGCTTTGCTGGTCTAGGGGTAGAAAGCTCAATCTCTTGACTGGAATATGTGGGAGTAAAGGCTCATTTTGCAAAGTTCACTCCTTATTTTCTTTTGTTGTTTCTTCAAAATCTTCTCCTGTTTTACCCCAAAATGTGTGTCTTTATCTCTGCATCCTGTGGACCCTCGTCCAATGTAGAATCAAAATTCCTAAGAGCATGTATCTAATTTCGTTAACTATTTTTACTACCAGAATTTACCACAATAACTGGCCCAATGTAAAAATTTAATAAATTCAAGCTATAAAGAAAATAGTCTTGTCTCTTTTTTTATTAAAAGGATTTTTATTTAAAGTATTTATTTTGAATATATCTTATATGAACTAATCTATTTACATGTTTATGTATATGTATGCTTCTATACATATTTGAAGTTATCCAAGTCACATTAGATTATTCCAAATGGGTTGTGCTTGATTTTCCCAATTTGTCATCAAGTAATCTATCCATAGAATTGGAATTTCCACTAACATTAAAATTCTTGGTTGACCCATTGATTTTAATTTGGGGTAATTTTGGATGCAAGGTGTATAATATATGCACAGGTTTATTACAGGATGAAATGCCATTTGCAATATGTGTAATATGTAAATACACTATTTTATTTTATTTTTAAATGTTTGAAAAATCCTTACCCAAGGATATGTTTTTTACTGGGAGAGAGAGGGAGAGAAATATTGATGTGAAAGAAAAACATTGATTGTTTGCCTCTCACATGTGCTCAGACAGGGGATTGAACATATAACCAGGGTATGTGCCCTGACTGGAAATGGAACTCTTGACCCTTCAGTGCATAGGACACCATTCCAACCAACAATTTTTGTTGTTGTTAATCCCCACCTGAGGATATTTTCCATTTACTTTTTAGAGAGATTGGAAGGGAGAGAGGAAGGAAGAGAGAGAGAGAAACATCAATGTGAAAGAGACATTGATTGGTTGCCTCCCACACAGTCCTGAGATCAGGGCCAGGGACAGAGCCTGTACCGAGGTATGTGCCCTTAACCTGAATCAAACCCAGGACCATTCAGTCCAAGGGCCAATGCTCTATCCACTGAGCCAAACTGATGAGAGCTATTCCAACCAACTGAGCCACACCAGTGAGGGCACTACTTTTCTCTTGATAAAAATGCATGAAAGATGAACAATCTCTGCCTCTTGGTTTTGAAAGAGTATTATCTGCTACATTCCAGCATCTTTATGAACAATTCAGGTGCAACTGCACTTCAAAATTAATGAGCCAAGAAAATGAGCCTTGGTTAGTTTTCCACTCTTTGGCTTCTAATATTGCACTGTTCCTATAGTTAACATTAAAAGCACTACACTAAGGTCATATGAAATATAGCATTGTTGTCTGATCTCCTCAATACTGACTAAAGTCTACTAATGATAATTTTGCATTGGTCTGTGCACTGTCTCCGAGAGAAACAAAACAGATGTTAAAATAAGTAAATCTGGAAACTGCAAGTCACAGAAAATATTTTATAAATGAGTGAGAGTATCATATATACTTTAAAAAATATGGACTGTCTGATGTGTAAAGTTATTTCTCAGTACTCTATTTTTAGAACTAAACCTAAGATATGGCCTTTCTAGCACCAGTGCAAATACAAAGTCTAAAGTTGGAACTCTGGTCACTTTATGAGAGTATCTATCTTGGAATTGACACTCAGAGGATCTGACCTGCTGGATATCTTGAACCGAAAAATATACCCCAGAGGATGGGCTCTGCATTTCTACCACTGCATCTTGTAAATTGCTGGCACATAGGAAATATCAAGAGCAACAGGAAACACTGAGGGGAGAGCACAAATGAAATAATGTGCAGGAAAACCACTGCTTCCCGGAGAAGAGAAATCATGAAGAAGACATAGGTTCTGAACTTGCACTTCAATTTCTGTGAACCCTAAACAGAGCTCACACACTGTGGCAGTTTTAAGCAAAAAATACTGGTCTTTATTGAAAAATATATCAACGTGTACGTCTATGTGACCAATAGAAATAACACTGAAAGTATACTTTTAGTTAAATACTGATAAATAAAAAGGAAACCATTGCAGCTAACTCATATCTGAACAATGACAATGGGTTTTATGTAGAAACTAGGAAAATAAGTCTTTTTTACTTTTCTTTTTTTTTTTTTAATAACACTAGACCTGGCTAGAGCCTGTTTCCTATCATCAGGCAACATATGACTCTTATTACTACAACCCTTTTCTTTGCTCAGGATTATCCTAGGCAAACACACACACACACACACTCAAATTAATTTGAGAAAAGTTGTAATGCCTAAAATGATATTCTCCAGATAATATTTCAATAACAGGAATTACCATTGCCTCATGTCAACAGGTTAATTGGAGCTTTTAGGTAGCATGGCAGGGCTGCAGAGGGAGGTTATTTTTAAGGTAAGGGAATCGGTGGCCCTCTCAGCTACTACCTAATCTTTGTGCAGGTGTCTGAAGTACCATCTGATTATTGACTATCCCAAAGCACTCTCTAATTATCCAGCCTTGATTTTTCTTAATGAATGAGGCTTCCCTTGATCATTTTCCTAATTAATACCTAATAGCTAATAACAGCAGATAAGACATTATAAAATGTGTATTCCCTACACTTGGTAATGTTTTCATTCACAAACAAATGTGTAAATTATGTAAAATATTGATTCAAAGCACAAAATCTTTTTTCAGAAATACCAGGGTTTAGGTAAAGATTTCATAAGATATGAAAGAGACAATCTCAGAACTCACTGATCCTCAGTTTTTCTAATTAAAGGAAAGCATTAAATGAGTTGAAATATGTAAAGGATACAACATAGTCACCGGTACACAGTAAATTATCAGTATATATTATATTTGCAAATGAGGAGGTCAGCACAGTGATGGAAGGATTAGATATTGGAGTTAAGTCACCCAGATATCACTTCCTATGTATATGATTGGGCAAGTTAAATTTTGTGAGCTCTCATTTTCTCATATTTAAGGAATCTCAAATGTTTGTTTTAAGGTATAAATAATATAACTTGTTTAAATTGTAGCCTTTACACTTGTATAATGCTGGGCAAATATTTTAACTATTATAAACATTATAGATAATTGACTGGGTATGACATGTTTATATTTATTCTTCATTTTTAACCATAAAGATTACCTTCTTATGTCATCAGTTTGAGATATAATATTCATTATATTTTTCCCTCCTTAAAATGTAGGAAACCATCACCATTTTAAATACTATGGGATTCAATATATAGGATTAGATATTATAAATTAGGTATAGGATAGCATTGTCTCTTTACACATTGTTTTAGTCTTTGTTCAAATAACTGAAAACTTCTTTGCTTTGTGTACAATCCCAACTGCTTTGCTGAGTATCCTACTTTCATTTATCTTTCTCAATATAAGCATAAAAATTGGTTATTTGTTTGCTAAAATTGAATCTATGTTCCTCATAGTTTTGTTTTAAAAGTTCAAATGATTAAAAACAACTAGGCAGAACCTTTACTATACATATTTAGACTGACCTCAGAATATTTTCTTATGCCTTTGTGGTGATAAGACAAAATAATATCTTAATCTGATTAGAAGTATATTTCACTAACATTCACTATGTGTCCGCAGGTAATGATAGACATCTGCATGCCATTCAGGACCAAAGCTCTGTCTGTGTGGTTGTTTTATTGTCAAATTGTGAGGTCAAAATTTGCCTAATTAATACCTAATAGCTAATAACTGCAGATATAACATTATAAAATATCTATTTCCTACACTTGGTAACTTGTGTTTAAAATTAGTACTTTGACTCCTACTGCTAAGTCCACATCTTATTCAGCTTGGCCTAGCGGGTGCATATGTTACTTGTATTATTTCCTTGTTGGAAACCTAGTTGCAAGGCCACATACAGCTGTGGGGGATCTTGGGGAAATTTGCTGTGCCTAGATTGTCATGTGTTCAACTAAATTGTCTATGATTGTGTCAGAGGTGACCAGATGTTGTAGGGGAGACAACTAGCTGAGTCTAGCTCAATAGTTTTTTCTCCTGATTTTCTAGGTAACCGTGCAACTAGATTGATCTTCAATTGTGTAATGGTACAGTTCTGAAAACCCCATTGCCATTTCAAGTTCCTTTATGTATTGCCAATATTAAAGCTATTTGATTCATCTAACACCATCCTAGCATCACTGTGACCCAATCTACGCTGTAGCCTTACACCAACCAACCTGAGAACCACAAAACTGCAAAAGCCTGAAATTCCTTACTGTGGTGAGAATGTATGGCTATCCAAGGACTGGAGAGATATCAAAATCTTTAATTTCCTCACAAATTCCCTAATTTCATATAACTTTAACCGCTCATCATATAGTCCATCTTTTCCCATAGGACATATACCTTCCTTTACGCCTACATTTTTCAATTTTCACAATAGCCACCCGGTTACCCAAGTTTGAGACTGGAGAGTGAACATACATTTCTCTGTCCTTTAACTATCACAACAAATGAATGAGTGTAGCCACTTCTCTTCCGAGTCCCCTCACCTCCATGCTCCTCCGCATGTGTTTCCCTTCCCTGTCTTTTGGCCTCCTCGTCTCCGCTTCCATTAGTTCTGCTGTCAGAATATTCTCTCCAAGAGGAATGCCTTGAAATTATTCTTAAGTATCAAATGGCTTCTCGTCGCCTATAGAGTGAAGAAAAAAAAATCTCTAACTTCTTAGTATGTTGCAAAAGGGATTCATGTTATGAATTCACTTGTCATTCCTATCATCTCCAACTTCAGGCAAACTCCAACTAACTAGCTGCCTGTGGTTTTCTCATCATGCCAGGTTCACTCACACCTTCATCCTTTACATATGTCACCTTGCCAAGTCCTGACAAATATCTAGTAGATAAAAAGTGTTTTCTTCATAGAAGTTTTTCGGATATCTGCCCATACCCAAATCCTTCCCTGTTCAACTAACTTCAGGCACTGCATTTATTCCCACAGCAAAACTGTACTTACTCACATTGTGGAACTTATCACATTTTACTGTCTTGCAAGTCTGCCTTCCATAGGGAAAAAAAGTGATGTTTATAGCTACTATTAGGAGCATCTTTGCCTAGTATATGACCTACAGTCATCACACAACATATATATGTTAAAACTATCATTTTGGTTGATAGCATTTAGGCTTGAATGTGATAAAAATCCATTTGCATTTACTTCCCGCATCTGTAAAACATTGTCTCCCTGTATCTTAAGCACTCTATGATATATATTACCATCAATAGTGAGGATATTTTGATACAAGCCATTTTAAATCAAGGGCTTATGATACAACTTTTGCTTTTTGGTTTTATAATCCACAGGAAAAAAAAAAAAGGAATTGCAGCATAATGATACTTTTGGCTGGTTTAAAGTATATTTTAAAATATTTATTCCTAATCATTGGAAATTAGTCAATGGTTCCCAGTGAGCTTCTATTTTTTTCAGTATGATCCCAGGGACATTTGCTCATAAGTATTAATAAGTACTTTGCTTTCAGTCAAGGAAATCTGAAGAATCTCATGGGGCAGCAGGGACATATTATGTTTCTCTAAACCAGAAAAATGAACAAATCAATTTGCATTTTGAAATCCACAGAGAACAAAAACTGCTAGTTAGATTGTTATCAATTCCTCTAGGAGGAGTAGGTTGAAGTATTTCTTGCAATATCATATAGTGACAATTTTATTATCAGAAACTATTTTGCATGCACCGATAAAGATATGTTCTGTGCTATTGCTCTCTCACTGCGAGCAGTATACTTAGAAAACTGATTCATATTGTTATCCTTGAATCTTTATTGCTTACCACAGGCTGCTTGTCATGTGTAAGTCCTAAGGGCTAATGCAACTTTTATTGCTACTTACGTACTGTTCAGATTATATGAATATATAAGACCAATTAAGAGAGTCCTTTATTTCATAACTTTGGCAAAAGTGCATCTGTAGAGTAATTTAAATTAAATATCTCAACTGAGAATTATTTTAATGGGATATTATGTAGTCTGATATCAGTAAGTCGTGCAAATAATAATGAAAAAATTAAGTATTCTATGCAAATCTAACCCATCAACTCACCTAAACACATTAAGTCATCCTATGTAATAAAATTGTATCATGTTAATAGACCGAAAGGCAGAATGACCAGTGGAATGATCAGTTGCTATGATGTGCACTGACCACCAGGGGGCAGATGCTCAACATAGGAGCTGCACCCAGCCTGCAGGCCCCCCCCATTGCCCCACCAGGTGCCCCACAGATCAGCCCTGATCGCTGGCCAGGCCTAGGGACCCTACTGTGCATGATTTTTGAGCTACAGACCTTTAGTTACGTAATTAAAGTAATGGAACATTTTGATGCTCCCCTCTTTTAGGTTTCCAAAGTTCTCTTAAAAAATAAACTCAACCATCTCTACATGTTTTAACTAATGAAGAACCTTTATTCTCGCTCATATTTTCACACAGTCCTATGTAGGGGAGGCACATATGTTTATTACCTATGAAGAAATAGATCCCAAGACATGAAAATGTTTTGCCTAAGGTTACAAAGCAAATACAATTTAAAATAAAGCACAGGCTCTCAGGATATTTGTTGCTGAATTAGTTACTTTGTGCCTAGTTCTTCTTTTTAATACCAAATTACTCTATTTAGTACTTAACAGTTTGGTTTTGATAACATATTTTCTTGCCTATCCCTTTCTGTGTGTCTTTAATTTTGCATCTTTAAGTTGCTTATGTTCCTTGGGTGCAATCATATTGAACATTTGTATGGTGAAACTCTTTTCTATTCTAGTCTCTTAGAAGCTGGTTTAAATTCAAATAATGTCCTCAGCCTCCCCACCAAACTTACAAAAAGGAAAAGTCTCCATCCAGCAAGTCTGCTTCTCTACTCTCCATTTAATTTGATTACCCATTACTCCTTTTCTTACTTATTCCCATATTCAACATCTTTTGCCCTTTCTATTTCCAATTTAAAATTGGTAGTTTTGTTCCCTGACCAGTCTTAAACATTATTCTAGCTTAACTTCTATGATGCTGTATAATCATAGAAATCATTTTTATGATTTCTCCGATGATTTTGAGTGTACGTTCTATGTGGATTTGTTACAGGGTTCCAGAGCAGAAGGAATAGGGGAACTGAGACAGGAAAACTAACACAAGGCCAAATAGTGTGGGCAATTTTTTAGCCAGCTTGTAACTAACAAACCATTATCTTCCTCAGCCAAGGAAAAGGGAGGGGGCAAATGCTTAAAAAACCTCCCTAAGGAGAGACTGCAGAAAAGGGGAAGAGGGGATGGGGGGGAGGAGGAAATGAGGGGGAGGGTCATTTTACCCCCTAAGCAGAGCAAGGAGCAGTCTCCAGGCTTGGCAAGAGAAAGTTGCCAGGTGCTTTTCATGAATCCAGGGAAGGCCACCACAAAGTAAAAAGGGACCTTGAGCATGAATCTGTACCAAAACTGCCAGCAGAGGGATTTTGAAGCCTCTGGACAGGAGAGTGCATGATGCCTCAGACCCCCACCCCGCCTGCTCTTCAGATGAGCTGAGAGCCCATCTGTTTTTTCTAAGCCAGATGTATAGGCTTGCTTGCTGTGCTGTTGCTTTTTCAGTAAAGGTGCATGCTTTTGTTGCTTGAACAAACTGGCTTTTCACAATGCAGTCAAGTTCTCTCACATAACTTCATTTATGTGAGAAGACAAGGACTGAGGTGGAGACAGCCCTCTCTTTCCCACTGGCTCAGGGGGCTGCCCTGGGACACCTCTCTGGTGACCTGACAGATGCCTGTACTATATTTACTGGTGCTGTTTTGTTGTTGCTGATTGTTTGTGTGTGTGTGTGTGTTTGGGGGGAGGGGGTGTCACATTCCTATATGTGACTTACAAGACTGTTCTAATATTCCTTCCATTCTCTTGCTAGTCTATATGGCTCAAGAAACGGTCACTGGTATGCCAAGGATATTAAAGTCAAGGACTGGTATTTCTGATTGGGCACAGATATATAATTGCCCGAATGATTTGTGGAAGAATGGATCCTTCACACTTTTAAATGAAATAAGGTCTAAAACTGACTCATTGAAATGACTGGGTGCTTTTTACTCTTTGTTCCCTTTTGCTTCTATCTGTTTCTCTTTTTCTGAAGCATAGATAATCTCTCAGTCATTATAACAGTGCCAGTAATTCTGAAGGTCATTACTCTCTACCTTTAACTATCCTGCTGCTAAGTAAACACCCGTTTTTACCTCCGACATATGCCCACTCCTTACTAAAGACTGCCATACCAGATTATGCACGATATCTGAAATGTATCTTCTTAGTTGAATTTTTGTTCCCCAGAGGTATTTGAAGGACTTCATTTGTTCTAAACTTTATATTTCTGAGTAAAATATTTCCAGTTCTATTATGTTTAGATGCAAGGTCTGTTGACATTTTCTTTGCTACTAATACAAATTAAGAGCATTCCATCAGTAGCTTCTTTGCACTTTTTCATATGTAAAGTGCGATCTGCCACAGAAAATGTACACAGCTCTTACTGGATAATTGATTTGGTCACACTCTTTTTGGAAAGTTATCTTTCTATTGTGAGATGTAGGGTTATTTTTAACCATGTTGCTTAACATACCTGCATACATTTTACAACTAAAAGGTTCAGCTGAGATGCAATGTGATTTAATTTTTTAGTGTTTCACTCAATTCACCAATTTGACATGAGAAATCTGCTAACACCTTATTTAGAGAAAAGCTGTTCATGTTTCATGTGCATAATAAACAGGCATCCAGAATTCACTCAATGCCAGGAAATTTAATAATTGATAAAATACAAAGCCAAAAAAATAAATCATCTCTTTCTCAATAAAGGTAGGTGAGAAAATTTTATTACTTTAAGGAGCGCTATGTGGCACATAAGAATTAAACAGTGTTAAGGAAATGAATATGACTAAATGGTAAATGACCTCTTAATTAATTTATCTTAATGTCTCTGTTGTGTTTCAGGTAATTTTGTAGATGTCTTTTCTGGACAATGAGTGTAGGGACTATTCACAGCACTACATAAAAATCTATATTAATTACGGGCTGAATTTGTGCAGAACAAATCATGTAATTACTTTCACATTTGCAATCAAGTTTTATTCTTTTGAAGATTATATTAAGTAGACACAATTATTTTCTTTGTTATTCAGATAGAAGATACAACTGAAATATTTAACGTTTTAAAGGACTAGGAGGGGTGGAGCAGATGTAGGGAAGAAAAGGGAAAGTTAATGGGGGACATCTATAATAGAGTCAACAATTTAAAAAGAGAAAGAGAAAAAAAAATAGTAAATAAAAGAACCTGAAATAAAACTCAGATTTCAAGGCTCCACATTTAGGCTTCTTACATCGAAACGAAAATAGAAAAACATAATTTCACATCTCCCACAAATGTTCTCTTTCCTCACTTCCTAAGACTTAGGACTTTCTGTTCATCATACTCCACTGCAATACGTTTACTTGTCATTGTAACATAATTGTAATTATTAGGATTTGTTTTGGTCTCCATAGGTAGTTTGAAAGCAGCCAATCTGGCTTTTAAAGTTCTAACTTTATTCTCATTGAAAATGAAGCCAGGGACATTGGAACTAAACCAATTGGCAGTCTACAAAAATGTAGCTTTTGTTCTGAAGAACAATGACTAAAGTTATATAGAGACATAAAGAATGAATTTAAATCTAAACAAAAATAAAAATAAAAATGGCATGTGTCTTACCAACGCCTTCCCATATATGTCACTCTGAGCAGTAACTATGCATAAGGAAGCAAATTTAGGCTTCCCAATGTTCATCAGATAAAAGCTGTTATCTTATAAAGACACTCTTTTGTTTCTATGGGGAAGAATTAAATGTTTCAAGTAAGCTCTTCAAGTTAACGAATACAAACATTTCAATGAGCAACAGGTGTTTACTTTCTAGCTGCTCAGATGTACCTAAAAACTGAAAGAAAGTAAAAGCCATTAACTTCAGAGAATGTTTTTGCCATGGCAGAACCTCTACCAAATTAAAAACAAGTTCAGTAAAAGCTCTTTTCTAAATGTTTTAGCAGTTTTTTTTTTTTAATTTGAAGAACATATAACAGAAAACACTTTATTTTGCAGAATAATAAACAAAAAGGTTTAAGAAAAACAAAACAGTAACTATAGCACACTGCTATAAAGAAATGAAAGAGCTTCATACCTTGAACTCAGAGAGAGTCTGGGGCTTTTGTTGTAGATAGAAAAGGAATGCAAAGATGGGATATTTAAAAAGATCAGGCAAATAAGTCACATACAGAACACTTTCAACAAAGCATGGCTTTGGAAATACAAATTCAAGGGTAGTTGTTTTTTTTTTTAATCTATGAAAAATAATAGTAGGCTATTGGTGTGTTCTCCACTAACTAGTTATTTATTATTGGATCTCTTTGGGGATAAAGATAAGAAAACAGAAGCTGTAGGTACATGAAAGTATGTGATGACATAAGCACACTGTTAGAAAAAATATTGCAAAAAACAGAGTGGGTCCCCAAATCTAGACTTCTGCTGGAATGTATATCAATTCAATATCTATATGTATAAATGTATTTTATATAGTTTTTCATAGTTAACATAAAACAATAGTTTTATAATCTGTTTTCAAAAATACCTGTCCTTCAAAATTTAGATTTCTACCAGCAAATTAATAGCTATTGGAAATAGATTTCCTTTACAATATTTTATTTCTATAATCATATATAGGTAAGTAGACAGATGAATGAATGAAGAGAGAGAGAGAGAGAGAGAGAGAGTGAGAGAGAGAGAAATAGATAATAGATATTTATCATCTTTTCCATAAACCGTTTTGCAGTTTAGAGACAAAACAATGCCTGGTCTGCGTGAACATTGCACAGCACTTTATGGTCTTCTAAAATATTGACATTAGTGTTATGACTGGAAGATTACTGGAATGTGGGCAATTAACACCAATATCAGATTTTATATCATGTGGGAACTTGCTACTTTGCAATTATCTTAAGAAGCCTTGGTGTTAAATGACTCTGACAGTGTCACATAAAATTCACATACATTTTGTTGTTCACTGAGAAACACTGAACATCTGTCAATGGCTAAGACATTTTAAAGAAAATATTAATTCAAACCTTACAAAGGATCATTCAATGAATGTGTCACTCATACTGATATAATTTTTAAGCAATTAATCAGAAGTATAGGTGATAAAATTGAAGTTTTTTGTAGAAACTCAAGCAAAATACAGTATGTTCTTTCCCACTAAACTGATTATTGTAATCACTGAAGAATATCTCCTGATTTTATACTAAAATTTAAAGTGGATATAGCCCTAACTGGATTAGTTCAGTTGATAGAACATTGGCCTTTCAGACTGAATGATCCCAGGTTCGATTCTGGTCAAGGGCATGTTACCTTGATTTTGGGTACATCCCCAGTGGGGAGTATCCTTTCTGTAAAAAATCAATAAAATATATTTAAAAAAATAAAGTGGATATAAAACACATTTTAGAATGAGAGATGAAATATATACATATCATTTTTATGTGTAGTAATTTTATAGTTTATCAAAGCTGTTTTACTTTTTTTTTCTAAATATATTTATTGATTTTTACAGAGAGGAAGGGAGAACGATAGAAAGTCAGAAACATCGATGAGAGAGAGACATCGATCAGCTGCCTCCTGCACGCCCCACAGTGGAGATGTGCCCGCAAGCAAGGTACATGCTCCCAACCGGAATCGAACCTGGGATCTTTCAGTCCGCAAGCTGATGCTCTATCCACTGAGCCAAACCGGTCTCGGCAGCTGTTTTACTTTTACCTTTTCCATTTTTTTTGGTAATTTTTTACTTTTTCTAAATAGAAAAAAATAAACATAATATAAAATTCTATATTTTTTGCAACAGGAAATTTCAACTCTGAGTAACATTATTTACCAACTAAATGTAATTTAATTTATATAAAATGGCATTTTATCATATCATTTGATTGTGGAGAATAATAAACCATCTTTACATTATTTTTTAAAAGTAATAAACCATGTTACTTACCCAAGAACATGTTACTAAGAGTTGGCAATGCAAGAGGAATTTTAATTATAAATCAACTAGAGGCCTGGTGCATGAAATTTGTGCAGGGGGAGTGTTCTTCAGCCAGCCTGCTCCCTATCCAATCTGGGACAACTTGAGGGATGTCTGACTGCTCATGTAGGCCCAATCTAAGAACAGGCCTACATGGGCAGTCAGACATCCCTCTCACAATCCAGGACTGCTGGCTCCCAACTGATCCCCTGCCTGCCTTCATGATTGCCCCTAACCACTTCTGCCTGCCAGCCTGATCACCCCCTAACCACTCCCCTGCCAGCTTGATTGATGCCTAACTGCTCCTCTGCTGTTTGTCCCTAACTGCCCTCCCCTGCAGGCTTGATCAACCCGAACTGCTCTCCCTTGCTGGCCTGGTCCCTGCCAAGTGCCCTCCCCTGCTGGCCATCTATGGTGGCCATCTTGTGTACACATGGGGGTAGGATCTTTTGACCACATGGGGGCAGTCATCTTGTATGTTGGAGTGATGGTCAATCTGCATATTACTCTTTTATTAGATAGGATAGAGGCCTGGTGTACAAGTGGGGGACAGCTGGTTTGCCCTGAAGGATGTACTGGATCAGGGTAGGGGTTCCCTTGGGGCATGGGATGGCCTGGGCGAGGGTCCTGTGGTGGTTTGCAGGCAGGTCACGCCCCCCAGCAACCCAAGCAGAGGCCCTACTATATGGAACTTATTTATTTTCTACAATTAAAACTTTGTAGCCTGGAGCGGAGCCAAGTCTTCTGCTTGCACAGCCATTGAACCTTTGTTGCCTTAATCTCTGCTGGCCAGATTTTGTGGAAAGCTTGGCTTCTTCCATTACCAGGGGCAACCCAGGCCTCTCTCCTGCACTCTCTGTGGCTGTAGCCATCTTGGTTGGGTTAATTTGCATACTCCCTCCGATTGGCTGGTGGGGTGGCTGGTGGGTGTGGCTTGCAAGTATAGCAGAGGCAAGGTCAATTTGCATATCACTCTTTTATTAGATAGGATATGTGGATTTGGGAGAGATCTAAGATGGCTGTTGATGCAATGGTAACCTGCAAGAGAGTGTGTGAGTGAGAGAATGACAGGAGTGTGTGTGGATGTATGGGGAGTGTTTATTTGTGAGTGAGGGACAGCTATATTCCAGAGGACTTTGGGGGACTGCTGGGAATTGCTGGACCAGGCTCCCCTGGCCAGGCAGCTTCTATGCTGCTGAAATCTCCCCCAGCCGGCCCTGCCGCAAAGACCACGCCATTTTGGAGGGGAGAATGGTTGTGATTGGAATCCCAGCCTTACCTTTAACTGGAAAGACCTTAGATACCTCCTGCAACCCAACAACTACAACACCCAGGGATCAGCTGCCTCAACTGCAAAACCACAAACACCGAATCTCCAGCTGATCTGACTGTGGGTACCTGTTTAGGTGGAGAAAAAGCAACGAGATGCAGAATAGCCCTGCACCTTCTCACAGAGCAGATAGAAGTAACAGCTAAATTAAGCAACACCCACCTGGAATTGTCAAATTAAACACAGCTGGTGAGACAATCCAGGGATGGAAAGGTCAGATATCGCCTAGAAGAAGGTGAGGACTGAGATCCAGCCTGGAAGGAGAAACGCACCCAGTTGAATCTAGAATCTCAGAGGAAGACTGTGCCTCACAAAATCTAGGGCCTTTGAAGTCAGTGTACCCCACCAATGTGGGAGGGGGTCCACAGAGCTGCTGAAAGAAGGGAACTCTAGAAATCAACCCTCAGCTGGGCGGGGCCCAGAAAGGCAGTATATGGGCTGCAAATGCCTGGGGAAAAAGACATGTGTAGAAAAGTCATGAGTCTACATGCTTACTCTGGCTTTTGTTTTCTTTTTAAATCCTTGCTTTTGATTACTAAGCCCAGAATATAGGATATTTCAATTAAAAACTCTTACAGAGACTGCAGGGGAAAATTATTTTTGTAGAACCTGGGGATCAGGGTGGGGAGAGACGAACAGAAAACCAGCTCTGAGGCAATCCATTCCCCCAATCCTTATTAAGTGCAGCAGGGAAAACAAAATCTAAATACTGGATAGAAAGGACTATTAGCCCTAAATGTCAATACAGAAACACTACCATCCAGGGATTGAATCACAAATCGACTCTTTTGTAAATACAACTAACGGCAGGCTGAGAAACAAAGAGATTCTGCCTGTTGAAAACAGGGTTGTGGCTTATGACACAGGGGCAGTGGATCACAGGGAACTTCAATACTGTCCTGACTACCTGACAGGAAACAGACCTGCCAAGCAGAACAGTAGAGGAAGTGAATGACCTTCATTACTGCACATTTTTATTTTTTACATGGGAAATTAATTTTTTCCTCACTTGATTTTACCTTTCTTATTATTATATTTTTTATTTTTAATTATGATTATTACTGCTATTATTTTACCTTTTTTAAAGTTTTATTTTTACTATTTTATTTTATTTTATTTTGGAATTAGTGTTCTACATTCTATTTTCATTTTTCCTTTAGTATTATTTACACTATCTTAATTTTTCCTTTATGCCAACACTCTTCCTCACTTTCCTCTATTTTTGTCTTGTTTCTCTTACCCTGTTCCTGCTTTTGTTTTTCGCTATCCTTTCATTTTACTTCTTGTTAAAAATTTATCTTACTTATATATCTAATTTCTGCTCCCCTGCTTCATGTTTATACAAACTTCTCTTTTATTCACTATCCAATTTTTCACTCTCTTCCTTTTATTTTCATCTTCGTTTGTTTTTCTTTTATGTATTTTTTGTTTTATTTTGTTTTGTTTTGACTTTCTCTCTGTCTTGTTTGATTGTTGATTAGGTTTTGTTTGTTTGTTTGTTTCTTTTTTTTCCTTCTGTCTTTCTTCTCCTTTGCTATCTTCTTCTACTAATAGCTTAATTAATTCCAATCACCAACTGAGGCCTATCTACTCTCTGTTCTCCTAGTCCAATAGTTAACAAATACATAGATAGATAGAGTAAAGAAGGGGGAAAAAAACAATTGTGCATGAGTAGGATCTGGCCAGCCTGGCCAGGGAGAGGTGACATTACCTGGCCTGCCTGCTGGTCAAACTCCTGCTCAAGTGGATAATTTGCATTTTAGCATTTTATTATATAGAATATTCACTGAGTAGCCAGATTATTATGCATTCAGAGATCATAATTATCTGGCTACTCAGTGTATATTAGAGGCCCAGTGCACAAAAATTCATGCACTCAGGGTTGGGGGTCCCTCAGCCCAGCTTGCAACCTCTCACAATCCAGGGCCCCTCGGGTAGGGTCCTCAGGCAGCCTGAGATCAGGGCCTATCACAGCTTTTCTTCCCCTGGCTGCAGGCAGCTGGTACCACTCCTGCTCTCCCACTGCTTGCCTTCTGTACACACTGCCTCCCCTCTCCTGCTATCCATGGTCTCCCTCTGCAGGCAATAGGTATGGGATGCAATGGCTTGGCTGGTCTGGGCCTCCTTCTACAGGGTGATCACTGGTGGTCCCACTGAGTCACCACTAGTGGCTTGGGCCTTCCTCTTTCTTTGCTGGGGGGAAGGGTCAGCCCTGTGAGGGGATATCTGCCTACCTGATTGCCCCTAACCACTTGCCTACCTACCTGATCACCTCTAACCTCTTGTCTGCTTACCTGATCATTGTTAATTGCTGCCTGGGGGGCAGGACCATCCCTGCAAAAAGCTGTTGGCCTAACTGATCACCCCTAACCACTAGCCTGCCTACCTGATCACTCCTAACCATTTTCCTGCCTATCTGACCACCCTTAACTGCTGAGGGGCAGGACCAGCCCTATGAGGGGCTATCTGCCTACCTAACCATCCCTAACTGCTGGCCTGTCTATCTGATTGCCCTTAGCCACTCTGCATGCCTGCCTCATCACCATTAAATGCTTGCTAGGGGGTGAAGCCAGCCCTACCAGGGGCTGTCTGCTTACCTGATCCACTGGCCTGCCTACCTGATCATTCCTAACCACTCTGCCCACCTGCATGATTGCCCCTAAATACTTGCTTAGGGGTGGGACCAGTCGGGAATGGGCCTTGGTGGTTCTGGTCTCTGGTCCTTCTGGTTGTTACACCCTTTTATTATATAGGATACACACACACACACACACACACACACACACACATGCACATATGTGTGTGTGTGTGTGTGTGTGTATATATATTCTTTTTTTTTTATTTTGGTTTTTTAGTTTTCATTTTATACACTCATTCTTTTTCTATCTCCTCTGTACTGAATTATGGCTATTTCTCCATTCATTCAATTCTTTGACCTAACCTTCTAGAAATAAGTTCTACTACTGCAGATTCATCTGAGTGTTTGTTGTCTGGGTGTTTGTTGTTTGCATTTTTTTGGATTAGTTGTAGTTGGCATTCATCTCTGTGTGTTTGTTGTTTGAATTTTTTGGATTAGTTATTGTTTTATTGTAGTCTTCTTCCCATATACATATATTTTCTCCCTTCTTTTTTTTTATTCTTTCTTTTCTCTCTTACATTTTTTTCCCTCAATATAATTTTTCACTCTATTTTTATCCTCTAATTCTCTTTTATCTGGTGGTTACCTTTATTTGGGGTTGTTGGTATCATGAATATATTTGTGTTTGATGCCTTGTGCATTGTGCATTGTTGTGTTATATTTTATGCCTTTAAACAGCCCACATATGAAAGAAAAGAATCACCAGAAAAGGAAGTAAATGAAATGGAGGCAAGGACAGAAGATAAATTCAACAATATGTGTAAGAACGAAGAAGAAATGAAAAAGAATCAAGAAGAAATAAAAAATGACATCACTGTAATAAAGAACTCAATAAAAGCATCAACAGTAGATTAGATGAAGTGGAGGACTACATCAGTGAGCTAGAAGACAAGGTAGAAAAAAATACTCTGGAAAGAAGCTTCTAAAAAAACAAAACTTAAAAAAACAGGAGAGCCTAAGAGAACTTTGAAACAACACAAAACAAACCAACATCCACATAATAGGAGTCCTAAAAGGAGAGTAAGTGGAGCAAGAAATAGAAAACCTGTTTGAAGAAATAATGACAGAAAACTTTACTGATATAGGGAAGAAAAAACTCACATAAGACCAAGAAGCTCACAGAATCGCAAACAAAATGAACCCCAAAAGACCAACACTAAGACACAATATAATTAAATTGGCAAACACCAAAGACAAAGTAAGAATCTTAAAGGCTGTCAGAGAGAGACAAAAAGTTACCTACAAAGGATCACCTATCAGACTATTGATAGATTTCTCAACAGAAACACATTAGGCCAAAAGGGAATGGAATGAAATATACAAAGTCATGCAAAGCAAGATTCTGAATCCAAGAATATTGTACCCACAAAAGCTATCAATCAAAATTGAGAGTGAAATGAGGAGCTTCACAGATAAAAAAGGACCAAGGGAGTTTATTACAACCAAACCAGCAATGCAAGAGTCTTCTGTAAAAGTAAGAAATAGAAAGGGAATAAGCAACACAGGCATAAAGAACAAAAATGGTGGCAAACAAGTACATAGGATAGCTGAGTAGATAAGAAAACATGACCCATATATCTTCTGTGTACAGGAAAGACACCTCAGAACAAAGGATTCACACAGACTGATGGTGAAGGGATGGAAAATTTTTTTCCAGGCAAATGGAAATGAAAAAAAAAAAAGCTAGGATAGCAGTACTTATATCTCAAAGTGAAGGCCCTAACAAGAGATAAGGAAGGCCACTTCATAATACTAAAGGGAGTGATTCATCAAAAAGATATAGTTCTAGTAAACATATATGTACCCAATACAGAAGCACCCAAATACATAAAAAAAAAAAACCCTTCTGGTGGATATCAAAGGAGAGTTTGACAACAATATAGTTATAGTAGGGGACTTGATACCCCACTAACACCACTGTATAAATCCTCTAAACAAAAAATCAGCAAAGAGACATCAATTCTAAAAACTAGAATGGATGGAATTAATTGACATCTTCAGTACATTTCACCCCAAAGCCACAGACTATACTTTCTTCTCAAGTACACATGGGTCATTTTCAAAGATAGACCACATATTGGGACACAGGCAAAGTCTCTTCAAATTCAAGAAGATAGAAATCATATCAAGCATTTTTTAAGATCACAATGGCATAAAACTAGAAATCATCTACAATAAAAACAATTTAAAAAATTCAACAACTGGAAGCTGAATAGCACGCTATTAAACAAAGAGATCAAAGAAGAAATAAAAAGCATCATGGCAACAAATGACAATGAAAACATAACCATCCAAAATCTATGGGATACATTGAAAGCAATCTTGATAGGGATGTTCATAGTTATACAGACCTACCTCAAAAAACAAGAAACAATGGTAATAAATTATCTAACCTCATAACTCAAAGAGTTAAAAATAGAGCAACAAGAAAAGCCCAGCATACGCAGAAGGAAGAAAATAATAAAGATCATAGCAGAGATAAATAACATAGAAACCAAAACACAAAACAAAACAAAACAAAAACACAAGCAAGCCACAATCCAATCCAAAAAATCAACAAAACCAAGAGCTGTTTCTTTGAAAGGATAAACAAGATTGATGAACCTCTAGCCAGGCTCACAAGGAGCAAAGAGAGAAGATCCAAATAAAATCAGAAATGAAAGTGGTGAAGTAACAACTGATCCAACAGAAATACAAACAATTATGAAAAAAATACTATGAACAACTCTATTCCAACAAAATGGACAACCTAGATGAAATGGACAAATTCTTAGAAAAATACAAGCTCCCAAAACTCGATCAAGAAAAATAAATAAAAAACCTGAGTAGGCTGATAACTACCTAAGAAATTGAAACAGTGATCAAAAATCTTCCAGCAAACACAAACCTTAGTTCAGACAGCTTTATAGGGGAGTTCTACCAAGCATTCAAATAACTAAAACCCATCCTCCTCAGACTATTCCAAAAAATTCAAGAGGAAAGCACACTTCCAAGCTCTTCCATGAAGCCAGCATTACCCTAATATCAAAACCAGATAAAGACATCACCAAAAAAAGAACTAGCCTAAACAGGTTTGGCTCAGTGGCTAGAACATCAGCCTGTGGTCAAGGGCATGTATCTTGGTTGCAGACACATCCCCAGTAGGGGGTGTGCTGGAGACAGCTGATCAATGTCTCTCTCATCGATGTTTCTAATTCTCTCTCCCTCTCCTTTCCTCTCTGTAAAAAATCAATAAAATATATTTTAAAAAAAGAACTAAGACCAATATTCTTGATTTGCTAGAATCAAGATGCTAAAATCCTCAACAAAATTCCTAGCAAATCAGATTAAGAAATACAGCATGACTAACTTGGATTTATTCTGGGGATGCAAGGATGGTACAATATCAGCAAATCAATAAATGTTATATATCACATAAATAAACTGAGAGACAAAAATCACATAATCATACCAATCAATGCAGAAAAAGCATTTGACAAAATCCAATATTCTTTCTTGATAAAAACCCTCAGCAAAGTGGGAATAGAGGGATCATACTTCAACATAATAAAAACCCTATATGAGAGACCTACAGGCAACATCATTTTCAAAGGGAGAAAACTAAACTCATTTCCCGTAAGAACAGGAACAAGATAGAGATGTCCACTTTCACCACTCCTGTTCAACATAGTGCTGGTAGTGCTAGCCATTGCAATCAGACGAAATAAAAGGCATTCAAATTAGAAAAGAAGCAAAACTGTCCTTATTCACAGATGGCATTATAATATACATAGAAAACCCCAAAGACTCCATCAAAAACTACTAGATCTAATAATTGAACTTGGCAATGTAAGCAGGGTACAAAATTAACATCCAGAAATCTATGGCCTTTTTATACACAAATAATAAACTCACAGGAAGAGAAATGAAAAAACAATCCCATTTACCATTGCATCAAAAAAATTTAAGATACCTAGGAATAAACTTAACTAAGGATGTAAAAGACCTGTACTTAGAAAATTTTGGGACATTGAAAAAAGAGATAGAGGAAGATATAAACAAATGGAAGAACATATCATGTTCATGGATTGGTAGAATCAACATCATTAAAATGTCCATACTACTCATAACAATCTATATTGAATCTATATTCAATGCAATCCCTGTTAAAATAATGGCATATTTCAAAGATCTAGGAAAAAACTCTCCAAAAATTCATCTGGAATAAAAAAAACAAAAACAAACTCTGAATAGTCACAACTCTCCTAAGAAAGAAGAGTTAAGATGGAGAGATCACACTACCAGATATCAAGCTATATTACCAAGCCACGGTTCTCAAAACTGTCTGATATTGGCACAAGAGCAGACATATAGACCAATGAAAAAGACAGAGAACCCAGAAATAGATCCAAGCCATTCTGCTCAATTAATATCTGACAAAGGAAACAAATGAAGTCAAAACAGTCTCTTTAATAAATGGTGCTGGTAAGTTTTGTCAGATACATGCAAAAACATGAAACTAGATCACCAACTTACACCATGCACAAAACAAACTAAAAATGGCTAAAGAACTTGAATGTAAGCTGGGAAACCAAAGAAATCCTACAAGACTCCATAGGCAGCAAAATAGCAGACATTTGTCATTGCAATGTCTTTATAGATACAGCTCAGAGGGCAATGGAGTTTAAATAAGCAAATGGGACTACATCAAAATAAGAAGCTTCTGCATTTCAACAAAACAACAAGAAAGCCCACTGCATGTGAGAACATATTTGCCAATAATATTTCTGATGAGGGTTTAATCTCAAAAATTTACAGAGTACTCATTCAACTTAACAAAAGAAAGATAAACAATCCAATCAAAAAATGAGCAAAGGATTTATACAGACACTTATTGAAAAGGACATACAGAAGGCCCAGAGACATATGAAAACATGCTCAAAGCACTAATCATCTGAGAGATGCAAATCAAAATGACAATGAGATACCATCTCACACCTGAGGAGAATGGCTATCACCAAGAAATCAACAAATGACCAGTGCTGGTGAGGATGTGGAAAAAAGGAACCCTCCTGCACTGCTGGGGGGAATGCAGACTGGCGCAGCCACTGTGGAGAACAGTATGGAGTTTCCTCAAAAAGTTGAGAATGGAACTCACATTTGACCCAGTGGTCCCACTTCTAGGACTATATCCCAAGAAACCAGAAACACCAATCAGAAAGGATATATACACTCCTATGTTCATAGCAGCACAATTTATAATAGCAAAGATTTGGAAACAGCCTAGGTGCCCATCAGCAGATGAGTGGATTAGAAAACGGAGGTACATCTACACAATGGAATACTACACCACTATAAAAAGAAGGAACTTTTATCATTTCAACAGCATGGATATAACTGGAGAGCATTTATGCTAAGTGAAATAAGCCAGTCAATGAAAGAAAAATACCACATGAGCTCAATCATTTACGGATAATAAAGAACATTATAAACTGATGAACAAAAAGATAGATACAGAGACAAATGGGTGGAAGGGGGTACTAATAGCAACCAAAGGACTTGTATGCATGCATATTAGCATAACCAATGGACACAGACACTGGGGTGGTGGGGGCATGCCCAGGGTGGGAATGACTGAAAAAAATATGTGGATTTGGCAGGTCTGCTTTTAGGAAATTTGAATTGCAGTTCATATGCAAAATGTCTTTTTCAGATATTTTCTACCTAACAACATTTTAGTATGTGTAGCATGTCATTTACAGTTGCTTTACTGTTGTATAACTGTATCTTTGAGTACAACATTAGTAGTCTGTGGGCTACAATATCTATGTCCTTTTGTAGTATTCTAAAGGGTACCCAAAAGTCTCTTCCATATATGCTATACATAATCTAGATTAGAGCATCCCAATATTCCTCTCCATTTTAGGAAAGTTGATTCAGCCATGCTCTGAGTGCAGAAATAATATATTAAAGTTGTATATTATTTGCAAGTATATACAATATACCATAAGCTAATTAGACTGGACAGTCTAAGGACCTTCCAGATGTCCTTCCAGATGACCTTCTGGACAAAGCCACAGCTGCAAGGGCTGAGACCCTTGCACGAATTTTGTGCATCGAGCCTGTAGTTACTATATAAGAATGTGCTATAAAAAAGAAGGAACTTTTACCATTTGCAACAGCATGGGTGGAACTGGAGAACATTATGCTAAGCTAAATAATCCAGTGTTCCTCTCCATTTCAACAAAGATAAATATCACATGATCTCACCCATATGTGGGATATAATCAGCAACATAAACTGGTGAACAAAAATGGATCCAGAGACAAGGTAACACTGAACAGACCGTCCAACCTTAGAGAGAAGGCATGGGTGTGTGTGTGTGGTGGGGGGGCGGTTTAGAGATCAACCAAAGGACTTGTGTGCATGGACACTGACACTGGGGAGGTAGTGGCTTTCCCTGGGGGTGGTAGTAGTTGGGGGTCAATTGGGGAAAAGGAGACATATGTAATACTTTAAACAATAAATAAAAAAAAGAATGTGTTAAGAAATGAACAGGCTAAAAATTTAAAAAATACTTCACTTAGATCTTGGCATACTGTATGCACTAAATCAATATTAGCTAGAGGTAGAACTATTTTTTAAAGTGGGTATTATTAAGTTTAATTCTCATGTTTCTTGAAACTTCAAAACAACTACCTAAAGTTACATGAAATCATGAGAAACATGTCAGCATGGATTTTAAAAATGAGTGAACGTATTACTATTGAAAAATATGTGAGTCGTACAGCCCTTCCTGAGAAGTTGAAATTGTTCCTTTTTTAATCCTATTTTTCCTTTTTTTTTTTTAAGAGAGAGTGGAAGAGAGAGGGAAAGGCAGAGAGAATATCAGTGTCAGAGAAACATAACCATTGGTTGCCTCCTACTGGCACTCTATGGAGGAGGAACCTCCAACCTAATTAAGTGCCTTTGATGGGAATCAAACCCAGGACCATTCAGACTGCAGGCTAATACTCTTCCACTGAGCCAAACTGGCTAGGGTGAACTTGTTTCTAATATAACAAAGCAATAGCTTGTTCTATATGAATGTGTTTCAACATTAGATTATTACCTTTAAATATATTTTGGTAAACATATTGTAACTGTAAGCATATGTCATGGACATACCTTGACCTTTGAAATTCTGTTACATTCAGCAAAATTATTCAGTTTCTCTATTCTTATAAGAATTCCTTGAATTCCTCAATCTACTCATCTCTCTGTGTTTGTGTTTTCATTGAATCCTTGATGTCCCTCACATTTCATGTGCTGTGGCTGCTCTCTGCCCCACTGTGCTCTGAGTTGCAATACATAACCTCTGTCTGTCACCTCTGGTCTTGGGTTTTGTCAATATTGACTCACTTGGACAGGCACTGTTCTACAAGTGGCTTAAAGATGATTTCAGAGGGAAAGTGGGTGGGGACGTGGGCAGAGATTAACTGGGGAATTTATATGCATATATGCATACCCCATGGACACAGTAGTGTGGGAAAGGTCTGGGAGGGGCAGGTGTGGGGTAGACGGGAGTCAATTGGAAAAAATAAAACAAATATCTGCAATATTTTAACAATTAAGATAACAACAACAAAAAAAGGACAGTGCTGTGCCATTTTTGCTGACTTATTCTAGCATTCAAAATATAATATCTGATATATTGTAGGCAATCAAAGTCTATTTGTTGACTGAAAGGAAAATAGTGAAGCTTCATCATTTTTCTTCTAACAAAACTCTGCTCAATCTGTATTATAGTATTTTTAAAAATGTGATACCTTCTACCTATCCTTAATTCTCTCCTATTCTAAAACCTGAATGAACTGAACTCCTAGGAATAGGAGGAAATTAACTGACTAATTGATTAATATTGATGCATTCCATCATATATATTATTATTTATAAATACACATATTTATTATTTTCTTGGCTATCTAAACAGATCATACATTTTTAAAGATAAGAAGTTGGACAGGGGAACTAAATTTAAATGGCTTTTTTCTCTCATATAATAGCAATAGCGACAGATACATAAGGACATCATGTTTTTTTAATCTATAGGAAGATGTACATTCAATAATCAAGGCTTGTCCTTCAAACACCAATTAGGAAGAAAAATAAAGCTTTGGATTTTTTGTATATATTAACTTTCAATGTACTCCTATTATAAGAATTATGCTCTTTGAAATAAAATACAAACAAATAAACACAAATTGCTAATGTTGAAGTAGCAATGCAGGTGAGACTTTCTCACAGACTATAGTCTGCTTTTATTTACTGCCTTTAATAAATGTCAAACCCAATCGTGTATATAAAATTTGAATTTTTAGTGTCAAAGTAAACTTAACACTTTTGTTTTAAGTCAACTGCAGTGTCTAATAAGTTTCAGGAAACATAATGTGTTTAGCATAACCATTTTGATTTTATAAAGATCTTTTTATTATTCTTAAAGTAATATTTTATGGGTAAAATAATTTAGCTTCAGGAAAAAAGAAAAGATTGGTGTGATACCATCATAATATAATTTTACACATTGCTTTAAAATTATTCTTTTACCATCTATTTTATTTGCTGAAAATTGATAAACAACTCCTACAGCTGTAACTGAGGATACAGGTAGGTAAACAATTTACTAAAGTGAACTCTTGCATATATATCAGCTTTCCTTTTAAGGAATGAATGATATATGTTAAGTGGAAAAATAAAATGCATAAACAAGAATGTAACCTTGAAACTGCACTTCCAAGATGAGTAAGTAGCACTAGCCCTAAATTTTGTAGGTGCCATTTTAAATGTTTTAGTGGTTACTTGGTTTTTTATTGTAACTTCTTGATTGGTGGCAGCTATGCCATATTTTCAGTGAATAAAACAGAAGTTATTTGATAATTTGTAGTAAAATAAAAGATATTACTTTTCCCTTTATTGAATTCTAGGCTGGAAATAATGCCTTTATCTTTAGACTATAATCAGACAGTTCACATATATTCATATGCATATAGGTATATACATATGTGATATTGATCATTTATATAGTATATATTTAATTTTAACGATTTTCATAACATTTATTTTTATTTTATTTTTAACATTTTATTTTCCTTTTTTATTACATTTATTGTGGTCACATTGGCTAATATGATCATATTTATTTTTAAGTGAAATATCTTGACTCTCTAAAGTACAGCAGATTCTAAGCTAGGTACATAAAATTAGGCAGGACTCACTGGATCACTGCCATGCAATGAATTAAAGAGAGGGAAGAGGCATAAAGAAATAGCCAGAGAACAAGGTATTTCATACCATATGATAACTACAATGTTTCATGTGTGTGCAAACACCAGAATTAGGAGGCTTTCCAGACAAATCTAAGGCTGACACAAGAGAAGGTGGTAGTTATATGAGGTACAAGAAGAGAGAGAAAAGAGCATATTACATAAATAAGTGTATGTAAAACCTCATTTAGAATTTGTTATATTTAAGAATCTGGGAGATGTTCTTTATACCTTGATCATGGGGTTTGAGTAAGGACGTAGCCAGGAATCAGCGCAGATGGTGAAGAATCATGGTCTCAGACATCGATTATATGTCTGAGGAGTTATAAATGCATCTTAGAAGGAGCACTTTAACTGCAGTGTAAAACATGAATGGGTAGACACAAAAGAGAGAAAGGAAACTGTTTAAGAGTCTATGTTAATAATGTAAGAAAGAAATAACGGTTTGACAGTGCAGTGGCAATGAGGATGGAATGAAGTAGACTTGCTTGCCAGGTATCTGGAGGATAAAATTGTCAGGCATTGGAGTTAATTGAATGTGCAGTGGTTGATGGTAATGGAGAAATTAAGAATGTCTTTGAAGTTACTGGCTTAGGCACCTACGTGAAAAGAAGATAATTCTATAAGGTAAGAAACAGAAACACAAACCAATTTTTTCAGGAGACAGAAAAACGGGTTCAGTTTTGTGCCTGCTGAGTTAAAAATGAAACACAGGTGGGCAAAATTGTACCACATTGGCTTCATTTAGTTGCATTAACTGAGAAGTAATATCAGTTATGGTATTTATAACAGATGGCATTTAAAATACCTTGTAAATGATAAAACCTAACAGTTTAAATAATAAATTCAAAATTAGTTGGGTATCTTTAGCAGAGACTCATCATGATAAAACATACAATTTTTTACATGCCAAAGGATTTAAGCTTTACATGATTTAAATATGAATAAAAAGATCAGTTCTAAAGACCGATATTAAGTAATTTCTATCTGTTCCTGGGGAAATGAAGTCTCACAAGATATTGAGATATTGTAGCAAATATATAAAATGAGAAGAAAGAAGAACCTAAAAAAAAAACCCACAAAAATCAGGATTCTAGGTATATCTTAGTTGGTATCCATAGCTTTTGATGTAGGAATTACTGTCTAAAACTTTCTTTTCTCTTTCTATGGTATCAGTGACAACACAATTTAATGTATTTTTTTCTGTCTTTCCCACTTGTGTATTCAGAAAAATGCAAATCTGAGTGTTATATAACATAAAGATGTCGGATATGAAGGTAATGTGCCCATAAGTTTATTATTATACTGGTAAAGGTTCTTAATGACTAAATGTAATTATTCATATTCCTGTTACACTTCTTTGTTTTCTTATTATGTTATATTTAATATGTGGGCTAGTCTTATAAGGAAAGATCATTCTAATATATTAGAAATCTAAGTTGATTTCTTTGAAGCCATAAAAATCCAGGCAGAAATAACAATCAATATTATGATGAAATACAGAAATGGATCTGGGATAGCACAAGAACTTGAAATCATCATCACGGTGCTCACAGATTTGGTATCACAAAACGAATGCCAGTAAACAATTTATTAAAAATAGATTGTGGCCTGGCTAACATGGTTCAATGGTTGAGCATTGACTTATGAACCAGAAGGTCAGTGTTTGATTCCCAGTCAGGGCACATGCCCGGGTTGTAGGCACAATCCACAGTGTGGGGCATGCAGGAGGCATCAGGTTAATGATTCTTTCTCATCATTGTTGTTTCTATCTGTCTCTTCCTTCCTCTCTGAAATAATAAAATATATTTTTTAAAAGTAGATTGTGATTTAGCATTTTAGGGGTAGGGTTATATGAATAAATTTGCTTTATTTAGAAAACTAAAAAAGAAATTATTGGAAGAGTGATAATTAAAATCATTAGTAGCCAAGTTCATGCTTGGCTAAAAAATGTTTCACGTTTTAAAAATTAAATTTTGAGTTAAAAGTTACATGATGACAAATTAATATATGAATATATATATGTATGTATGTGTGTGTATATATATTGACTTTTATTTTAACCACTCCAAGGCTGTTTATGCACAACACAGTATTTTTTTTTGTGGCCTAATAGAAGCTTTTGAAATATTGAAGAATAAAACAGAAGTAAGGCAGAAGCAATGAAATTCAGCTAACTATGCCAGCAAAAACCACTGGAAGTAAGGAAAGTAATACTGAAGGCAGGGGAGAAACAGTGATTGATATCCTTGTAGGAAAGATGGATGATATCAGTCTGACAGTTTCTGTCTAAAATTGAATTTCCTGCTGCTCAAGCAACTTAATTTCATTTATTATTTTTGTAACACCATGACTTCACAGAAAGTATTTCAAAGATGGTTTTTCTCTTTGTAAGTCTGTAATTAAAATATGAATGTTCAAAGAAAAAATTTCCCTTGCATAATTTTGTGTTGTTTTTCTTTGTGCTGATCTTAGGGGGGAGGTATGTTTGATGTTCTTCATTTAGTCTCAATATTTCTAGTATCTGTCTTAGGTTGAAAACACAACAAATGTGCATCTCTTTTTTGAAGTTGTCATTTGTCTTTTTTGCCTATATTTTCAAGACAGGTATCTCCTGAGAAGACTAAGTGACATAATAGGAGATTGGCAGGAAATCTAAGCTCCATGTTCTATGTGTTAATGCATCAAACGTGCCAACATTAGGCTGAGGAATGACTTCCTGGTATGAATATTAGAATATGCTTTCAGAAAGAGAGCAGCCCTGTGTGAATTTCATTTTGAGCTTAGAGACCAAATGCAAAAATTAAATTGTATTGTTAATGTACTTTCCGCAGAGACATAAAAACCTGCTTTCTGTTTTCATAGCATAATATTATAGATTGTTAATGAGTTCTTCTTTGCTTTCTTTCCAATCCTATGGGATGCCTCAAGATGAAAATTGCTCCCTGATTAGTGAAGGAAGCTAAGTTAAGAACTACAACGTGCTTTCAGAATTTATATAATTAAAGGATTACAAACCAAGAGTTAAGGACTAGAGGGAATATTTACACTACTTGTCTGCGATGAAACAAAACTTGTCATAAAGAAAGTAAAAACATGTGGAGGAGCATTTGACTTCTGCAGTTATTCACTTTAGAGTGACAGACAAATAGACATTTTTTAGTATCTTTATAAAAAATGAAATATAAGGATCAATTAATCTTTGAGAGGGCTCCAACATCATATTTGTCAATTAAAAAATGATTATTGTGTGCCAAACACGTCTCACATTGATGATCGTGAGATATATGAAAAGTGGGGTTTGGGGAGTAGAGCTCCCTCTTGCAGGTTCTTGCCTCATGAAGTTTGAAGAATAAAATTCTTTAGTTTGAAGATTAAAAGGACTTGTTAGTGAAAGGGTGGGAATTTATTGGAAGCAAATACAAACTTCCATGTGCGGAGGGTTCCCAAGGGGGTAACCCACTAAGCCCCTTTTTCTAAGGTTTATAAAGGCTGCAAGTTCTTTGTCTCTTCATGCTCCCATCTAATTGGATCTCTTCCCCATTTTATGACCTCAGGCTTTTCTAATTGGTCACTCTTTTGCTGAGTATCAGTTTCAAAGTCCAAAATCCAGGTGATGCTCCTCTATTTCTCTCCCCCTTATCTTGCAACATTCCTCTATCTCCTGTGTAAATATATGTTCCTCTTTCTGGCATCTGTCCTCATTTCTCTATCCTCTGCGAATGTATGTTTCTTTCTTCCCAATACTCTGTGGCTTTTCTTTATCCTCTGTGCATGTAACCCTTCCTCTCCCTTTATCCTTTGGCATTTTTATATTCTCTGTGAATGTATGCCTTCTGGAAGCTCCAAGCACTTGCCTTTGCATTCCTCCCCCATGGACCCTCTTTATTCCAAAGACTCCCTAAACCTGCCCTAGAATTCCTTTCATATACAAGATTATGAAGGCCATTGTTTTCAAATACAGAAAATCCTGTAGGGTGGGAGAAACTCAGTGATTTCGCAATAAACTGAACAAACCTAAGCAATGCTTAATTTGTAGTTTAAATAAAGGGATAGGACAAAAGTATGATTTCTCAGTGTTTGTCCTATGCATTTTCAAGGAGAATATGTAATTTTCTAAGATTAAGAAAACTAGGAAAGCAAACATATCAAAATTCTTCCTGGCACATGCTAAATTTCACATGTCTACTTGTCTACTAAATATCAAAGGTGAACCCTTGACCCAAAGGCAATAAATCACTACATCAATGAGCACATTGGCCAAGGTCAATGATCTATCATATAAAGAATACACTTCTCAAGTGAGCTGACCTATCTAGAATGGAGACCATTTAATCTAATTGGATTTCTTTCCCCAGGACAGTGCACTCATCCTTCAGCTGCTGTGAATCATGGCTGACAAATTCTCATACTTGTCTTCTTTTATGGAATATGACCTTGTTGGCCTCCTTAGAGGGAATAACACGATGCCACAAAGGTAGTAACCTTAAGGAGGTTTGAGGACATAAGCTTACTACCTCTCTTTGAGGTTGAACTGCCTCCTTAGTGCAAATCATGCTCCACGGTGTCTCAGGCCGTCCTCGAGCACAGACCACATCCTCACTTAGCCTCTTTTCCTGCCCTGCCCTGCTCCCCTCAGTCCTCTTCTCTGAGAGGACTTCTACACTGTCAGACTCACAGGAAGCACATGCTCAGGCACTAATCTAACACAATAGTGTAACATTCAACTGCTGCTAAAGAAACATCAAGGTGATGGGCTCCTAAGGCTGAGCTTACACCTTGAACTACAACGAAGTTGACAAATAATTCTCTGATTCTGCCTGAGTAGTCATCCCTATTGTTTCTTAAGACTTGCCTGTGTAGATGCTATACTGCTGCCTTCTTTTTTAAAAATGATTTCAGAGAAGGGGGAGAGAGAGAGAGAGAGAGAGAGAGAGAGAGAGAGAGAGAGAGAGAGACCAATGATGTGAGAGAATCGTTGATCAGCTGCCTCCTGCATGCTCCCCCTCCCCATTGGGGATTGAGCCCACATCATCCTGGGAATGTGCGCTTGACCAGAATCTAACCTGGGACCCTTTAGTCAATGTTCTGTCTCTCCACTGAGCCAAACCAGCTCTGGCTACTGCTGCCTTCTGCTGCCTTCTTTAATTTATTGCACTCACTTCAAAAGTTCTTCATTATCTAAAATACTCCTAATATATCAATGTTCCTTGTACCACGAAAGAGACTAAGAAACAGAATATATGACTTGAAAAGGCATACTCAGAAATGGTATCATTTCTTGCTCTTTAACTAAACAAGCAAATTGTCATTTTTGGAAATTTTAGAATGTTACTTAACTGAATGTTTCTTCTATGATTTGTATTTGGAGAAGTGACTCATGAAACTCAAGTTAGGAAAACTGGATGCCAGCTAAGAATTGAATTCTAGACATTTCATGGCCCAGTGTTCACTATAATTTGTGGGTCTTCATCACTTGAAACATTTGTCACAGATTTTTTTAAAAGAAAATTGGTAGTGGATCAAAATATGACTCACCACACCCCCTTTTCCATCCTGGATAATACCCTTAGCAGTTCCTGGGGGTGGAGTGGGTGGAATGTAACCACTTTTATAAGTACACTTTCATGCTGGGAGAGTGCCCCCACCCCATTTTTCCCCCTCAACTCTATTGAGAAATTATAAAGCAGCAAGTGTTCAGTTAATCCACTGGGGAAGGGGGTGGAAATTATATGCACATAAAGTAAAATATACTGCCTTTTTCATGAACAGTACATGAACTATTTGAAAATTTTATGCCATAAACACTTTCAATACGTCATTAATCTAGAAAATAAGAGGGAGTAATGAAAGTCATTAAAAGCAGCTGAGTGTCCTGTGCAGCCTGGCCAATAGGAGCATAAAGAATGAGAAACAGAGCAAGACTTTCGTTAATGCCAACCCGGCAGGACTGTCTCTAAGAGACAGATATATATACAGTTAAAATGTTCCTGCTTCCATACTGTGCTTTGCTTGTATATAGGACAAAATAAGGCATTTGCATTTAAACCGGATCACCCAGGACCAGTCATAAAAATGTCAGCTAAGTCTAATATAAACGTTATTTTTAATTTTGCGGCACTGAGAACATCACAGCCTGTATGTCCTCCTAAGCCCTAGCCTGTTACAACACCTAGATGACAGTGTTCATGTAAGAAAACACAAGAGGAGGCCAAGACTTCTAAGTACTTATGAGTCAAGAAAATATTTGGAATTAACTTGAGAGAAATACCCCTAATATTGTAAGAAATTGTCATCATGTTGGAAAAGATCGTAATGGTTGGAGCTGAAACCCAAGCTGACCTATACAAAATTTTCTTCCATAACAAGATAGCGTTTTGACAGTTCATTCCAACAGAATTTGACACTATACTAGCTATCCTCAGTCCTGACTTTAATGATGGAAAATACTAAGATGTTAAATATCCTATATAATAAAAACCTAACATGCAAATTGTCCCCTTGACCAGGACTTCAACCAAAGAAGTTTGACTTCTTGCTATGACATGTGCTAACCACCAGGGGGTCAGAAGCAGCACATGGACCTAGATGAGAGAGGGACTGCAGTGGGATGCTGGAACAGGTGAGTGGGCAGCACCAGGCCAAGGTGGAGGGGAGGGTCCCAATTTTCCCACCAACCACCCCTGTGGCAGCAGGGGGCGAAGCCAAGACTGATCCTCCTGCAGGTGATGACCAACAGCCAGCAGGCCCTGATTGCCCCATCAGGGCAGGGCCCCAGGCTGGGACTGGAAACTGAGAGTGGGTGGCAGCGACCAGAGGTCAGCTGGGACCTGCCCTTACACACCAGATGCTTGTGCTTCAATCACCAGGCAGGCCTAGGGACCACCAGGCCTCTAGTATACATATATACAGATTGACCTCACATAACATTTATTTAATAACCTCTTGAAATAAAGACAAAAGTTTTTAAATCCTGGACATCTTTTGTTAAATGTATTCCTGAGCATTTTATTATTTTAGTTGCAATTGCAAAAGGGATTTTTTTCCATTTCTTTTTCTGAAATTTTATTGTTAATATATAGAAATGCAATGCATTTTTATATATTGATTTTGTATCTTGCAACATTTTGGCATTTGTTTATTGTTTCTAATAGTGTTTTTTGGTGCTCTTTAGGGCTATCTGCATAAAGAATCAGATCATCTGCAAAAAGTGACAATTTTTCTTTTCATTCCCAATTTGGAGACCTTTTATTTTTTTTCCCTTGCCTGATTGGTATGGCTAGGACTTGCCATACTATGTTGAGTAAAAATGGTGAGAGTGGGCATCCTTGTCTTATTCCTGATGTTAAATTTATTGATCCACCCCTACCAGCCTTAAAGGAATCGCTTTCAACGCTCATTTCAGGGTGTCTTTAAGGAGTTATTATGGTGCATCTTCGCTTTTTCATTAACACTGCCTCCTCCCTCCAAAATGCTTCTGTTCACTTATCTAAATCAACAAATCAACAAGTTTTTCAACCTCTTCAATTTCCTGTGATCATTGTTTCTTTCATAACCTTAGCAACATTAGTGTTCTAAAAATACATATATATTTATGATTTCAAAGAGGAAGGGGGAATGAGAGAGAGATGGAAAGATCAATGATGAGAGAGAATCATTGACTGGCTGTCTCCTGCACGTCCCTTCCTGGAGTTCAAGCCTACATCCCGGGCATGTGCCCTTGACTGGAATCAAACTGTCACCTCCTGGTCCATAGGTTGATGCTTAACCACTGAGCCACACCAACTGGGCAACATTAGTGCTCTTGATGACCTCTTCATGTTTTAAAAGTGTGCCAACCATCCATTTTGCCAGCAACAAAAGCAAAAATCCAAAAAATATTCCAAGCACAATTCCCTCAGATGTTAACAAGGCAAGGTTCAGGATGAATCAGCATGAGAAGGTTAGTCAGGTTGAGAACCAAACATAAAACTGGTACATTTTTTCTGTGAACAACTTGGTCAAGAACAAAATTGTTTGAGGTAGGACACATTTTATTTTATTTTTTAAATAAAATTTTGTTGATTTTTTACAGAGAGGGAGGGAGAGGGATAGAGAGTTAAAAACATCAATGAGAGAGAAAGAGACATTGATCAGCTGCCTCCTGCACGCTCCCTACTGAGGATGTGCCCACAACCAAGGTATATGTCTTTGACCGGAATCAAACCTGGGACCCTTCAGTCCACAGGCTGACACTCTATCCACTGAGTCAAACTGGTTTCGGCTAGATAGGACACATTTTAGAACTGTGGTTTTACTGAACATGGATAGACCTTGAGAATATCATACTAAGCAAAATAAGTCAGACAGAAAAAGTTAAGAACCGTATGATTTCATCTATATGTAGAATATACAACTAAAAGCCACAAAGAAACAAACAAACAAAAGAAACAAAAAATGTCATAAACACAGATAACAGCGTGGTAGTTACTAGAGGGAAGAGGACTGGGAGATAGTAAAAGGTAAACAGAGTCAAATATTTGATAGAAGATTTGACTGCATGGTGGGCATGCAATGCAATATGGAAGATCATTTGTCATAAAAATGTGCACTTGAAACTTATATGACCTTATTAACCAGTGTCAACCCAATAAATTCTTTGTTGTCAATATTCACCTGAGGATATTTTTTTCCATTGCTTTTCAGAGAGAGGTTGTAAGAGGGAGGGATGGAAGAAGGGAGAGAAACGAGGGAGAGAGAGAGGAAAACATAGATGTGAGAGAGATACATTGAATTGGTTGACTTCTTACATTACTGAACCTGGGGTGGGCAGCCCTGCTACATGCCTTTGATAGGGAATTGAACCCTTGATCCTTTTGACCCTTTGGTGTGCAAGCTGATGCTCTAACCACTTAGAAACACCAGCCAGGGCAATCACTACAATATGTTTAATAAAACTTAATTTCATTAGTGCATATATAAAAATGTCCTTTAAAGGCATATTGCATTTTTTATTCTAGATAGTGAAATCATAGTGGATTTCTATATTAAAGATCTAAATTTTTTTATTATTTGATGTGTTAACATTTTTCTATGAACTATATATTTGGATCAAATTTGTCAGTAATTTTCTTTTTTCAGTAATAGTACTGAGACTAAAAACAGGAATTGAAGGAAAAATATAAATTATTTGCTTTAGTGCACTATGTAAATAATATATTTATAAAGACTTGGTTTTCTTTAAATACTGGTCTTAATTTCTGTTCATTTTGTTGGAATTATTATTTTTTCTATGATTATCTACCAGCAAGGAGAAAAATAAATCAATTAATTAGATGTCATTTAATTTTATCTTAATCTCATTATAAAATATCAACTCAGTAGAATATGTCAGGTGGCAAGGTGGGGAGATAAAACATTATTTTGTAAGTGAAAGTGGCCATTTTAGAAAGTTCTGGGTATTCTATGAAGTAATAGCTACTTTCTGCATTTATACATATTTATATGTTTGTATTTCTCTTATTCTACAAAATATATCTATTATTATATGTTGTACTACCTTTTTACACATGATATTGACCTTCAGAAGTTCAACCTCTTCAGTTCCATGCAGATTAAGAGATAAATTTCATAATTTCTATGTGGAAATTATTTTTAATTTAAACTGTTCAATAAGACTGAAACATAAATATAATATAAATATGATATATCTATATATAAAAGGCTAATATGCAAAGTGCCCCGTTGGGAGTTTGACTAGGAATCACAGAGTTGGATTGCTCGCTGTGACATGTGCTGACCACCAGGGGGTGGCAAGGAATGAAGGAAGGCCCCAGCTGACAGCTGAAAGGCCCTGATCAGCCCTAATTGCCAGCCAGGCCTAGGGACCCTACCCGTGCATGAATTTCATGCACTGGGCCTCAGCAAAAACAAAAACAAAAACATAAAACAACCATCACCAAACAAACAAACCAAAAACTTAGTATAAATATAAGCAATTATATAATAATAAATAAGAACTATAAAATAGAATAAGCATTGTTTCTATTGCTGATTGCCATTTTTAAATTTGCAGATAAAATCAAATGAACAAGAACCATTTGACTGACTTTGACAAGTGTATTGTAAAAGAAAATGAAAGAAAAAAAATGGCAGCCATGAATCTGAACTTTAGAGGTTAATAGTATTTCATGTCTTACAAAACTGAAACCTGTATAAGTTTGTTAACCAGTGTCACCCAATAAATTCAATACAGATTTTAAAAAATAACAAAGTATTCTGTGATCAATGGAGACGTATAGCAGTCCGTTCAAACCATTACATTTCATTTAAATGTTAATATATAAAGCAATGTTATATATTAACATTTATTTCAAAAGTACATACAATATTTTTGTTACACTAATTTGACTTAAGCAACTCCAAAAAATGCTCAGATATTCCTGTTGAAATTAGACTAGTTCATTGTAGAGAAGAAGCATCAGACATTTCAAGTCTATATATCCTCTTCAAGGTGTGGATTTCCATATTTAGAGAATATCATGTCCCTAATTGTTTATTGTGGCTCAAGTCCAATTCATCCATGCTATATTTTAATTCTGATCAAATATTTTTAAAATTCCAAATAATCTCTAGCACCAGTTTCCTGACAAAGTTAGCTGTTTATGTTTAATCCAAATATTTTTCCACACTCTGGATTAGATAGATGATAAAAACTCACACACACATACACACAAAACAAAAATTAAACAAAACTACTTTTTGCACCGTTAATAGTTCCTTTTTCATAAATATTATTTTGAGTATCTGAGCACCTACCAATGACAAACAATGTATTTTTGCTCCGCAAGTCTGCTCATGCAGAGATTTTGCAAACAACTAAATCCCCATCTGGGGGCTACAACCCATTTTCATTCTAGTGTAGACACTAGTTATAATTAAAGAAGCAGCCTTCTGAGTTCAAATATTTGCTTTGACATTTTACCCAAATTTGTCAAAGAATGTATTTCTTCTTTTTTCTTTTTTCTTTTTTTGTCCTATTACCTGGAATTATTTTTCTGAATTTGTTCTCATAGGTGGACAATTGTGAACCCAGTACCAATGCTCTATTATGCTAGTTTCCTATAACTATTTTTGCTTCTTTTCATGCTGTCTAATGTCGGTTTACTCTGTCATCTTAGTCTTCCAGATACAGAACAGCCATGGGTAGCATTTTTCTAGCAATCCATGTCACAGTGCGCTTTCTTTCCTGACCACTTAATGCCTCAGATTCTTGCTTGTGAATATTTCATATGCCTTGCTTTGTTCCCCTTTTTCAACAAATATCTTGCTCAAGTAGATATTTCTTGTAGGTAATGCTCAGATCCTTTGATTTTGACTTATTGCAATACATAAACACAGTCTTAGGGAATCATAGCAACTTTCAGTAAGGTAGAACCATCACAAGGAGAACTGGTCATATTTAATGTACCAAACACTAAGACTTCAGAATTGAACAATATAATAACCAACACCAGATGTAAAAATATACCATTGTGCAACTGACTATCATTTAGGACCTCAAAAGATCAACTAATTTCTTGGTAAATTGTCTAACAAATATACTGTATACCTGAAACTAATATAAAATTAACCATCAACTGTAATAAAAAATAAATAAAAAGCTTACATCATTCCCTACTCATTTTTCCATATGTAAATTTATAGTAAAATAGTTATAAATTCTAAAAAAAAAAAGTATTTATTTTTTTCTTCACCCTTTTCATCTAGCCCTGCAAGGCCCCTTCCCTTTCTCAGTCTATTGTCTGTATCTATGAGTTTGTTTCTATTTTTTATGTTAAAAATGAAATTAGTGTACTATGTTCATTAGTTTCTTCATATGAATGAAATTACATGATTATTTTCTTCCTCTGACTGGCTTATTTCACTGAACATAGTACTCTCCAGGTCCATTCATGCTATCACAAAGGTGAAGAGATTCAGCAAAAACAAAAACAAAAACAACAAAAACAACCACCACCAATCAAACAAACCAAAAAACTCATAGACACAGACAACGGTATGCTGTGTATCAGCGGGTAAGGAAGTGTGGGGAGGTAGAATAATATGTGGAGGGATAAATGGTGATAGAAGGAAACTGGATATGGGGTAGTGAACAGACAATATAATAGACAGAGGATATAGTATAGAATTCATAAAATCTTTAGAATACCATGCTAAGCAAAATAAGTCAGACCAAAAAAGCTAAGAGCCATATGGTTTCACTCATATGTCGGATGTTAAACTGAAAGTGACAAATGAACAAATAAGAAAAACAAATTAATAAAAACTCATTGATATAGACCTCAGAATGGTGGTTACCAGAGAGAAGGGGGATGGGAAGAGTTAATGAGGATAAAGGGGGGATTTTTAGTTATAGAAAGAGACATGACTGGGGGAGGTGAACACACAACACAATATACAAACGATATATTGTAGAAATATATACCTGAAAACTATAGACTTTTATTAATCAATGTCACCCCAATAAATTACATAAAAAAGAAATTAACTTTTAAAATGTATTTCTTTTTTATATTAGTTTTATAACACATATATGTCATTGATGACATCATTTATTATTCCTCTGTGTAATATTTTTAATGAAACATCATTACTAGGAAGGGATAAATCATTCATTTTAAAAAGTATAGATTTATAAAGAGAAATATATTTGACATTTTACTTTTAAAGGTGATTTATAACTATCAAAAATGTGGCCCTCTAATTTTTTACTTGTTATAAAATATCAAGGACATATTTAAACTTAAAAATAAAATTATATCCTTATATTCATTATCTATTCATATGAGATATGTGTGTGTGTGTGTGTGTGTGTGTGTACAATGCATTTAAACATATTTTTTATTTTTAACATTATCATTTTCACAAGCAAAGATCCCAAGCATTGTTGATATTTGGTAAGTGTGAGTACTTAACTTGCAAGGTTCCTGTTAAAAGTTTATTTCACTGTCCAGGTTAAGAGTTCCATCTGGAATTCAGTCTGCTTTTCAGAACTCCTGCAGAATGTAGAATGTTATGTATTTGAGATTTGCTAATGTCCTCACAGAATCAATGCAAAAAAAAAAAGTGCTGTGCTTGTGATTTTGAATCAGAAAGCTGCTGGCACTGAAAAATAAAGAACAAATCCTTGTTTTCTGGCAAGCTTCTAACAGCACTGAACTATTAACACTCAATCATTTTTGAGTCAAATGATGTGGTGTGTCAAAAATATATATATTCAGGTGAATTTTTAAAGAATGAAAGTAGATGTGACTTAAAAAAAATGACCATTACCGCTTTAAGTTAACATATAAAAGTAGCAAGTGGTTTTACTTGATAGAGTTTGCTTCACTGCTGTAACATTTTGATTTCTATATTGCAAATCTGATACGCCTAAAATTAGTCTCTATTATGATTTGTTTCCATCTGGGATGTTCTATATTCTGTATTAAATAGAAAGCAACATAAAGTTTTGTACTTAATATAAGCAGACACATTCCAATTCCATCAGGGGGAAAAAATGTTGACTTTTAAAAATAATCTAAAGAAACTTCTCTATTGTGTGCAGGTGTGTGTGTGTGTGTGTGTGTGTGTGTGTGTGTGTGAAGGAACCTTTACCCACCATGTGTCGCTGCTCCGACACCATGGTAAGTGCCCTATATTCTGACTAGTCACAGAGCAGCAGCCAAGTGGAAATGACAGTGACTGACAATTACAGAGGAAATAAAATGGCTTCCAGAAATGCACGGAGACCTGTGGACCTCAATCAACTGAACTACAAATCCATTAAATGACTTAATTTTGGGTATCCAGCTGTGGGATGTATTTGCCACCACATGGACAAGAGCTGTGGGTAATAAATGCAGCCTGTAATACAATCCATCAAGTGGTAACCCGATGCTGAATAACCTGCGTGGTATTTAATCCTCTCTGTTGGCAAAAGCTGGCAACAGATCAGAGCGCTTAAAAGAAAACTATGCCTAACGAAGATAAGTGACTAACATCACCACTTGTTTCAAAAGAAAGCGAACTTTAAATTAAAAAAAAAAATGTTAGTCACCACACTTAAATATTTTTATTGCTTTGCTAATGACAATAAATGTGGAATCATTTAGAATTGATCTCTGTTTTAAAATTAATAAGGTCACAAAGAATACGCGGTGAGCACAAATTTTAAAACACACACAAACCCAAATTCCACGTGTCTTGGAGAGCTGGATATGTTACAAAGGGTGTATTTGCCAAAGGATACTTCCATAAAGGGGAAAGGAGATATATTACAATTTATACTAAAAGTGTCAAGTTGATCATTATTTATTATTTTTTGAAACATTACATTAATATGAATTTGCCAGTGGTGGAACAAGTTGACTATTAACGTATCATAACAGCAAGGAAAATCATTCATTCACTCATCCATTTACTCCTTGGGATTTTTAGGAGGGGCACAGCTGAAAAAATCCACATGGATATCATATGAAAGTTTATTTAAAATTACAATAAAACCTCATTCCTTCAACGGAATTTTAAAAGGTTATGCCAAGGAAATTTGAATGTTAAGAGTATATTTTTCCAGAGGAATACACAGTTCAAATATAAATTATATAGATAGATGAATAGTCTCCTAAGTTTTCATTAGTAATTTTTCATCAATAATTTTATATGATGAATGTGTCTTAGTCTTGAGCTAATTTATTTGACTATTTTTTAATATGCCTGTTCTATTATTTCAGCAATTATCATCAATTTTTACCTCAAAATATAATTTAATTTAATTTATTTTGGCATTATAATTGCTGACTGGGAAGCAGAATAAACAGACTGTAGCTAATGCATGCATTTTCTACTAGGGATAGAAGCCTATGATGATTAATTATTATAAAAAAAAACTTACAATAAAATGAGCTGTAACTAAAGAGTTGAAGGAAAATTGATCAGCAAGAAGTTTTGGGAAAAGCTAAAATAAACATTTATTATAATCCCTTTATTTTTTAATTGGAAGACAAATGGGAAGTTGCAAATGATACAATATGAATATCTAGTTAACAAAGTGATTAGTTTGGAAACTCGGAGGAAAAAAGTAATAAGACCACTAAAAAAGTATAGGGTATACTATTTTAAATAATTTGTTAAAATAATTAACTACAGTGGTACCTCGAGATACGAGTTTAATTCGTTCTGTAACCTTGAGGCGTGGGAAATTATGAGACGCTCGAGTCGCAGTAAACTGGTGGGTCATGTGCAGCCGGCCGATCCGCGCAATTACTCCTATCTCAAATGTTGCTTGTATTTCAAAGCAAAAATTGCTTGCTTTACGGTTCGTATCTCAAAAATCTCCTGTTAGGGCACTCGTATCTCGAGGTACCACTGCAATATTTTCCATATATTTATGAAAATATATGTTGCATGTTATCTGTTATCTATCACCTCTCTACCTATCTATCTAAATCATTCATCTATCTATAATGCACAAACACAAACACACATATAAACAGTTTGTATACATTTGTTTGAGAATAATTTGTTATGTGATGCTAATTTTACCTCATGAACTGTTTTAAAATATGCTTTCTACCCGTCTTCTTAAAAATTTTTTTTATTGATTTCAGAGAGGAAGGCAGGGGGAGAGAAAGAGATCAAAACATCAATGATGAGAATCACTGATTGGCTGCCTCCTGCAGGACTCCCACTGGGGATGGAACCCACAAACTGGATATGTGCTCTTGAAGCATCCATCTTATATAAAAACTGCTGTTTGAAATTTTAACTCTGCTATTTGGCTTCTATAGATGCTTGCTTGCTTAAATAATACGGAAAATAAGACTACTCCCACTTCAGAGAGACCATTAAACCTTCCTCGGACAAAATTATCAGTGCTGGCATCAGGCTAGGCCTTTGGTTGAGGTCTCAAGGCCCCAGCACATAGGGGCTCTTTAAGAACTTGCAAAGGGGGCAATTTTAGGAAACTGGGGGAGGCCTGTGTGGAACAGAGGGAAGTGGTGAGTACCAGCCCCTTGTTACAGGAATTACAGACCCTGTGAAGTCCTGTGACATGTGAGACCCTGCAAAACAGTGGTTCTCAACCTTTCTAATGCCATGACCCTTTAATACAGTTCCTCATGTTGTGGTGAACCTCAACCATAAAATTATTTTCGTTGTTACTTCATAACTGTAATTTTGCTACTGTTATGAATCATAATGTAAATACCTGTGTTTTACAATGGTCTATGTAAAGAAATAAAGCTCCCTTTCTGAGAGGGTGTGTCATCCCTCCCAGAGACCATATGAAATTTCAAGGACAAGTAAGGGAAACCCTACTATAGGACAGCTGTAACTGTCTCCTTGAATACAGAAACATTTTGAATTTCTTCTTGCCATTGGAAGACAGTTATATTACTTGGAAGAATCCATAGAAAGGACTGACAAGGAAAATCAGAAGATCTTAAAGCAGGTCAGTATATTTTTCTCTTTATGTAATTCCTCTGAAATTTGGCAATGCTTAATAAATCATGGTGATATACAGTGGTACCTCGAGATACGAGTTTAATTCGTTCCGTAGCCTTTAGGCGTGGGAAACTATGAGACGCTTGAGTCAAGGTGAACTGGTGGGTCGTGTGCAGCAGGCTGATCCGCGTCATTATTTGTATCTCAAATGTTGCTCGTATTTCAAAGCAAAAATCGCTCGCTCGAGGGCTCATATCTCAAAAATCTCGTATGTTAGGGCACTCGTATCTCAAGGTACCACTGTATTTCTTTGCATAAATTCAATAAGACTGGTTTCTAATAGTGGCTTTAATAACTGAAAACTTTCACTGGAATATCATATTTTAAAGAGCCCTCTCTGAACTCTGAAGACTTGGAGCCAATAAGAGTGGCATGGAAAAAGCCTGGTATTCTGCTTGGGAGCCCTGAAAATGGCTGGCGCTGGAGCATCAGGACCATGCCCTACCATCACTGGCGGTTGGTCAGAGTAGAAGGGAGCAATGAAATCCCTCGCACCCCTGCAGAATTCCCAAGCACTCTAGGCTGTGATGAGCATGAGGGCTACCGAGATGGGCCTTAAAACCTAGGGTGTGGGCCCAGGTGGAGTTGCTGCAGGTGAGGGATTCTCCTAACTCAGCAGATACTACAGGCAGGCCAGATGGCAGCTGGATGGCTTGTCTTCCTGTCTCCATAGAGCACACTAAAATTCAATCATGAAATTCCAGCAAAGGTAGTCAGTTACCATTCCTGTTGTGTTTATGCAAACAATCAGGCCATATTGAATACAATAGATAAATTGGTCTTGATCTGGCTCTTTTGATAAACATAGAAGTAATTTTGGGGAGAAAAATTCTATTTCCATAGAGGTTATTAAAACTGAAATGTTTTCTTTCCCTTCCACTGGACAATTTGTTACAGTTTGTCTCTGCCAGGCCTCATTGTCCCTCTGACAGACAGCAAAGATCTCTTATCTCTAAGAGAAAACGCTGTCCCTCCTCAGCAAGAAGCAGCTACAGAAAAAAAAAAAAAATTCAACGTCCATTTTCCCTAAAAGAATTCAGAGCCAGGAGGTAATATATTAGGCCGTTAGACAGACATGATTTGGAGCAAGGACAATGGGCCAACTAGCACTACCAAATGTAACTAAGTCTCTCCACCTCTTTGTACATGAGACAAGGGTGTAGGCAAAGAGGTACTTGCTCAAAGTCTTAGCCCCTAGAAAAAGCCAGTAATTTGTCCAAAAGACTTGGCCCCTTTGCATTTAGGTGACATACTTGCCTCCAGGCAGTAGCAGCCATAGCTATGCTTATCTAAAAAGCAAATAAATTAACCCCAGGGCAGGAACTAATCCTAACTGCCCCACACGAGGTTGAGGCTTTACTCTGGAATACACTGGAACACTGGATGTCAAACCCTCGAGTCACCCAGTTTCAGGCTCTCCGGTGGACAAAAGAAAAATCAGTAACAATTTATACTGATAGCAGGCACGCATTTACAAAGGTTCACGTACATAGTGCTATTTACAAGGTAAGGGGACTCCACAGAAGCAAGAGGGATCTGGGCCACAGAGGAAGCATCCCAAGGAGCTGCCTTAGAACCAATGGGGCCTCTACAAATTCTATTAATTCTTCCAGACCCTGACCTACCTAATCTAGAGAAGCTGAAATCCATAACCAGACTTTACTCAAGTTCTTACAGGCTTTAGTCTACCCAGGAAGCAATCCAGAAGCACATCCGAGACGCTCTGCTTGTACTAACTTCTGATCCGGTTCTTCCCTTCCACCCTGGTGACTCTGTTTGAGTAAAGAAATTTGCCACCCAAGGACCGACTCTTACCTGGAAAGGACCACCTCCATGGCAGTCAAGGTCGATGAAATCTCAATATGGCTTCATAACACCCGGCTAAAGACAGTAAAGCAAAATTCAGAGTCCAGGACTTTTCGGAGTCTCTAAAGATTACTCCTGGCCCCCATTCTGGGCCCTCATTTTATAAACAGGTCCACTAACTTTATTAGGCAGAAAATTAATATTATAGTCCTCAGGGGTAAATATAACTCCTTCCCTGATAAATGAATAAGAGTCAATGATTTGACTCATGTACATAAAATGAGTGGGGAATGAAGCATCCATCTTCTATAAAAACTGCTGTTTGAAATTTTAACCCTGCTATTTGGCTTCTGTAGATGCTTGCTTGCTTAAATAATAAGGAAAATAAAACTACTCCCACTTCAGAGAGGCCATTAAATCTTCCCTGGATGAAATTATTAGTGCTGACACCAGGCCAGGCCTTTGGTTGAGGCCCCAGCAGATAGGGACTCTTTAAGAACTTGCAAAGGGGGCCAGAAACACCCCATATTTGGGAGACAAAGAAGGTAAAAACATATAAATAGGGAAAATTCCTCCATGTTGGGGCCCAGAATTTGAGAGACATTTTCCTCTGGACCCATGAGTAATAAATATAACTCCATCTCTCTAAGTATTGATGGTTTCTTCTCTGGTTTTCTGTAACACTCTGATGGAAAATCAAACCATGACCTCTGGTTCACAGGTCAACACTCAACCATTGAGCCAATCCGGCCAGACAACCTACCTGCCTTATATGTCTATGATTGTTTGAATACAATCTGTGAGTGTTTACCTAATATTTATGTGTTATATACAGTATTCATATAATATTCTCTGACCACTGTACTAGGGAGATAACCAGAGTTGAGTTTTGCACTTTTATGAGGTATGAGGAATAGAAGGAAAAGAGTATTAAGATGTTTAAATAAAATAATGTTTGATATAGACTTAAATTTCAAATCATAACATGAATTCAACTTTTGCTGCCAGAATGAAAATACAAATGGACTTTTAAGAAAGAATGAGCTATGTTTATTAAGTACCTACTTTGATTCAAAAGTGTTACATAGATATATTCACACATATATTTTTAGGGAGGTTAATATTATTATTTTTTTCTTTATGTATAGGATACCTGAGTTTCAGAGAGTTAAATGGCTTTTTGAATTTGATGTAGGGACTGACATATCCAAAAAAAAAATGGACTCACTGATTGAAACAATACCCTTTCTGAGCTCTTTTCCTATGTCCTACTATGAAAATACGATGGAACATATCTGATGAACAGCTCTGTTTTCTAAAAGCCTGCTTCTACTCTTTACCTAAATTATACTTTGTCAATGATTTTATTCTGGTGCCAAATACACGTTATACTTATTATAACCCAAAAACTAAAGGCCAAGTTAACCGTTCATATAATAAATGTATATTCTTAAGCTTCAGTTTTAGTTGGAAAAAAAAATTTCCTCCTGTTTTTCTAATAATCAATTTTAAAGTCTTTACTTTTAGTCCTTAAATGAGTATTATGTTTATAATTTTAAAATAGATACATTATCTTATAATGTACATTTACTTTTATATATAAAATTTAGGAATTTATGAAACTGAGCCTAATTCTATAATTCAGTGCCTTCCTAGTTAATAAACAAGCAAGTGTACTTTATTGACCACTTATTCCATTCCATTAATATAGATAGACATATTTCTGTACTGAATGTGTTCAATATGTGCTTGCATGTAAGTAACTGAGAATATTAAACCATATAAAATATAATAATTTAAAAAACACACCAATTTTAAAGTTGTAATGAAATAATAGTCTTTTGTCATTAAGTACTTTTCCTATGATTGTATACAAATAAGTACATATAGCAGAATTTTTTACATTAAAAGGAAATCCTTACTTTAGGTGAGGTGAAGCAGCTCTGATATAGCAGATTCTTTTCTCAATATTAAGTTATTAGGGAAGATAAATGTTTAACTAAAATATAACTCTATGGAAGATATCAGGAAGTTACTACTTCATCCTAGAATTGCACACTTGAAAGAATAATCCTAGCATCCCTTTTACACTTTGATATTCATTTTCACCAGCAAGTCATCAGTTGAATTAGATAATTCTGGGTAAATATTGAGATATTAATACTTTCAAACAGTATCTTATATATCTTCAGTTCCATGAGGTATATCTTTGGGTCTGTTATTGAATGATACATCTCTCCTTCATTTCAGTAGGCTTTTATTTTTAGTTGCAATTCTATTTTGCTTCAGTGGATTGTCTTTTAGGTTTATTGCTTCTCCGTAAGCCTTAACAATACAGGTGAATCTTAGCATATGTCAAAGCCACATAGACAGCACATATAAAGTTACTCTGTCAGTAAATAATGCTGTTCAAGATGTTTTACATTTTTGTTTCAAGGGAGATCAATGCTTTCTTGCACTTGTTTCTAGGGTCTATGTTTATTTAAGGACTGTTTTCAAGCATTTAAGCTCTATAATACTGGTAATTGCTAATTTGTCCCCAAAATTAAAATCTTCATATAGAAAATTTTTAATTTCTATTTATATTTTTTCAGCATGTGCAGTATTTACAGGAAAGCAAATTGTCCTGTGAATTTAAAGGTTTCTTCATGATCTTAAATATTTTAGAATGGTAGACATAAAGATAATATAGAATAAACATTTTAAAGTTTGACTATGTTTTAATTTAATATATATAAAATATTAGAGATAATTTACTGGCCAATAAAATCTGAGCAGAGTAAATATTGATTCTCACAAATTAAACTATTTCTAATTAATAAAGGCCTGTTAAGGTAAAAGGGACATATTTCACAAATCTATTTACACAACCCTTGTCTTATGCTGTAATAATATTAGAACAAGCAAATCATGGGTCCTGAGCCTTTAGCACAAGCCAAGTATTGGCATTTGTGCCCCTTTACCCACCTCCCACCTCCTGCCAAAAGCATACATTTCTTCGATGCTTCATCTGAGGTTTCTCCTCATTGGAATTTCAGTCCACATTGCTACCACAGGACTTTTTAAAATATATTTTTATTGATTTAAGAGAGGAATGGAGAGAGAGACAGAGATAGAAACATCAATGATAAGAGAGAATCATTGATCAGCTGCCTCCTGCATGCCCCACACTGGGGATTAAGCCTGCAACCACAATCCTGGCAGGGCCCTGACTGTGAATTAACCCATGACCTCCTCATTTAGAGATTGACAGTAAACCACTGAGCCACTCTGTCCAGATTATAGGTCTTTAAAATATATTAGACACAATGACAGGTTTAGTGAAACTGAAGAGAGAACAATAGTAAATATACATATCAAAGCAATAAAACCAAAATTGTGAAGAGTACATAAAGAATAAAAATCATGTAGAACAAAGGTTCACTACATGTAATTTAAGTTCAAGACAAAGTAAAAAGAGAAAAATGAGATAAAAGCAATGATTAAATAAATAAAAGATGATGAAAAGTAATCAATGGGAGGATTCAAAAAATTCTGGAAGAACCAGAGAGATAAATATATAGCATGCCATATCTGAATACATTATTAAACAGCAAATGAACACCAGGATTAGAAAAAAAACATAAAAATGAGCAGAAGTAAAAAGATAGGCATATTATATTATCTCTTCAAGAGAACAATAGCAAGCCTGAAAGCTACCTTCTAAGGAGAAATGATGAAAATCAGAGGGCATTAGGACATTTTAAAAAGGGCTGAAAGTAATGTCCACAAGATGTTCAACTCTCAGTCTCTCCAAAACTTTCCTTCAAAAATATTACTCAGGTGAATAAAATATGAGCAGTATTTATCAATGAACCCAAACAAATTTTAATCATATTTCTAGCAGGAAAAATAACACCTGAGAAAAAGAAAAATATAGTATGAAACAAAAAGCAACACAGTATATAAATATACATACATGAATAATGAATATCAACTCTATAAAAATGTAAATAATGCAGAATTAAAATTCATGAGAACAGTAATCCCAATAGCAATAATGAGATAAATAATATTTGAGTGAATTAAGACTCTAGCATAGGCAAAACAATATAAAATAGAATTACTCTTATTGAAATGTAATTTTTTCATGTTCTAAATTATAGGCACCTCAAAAATTATTTTAAAAATAAGAAATTACAAGTTAATAGCCAAAAATAATTATGAAAAGTTTAATTCAAAGGAGCAAAAAGCAGAGAATATTCAAATATAAAATGACCAGTCAATTATGGAATAAGTAATTTCATAAGTCATAGAAATAGAAGTATATAAAAAAAGTATACAAATAATTTTATCAGAGTGGACAAAAAATATAAAAGCTCAAGTATTTGCTGCAGACTAGGTCCATGAATAGAATGTTGGAGATTGTTGTGGGGCGACTTCCAGGACCAGTTGCAAATGACCATGGAGGCTGATAAGTTGGTAATAAGCAATCAAGGATTTATTGAGCTGGCCAGCGACTGCTCTACCTTTCTCCACACAGGGAGTCTAGAGAGCAGCAACAACTCTTTGTGTATGACCACTTTTAAGTACATTTACCACATCTTGTTTTTGCAGAGCAAACAACCCAAGACAAAACAGTGTTTCCTAAGCAACGTCAGAGTTGACGACCATGTTATTTACAGGGTCATCTTGTTCTTCAGAAAGCTGACAGTGTTCTATGAAAGAAGGCCTATGTGCTGGGAAGGGGCCAAGAGACCGTATCTCAAGGCCTGGCCTGATGTCAGCACTGACAACTCTATCTGGGGGATAGTCCATGGCCTCTCTTGGAATGGGGCATGCTCAAAAATCCCCACTCTCTAACAAGATGAAATGATTGAAAATGCTTACCTTCTGCAAACTCTAACCCAGAAAAGCTGGTGTAGATATGCTGATATCTGATGTAGTACATTTTAGTATATAAGCAGCACACCATTTGAACAGTGGTAGCAAAAATACTTCACAATTTTAAATATGTATTCACATAATATCATAGCTTCAAATGTTTTTAATTGACAGAGTTAAAGTAGGTATAGATATGTCCATATACAGTGGGTGTGTTGTATATCATTAATGATCTTTAAAAAGAATAAAAAGCACATTATTGAAGAAAGATATTTTCTAATGATGTAAGGTGAATAAATTCTCTGAATTGATCTAAAATGCAGCATGCAGAGAAAATATAACCCTTTCAGAAAAATATATGACAAATGTTGAGATCTCAGGTTGGCTTAAAAGTTTTTTCAAAATTGCCATCTATTGCCGAGACCAGTTTGGCTCAGTGGATAGAGTGTTGGCCTGTGGACTGAAAGGTCCCAGGTTCGATTCTGGTCAGGGGCATGTACCTTGGTTGCGGGCGCATCCCCAATAGGGGGCATGCAGGAGGCAGCTGATTGATGTCTCTCTCTCATCGATGTTTCTGACTTTATATCCCTCTCCTTTCCTCTCTGTAAAAAATCAATAAAATATATTTAAAAAATGCCATCTATTGCATTTCTGATGGTCTCATATAAAGGAAATTAAACTAGCAATTATAGGCATCCTATTTAATAAAAGAACAATATGCAAATTGACTGTACCTCTGCCACACCCACAAGCCACAGCCACCAGCCAATCAGGAGTGAGTGTGCAAATTAACCCAACAAAGATGGTTGCAGCCACTGAGTGAGCAGGAAGCTTGGGTTTCCTCGGCAATGGCAAGCCGTGGATCCATTCAAGGCTACAAAGTTTCAATTATAGAAGATAAATAAATCCCAACAAAAATGGCTGTAGCCATGGAGAGAACAGGAGGCTTGAGTTTCCCTGACGATGGAGGAAGCCAAGCTTTTCCCCTACTCTGCACTGCCTTAGCCACCATTCAAGGTTAAAACTTTTCAATTATAGAAAATAAATAAATTCCAGATACCAGGGCCTCCACTTGGGTTGTCAAGGTGCATGGCCTTCCTGCAAACCACTACAGGCCCCTCACCCAGGCCACCCCATGCCCCAAGGGAACCCCACCCTGATCCAAGACACCCTTTAGGGCAAACTAGCTGGTCCCCATATAATTTATTAGATAGACTTTATTCTATCTAATAAAAGAGTAATATGCAAATTTACCATCACTCCAACACTCAAGATAGCTGTCCCTATGTGGTCAAAGATGCTTCCCCCATGTGGACACAAGATAGCCATCACAAGATGGCCAGAAGAGGAGGGACTAGGTCTGCAAGTGAGGGCAATTGGGGATGATCAAGCCTTCACGGGAGTATAGTTATGGGTGACCAGAACAGCAGAGAAGGGAAGTTTGGGGTGACCAGGCCTACAGAAGAGTCAGGGAAAATCAGGCTGTCAGGGGAATAGTTAAGCATTAATCAGGCTGGCAGAGGAGTGGTTTGGGGGTGATAGGCTTGCAGGAAGAAGTGGCTAGGGGCAATCAGGAAGGCAAGCAGATGAGTAGTTGGGAGCCAGCAGGTCTGGATTGTGAGAGGGATATCCACCTGCCCATTTAGAATCGGGCCTAAGTGGGCAGTTAGACATCCCTTGAGGGTTCCCAGATTAGAAAGGATGCAGGCTGGGCTGAGGGACACACCCCCTTGTGCATGAATTTCATGCACTGGGCCTCTAGTCTAATATAAATCTATTCATTTAATAGTCTCCTCTAATGAAAACAAACATATTAAGAAATAATACATATTATAAAGTATAAATATATTTAAAATATTCCTCATTAAGGGTTATATTTTATTTAAACCACAAAAATATATACTAAGCAGGTTTCTGGGAATAAAAGCAAATAATTATTTGTTTAAAACAAATTAAGTAAAGGGATGTTTAACAAATAATGGAGAGCAATATAAATATTACAACTACATTATGTGAGATTAACACTATACATTCTAAATAGCCAAGGCTATAAGTGAATTCATGTCACGGAAACAAATTGTTTTATGCCTAAGAGAAAATAACTGTTACTCATGAATGCAGATGAGCTTCTTTCCCAAACAAGGAGAGTCCAGCATTATTTTTGGAATAGTGATTAACATATTGACTTGAGTTGATAAAGGGCATTTTTTTAAAATATGTTTTTTATTGATTTCAGAGAGGAAGGGAGTGGGAGAGAGAGATAGAAACATCAATGCTGAGAAGGAATCATTGATCTGCTGCCTCTTCCACAATCCAGGGCATGTGCCCTTGACCAGAATCTAACCTGGGATCCTTCAGTCCACAGGCCCATGCTCTATCCACTGAACCTAACCACCTAGGATGAGAAAGGACATTTTTGAATCCCATTTTACAGAGACCCTTTTCTTGTAATAAGTATAATAACATTATTTTTACATACTTACTGTCACCATGATGCTAACTGATTTTTAACCTGACAAACCTGTACTTACCAACATTAAAGAAATTAAAGAAATGTTTAGGGCCATCTCTCTCTCTCTCTCTCTATATATATATATATATATATATATATATATATATATATATATATATATATAATGCCAGCAACTAAAATGCTGTAATAACTGCAAAGAATGGTCACTATGAGGACCACTCTAGCCAGCCAAATGGCCCTATCAGGGGATGGGACCAGCCAGCCAATTCCCATGGCCCCTCTCCCTGGCTGGCCCCACCTCCAATGGGCCTCCACCACCTCAATTGGCCCACAGCCCCCCCTGCCCCCCATCACCCCCCCCCTCTGGTCAGGGACAGAGCCTGCTAGGAAACCACCCATGGACCCACCCCAAAGTCACTGGCCCAAGGTCAGTCCCCCACCCCAATCAGGGGTGAGGTCTGCTAGCCAATCACCTGCTGCCCCTCCCCGCAACCAGCCCAACCCTGATCAGTCCCTGAGTAGGATGGTCCACCAGCCAACCTCCAGCTGGCTTCCGCTCCTGACAGACCTGGCCACAATCCACCAATTGGGGCTGGGAGTGTCTAGCCATCCCAGTACAAGTTCATGTACTGGGCCTCTAGTCTATACATATAAAAGCCTAAGCAACCATTACAACCCGACAACCAGATGACTGGACAGCTGGATGAACAGATGACTGGCCAATAGCTATGACACTCAGGGCACAGCTGCTCAACACAGAAGCTACACCCTGGTGGTCAATGAGTTCTCTCAGCCAACCACCTGCGGTGAGCCAACTTCCCACAGTCCCTCCCCCACACCACTCTGATAGGCCTGTAGTCCCTCCTCCTGGCAAACTCCACCTTACCCCATCTATTCTTTATCCAATCACCTATCATGGAATATTACTCAGCCATAGAAAAAGATGAAATTCTGCCATTTTGTGACATCAATGGACCTTGAGAATATCATGCTAAGCAAAATAAGTCAGTTAGAAAAATTTAAAATCATACGATTTCACTCATATAGAGGATATAAAACTGAAAGCAACAAATGAACAAAGAAGAAAAATAAATAAACAAAAACTCATAGACACAGACAGCAGTATGGTGGTTACCAAAGGGAAAAGGAACGGGGGTATGATAGGCTAAAGGAGGTCAAATATATGGTGACAAGAGAAGATTTGACTTTGGGTAGTAGGCACAAAATACAATATTCAGATAATGTATAAATGTATACTTGAAACATATATCTTATTAACCAAAGTCACCTCAATAAAGTTATTAAAAAAATGTTTAGGGTCATCATTGATTTTTTGCCCATTCCTTCACCCGAGATTTTAAATCTTTTTGCTTACTCTGAGACTTACTTAGAGGCATTGGAAAAACCAGCCCTCCTCATTTTCACCATTACAGGGCATAATGATAACCACTTAAATTCTAGGAGTATATACATATTTTTTTCTACATTGAATAGATTGATATATGGTCAAATGTATACTATTATACTAATCATGGACAATTCCATTGACTATTCCCAGCTCATAAAATGTTGGAGAGTTCACACTAAGCAAGACTTATACATAATTGGATGTCAATGACTATAAATTGCCAGAATTAGCCAAAAATCACCTTAAAATTGACATGAAAATAATTATAATAGTAATAATAATACACTTGGTAATGTTATATTGAATGGCAAAGGAAAAGAATTATGAAGACAGGCTCTAATTGTTCAGTCTTCTCAAATATAATTTTACTGAGCTTTAAGGGAAAACTATTCAATAAAGTGTTTCAAAGTAAAATTGAAATCTTTAAGGTAAATCCCCTAAGTAGGAAAAAACATGATTAAACTAACTAATTATATTCTGATACTGGGTCAAAAAAAAAAAAAGAAGAGAGAAAGAAAAGAAACAAGTTAAAATCTGAAAATGAGCCAATTCAGTGGCCTGGACCAATATACTAATTACATATTTCTGTATAGTTAGAGTGACCTTTCTGGCCAAATTTCTCTCCCTGTTTCTTAGATGAATAATATCAATAAATGGTCAGGGCTAACTGAATAATGATTACCATGCTGCCTCCTTAAGGTAGGTATTTTCACTAAATTAATTGCTGTGTTAGGAAGGATCAGTATTTCTTCTAAGAATTCCAAAGGTTAAGCTGAATAAGCCATGCATGAGTCTTAGCCATTTTTATCCTTTATGGCTTTCATTTTATTATTCTTTTAAATTTGATTTTGTATAAATGGATATCAAAAAACAGCCTTATGTATACAGATTTGAAATGGGAAAATGGGGAAATTTGACAGCTTACATAAACCACAGAGACTGCATTTAAATAACCACTGAAATCCTCACTCTTTAATAGGTGTTTAGCCATTTCTGCAAATAAGATTTTTCATTTTGATTTAATACAGCAGTCTTTCCCACAAAAACCTACATTTCAGAACTTCTGATGGATTTGGCAGATCATAGAGAATTGTATTATATAAATTGAGGCATATGGTAAATATGTATTATATTCCATTTATTATTTTATATAAGTAACTTTAAATGCATCTTTCATTGAATATAATTATATTGTAAATATTTGTACTTAAAAACTTTTTATGAATTATTCAAGAATAGGAATTGGATATTGTTTTTGAACAACCAAAAATAATTTTCCTATAATTTCTTAAATTAAAAACGACATTATCATTTCCTTCAAACTTTTTGAATTATTTTAGTCTAGGGTAAGAACCAGCATGTGTTTATCCACACAGGTACTCAGTGGAACTATAAACCATGTAAAATGGGGCTTACATTCAAAGTACCATCTCAGAAAGCATAATAAAAATAGATTTTCAGTCTGCCCAAAACACAAATAGTAATGCCATAACATACGAAATATTGAGAAAATGGTACTGCTATCTTTAATTTTTACAGTGGAGTTCATCTCAAATCTTCCTCTATGTGAGAAAATAACCCTCCAGCCTATGAAAGTTACCCAGTTCTTTTAGCAGACCTAGGGTCTTGGATGAAGTCTCAAAATGTGTGAGTGAAAATATGGGGGGGAGTGTGAAGATTAGAACAATTATGTGGCCATAAAACAGAATTTAAAATGGCCTATATAATTTAAGAGTATCATTTGAGATGACAGCTCAGTAGCATAATTCAGTTTAAATGTAATCAGCAAGAGTAGAATCAGAAAGGCCCAAACTGACAGAGTTTATTTGTGGCTATTAGAACCATTCCCCATCACTGGACTGCACCCAAACAAGAGCAATATCACATGCATGTCGGGTTCAGTGATTCAGCCAGACTTTATTCTGCTCTAACTTTGGGTTGCAGAATAAACTCATCTGAATAAACAGATCAGTTAAGGTTAAGGGATTAGGACTGTATTTACCTATAGAAAATATACTTGATCTTGGATTACAAAACCTATGTATGGCCTGAGTAAATGTGTGTGTGTGTGTGTGTGTGTTTTCCTTGCTCTATTAGGGCATGATTCAATTTTTTCTTTGTGCTGGCATAAAATTAACCCTACATTGTAGTCATTTGCAGACCATACTCCCATATACATATAATCAAATTAAATTGGCTGTTAATCAGCTCTTCATAAAAGATATCTACCTTGCCTCATTGTTTTCCTGACACCTGGTTTTTTAACATATAACACAATGTTGTGGACTTTTTCATTAGCAAGTATCAATAAACATGTATAATGCAAAACTCAGTCAAAGTGATATTAGAGAGTTTTAATGTTTAATTCTATAAAAATGAGGGAAAGATTTCAGAGCTTATGTTTTAGAGAGAAAATAACAACAAAGTAAATGAGTAAAATGTAACATTTTAACATTTGTTAGTGCAAAGATAAAAATAAAGCTGTGAAAAATTATAGGAAGTCAAGAGGGGTATAATTTTAAACAGAAGGTTCGAGGAATATAATCAATATTTAAGTTAAAAATGAGATGATCAAGCTTAAAAGTAATAGTGGAAAGAAATGTCATTACACATGTGCCAGGTGGGTAAGTTTTTATAAAACTGGTCACAATTTTATAAGTGATAACACCTCGTTCTGTCAGGGATTCAGGTAAAAGAAGTACACTTTGTCTAAATTCTCCAATACAATTTTCTAGAAGCAACTTATAGTTAAAACACACTGTTTGCATCCGCTGCTAGCCTTCATAGTAATTGTTTCACTTTTTAATTGCTTCTACAGAATTTTTTTCCATGTATGTGTATGTATATGCTTATATTAACATGATAACATATACATGTTAACATATGTTAAATGTCATTAATGTAGTAATTCATAGAATAAAATATATGAATACGTTAAATGTAATCGATATAAAAATCATATGAAAAATAAATAAAAACACAGGCGTAATGAGAAAAAAACAATTTACAGTGAATAGCTCAATGAATAATTAATTATGTAAAATATTTTCCATGAAATATCATGTAGGTGATAGTAATAATGAATTAGAATTAGGGCAGTCAGCTGTGCAACATATCCTTTTTGTGCTTTGAGTTATTCATATTGAGCCAAGCTTACGTCTTCTATTACCATGATTTTGGAGCACTGATTCTGAGGAAATACCTTGCAGCTAAGCCCTGTGAAATCTGTAAATCCTCTTCACCTTAATTTAGAGACTAGGTACTTAAATTAAAATATGGAAAGAATGAGACAAGTAATCCAATAGGCCAAGCCAATATGAATAGACATATTGTGAAATAAAGGTCAAGGGATAGAAAATTGAAGCTTAATAGCAGTAATCCTTCGATGTTCTGAGTATATATATATATATTAGTCAGAGTATATATATACCTTGCAACTTAATGTGACAGAGATTATACTAAATCCTAGTGATAGAGTAGTAATGATTTGAGTATTCCTTCATGGAATTTAAATGTAGCAGGGATTACAAATGTTATAAATGGGAAATAGATGTTAATGAATATATTTAACTCAAAGGCTTAGCCTGGTTATGTATGGCCAGAAATCAGAATCATAATTTAGAAATTGATCCTAAAGAAAGAGTAAGCATTGGACTATAACCCCGGCCCACGCATGACAATGCAAAGTTAATAGTGAACAGGGAAAAAATGTGAGAAAAGTCACACTGGAGATAGAAGTAGGATGATGCAGAAACAAAAGAGTTTATGTGACTGGCCTCTGAGAGACAGAATCTGTGAAGTAACCTACAGAGATGGACAAAGTGTAGGTGGAAAGGATGAGAATTTTTATTTTAGCTCTGATGGCAATGGGAGTCAATTACACCTGTTAAAAACAGAGGGAGGGATTAGATTATGCATTCCCTTTGGAAAGATCACTTTAATCTTAGAAAACAAACAGGTTTGAATAATAGAGTTAAAGGGAAGAAAAATACTGCCATGTGGGTTGAATGTGTTTATAAGTTGGACAACTAAGACTTTAGTAGAAATGGAGATGTGGATTACATTTCCGAATTAAATTTCTTAAGATTTAACCAAGATTTACAGATGAGTGTTGAAGAAATGAGTGTTTAGGGACACTTAGATTTTTGAGAAAGTTCTTCAAGAGATAAAATTTGGGAATGATTTATAGTTCATTGAAATGGAAAGCAGTGCCCTGATCAGTTTGGTTCAGTGGATAGAGCATCGGCCTGTGGACTGAAGGGTCTCAGGTTCAATTCCGGTCAAGGGCATGTACCTTGGTTGTAGGCACATCCCCAATAGGGGGTGTGCAGGAGGCAGCTAATCAATATTTCTGTCTCATTGATGTTTCTAACTCTCTATTCCTCTCCCTTCCTCTCAGTAAAAAATCAATAAAATATTAAAAAAAAAAATGAAAATATATATATATATATATATATATATATATATATATAAAACCCTAATATGCAAATAGACCAAATGACACAACAACTGGTCGCTATGATGTGCACTAACCACCGGGGGCATGTATGGAACATGGCAGGTGTCAGCCTTGGCAGAATAGTGGAGCAGATGAGTGGGGGAACCAGACCAAGGCGGGATGCCAGTCACTGTCATTGGGGCAAGCCTCTGGTGGTTTCTGAAAATTCTTTGCTCCCACACACCGCAGTCCTGCCCAGTGCTTGCATCTGCTGCTGGCCCTGATTACCACTCAGGGCTTCTCCACCTCTCCCTGCTCTGAGGGACGACCAGGGCCAGTAGTTACCTCTTACACCTACTGCTGGTGATGGTCCCGCTCACACCTGCACCCAGCACCAGAGCCACCATTTGCACCCGCTGCTGGTGCTTGGCACCGGTCCTGATGGTCCTGAGGGCTACTCTACCTTCCCTTGCTCCTGAGGGATGATGGGGGCAGCAGCCACTGCTCGCACCTGCTGAGGAAAGCAGCCCCAATCTCTCTGCACTGTCAGCAGGTTGGCGGCCTCCTGCAGGCCTCACACTGGGGACCGAGCCCACAACCAGGCATGTGCCTTAACTGGGAATCCAACTGTGACCTCTTGGTTCATGGGTCAACACTCAACCACTGAGCCATACTGGCTGTGCTGTATCTTTATTTCTTCAAAAGTAACCAGTGTCCCCCTATAGCAGGTGACATGATTGAAGTAATTTTATTAATCATTTCTTATTTTCAGTGTGATTCACTCTCATAGATTTTCTTCCATGTGGGAAACTTAAATTTCTTAGTTTTCTATTTGCCAACAGATATTATTCTCTTTTCTAAAGCTAATATATGCTGGTCAAAGATTTTTAAGTAAGAAGGCATCAAAAACTCTATCTTTATAAAATAAATTAAATGGATTATATATAAAGTTGCATATAAAGAGTAAATTAATTCACTCTATTACGTTTTCACACAAAATAAGTATAAAACTACCTTTTGGATACAAACTTTTCAATTTAGCATTATTTTAGCATGTGGATCTCCAAATCATTTGTTATATCCAAAATTCTTCATAATGTGTGAATTGGCACTTATAAAAATTATATGTATTTATGTAAAAATATTTGCCAGACATTTAAATATAAATATTTAAATAAATACCTAAATAAGTATCTTTGAATGGCATTATATAATGATAGGAAAGTTTATGGCAGCCCATGAAATTTAGAATTTATCCTGTGGTGAACATTTTGGGGCCCCAATGTAACAAGCTCACATTTATATAAAGCTGAAGTTCATGACTAATTGCAAAGTCACGCCATTCTTCCTTTATTTGAAGCAACTGACATTGTTCAACATTGTAAACTTCTGAAATATTTGCATATTTTTAAAGAGATTTGCATCTCCTAAGGCCTCAAGGAAAAGAGTATAGGCTGTTTTTACTCCATATTTAGATGTCTGGGGTAATTTTACTTCAATGCCACTTTGAAAGTAATGGGTCTTTGCTTTCCCCTCCATCAGCCGAAAGCAATGAAGCATTACAATTCTCTGCCCATCCTATTAATAGATTTGCAACTAAAGCAAAATAAATGCAAGGCCTTTTTTTAGATCTTGGAGAATTTTACAACAGTATCACCAGCAAGAGACCTAAGAAAAAAGCAAACAAAGCAAAACATACTTTTTGATGTGATAGGAGATTTAGTGCACCTACCAAACTCTTTATACCGATGTAGCATTTTTTTCTGAGTCTAACAGCACAGTGTATACTTCCTCCTTTCCCCATATTTTTAAATAAATACATTTTAAGAGAATAAATAAATATTTCAATAGATCAAGAACATATATTTTGAAATAAGTATGCATTTATTTTGGATTTCTATCCCATGAATGTAGTATCATTTATTACATGTCAAAATAAAAACGTATATGGGGGAAATGATAGTACAATATATCAAGTAGTTCTATTTTTTTTTACTATTTTCTAAAATTTATATGCAAACCAATCAACCAATCTTTGTAAAGCTTTAATTTAATGTAGTTATGGAAGTATCCAAACGTTGCATATTGGATTGGCTCTGCAAAAATTCCAAAACTAAACAAATAGTTAAGAGGAAGAGAGACAAGATGTACTCCACCCTTAACAGATGATGTTCTGATTTTCACACTAATTTTTACTCTTGCATCAAAATTTGCAAACTGAATACTGACTCTCATCCCTTTGATTGATTTAAGAAGGTATTTAATGACTAAGTAACTTGGAAAAAAGATTGATAGAATTATCTTGAAAGTTTAGTGAAGAGGTTTTGAATACTGTTGTATCTTCTCTGTTTTGTTTTGTTAATATTTCACTGGAAGAGGACATTGCCTCCCGTGGGTGCCCCGACAAGAGTAAAACCCAAGGCCCTTTAAATATTTATATACATCATTTCATGTGAAAATCACTCATTTGGTCAAAATCCACTTTGAAAAATGTTTATACTTTTGCCCATTGAAGGTAGGAATTAAATGAAATGTTGCAGTTGTATAGAATATATTTTGTTTTCATGTACAAAGCATTCACTTAACTGTTATTTATTTTAAAGTTTTATAAAGTAATCAATATTTTTAAACTGTTAATCTATATCAAAATTTATCAGAGCTGACATCTTAAGGATGCATCAATAACTTGGTGAGGATAGGGGAGGAAGTGCATTATAGGTAGAATAGCATGTGCAATGGCCTATGGGAAGAATCCAAGAGGGCTTCCTTCATCCTGAATTCATGACCCTTCATGTTTGTATGATAAAGAGTCATGGCTTGGACACGCCTGAAACCCATAGCATAAGGGGTACTTTAAAAATGTCTTAAGGTTCGTACAGATAGAGCTCCCTGTCTTCTGATTTCATGTAGTTCTTGCCCAGGATTCTAGATATCGTAACAGAGTTTGACTGGGGTGAACACTGAGTCATTGAGGGGTTAATTTTGTAGATATCCAGTACTTTTGGCTTTGGGTTTCTTCAATCTTAAATCATCTAACCACGCACAGTCTCGTCATGACATTTCAATAACATTTAAGAAATGAGTTTATTCTATTATAGCTGTCACTCTGCTGGTAAAACAATTTCAGCCTCTTCTTTAAATAATAATTTGAAAATGTACTTCTAATAAATCAATCGAAAGTACATCAACATTTTGGGAATATTATATTTATATTTTTTCATTATCTTAATGAGATGAATGATGGGCTCAACAATCATTTTTATTGTTAATCTTTCATTCTGGCATCCCATTCTATTTATTCCAACTATGATATTTCATAGATGTTATGAATTCTTCACATGATGTATTAGCTTATGCATTTATAACAAGACAAATTGTGCTGAAAAGAGACATTATTATAATGAAAATTCCTTAAGCTAAGTGCAGAAAATCTGACATAAATATTTATTTTTTCAAAGAAACTCAACAATATTTTATTTCTAAGACAATGTTTTTACAAGCTTTTAAGAGTAAAATATTATTGAAGGATTGCCCAATGTAATTAAATAAAACAGGCCCATATTTATAGAATGCATTTATCCTTCATGGTGACATGAAATTTACCAATAACTGAAAAAATCAAACATAAACAAATTATTAAAACTATAAACGTTTAAATAAGACAATAAAATTGTCTTTTTTCTCAATAATTTCATCTTTTGATAGTACAGAAAATAAAAATGTAAAATGAATCAATTTTTATGAAATGAAAATATTTTCAATAAAGTAACTTGTCATTTCAAACATAATTTATACTTGTGTGTTTATTTAATGAAGACATTAAGTTCTGTTATCATCCCTATTACATACATTGTCTTTTTAAAGCAAAAGGGCTAAGAGAAAAAAGTAAATAGGAGCTCATACCAATAGAGAGAAGTGTTTACAACTTTCATGTTTTATACAGGCCATAATTAGTTATGTCAGAACAACAGCAATAATAAAAACACAGAAAAACCCACCACAAATTTATTAAAATAAAAAGCAAGGAATCTATGACAAATTTATTAAAATTCCAAAGCAGATTTGCAATTATGGTAAATGGTAAAAATGAACACAATTCTTCCCATCCTTGTCTGGATGCCCTACAAAGTGACTTTGCAGCTCCTCCCATAAAAAGGTGGGAACTATTTCTTGCCTCTTAAATCATGGCTGGTTAGATAGCTACATTTTGACCAAGTCAAGAGCAAAAATTATATACCCAGAGAAAAATAAAAATGTAAAATGAATCAATTCTTATGAAATGAAAATATTTTCAATAAAGTAACTTGTCATTTCAAACATAATTTATACTTGAAACGTATGATCTGGTCTCTTTAAGACCTGAATAGAACAAAAATGGGCCAGGAGTATAAATTTTTGTCCTCTAATCAAGTTGAGACATCATTTTCCCCTCTACTTGGACACTGGCACTCCTGGATCTTAGACTTTGGTCAAAGACTGGAACATACATGGGATCCTGGCCCCACTTTTTCCAATTGACACATACAGCAGTCGCACTTTACCTTGCCAAACCTCTTTCACAAATTCATCTAACTATCATACAAATTTCACAAAGAAATTGCTTTTTGTATGCTTTTGTCAATTAGGACTTCTGATAAAAATATAACCAAATAATTCTGATCTGCCTGACTGGTTCTCTGTAGAGGCGTATAAAATATATTTCATAAATTGTTCTCTGTATTCCAATATTATTTCTACTTATTAATATTTTTCTTCAAGCAATTAGTTTATATAAGTCAACATTTCCATTTCACAATTCTCTTTTCAATCTTTCTGTGTGATTAATTGACACATGTTAAAATAGTCATTCACAGTTAAAAGTGATAAAAGGATTTTATATATTTAAAAAAATAGTCATTGTGTTTATCCTAAAGGAGGAGGTCTGGGTCAGTGAGAGTTAGGTCAGAACTTATCTTCATTCACTTCCTTTGAAATCAATCAATGTCAGGCTAGAAATTTAAAGATTATTGGCTGCTAAACTATCAAGGTAGTCTTGATCACTCTCCTAATTCCAAAATTAGCACCCTGAATATTTCTCTCCTAGATATCAAGATCCATACTTTCATTTTGTTTACTTTAACAGTATAACATCTATTTCAGTTGTCTTCCCATTAGGAATCCTTGGCATCTGTGTTGCTTTTAGAAGTGCCAAACTAAAAATGGGAGGATACTAGAAGTGACCGTGGGGTGACAAATTTGAACTCACTAGTGTACGCCCTCTCAAACAATAAAAACAAAACAAAATATAAAAGAAAAAAGAAAAAAAAATCATGGGAAGATATGCTCCATTGAAATAATTTGCTATTATACTTAGAGGCAAATATTTTATGATCATGAGAAAAGATAGTACAGTCAGATATATAGGTCTCATAGTCTTTGTTTTCCAGAAATCTTACTCAAGCCTGGATTTAAAAACATACAAATAGATTAGTGACATCAATATTTAGAGAATGCATGTATGGTCCTCACCAAAGATGTTCACATCCTAACCTCAGAAACTGTAAATATATTACTTTCATGTCAGGAACTGTGGAGAAATGATTCAATTAAAATCTTGAGGTGGGGAGATTGTCTAGCATTAACAGATGAATTCAATTCAATAGAAATAAGCCTCATAAGGGTAAGAGTCAGGAGATTCATTGTCTGAGAAGGATATTGTGTGACAGAAGTTCCACAAGTGACCAGCCCTGCCAACACCTTGATATTAGCCCAGTGAGACTGAGTTTGTACTTTTGACTTCTAAAACTGTAAGATAATGAATTTTTGTTGTTTTAAGTCATTCCTAAGTTAGTGACAATTTGTTAGAGCAGTAATAGGGAACTACTATAATATAAGAATACATATTTTTCTCAAGCATAAATGCTAGACCCATATAACAAGTCATAGAAAAAGCATCATCAAATTTCAAGGAACTTGTAGCTAAAGAAAGGTAATTAACTTGGAAAGCAAAAAGAAAAAAGGATAAATATAATGCTTTTAGAAATTTGAGTGCATCCTACTAAATAATGCATAGGTCAAAGGAGAGGTAAAAATGATATACAAAAAATTAAAACAGAACGCATTATATAAGTTAAAGAAAATACATAGCATTTAATCATGTATTAAAATAATAACATTTGAAATATTGAGCTAGGCTTTCAAGTTAAGAACTTAAAAATATAAAACATTTACAAAAAAGTTAAGTGAACAAGATGTTGATTATATGTGAAAAAAATAATGAAATAAGTAAAATACAGGAGTGAGGGATTTGCTTCCTGGTCAGCAAGATGCCCTGTGAAAACAGTTGACAGGTAGAGGTAGTTAGGAAGCCAGTCAGAAATAATGAAATTGTATATATATATATATATGCATATATATGTTAAATCCTTGCAGTTACACTTAATCTCACTGAAACATATAGTTATGTTAAGAACTTATTATTTTGAAGTAAATTAGCTTGTTGATAAAATAAATTTCCATCATATTTTAAAAAGCTGGAAATAATTAACTACTCTGCAAATAACTCATTAACCACAAACCCAGTCATTATTTTATTAAAATATTATTAGTCATAAAGAAATTACTACATAAATGTCAAATAAATAGACACTATTTCTGAATTTATCAACATTAAAATGACCTCTGCAATTCAATCATATCATGATACCAAGAAAATAAAATAGACTTTTTACCTAAACAGAAAGATAGGGGGAGGGAGAGAAGCAGGAAGGTGTGTGTGTGTGTGTGTGTGTGTGTGTGTGTGTGTGTGAGAGAGAGAGAGAGAGAGAGAGAGAGAGATCATCTCAGTTGCCTCCACTTTAGCTTATGCAAACATTTTTGCAAGTCTACACAGCTAATCTTTCTCTTTTTTTGTACATTTAGAAAATCATAATATTTCTATTTTTATTTTACTTCACTTACAAAAGAAAACAAAAATAAAGTTTCTGGCTTCAATTATTCACCTTTAGTAGTTAAGCTCATTCTAAGTGAAACTATCCATGGTACAACTACACAATCTGTAATGTTTTTCAGCTGTGTCTGTTCTTCAGAAGACGATTGACTAGCAGCTTTAAAGAGACTGTGGATTTGACATTCTCCAATAGTCGCCATTCATTTTAAATAAGAGAAGCATCTCTGGTCTGAATTGGGTTTCTTCTTCCACAGAGACAGCATTTTTTCAACATACGAGATAGATTGTTCAAGTTGTATCAAAGAGAAGAAATTCATCTCTGACAAACCAACATCCATAACAGAGTTAAGACTCACACTACCTGCCTCTAATCCAATAAGAAAGGTTGGGTTTATCTTTCATGGATGAGAACAAAGAAAGTAAGTGACCCATGAAATGAGAAATGTAATTGAAGGACTTCTGGCTGTGAAAGAAGAAAAGTTGTTGACTGAGTATCAAACAACTTTGGAACACATAATAATATGGTGGTGCCCTGAGGGAGATGGAACAGCCAAAAGGCCTAAATATATCAGCAAATGTGGTATATTTTTATATACAATTAATATAATTAAAATGTCCCTAAGCTTCAGGTAATTTATCTTTCACAAACACTTGCATCTATCTATCATCAATTGAGCCATCTATTTACCTATCATCTATCTGTACTTGAACAAATGTATGTGTCCATTTGTAGATTTATATATATATGAAAATAATCATCACACAGAGTTTTGAATATGTAAATTTGTCTTTACATTTATACTTGCCAGAAATAAAAGAGTAACATTAAAAATAACACTTAAGCTGAAAACACATCTCATGCTTTCAGAGTAGCCAGGCATAGTCAAAATGGTTTTACTTAAGAATTGGTTTTAATCTTCCAAAGTTTTATGCTGTAGAAACCATCTTATCCACATTTTAAGTTGAGTAAACTGAGGAAGACAAGATTTAAATAATTTTACCAAGGTCACTGGGCCAGTAAATAGTGGAAAGAATTTTCAAATTCTGGTTGTTTGAATTTGTAGCATGTGACTTTAACTACTGTGATATATCACACTGTAGTTTGATTATCATTGATTCATGAACTAAAATGAATATCAAAATGTCTTATTTAATCTACATCTGTGCCAAGAATGCAGTCTACAAGATAGTCCCAGAAAAAAATATATAACAGTAACAAATTCTCAGCAAGTAATTGTTGAGGGAAAACAAAACAAAATAAATGACTGAATAAATAACTCTTAAAAAGGAAAATCAATCCTATTTCAGTAAATGTGATGATGGTGGACCTCATGAATCTAAGAAACATTCCAATCAATTTCTGGACAGCTTTGATAATTAGAATGCCATTGCTTATTTTGTAATTGACATGCTTTCTATAATTTAACTCTGTGATTATAATTCTATCCTCTATTTTTTCATACAAGCCTTTTCCTAGAATGTAAAAAATACCATAAGCCTTAATTTCCAATATGATTTGGCAAAGATGTCTTATTCTACTCTTATGAGAATGAGTATATATTTTACAGTGTAAATTTACTTTCCTTTACCAAAAATATTAGCTTTATGTTGTGCCATCATGCATATATGTGGTCATAACATTTTATTACATTTGATATGAAATGTTTAGTTACATGATACAGTGAAATTTTTCATATTCGAACACTCAAGAAACACCCGTTGTGTATCATTCTAATCATTATTCTACCCAATAAATAACCACAATTTCACTTCTGACACCATATATTTCTCTTATTGTTTATTTTTAGACTCTATATATATGCATGTTGCATTTGTGTGTATGTATGTTTGTATCTGCATGTGTAAGTACATATAGTGATATATAAACAGTGATCACTTATCTATACTAATATAAGGATAATATGCAAATTGGTCATGATGCCCTCATAGTAACAACAAACAGCAGGCTGTGTGGGGTGACCAGGCCAGCAGGGGAATTAGCATGGGATGACCAAACAACTGACCAGCGGGCTGTGTGGGGTGCCCAGGCCAGCAGTGGGCCCAGTGAGGGGTGACCAGGCTGGCAGGCAGGTGAGCAGTTAAGAGCTAGCAGCCCCAGATTGTGAGAGGGATGTTTGACTGCCAGTTTCAGCCATCAGACATCTCCAGAGGGGAACTTGGTTTGGAGATGGTCCAGGCGGGGCTGAGAGGGAACCCGCTCCATAGACAAATTCCATGCACTGAGCCTCTAGTGATATATATTGTACATAATATATATGTCACTACTTTGTGCTTGATTTCATTAGCTAAATATTATTTTATAAAATTTAACTATGTTATGTATATTATTTCAGGTAGTAATATTTTTTTTCATTTTGTTATATAGTATTCTATTTGATTAACATACTAACAATTTTAATGATTTTAATGTTGGTAGACATTTGGGTTGTTTCTAGATTAGGAGTCCTAAGAATTGTTCTGTGAGAATTCTTGTCAAATTTTTGTAATATATGATTATATTATTTCAGATGTTTCTCCTGATATACACATAGGAGTTAAATTTCTGACTTGCAATCTTGTATATATTTGGCTGTAATAGGTATTGCCAAAAAAAGATTTCCAAACTGGATGTAAAAATGTATGCTCCTAACAGCAAAGTATTAGGTTATACCTGTTACATATTCTCACCAGCACTTAAAATTCTTGCCTGATTTGCCATTAATAGAACATGCATTAGTAGAGTATGTACCATATTGCTAGTTTAACTTAGTTTCCCCTGATGCCTTTTCAATTGTCTACTGAAATCTTAAAACCTCTTCTTTAAAATGTCATTCCAAGATTTTTTTCCCTATTATTATCAACATTGTGTGTGTGTGTGTGTGTGGAGGGGGGAACTGGTTAACAAAAATAATTCAGGTTTCAGGTGCAGAATTCTACAACACATTATCTGTACATTGTATTGTGTGTTCACCACTCCAAGTCTCCTTCCATCCTCACCTTACACCCTCCCCTACCTACTACCCGCCCCCTGAAATCACCATACTATTGTCTGTCCATTAGGTTTATTTTTTCTCTTTCTTTCCATTTTTTGTTCAATCCTCCACTCCCAAGTCAGCCCTCCACCCCCGCAACCCAGCTCTCAGCCTGCTCTCCATCGATGAGTCTGTCTCTATTTTGCTTGTGGATAGAAGTGAACATGTCATTCTAAGTATTTTGCCATTTTGTATGTTTTCTGTATTTTGCTACTCGATTTGTTAAAGTTCTTTTAGTATCTTACATATCAAATGTATGTGCAATCATGTGATTTGTAATAGTGTCACTAATAAAAAAACAATATGTTATTGTATGTATTTAAGGGTGTGCTACCTGTTGATTTAAATATATTTTACACTGTGAAACAATCACCACAATCAAGCTAATTAACATTTTAATCATCTTGCCATTTTAGCTTTTGTGTGTGTATGTGTGTGTGTGTGCTGAGGAAACGTAGGATCTACCCTCTTGGCAAATTTCAAGTGTATAGCACAGTAGTGTTACCTAGAGTCACCATGTACACACTGATCACCAAAACTTACTCCTCTTATGTAACTGAAACTGTTGCAATATAGTAAGAAGCTAGGAAAATTCCTGGGTAAATGAAATGGGGAATCTAAGACAAGAAAATTAAATAAGGCCAAATACTTTGGGCAGCTTGCAGCTAGTTTGTGAATCACAAGACCTTATCTTCCCAATCCAAGGACACTTGAGAGCAAGGGCTTATACTCTCCTCCCTAACCAGAGAATGCATAGCTCAAATTACCCAGGCCTGGGAAAATAGAGAACAAAGATTCAATTAATGCCATTTGTGCCAGCTAAACTCAAGGATAGATGAACTCTGAGGGACAAATAACAAAAACCCTTAAAACCATTTGGATAGCATCACTTGAGGGGAGAAATGTTAGGCAGGATGGATAGTTGCTAAGGCAGGAGGAGGGGGGCCGGAAGGGAGGGAGTTTATCTCACCCACTGAACAAAGAAGCCTGCTGTCTTGGGACTCACCAATGTAAAGTCACCAGATGTTCTCATAAATTCTGGGAAAAGCTACACCAATGTAAAAGGAGGACCTTGAAATCTAGTCTTTCCAGCAAGGTAACTTTGAAAACTATAGAGGAAAAAGTATAAGATACCTAAACCCTCACCAGGTGTGGGTCACTTGGACAAGCAAAATTGTTACTTGTGCTTTATGCCAAGTGTATTAACAAATTAGCTTGCTTTGCTTCAACCCTGCTTTCTGTCACTACTCTGAATTTTTTTTTCCCAAGTGTAACAAGAGCAGAGGAGGGGCGAGCCCCCTGTCTCAGGGAACACTCCAATAAATAATAATTACTATAAAAAGATAAAAGAGTTTTGAATGGCTAATGAGGGAGAGTCAGACACCATTGACTCAGGGATCTCAGGTAACAACATTTGTAGCCCATGACCAACATCTTAATCATAATGTAGTCCAGTTCATATTCTTTCTTTAGAAATAACACTTATGTGTGTATTCTATTAAAATATTTAAATATACTCTAATTTATCATATGTAATATTCATATACCCAAGTAGCTATAACATTTTATTATGCTTTAAATTATCCTAGTAGCAGGAAGCAATTTGGTGGCGATAACATATTTCTCTAAAAAACTTTAATTTTTTCAAAAAACAAATCTTTTCCTTTACTTATTTCTAGTTTGGGGCTAACCATAGTGACATGACACTTTAAAAAGTTTGAGAAAATATTTCATTTTTTTTTTATACAGTATTTCAAATTTGCTGACTTTAAGTTTTATCCTATATAATAAAAGGCTAATATGAAAATCAACCGAATGGCAGAACAGTCAGTTGCTATGGTGCACAATGACCACCAAGGGGCAAACACTCAATGCCAGAGCTGACCCCTGGTGGCCAATGTACTCCCACAGGGGTGCGCTGGTCAGCCAGAAGCTGGGCTCATGGCTGGCAAGCACAGCGGTGGTGATGGGAACCTCTCCCATATCTGTGGAAGCGCTAAGGATGTCTGACTGGAGGCAGGCCTAAGTCATCAGTCAGACATCCCCTGAGGGCTGCTGGACTGAGAGAGAGCACAAGCTGGGCTGTGCACCGGGCCACTAGTTAATATATAATGTTACAATGAAAAGAAATGAAAGCACTCAGATAGAAATTAGAAAAAAATGTATTTTTCTTTCTATTTTATACCAAACTTGTACCAGTATTTTGGACCACCTTCAAACAAGTGAGTGAATTACAAGTTAGTAAACACAAAGCTAAGCTCCCTGGTCGATTAGTACCTGATTGTTCACTGTTTTGAGAAATGTGTGCTTAATTTAAAAATATCCCATTTTCTCAACTGCATTTTTCACTTAAAGGGTAACTTTCTAAAATCATGCACTTTTAAAATCACATATTCAGCCCAATAACACAATACGGCCCCTTAATCTTTCCCTCTTTGTAACTTTGACTGAGAAAGTCAGTCATTTTTATGAAAACTTGTGTATTTAAGTTAATATGTAAGGGAGTATATTTATTTTCAAAAACTGTCCATAAATATCACCCAATTTTATGATTGACCCCATAGAGATGAAGAGTAATTGTCCTTGAATTATCTTTCTTATAAAAATAATGTTAAATTCATACTGAGTAAATAGGCATGCCTGCCTGTTTATGATCAGTGTCATGCTGCTGCTATTTTATACATTTTATACATTTCTGTTTCCACTCTCAGAGTGAACCATTTCTGAAGAGTAATAGTCACAGATACAGAAGAGTGTTTTTAATTAAGTCACCTGCATTCCCCATTTCAAATTTCTTTTAACTAAAAGCTACTAAAATATTCTATCTGTAACTATTATTCAATAGTTACATTTAGTTTAAAAGTAATTTAAAAATGGAGAATGTTGACTATTTACAGATATTGGTCAAATTAAAACTATCCTATTTCTCCGTCGGTTTCAGTTTATGTAGAGACAGTGAAAGAAAAGGGTGACTAACTTTATTCATAGGTCTATATGTCTAGTTTTAAAATATTAAATATAAAAATTATACCATAGTAAAATAAAATGTTTATAATTGGCAAAATTTGGTACAAGATTTATGGGTATATTTGTAATTTTAATGTAAATCTAAAAATATACTAAAGTTTATAGATATAAAACAAACCAAACCCTGTCATTAAAGACATTCTCTTGTGAAAAGCTCTTGTACAAAATTAAGATTCTTTTGATGAAAAGCTGCATGAGTATAGGAAGAAGAAAAGTTGGGTGCATTATGGCTCTTTTCAATTTTCAGGTTAGACTATTCTATAGATAAAAGAAATGTTAAAGAAAAACCAATGGGTATTTTTCTCCATGCATACTATTATTTGCTTTCTGGTAATGCTTAGTGTATTCATGATTTTTTCGTAGGCTTATAAATTGTGTGATGGTCCCTATTAAGTCTTTTTGTACAAGAGAGTTTGTACAAGAGAGTTAATAATGAAATAAGTTAAGCCCATCCGTGCCCTAAGGAACCTTCTACTATTGGAAAACCTGGGAACTTCTAAAAGGAACATGTAATGAAATGTAAATTTGCCTTTATGATAGATGTTATCAGGAAATGTATGTAGGGACAGCAAAGTGTATATGTGGTCTAGAAGGGATGGATTTTTCCTGTTATAGAAAATCATAAATTTTCTTTTGAAGATTAATAAGGATCTATGTTACAAACTAGAGGCCAAGTACAAGAAAATCATGCACGGGTGTGTGTGTCCTCAGTCCAGCCTGCACCCTCTCAATCTGGGATCCCTTGAAGGATGTCCTAAATGGGCAGTCGGACATCCCTTCACAATCCAGAACTGTTGGCTCTCAACTGTTTGCCTGATTGCCTTTCTGATTGCCCCTAACTGCTTCTGCCTGCCAACCTGATCACCCCTAACCACTCCCCTGCCAGCCTGATTGATGCCTAACTGCTCCTCTGCCAGCCTGATTGCCCCTAATTGCCTGCTCCTGCAGGTCTGGTCACCCTTAACTGCCCTCCCCTGAAGGCCTGGTCTCCCCATCTGCCCTCCTTGCAGCCTGGTCCCTCCCAACTTTCCTCCCCTGCAGGCCATCTTGTAGTGGCCATCTTGTATCCATATGGTGCTGCCATCTTTGACCACATGGGGGCAGCCATCTTGTGTGTTGGAGTAATGGTCAATTTGCATATTGCTCTTTTATTAGGTAGGATAGCTTGCCCAAATAGGATGCTATGAACTAAAAGTGGATCAGTAAAGGCTGATCTAGAAAGAGATTAAAGGCAGGAAATATTCTCAAGTAGAGAGGACATTTAGCAGTTTATTTCATCCTCTCTTGTTTTTTTTTGATAGATGGTCTAAAATATTTTTTAAAAATTGACAATGATTTTATAATAATTCACAAAAATAATTGGAATAGAATTAGAAGCATATAGAGGTAGACTTTAATTATTTATGTGTAGAGGGTCCTTTTGAAAATGGCCTTAGTCTTAAAATATGCATGTTCTGTTGTATAGCTGGTGACATCTATTACTCTCTCTTGATCTTATAGCCTTGTGAGGGACAATCTTATATTGTTTCAGATTTGATGAGTAATCCTTTAAATGGAAGAGTCCCACTGCTCCAATGGCAGCAGTCTCAGATGTCAACCCATTCACACAGGCACTGGATGGAAAACACCACTCGCACAGAAAACAGACAGAACATGGTTAGCTTCAGCAGTGGGTGTTGGTCCCCCCTGACAGGAGTGGGTCTCATCCCCTGGTCACGGCAAGGCCATGGTCTAAATGCCCCCTCCCCCATCGTTCCATAAACAAAGGCCCTTATTTTCTCTCAGCCAGGAGCCGATGTAGTGTGGGGTTGGCCAGATGCCATATGGCCCGAAAGCAGAACAAAGGATTACTCATTGAATCTGAAACAATATAAGTAGTCCCTCACAAGGCTGTAAGCCCAGCATTGGCTAGGAGTGCTTTATGTCTCTGTGAAGAAGTGTCACAAGTTCAAGGCCCATTGTTATGTGGCTGAACAGGAATCAGAATATTGTGCACTTAAGACTGCCTTTGCCATCACCCATGTGAATGTTTTCCACAGGCTCTGCTATAGAAGTTCCAAACAGTCTTTCCTGGGGATGTTGATCAGTTTCTTTCTTTTATGATCCAAGGATTTATTTTTTAAGATTATTTTTTATTGAATTTTAAATAGAGAGGAAAGAAGAGGGAGAAAGAGAAAAAGGGAGGGAGAGAGAGACATCAATGTGAAAGTGAAATTATCAGTTGCCTTTTGCACTCTTCCTAGTGGGGATCCAGGCTGCAACCTGGGCATCAAGCTATGACCTTCTGGTTTATAGTTCAACCAACACTCAACCACTGGGCAAAACCAGATCTGTTACTATTAGCCACAATATATTAATCAGAAATATATTTCCTTAATATTCATTTTTTTAATCATTACTATGTATATTTCCCTTTATTATTAAAAAATGGCAATATTTTATCAGATTTATTATATACTTTTATAATATTGTCCAATCAACATATATATATATATATATTTTAAATTTTCATTATTGTTTTTAAAACACCTTTTTTGAAATTTTGATTTTCTTTTCAAATGCATGAATTTATATTTTTGACTTCTCTAACTTTATTTATTAATTATTATTATTATTTTTTAAATATATTTTATTGATTATTTACAGAATAGAAAGTCAGAAACATCGATGAGAGAGAGACATCCATCAGCTGCCTCCTGCACTCCCCGCACTGGAGATGTGCCCACAACCAAGGTACATGCCCCCGACCGGAATCGACCCTAAGACCTTTCAGTCCACAGGCCGACGCTCTATCCACTGAGCCAAACCAGTCTCAGCTCTAACTTTATTTTTTGTTGGTTCATAAAATTATATAGGTTTCAGGTATATAAACCTATGACACATCACCTGTATATTTCATTGTGTGCCTACCACCCAAAGTGAAATATTTTTCTGTCACCATGTATTTGAAACCCTTTACCCTTAACTGTCTTCTTCACTCTGATAGGAGCCAATTATTTAGTGACATTTTTTTCAAATGGTTATGGATTTTGTTATTTGCATATATATATATATATATATATACATATATATATATGTATATATATATATATGATGAGCTTCATTAATTTCAGAGAATTTTAAATATTTACTTTTTGAAAATAATTGGAATATTCCATTAATAACTAAAAATGTATTTTCTAATTTTATGATGTGAGTTTAATGAAAACTGGTATCAAATTATTAAAATGTCAAAGTAATATCATTTTAACACTTTAGATAAAATCAAGATGTAATTAAATTAATGCCATAATAATTTTCAGACATTCATTTTGTATTTATTAAGTTTCAATGACCATGAAGCTGCCACCTATCAATTTGTGTGTAATATGAATACATTATGTGGTCTGCTCTCTATAAGTTAAAAAGAAAAGAATGTGGAGACATTTTACCAATAATGTTAAATTAATATAGCAGTTGAGTTTTTAAGGATATAATAATGTACTTAATATGTAAAATGAAATAAATTATGTTAACATGGAAAGAATAGATGCAATGCAAGCAGGCTATAGAATATTTATATAGGGTAAAAACCAGTGGGAAAAGGGATAAATTATTTATAATACTATAAAGCTATAATGGGTTCCAAAATATAATGGAATATAATGCAATAATCAGTTATTGTGGAATTAAATGTCAGTGCAAACCATTAGATTGTAGCTTAATTTTTCTAGGTGATAATTCAAAACACAAATTACCATTTTTTCATATTAAACCTACATAAATAATGTTGCAGTTATTGCTCTGAAAAATTACACGTTACTACTGAAAAATTTAATAGTAAATTATCTACTTATTATTACTGCACAAAACTAATCTTCTGCTATACAATATACTCAACTCTATGATTCATAGAATTTAAAAGCCAATGATACTTTTAAAGTCATTCTTGAATTTTTTTTTATAAAGAAGGGATCTAAGATCCACAAAACATATACTAGTATGATTTTAACACACGCCATCACATTTATTTACATTGAGAACCCAATAACAACTTTCTCTCTGTGTGGAACAAAGAAAAAGACACACTCACTGCCCTCTATTGAAATGTCTCCTGGGCTCTTGTTTGAAACTTTTGGTCCTCATTTCTTCTCTGTGTCTTTTCAAGGGAAAACAATGAAAAGCAAGCAAAGCCAATACTAACCAAAATAAATTGTTCAAAGGGTCCAAAACCAGCAATAAATTAATGAGAAAATAAATCCAAATGGCTAAGAAACAAAAAAATGTTCATTATAACCAGTAGTAATTGAAAAAAAAATCAATATATATGTAAATATATCAATACATATTAGTAGAATATACATGTGTTATATACATGTATATGTACATATATACATATATACTAATTATATATCAGTGGATAATTAAACTCAGAAATTTTTAAAAAGAAACAAAATTGACAAATAGACACTTGCATAATATATTATTATAAACATTTTAGAAATATGTAAAATTGCCTGTTGAAAGTAAACATATAATCTATATCTATCTATCTACCTATCATATATATATTATCCATCTATCATCTATTTATCTATCATCTATCATCTAGCATCATCTATCACCTATCATCATCTATTTATCATCATCTTTCTATCCTCTAACTCAAATACTCCACTATTGAAACTATCCTATCTAATAAAAGAGTAATATGCCAATTGACCATCACTCCAAGACACAAGATGATTGCCCCTATGTGGTCAAAAGATGGACTCCACAAGATGGCTGGCAGGAGAGGGCAGTTGGGGGCATTTGGGGGTGACCAGGCTGGAACAGAAAGGCAGTTGGGGGAAACCAGGCCAGCTACGGAGGACAGTTGTGGAAACCAGGCCTGCAGAGGAAGGGCAGTTGTGGGGACCATGCCAGCAAGAGATGGCAGGTGGAGGGGACTAGGCATACAGGGGAGGAAAGTTGTAGAAATCAGGCAAGCAGAGAGGGCAGTTAGGGGTGAATGAGCCAGCAGAGGAGGGGAGTTGCTGGGGACCAGGCCAGCAAGGGAGGGAAGTTAGGGGCAATTGAGCCAGCTGGGGAACAGTTAGGCATCGATCAGGCTGGCAGTGGAGAGGTTAGGGGGTGATCAGGCTGGCAGGCAGAAGTGGTTGGGAACCAGCAGTCCTGGATTGTGAGAGGGATGTTCAACTGTCTGTTTAGGCCCAATCTCACTGGGACATCCCTTAAGGAGTCGCAGATTGGAGAGAGTGCAGGCTGGACTGAGGGACACATCGCCTCTGTGCTCGAATTTTGTGTACTAGACCTCTACTTATTTATATAAAGATAAATACATTAAAAATAATAAATGTATATTTTTAATATATTTTACTGTTATTTTACAGAGAGGAAAGGAGAGGGATAGAGAGTTAGAAACATCAGTGAGAGATGAACATTGCACACCCCTGCTAGAGATATGCCTGCAACCAAGGTACATGAACTTGACCAGAATTGAACCTGGGATTCTTCAGTCTGTAGACCAACGCTCTATTCACTGAGCCAAACTGGTTAGGGCAATAAATGCATATTTCTTAAACATTTTATATTTTTGCATTAGTTTGCTAGGGCTGTTAAAACAAAGTACCACAGACTAGGTAACTTTTATTTTTGTTGGTATCCAGGAGGCTAGAAGTCTTGGTTCCAGGTGTAAGCAGGATTGGTTTCTTCTGAGGCTTCTCCACTTGCCTGATGGCTACGTTTTCCCTGTGTCTTCACAAGGTCTTCCTTGTGTACATGGGTGTGTCCTAATCTCTCATTATACCAGCAGTCCTGTTGGATTAGGAGCCACCCTAAAACCTCATTTAATTTGATTAATCCTTTAAAGAGGTACCCTCCATCCAATAGGTATGGCTCAGTAGTTAAGAGTCAACCTGTGAAACAGGTCAAAGTTCAATTCCTGGGCACATGCCTGGGTTGTGGGCTTGATTTCCATTGAAAGGCATACAAGTCATAGCCAGTCAATGATTCCTGCTCATCGTTGATGTTTCTATCTCTCGCTCCCTCTCCCTTTTTTCCTGAAATCAATTAAAATATATTTTTTAATATATAAAAAGGCACCCCTAAATACAATTGAATTCTGAGTTTTGCTCTTTAGGACTTTGAGATATGCATATTGAGAAGATGCAATTCAATCCTCAACAATGTTGATATTTATTATACTATTATTTTTAACTAGAGGCCCAGTGCATGAATATCGTGCATAGGGTGAAGGGGGGACCCTCAGCCCAGCCTGCACCCTCTCGAATCTAGGATCCTTTGAAGAATGTCTGACTGTGATAGGGCCTAAATGGGCAGTCGGACATCTCTCTCACAATCCAGGACTGTTGGCTCCCAACCAATTGCCTACCTATTGCCCTTAATCACTTCTTCCTGCCAGCCTGATCACCTCCAACCACTCCCTGCCAGCATGATCAACGACTGACTGCTCCCCTGCCAGCCTTATTGCCTCTAACTGCTCTCCCCTGCTGGCCTGGTTTCCCCCAACTGCCCTTCTCTGCAGGCCTGATCACCTCCAACTGCCCTCCCTTGCAGGCCTGGTTCCTTTCAATTTCCCACCCTGCTGGCCATCTTGTGATGGCCATCTTGTGTCTACATGGGGGTGGCCATCTTTGACCACATGGGGGCAGCCATCTTGTGTGTTGATAGTCAATTTGCACATTATCTTTTTATTATATAGGATAATAAAAGTGTTGAAATATTCCAAATTGCAACAGTAGAGAAATCATCGGGTAAAATTATAACTCATTCACACTAGAAGATATTACACAATGCTAAAAATATGATTTTTATTCATTCATAGTGACCTGTTTGGATATTCATGATACGTTGGCAGGAAAAAATATGTAATACTTGTTTACAGGGAGGAAGACAATTCTCTATTTTACTTCTTAGAAGAAACATGACTTTTTCAATTCAAGACATTTAAATTACAAAAATTACACATTTCTTCTCATTAATTTATTTATTCCTAAAGTTCTATAAATAAGAAAAGAAACTACCTTCTTTACAGGTCAATTAATTTATTTTACTTCTTGAATAAATAAATGCTCTAGTTGGCAGGTCAGATATTAAAAAAATACTATATTTTAATTATATAAGTGGGTTGACATTTTAATAATTATTTTGATATACATGGTGTCAAAGCAAACTATTCCTTTTTAAGTTATAACTAAACTTCAAATTTAGTATGTAAGGTTTATCAAATTTAGTATGTAAGGTTTATCAAAATATGTGAGGTTAGATAATGGTTTTGGCTAATATTAGCTTTATAAGCAAGTTTACTATTATTTTACTTAATATTCTGAAAAAATGCATTGTTGCAATGAGAAAAGATGATAATATATGTTAAAATACTCAATAAATTAGTATACCTTGAAATAAAATATAAGAATTTATGAAACTTAGTTGTAAAATTATGATTAATGCTTATTTTTATTAAAATTTTCTGAACAAATAGTTGAGGATTATTTTATAGATTTTTTTCTAATTTTTGGGGGGATGCAAATATGTATAATTCATAGTTCATATAGTTAAATTAAGATTCATTTTAATATTTAAAAAATGAAGCTCTCTTTGTTAAATGAAAAAAATGTAAATGCTATTTTAGGTATATTTCTCAAAGGTGTTTCTAGCATGATTGATTGATTAATTGATTACCTGTAATTATTCAATGACAAAGAAAAGGAGGAAATTTCTCGTAGTCTGTATGAAAATAAGCCATTTCCTTTCCATAGCATGTTGGAACATGAGTGCTTAAATGTTAATGCCTTTATAGATGTCATTCTGCCCACATTCCCTTTCTCTGATGGAGCATTGACTTCTAAGCCTCTGAGAGATTCTATTTTTCTCATTGAGATTAGGGAACTCAGTTCTATCATCCCTCAAATGACATTTATGAGCTCTTGAAGGATTCTGATCACCACCCTTCTCCTGCCAAATTTTAAATGTCTTATTGACAATAGCATCTTCCAATTCCTCTTTGGGTGGTAGCTGCACATAAGAGGTCTACTATAATTTTCCCATGTAGGCAGAGATAGGGTGGAGGTCAAAATCACAGTGAAGGACTGAGTTAAAATATTAACATTTTTATTTCTTCCCATATTTCAGTTTTCAGAATCTGACTCTCTCGGGATCTTTTATTCATAAATGTACATTGGTCATAGTGCAGAGGAAAACTGTTTACATTTTAGTATTCTTAATTAAAATGTAAATATCTTTGCTATACTATACAGGGTTCCTGAAAAGTAATTCAGAGACCATCTATATCAAAATTATTTAAAGTCACTTATGAGAACTGGAGGGTCCTGGACCTCACACAAGGACAATCAAATCAAATTCCCTAGAAGATATTTACGTATTATAACAAAAAATTTTAGATGATAGCTATGCATACCAAAATGTAGTTATGTGGAGGTAGTTAACATAATCATGCAGGTTCTCATGGTGCACTCGGAGAAGGGAGGGTGGTCTCTGCAATGACTCCCTCTTCCTTAGGTCATGAAATAATTTCCAGGTGCTTGCACTATTCCGAAGTATGTTTTACCTCCTTGTCACCTCTAACCAGCAAAATGGTTGGAGGGCATTCCCTTAGCTCTTTCTACACATGGGACTAGGGCTCCTAAAAATGGCAGTTCACAGTTAATTTTTTATTTGTTTATTATTTCTTTTTTTAATTTAAAATTTTTATTGTTGAAAGTACTACGTCTCCTTTTCCCCCAATTGACCCCTCCCCAGCCTCTCCCACCCTCCAGCACATGCCCTCACCCCCTACTACTGTATGCATTGGTTATGCTCATATGCATGCAAACAAAACATTTGGCTGGTTTCTTACCCTTCCCCCTGACTTCCCTCTTAGGTTGGATGGTCTGCGATGCATCTAACATGACTGCCTGTGGGAATAGGTGTGACGATTATTAGGTTTGGAATGGGATCAAGGAGAGAGGTTGAGACAAGCACGGCTTTGGGATTGGCAATGTCCAGATTAGTACACTCCCAGTTTCTGTTCCAGTCCACTGACCGAGGACTTCCCCTGGAAGTGTTAAGGATGTAATGCCCTAAGAGAGCTCTCAGCCAACAATGAATGGATTTGATGGGTAAAGAAATCAGCTTTCTTATTCCCTGGGTAGGGCATTAGTGAGGCGCATTTCCTATGATCTCTCAAAGGTCGCCTGTGGGGTATTTCCAGTGACCCCCAGCAGTTGCCTGTTTAACCTACCAACCAATGTCAGATCTCCCTGAAAGCCCTTCACAATGAACTTCCACTCAAACCTCTGTCTTTTTCCAGGGCATAACTTAAGGCAAGGGAATATTAACTTTATGAGCTTGGTTGTTTTTAATGACTTGAACAGGGGAGGTTAATTTTAACAATAACATTTAAAATTCTGAATTTTCCATTACAATTGGATAGTTTTCATTCCTGGAGGTGACAAAGTTGTGTCTATCATTCTCCAAAGTCCTGCCTCCTTCCCAGAATGGATAAAAAACTGTTTTTCTTGTGGAAATGCTCCTCCGCTGCTCACCTCAGCTACTGGCCACCAAACTTCCTACCTCTTGCAGCACTAATTCCAAAGTATGCTCACTTCCGCCTTTACAATCCCTCATTGAATCCATATGACCTCTCTCTGTGCCTCATTGTACATTCCTCACCTTAACTTTGACTCTTCACAACCCCCCGGAACAGTCCCCCCTAAAATCTACCTTCTGCTTTTATTTTCCAGACATATCTCATACCCTCTTGCAGTGTTTTTTTTTTCCCCCTTTCTCACTGGTTAATTTATACTTAATCCCCACTGTTCTTTGTCAAGAAGGCTTCAATACAGAAGCAGTAGCTTTATGTTTCTTGGATGGTATATTTGTAAGTGTGGCATTTACTTCCATTGCAACCATCATGCTCCTTAAATACATTTATGATCCTCAGTATATTAGATATATATATGCAAATGAGTCAAAACTAAGTTATTTTGCCTAAACTGGTTTGGCTCAGTGGATAGAGGAGTCCCGGGTTTGATTCCAGTGAAGGGCGAGTGTCTTAGTTGCAGGCACATCCCAGAGGGAGGTATGTAGGAGGCAGCTGATCAATGTTTCTAACTCTCTATCTCTCTCCCTTCCTCTCTGTAAAAAAATGAATAAAATATATTAAAGAAAACCACTAAGTTATTTTTAGAGTGAAGCATAGTTCTAGCTATGATGATCTTAGCTAAACGGGTAATGCTTTCCTTTTGTTACTTTTAATTTTATTAGGTTGTCACTTAACGCTATTTAAATGAACAGGATTTTTGCCCCTCCTTCCGCAAGTTTTGTTTTGTGGACCTGAAAACCAATTAACAATTAATTGAAAAGTTTCATGTATACCCTAATTGTTTCCACATAAATGAAAGTTTAATATGATATTCATAATGTTTTATTTTTTCTAGATGCAAAGTATATTAACTATCTTTATTCCTAATACCTGAGGGCAGATTAATTATATCTTTTGGGTTTTATAATTGCAATTTCACTTTGACTTCTTAATTGCCTCAATTATTTAATTAAACACTATTATTACATCACATGGAAATATATTCTTTTACAGTTGATTCCATTTATGAGGTAATATTATTACCCTTAAGTGTTATAGTAAGACTTTTTGCCTCATTAAAATGTAAGTTATTAATATGACTCTGAAATAAAGTAACAGTTTTTCCATAAATTATAAACTGTCATCATAAATGGCACTGTAATTAGGGTGTGTACCAGCTAATCCAGTGAAAAATCTCTCTTGATGGATAGAGATTTCAAGTTGTAGCTGCTAATACTTTGCATAAACACTTTGAACAAATTTTTATTATTTATTTACAGAGCTTTGATTCAACCAAACAGTTGCTAGATACCCATTACAGTATTTTATATTTCAATTAGTTTCAGGAGCCTATAACATGTGAGTGAAGAAGGAAAATTCATATTTTTCACTTAGATTTTGAGTCCTGTATAATGAGACTTTTTGATGTGCCTTATCCACAGAAACAATGGGCAGGAAATGTATGAAAATATTTTTACCTCCTCTTGAAAATAATAAACACAATTTCAAAGAAACCTTTTTCACTTCAGTCTTAGAATAAGTGATCTCACTTTTCTAACACAAAACGATTGTTTCTTTGGTATGTAAACATTAAATCTGAAGTTGTGGGCAAGGTATAAGTTACTAGTTATCTGTTGGCACAAAACAAAGTGCCCCACAAATTAATAGCTTAAAGCAACAAATATTTATTATCTCATATAGATTCTGAAGGTTTCAATCCAAGGCTAGCATATCTATAAACTTCTGGCTCAGAGTTATGAGGTTCCAGGAAACATCTCAGCTTAGACTTTAACAAATTTAACATTTTGCCTGGCCAGTGTTGCACAGTGGTTGTGTGTCAACCTATGAACCAGGAGGTTATGGTTTGATTCCAGGTCAGGGCACATCACCTGGAGGCACACTGACTCTCTTGTCTGGTGGCTGATACTGGCTGGTGGTCAGTGCCTCCATGTCCTCCCATCTGGTTTTTCCTTTCACAGGCTGCCTTGGGTGTTCTGAGGACATGGGGTTGCTTTCCCCAAAAGTGGGTGATGTGGAGAGAGAGAGAGAGAGAGAGAGAGAGAGAGAGAGAGAGAGAGAGAGAGAGGGAATGTGAGAGTCTTCATATAACCTAATGTGAAATGTGACATATTATCATATTATCACTATTTAAAAAAAATCAGTATCAGATACTGAAAACCTATTTAAAGAGATAATGACTGAAAACTTCCCACATCTGGTAAAAGAAATAGACTTGCAAGTCCAGGAAGCACACAGAACCCCATATAAAAGGAATGCAAAGAGGACTACACCAAGACACATCATAATTAAAATACCAAGAGCAAAAGACAAAGAGAGAATATTAAAAGCAGCAAGAGAAAAACAATTCATTACCTACAAGGGAGCACCCATACGACTGTCAGCTAATTTCTCAACAGAAACGATGCAAGCCAGACGGGAGTGGCAAGAAATATTCAATGTGATGAATAGCAAGAACCTACAACCAAGAATAATCTATCCAGCAAAGCTATCATTCAGAATTGAAGGGCAGATAAAGAGCTTCACAGATAAGAAAAAGCTGAAGGAGTTCATCAACTCCAAACCAGTATTATATGAAATGCTGAAAGTTACTCTTTTAGAAGAGGAAGAAGAAAAAGGTAAAAGATAAAAATTATGAACAACAAATACGTATCCATCAACAAGTGAATCTAAAAATTAAGTGAATTAAAAATTTGATCAACAGAATAAACTGGTGTATATAATAGAATCAGGAGCACAGAAAGGGAGTGGATTGGTACTTCTCAGGGGGGAAGGGGGGAGGGTTGTGCAGGGAGAGAATGGACAAAAATCATACACCTATGGATGAGGTCAACGGGAGGGAAGTAAGGGTAGAGGGAAGGGTGGGAGTCCAGTGGAGAGGATCTATGGAGGGGGGAAAAGGAGAAACAAATGTAATAATCTGAATAATAAAGATTTAATTAAAAAAATAAAAAAATTATTTAAAAAAATCAATGCAGTTTTATTACAGGCCCAGTGCACGAAATTCATGCACATGGGGGGTTGTCCTTCAGCCTAGCCTGTTCCCTCTCCAATCTGGGATCCCTTGAGGGATGTCCAACTGTCTGTTTTGGCCCGATCCTACCTGAGGGCAGATTAATTATATCTTTTGGGTTTTATAGTTGCATTTTCACTTTGATCCTAGAGGTAGAATCAGGCCTACATGGACAGTCAGACATCCCTCTCACAATCCAGGACTGCTGGCTCCCAACTGCTCACTTGCCTGCCTTCCTGATTGCCCCTAACCACTTCTGCCTGCCAGCCTGATCACCCCCTAACCATTCCCCTGCCAGCCTGATTGATGCCTAACTGCTTCCCTGCCAGCCTGTTTGCCCCTAACTACCCTCCCCTGTGGGCTTAGTTATCCCCAACTTCCCTCCTCTGCCAGCCTAGTCACCCCTAACTGCCTTCCACTGCAAGCTTGATCACCCCCAACTGCCCTCCCTTGCAGGCCTGGTTCCTGCCAAGTGCTCTCCCCTGCTGTCCATCTTGTGGTGGCCATCTTATGTCTATATGGAGGTGAGATCCTTTGACTACATGGGGGCAGTCATCTTGTGTGTTAGAGTGATGGTTAATCTGCATATTACTCTTTTATTAGATAGAATAGAGGCCTGCTGCACAGGTGGAGGTCAGCTGGTTTGCCCTGAAGGTTGTTCTGGGTCAGGTTGGACATTCCCTTGGGGCATGGGGTGGTGTGGGCGAGGGGTCTGTGGTGGTTGCAGACGGGCCACACCCCTCAGTGACCCATGTGGAGGTCCTGGTATCTGGGATTTATTTATCTTCTACAATTGAATCTTTGTAGTCTGGAGCAGAGCCAAGTCTTGTGCTCTCACAGCCATTGAAACTTTGTTGCCTTAAGTCTAGACCTTGCCTGGTCATGTCCAGGCTGTGTGGAAAGCTTGACTTCCTCCATCACCAGGGGCAACCCAACCCTTGCTCTGTGGTGGCAGCCATTGAAACTTTGTTGTCTTAATTGAGGTCTGGGCTGGCCAGGGGCAACCCAAGCCTTCCACCTGCTCTCTCTGTGGCCAAAACCATCTTGGTTGGGTTAATTTTCATACTCACTCTGATTGGCTGCTATGCATGGCTGATGGGTGTGGCTGGTGGGTGGAGAGGAGGTATGATTAATTTGCATATTATTCTTTTATTAGGATAGAGATCTCAAAATGAGAAAGATGTGGGGATAGCGTGTGGCAATAAGCTACTAGCCTCCATTTGCATTATTTGTTTGTATTATATAATCCATTTATTTGTCATCTCTGAGCTAGAAATAATAATAATATATATGCACTCAGTTTGAATGTGACATTTGTCATTTAATTTAGTCATCATCCAAAGCAAAAATATTATAATCTGTTAAGTAATATATACCCACTTACTGCTCTGCATTCAGCCAGTCTGGGTCAATGGATATAGCCTTGGCCTGGGGACCAAAGGGTCCTGGGTTCAATTTCGGTCAAGGGCACATGCCCAGGTTGCAAGCTCAATCCCCAGTAGGGGGCATGCAGGACGTAACCACTCAATGATTATCTCTCATCATTGATGTTTCAATCTATCTCTTCCTTCCTCTCTGAAATCAATAAAAATATATTTTTTAAAAAGTTTCATCTTGTGGCATCCCATAATTACTGCTGCCAAAAGTATTTCAATACAACCATTCTAAGTAGCCTGAAATAAAGTATTTTCGATTTGCAACCTCAGCTGTTCTGATGGGATCCAGGGATAGATTATGTAAAATGGATAAACTGCATACCCTTAAGGTTATATCAAAAAGGCTGTATTTTCAGCAGAGCACCCAGGAATTGGCACTTATATTTCCTGATAAGTACTTGGAGTGCAGCTAACCTACCCTGCCGGTCACATTAAAAGCCGTGTGATATTTCTTGTAATTCTCTAGCCACCTATGTTCCTTTCCCTTCCCCTGCATGAACCCTTTCCTTTGCCTCACTCTTAACATTTAGTGTTGTTCTGGGACTTCATTCAGCCCATTTCTCTTTTCAATGTATGCATGCCACATATGAGCATTACTTTCCTGTGTGTGGATAATTCCCCAATGTTTACCACCTTCCCTAATTTTCCTCTTGAACTCCAGATCCCCAAGTCCCATTCACTGACTGGACACCTCCATTTGGACAACCCAGTCCTGCTTTAAACTCTACTCAGTTCTCGCATAGTGCATACGTTTGGTTCTTTGGCTTGCCCACCGATGATCAATCTCTAAGCCTGTGCCTTTATTTTACAGCCTACTAAAGTCATAGTTTCACACTTAAAATCTCACAGTGCACCTGTCTTGCTTTATGGTAAGCGTGGGTATAATTATGACCATTGACTGGGAGACATCGTGTAAAACACAGGTCTTCTGTTCCTCACAGACACACTGGCTGCCAGTCTAAATAGTTGGGCTTTGTTTTGCTCCTTCATTAGTCAGAGCAGTTCTTGGAGCTCCAGGTTCCTGATCGTCTGCTGCAGCTTTCTTTCCTCTCACCCAAAATGGCCTGTCCAGCCAAAGGAAAGTTTCCATTATGAACAAGGCCTTCCCACACTGAAGGCAACTCTCTTGACCTACACATCTGAGTGAAGGTTTCACTTTGCCAGGCACTGGAAACTGTGCCACAGACCCTCATTCCCTAATCAGCCAGGAACCTCACCTCCTCCTCATTTCAGTGCCCCGATTTTGCCGTGCATATCCTGAGCATATTGATGTATTGAGACTTTAGGATGAAACAGCTCTTTCCTCAATGGCAATAACCAGGCGTCCTTTTCTCTTAATGGAAGCTGTTTTCTCAACCCTGAATACCTATTAGGATTATCAGTCAGGCTTTTTGTTACTCGTCTGCAGACAGATAGGAATTGTTGATATATACTGTTTTCTTTTACGTGGGCAGCTCATGTTCCCCCAAATTTACTTGGCATCTTTCCTTACATCCTTCTGGAACATGCTCAACAATAACTTCCTCAGTGTGGACTCCCCAAATCACCATATAAAGTTCTGTGTTTCCCTGCACCTCTAGCTACCCTCTCTAGCCCTCTTTTCTTTCTAAATCCTTTCCTGTAGCTCTGTCACTACTGGACAATCCATTTACGTATTTCCCCACATTCTCCCATTTACGCCACATTGTTTAAGATCCACGAGAGGAAAGATTTGGATGCTGTTTTGATCTACTCCTTTGTTACCTATGTTTAAAATAGTACTTGACATGTAGATACACTCACTGATCTTACTGAAAAAGGTGGACGGCCCTGTAGTTGCCTCTGTGCATCACACTGTCAATAAACTCTAGGGCAAAGATGAGCCTCAGGGGCACTTCTAGGATGCCAGGTCAGGCTCCTGGCACTGGATCCCTGTGACTTCTGTCTTCTTACTCAGCCTAATATTCTTTTAATGGTTATAAGAGAAAATTTCCTCTCCATTTTACTTCTTAAATCATAATATCTACATCAGAGTGTTCTCTATCCTTCTAAGTTTGCTTAATGGGCTTGAACATTTGAAATTTAGTAGCCAATAGTCTTTCTCTTTTTAAAAACGTATTTTGTTTATTTCAGAGAGAAAGGGAGAGGGAGAGAGAGATAGAAACATCAATAATGAGAGAGAGAATCATTGATTGGCTGCCTCCTACATATCCCACACTGGGGATCAAGCTTGCAGCCCGAGCTCCATCCCCTGACCAGGAATTGAACTGTGACCTCCTGGTTCATAGGTGAACACTCAGCCACTGAACCACACTGGACAGGCCAGTAGTGTCTTATAAACAAAGCATATTATTATTATTTTGGATATTAACTCAGATTAAACATTTGCTGTATTTTTATGCAATGTAAACATTTGTCATCTACATTTTCTTCATTCTGCAAATGATTAACCTACACTGACACATCATTATTACCCCGATCCATTGTTTGCATTAAGATTCTCTATGGTGTGTATGTATTATTGATTTGGAAAATGTATGCTAATGATGTGTCAACTATTGGAAAATTCTGCTGAACAGTTTCACAGCCCTAAAATTCTCTGCACTCTATTCATTCCCCCCTGCCCCCAGCTCTGACAACCATTGACTTCTTTACTGTCTCTATAGTTATGCCATCTCAGAATGTTATTCAGTTGGAATTATAACAAATAATATTCAAATGATATTCTTTCACTTAATAATACTAGTATGTCTTTGTATGGTTGATAACTCATGTCTTTTTAGTCCTGCATAATATTCCACTAAATGTATTTATCACAGTTTATCTATACCCTTACTGAAAGGTCGCTTCCAAGTTTTGGCTATTATGAATAAAGCTATAGATATAGAAATAGACATATAGACATATAGATAGATAGATAATAGATAAATAGATAAATGCATATCTACATGTATAGTTATGAATAATGCTATAAACATCTAAGTTCAGGTTTTTATGTGGAATAACTTTCCAATTTCTTTGGGTGACTATATACTAAGGAGTGCAATTGTTAGTAAGAGAAAATCTGGTTTTGTAAGAAACTTCCAAACTGTCTTGCAAAGTGTATATACACCCACAATGCATGAGAGTTTCTGTTGTCCCATAATTTTAAGACCATAGTATAAATCATGTTGACATTTTAAATATACACATGAACATATTTATTAGACTTTTGGTGTTCATATAATTTATTCTGTCTGTATGAATACAAATAATTGTTTACTATATAATAATATGATAATTTTATCACATGCTGATGTTATATTTTCTTCAAAATTATGCTACTGAACATACCTGAATATATATATATATATATAATTTCTTATATCTAATTAGTCCTTATTGCCATTAAATATCCAAAATATATCATGTATAA
>JAAGEH010002531.1:60135826-60146593 GCA_011751065.1 Lasiurus cinereus
TTTTTCTGGATATTTTTTCTTTCAATTTTATTTACAATATTATTTCTCATCAACATATTTTCATGGTCACTTTACTACTTTATAGTCATGACTATGCTGTAATATAAATTAACTATATTTTCTTTACTCAATGGATGACTTTCTGTAATTAAAAATAAATTCCTTAATAACTTTAAAAAAATAAATCCTTATTGTTCAGTTTATTACAGATATTCCTCTTTTTTTCCCTCCCATATCTCCCCTCCATCTGATTCCCCTCCACCCCATACCCTTACCCCCCGCCACTGTCATCATCCATAGGTATAAGATTTTTGTCCAGTCTCTTCCTGCACCCCTCACTCCTCCTTTCCCCTGAGAATTGTAAGTCAATTCCCTTTCTATGCCCCTGATTCCATTATATTCACCAGTTTATTCTGTTCATCGGATTTTTTTATTTACTTGATTTTTAGATTCACTTGTTGATAGGTATGTATTTGTTATCACTTTGTTGTTCATAATTTTTATATTTACCTTTTTATTCTTCTTCCTCTTCTTAAAGAAAACCCTTCAGCATTTCATATAATCCTCGTTTGGTGGTGATGAACTCCTTTAGCTTTTTCTTATCTGTGAAGCTCTTTATCTGACATTAAATTCTGTATGATAGTTTTGCTGGGAAGAGCACTCTTGGTTGTAGGTTCTTGCTATTCACCACATTGAATATTTCCTGCCACTCCTTTCCGGCTTGCATAGTTTCTGTTGAGAAATCAACTGACAGTCGTATGGGTACTCCCTTGTAGGTAACTAACTGTTTTTCTCTTGCTGCTTTCAAGATTCTCTCTTTGTCTTTTGCTCTTGGCATTTTAATTATGATGTGTCTTGGTGTGGTCCTCTTTGGATTCTTTTTGTTTGGTGTTCTGTATGCTTCCTGGACTTGTAAGTCCATTTCTTTCACCAGGTAGGGAAAGTTTTCAGTCATTATTTCTTCAAATAGGTTTTTAGTATCTTGCTCTCTCTCTTCTCTTGGCACTCCCATAATTTTGATTTTGGTACACTTGAAGTTGTCTCAGAGGCTTCTTATACTATCTTCACATTTTTGGACTATTTTTTTTGTTTTTGTTTTTCTTTTAGGGTGTTTATTTCAGATCTTTGATTTGATTCTTAGGGTTCTCTAGTCTGCTATTGGATTTCTGTATATTATTCTTTATTTCAGACAGTGCATGCTTAATTTCTGACTGGTCTTTTTCCATTTTTTTTTTACATTCTCATTAAGATCTTTGAAGGACTCACTAAGTTTCTCAGAGTTCTCAATAAGTTTGTCAGTGGTTTGTAGAAGATTCTTAAATAACTTTATAAATGTAGTTTTGAACGCTATGTCCAGTCATTTGCTTTCCTCCATTTCTTTCACTTGTGACATGTTTCTTGGTCTCCGCATTTTGGCTGCTTCCTGGTGTCAATGGAGTGGCTTTGTGTGCTAGTTGTCCTTAGGGCCCAGTAGCTCCGCCTCCCCAAACACCTAAGGTGGACACTCTTGGTGCACCCCTTTGTGGGCTGGGTTCACACTCTTGTTGTAGTTAAGCCTTGATTGCTATTGGTACACTGGGAGAAATGACCTTCAGACAAATTGACTGTGAGGATTATCTGTGTCTATTAATGGAAGAACTGCTGGGCTGGAGACACCCCTATGGGGCAGAACTTGCTTTAGTGGGGCTTTGGTGCTCACCGAGTCTGCCTCTTGAGTATGTCACTTACGTATGTGAGGTGTTGAAATCTGATGTAGTCTCACACTGACCTCTAGATACACTGGTTCCTGGATCTCCTAGGAGGTGCAAGTCAGCTAGTGTCCACCTAGCAGAATGTACAGGGAGCTCTGCAGATTTCTCCTCTTTGCTTAGAGTTTGGAAGTTTTGGAGTTGTCTGACAGCTGCAATTTGTTAGGTTAAGCTACCAGAGGGCAAGCCATTCATATGCAAAAGTCACCACCCAGCTGGGTGGGTTTGTAAATTGGGCAGGGCAGGGTGGGGCGGGGTCTCAGGGAATCACTAGGCTAGGGCATGACAAACAGCAATGGCTGCCAGTTAGCCCTCTCTGCTGAGTTATTTTCTGTGTCCTGTGCCTCTTGCCCCAGCATAGTAAACAAATTTCAGTGCACAATTCAGCAAGACAGCCACCCTCCCTTTCTGACCTGATGGCAGACAGTCCAGTTTCTCCCTGTATGAGTCTGGGTCCCCAGAATCTCAACAGAAACTGGAGTTCAGAGAGTTGGGAACTTGTAACTCCCTCCCAATTGAAAACAACAGCACATGCCAGCCTTATTCATGGGTCTCTGTACCGCTGCCTTTCTGAGCCTCTGCATGTCCTACCATGTCTGGATGCACTTTTTTCTTTCCTTCTAGTTGTAGAACTTCCACTCTGCCAGCTTTCCCATGGTTCCAGGGATAGTTGTTTTGTCTTTTAGTTGTAGTTTTGGTGTGGTTGCAAGAGACAGCATGTACAGATGTATATCTTATGCCGCCATCTTGGTTCCTCTCCTTCATACCTTTTTGAGGAGAACTGAAGTTTTAGAAGTTGGTTAATTTAGTTTAATTTGGTTCCATAATTGGTCAAAATCTTACTTTAGCTTTTATTGCTTATTGAAACTTCTATTCATTTCATGAGTATGAGATATAAAAAATCAACAAGTTCTTTTGAAATGGCATTCAACTCTCTTTTTAATTTCTATTAAGCCAATTGGGTTGTGTTTGGAATGTCAGTACAGTATGTCAGTGATTTTTGAAAGTAAAAGTAGCATTTTATTTGTACATCATGTTTTTATTCTTCTTGATATTACATTAAGGAGCACAATTTTACTACAAAGACTAATGAGGAAAATAAATTATGTAACTAGGCTCAGTAAAATTATAAAGTGCCTCAAAGCACATTTAATCTTTGAAAAAGATTAAAGAGTTTTATGTTTCTCAAAGCAACCGATATTAATGTATTTAATGCATACATAAATATGCTTTGTCACATTATTTGTTAATAGGTTTTTCATCATTATACATTTTCAAAGCATTTTGCTTTTTAAATAAAAAGACATAATATGTTATTTTACCAATCCTGAGTGGAAAATAACAGCACTCTAAGTCCAAATCACTCTGGCCCAACTTCCTATTCACTTGAAAATGCTAAATGCAAACACCAGAAATTAATGTCTAGCCTGAGCCATAACATTCAATTACTGTTATATCTTTATTTTGTTTCCTTACTTCTTAAATAAACGGTCATCAAATATCTCTCTTTCTTCCACAGTCATAGCTTTGTCCCACAGTTTCTTGAACCTGGACAATTGCTAAAAAGAGAAATTGAAAGTATTTTACTATGCCCTGCAAAATTTGGTTCTTAAATTGAAAATTATGTTCATAATAAAAAAGATTTAAGAATATATGTGGCAAATCACAGTGTCAACTCACTTTTTTCACATTCATCAATATCTAGTGAAAAACTGAAAAATAAATAGCATGCTTCATAAGTTTCCCCAATATTTTTGAAATTTTAACAATATAAAAAGGGACAGAAAATTAAATAAAAAGATTTTAATTAGCCTTAAAATGTGTCAGTTTTTATTTCTGATTATAGATAAACTACTAACATTCTACAAATATAGCCTAAGAAATTGTGTCAACTCTTTATATAATTAGTTATATTAGAAAACATGTAAAAGCAATACTTGCTTTTTTCAATTTCCATATATCATTAGGAACTACTATTGGTCAATATATAAAATTGATCTTGATATTTTTAAACTCAAATATTCTTACCTTTGGCTTATACTATTTCACCTTGAATGACTGGAAAGATGAAATAAAAGTCAAGAGTAAATGTTAAGATCAAAGAACTCTTTATTATAAACTAGAAGCCTGGTGCACAAAATTCTTGCACACGGGAGGGAGGGGCGTCTTCCCAGCCTGGCCTGTGCCCTGTCACAGTACAGGATATCCGCAATGGATCACCCCAAAGAGGTAGGCCCTGCCCAACCACCTGGGGCTCTTGGCTGGATTGTTCCAAAGTGGTAGGCCGGAGCCAGGGGTCCCGCATCTGCACTGCGTGAAGCCAGGAGGCTGGACCCCAGGACCCCCAGCCAGACCTCACTTTGTGGAGCCAGGAGGAGGCGGACTTCCAGGCAGGCTCCATGCCTTGTATACAGCATCAAGCCCAGCCATGCCCACCTGTGCATGCCCGCTGTACGCGGAGCTATCTTGTGATGGTGTGAGGGCGTCACAGCATAATGACTACCTAAGCTTGTATTAGTAAAGATAGTGTACTATAGATCATTCATTCTGAGAATATTCTTCTACCTCTCAATGGACCAACCACAATGTCCATATCACTCTCCTTTAAGTAGGATTTAGCTAAGGTTTCTAAAATCAGTGAAATTTCATGAGCACATTGTGTAATGTCCCATTTTTTTGTTTGTTTTGTTTTCTAACATAGGTTTCCCCCACTTACTCCTGAGTAGAGCATTCCTATGAAAAATGTCACAAGCCAAGAATGTTATCATTGTAATTAGCTGGTTACTATTAATAATGAAAAGAAAGCAAAGAGAAGTCAGACATTGCTCATAATGGTCATCTGGGAAGCTTCCCAGGAAGCTATAGCTTCACACAGCATTATTCATCCAAGGAGATTAGCAACCCTCCCTCTACCCCCGCCAGGACTGGATTGTTGTGAGGAAAAGGGAAAGATGGGCACATGTGCAGGAGAAGTCTGGGTGGCCAGGGAAGGTGCTTGCCCATCAGTCTAACATGGGGGACAGAGGGTTAACCCCATAAGAAGCATGGGACATCTTGGAAAGTTAGTTAGTTTGAAGAAAATCCTGGCTAAAATCCTCAAAGAGTTCCCTGTCATTCTCTCTTGCTTTATGACCTGCATTCACCAATGCATTCACCTGTCTGTCTCCATAGCCAAATACACAGTATTTTTATAATTGTTTTTAAAATTGTTTTCTGAATAATAGCACATTTGTTTATTTTCCAATCAGATCATATAAAAGAGTTATAGATTTATATTATTGTTTTTCAAAAGTCCCAGTTAGTGCCACAGCCTACGTTCCTGGCTCTGCTAACAGTGTGTTATGGTAAACAAGTCTGCAGTGCATGGAGCCAGCTCTACCGAGGTTCAGATTCCTGATTGAGAAGTCAGCCTCCAAAATGGCCCAGATCATATAATGGAGCTTCTCTAAGATCACATCAAGGAAACTGAAAAACCAAAAGCCCGTTTTAACCCTTGGAGAGGGAAAAAAGTGCATATATTCCTTCACTTAGTCAACCATTTATACATATTCCTAACATAACAAGCGGCGATAATGGCAAAACAATTGCAAAGAGGTTTTCAGAGTATAACAATCTACTTTAAGCATTTAATCAATACAGACAATGTATTTGATGATTTTACTCAATAAGATTACAACATCACTGAATAGTCAGTATGGTTCATGGGTTAACAGCATGGATTTTTCTAATCAGACATATTTCTGGTCTTCGCTGCATCACATATGAACAGTGTGACCCTGAGAAAATTACTTTAATCAAAATGATCTTTGTCAGTAAATTGAGAAAAATATTTGATCTCACAACTGAAATAAGCCTAGTAAGAACAAAATGTAAATCAGTTAGCATCGTCCCTAACACAATAGTGTTCAATATGTGCTAAATGGAAATGAATTTTGTCGGAGTAAACATTACCTAAAGTACTAGGTACAATTTTGCTGGTTCATTAACATAATTTAATTTATCATTGCTCTGTTGTTAGACATTTTAGGTGCTTGCTTTCATGGTAAATGTGAAAAAAAAACTTAATAAATGCAACTGTTATCCTCAGGCCTCAATGCTTTTTTCACTGAGTTTCTGATTATTTATTAAAAGTAATTTATGAACTATTATATATGGCATTCTTAGGATTCTCTTACATATTGAAAACTTATCAACAAAAATTATAATTGCAGCTCACCCTGCCATGATCAATGCCAGGTAATATTCATTTCACCATGCCTTTACTAACGCTGAAAATTCATGTCCTTTGCATCTAGGTTAAGTTTTCTAGTTTGATAGATGAAAACCATACCCCATAAATTAACTCAAATATTTTTAGGCAGTAGTAAAATTGACCATTTCCCAAAAGTAATACTTGAAATTTGATGAGATATTCATAAAAATAGCAGGTTGTTGTTATGTCCTATGTAGATAGAATTCAATATATGCAGTTCTTGTGTTGTACTAGATTGCCACCTTTAAAAATTAATTGCTTTTTGTTTATACTTCTTCTTCTGCTTACGTTACAATAAATCGTGTCATTCATGCAAGTTCTTACAGAGACTTAATTGCTTCTTTGAAAGGTTTGGCAGATACATCAAGCCAGTTCATTAATGCGCAGATGATTCCTTCACATTAAGAAAGACACATTGGAGCACCACAAATGTCAAGTCAGTTATTACACACAAAAAGCAGAAAATGGCAACCATCAAAAGGTGAGCCCTGATTCAGTTGGGACCAAAAATAAAACTGCAGCAATTCCTTAGTGCAATAACGGAGAAATATTAGATTATTTTAAGGTCATGCAAGGAGAATCTTTCATTTGTCAACTATGTCCCTTTGAGAAAGGATTTTTTTCCTGTGCCTCACGATTCTGTTCACAAATCAGTCTGAAAGAAATGTAGACTTTACCACTGGGATTCACTTATTTGAGTTCCTTTGCCCAAATATTTATTGAGTAAAATTATTTTCAAGCTCAGGTCGATGTATGTTTTTCCTTCTAATTATTTAGAATTTAATAGGTCAGATTGGAATGAAAATATTATTATACATTTTCAGAATTATCCAAATGCATTAGTAATAAGAAGAAAGAAAGAAATATAGAGGTTTTGGAACTTGGTATTAACTACTAGCTCTGGTTTCTATTAGTGTCATCAATATACTTATAATATTTCATTTGACACTAGAGACATTTTAAATTATTTCTCAAGCATTTGAACACTGATTTAATCATAGGTACATACATCTATTTCATCTGCCTTCAACTGAATAAAAAACTAGTATTACATATTAATGGCTATTAGGACCCACTGCCTCTTAATAACTTTGAAAAAGATAACTTTCTTAATATTACTCGGAAGTTATTAATTAATTATCTATATATATAAAAGGTGAAGCAAACCAGCTAACTGGCTGGTAGCTATGATGTGCACTGACAGGGGGCAGATACTCAACAAGGAGCTGCTAAGCAACAGCAACTTTGCAGAGTGCCCTCTCACACTCCAGGACCCCTTAAGGGATATTGGACTGCTGGTTTTGGTCTGATCCCTACAGATCAGGCCAAGGGACTCCTACTCACTCCACAGATGCCCTTTGAGCCCCGATGCCGCCCTAGGGGTGGCCATCTGCGGAGAGACCTTGGGAAGTCGGCTCCAGGGTGTCTGGCCCATCTCACCCAGTCCTGCCCAGCCAGCACCTTCTAATTAATTTTCTTTCAGTGTGCATGAATCCATGCACTGGGCCTCTAGTTCTATATAACACATTTAATTTTGACTGAGTATGTTATAAATAAAACTAATGAAAAAATCTGCATGACCTATGTACAGAGGGAACAAAATAAGCAAATATCCTTATTTTATGAGGTTTATTTTCCAGTGAGAGTAGAGAATAAACAACATAAACATATAAAGGACATGGTAAATTAAAGGAAGAGGCAGGTAGGAATTGGGAATTTGAGGTTAGTTCAGTTTTACATTGAATGATGTAGGAAAACCTTCCTCCCCAAGAGTGGGATCCTTGACAAGATCCATGAAATTTCTAATGGAAATTATTTCAGAGAGGGATGACCACATGCGAAGATTCTGTGGCCTTATAATTCTCAGATTTTTTTTTCTCCTAAAAACATAAACAAATTTTACTGCATAGAATGAATAGTTGGTAGAAGAATAGTATGTAAGGTTAGAAAGTTAATGAGAAGGAAATATCATGAGTTTCAATTGAACATATTTTGGTGTAAAAAGAAAATATTTTCAAAGACTCCAATTTTTCATACTTTTATGTTCCATTAACCTTAGAAATGTGAAGTTGTAAAATTAGCTTCATATTTATTCATTGTATAACCTTTAAAATCAAAAACTTAAAACAAATTTATGAATAAGACACAGGTAATATTAAAATTAAACAATTCAAGTTAATAATATTAATTCAATTTAATTGCTAAAATTAAATATTGAGTCATGTAGTAAAAAGATTTTTCTTGTAAAATATTAATTTTTTATTTCTATTAGTCTCTGTGATGAACAATATTTTCCCTATTAGTCTTATTGGCATTATCTTCCTTTTTAAAGAGTGAAGTCATTTTCACTATACATCATTTATTTTGATGAGAACCACTGCTGTATTGCCTAAGGCCATTAAAAAACACAGATATTTACATTACGATTCATTAACAGTAGCAAAATTACAGTTATGAAGTAGCAACAAAAATAATTTTATGGTTGGGGGTCACCACAGCATGAGGAACTGTATTAAAGGGTTGCGGCATTAGAAAGGTTGAGAACCACTGAGTTAACACATTTAATAAAGTACCATACACTGTGGTACTGAATATTTAAAATATCATGTGAACGTTTTCCCAATGATTATTTATGACTAGGTTTAATAATAAGGTGATACAAGTTCAAAGGTACAAAACCAGAATCTGAGTGATGTCTATACTTTTCATATGACTTTGTTACTCATTACACCATTCAAGTACTTTTGGGTTTGTCCTAAATATACTGCTATGTAATGACTTAAAATGACTTAACTTTTAAAATATTTTTATTGAATTGCTATAAAAATGTCCTTAGTGCTGTCATTCTTTATCTCATTTGATCTCTGCTGTGCTCAAAAGTCATCATAAATTCAAAAGGAAGCACACATGAGGACACTGAATTCATGTATCTTACCTTCTTGATGGTCATTTGGATGGCTCAAAATGTATTACACTGATTGTCTTAGATTAGGATTGAAAACTAAACAAAGCACTAATGTTTTAAAATCTCAGTGGACTAAAATATGCCAGGTATGTCACTTGCAAAGTCCTCTAGAGACTCCAGAAGATAGAGGAATTTTATGTTAAAAACACCTTTGGACTCCCCTCTTAGGTGTATAGTTGGATATTCCCCATTTAAACTTCAAGTAAAGAACACTGGGCTGAAAGTCTTACACCATCAAACACACTACAGCCAAATCATCAATCTGTCTAATTGCCTCTTGTCTTCAATATATCCTCATTGATAAGGTAATAGCAATAAAGAAATAAAACCTAGGTTGCAGAACTCCCCTTTCAGGAGATGAGATCAAAAGAGAAATCAGCCAAAACCAGTTCGGCTCAGTGGATAGGGCATCAGCCTGCGGACTGAAGGGTTTCAGGTCCTATTCCGGTCAAGGGCATGTACCTTGGTTGTGGACACATCCCCAGTAGGGGGCGTGCAGGAGGCAGCTGATGGATGTTTCTAACTATCCCTCTCCCTTCCTTACTGTAAAAAAATCAATAAAATATAATTTTTAAAAAAGAAATCAAATGAAGGCTAAGCTAATGGTATATAAAATAAAGCATTGGCCTTTGAACTCCTAGGGCAGCACTTTTATTTTATTTTTTAGGGGAAATCTGATACTTTATAGCACTAAAAGACTCACCATGGTGACTAAATTCAATCTATACAAGACGTCTCCAGTTATGGCCATTGGTTGGCAAAGTAGCAGCATCACTGTACTGGAATTAGTGCTTCATTAGACAGCAGGGAGATAAACTTCTCACCAAACAGGTGGACCAGAACACTCACCACTGTTCATTGAACTTCTAAGATAGGTGAAATCATGCAAAGGAGTACAAACTCAAAGAATATTTAGCAATCCCTCAATAAAATATGACAAAATAAAACCATTCAAATATTACACCAACCTAAAACAAAGCTCATGATGACAGAACGAGTGTGGTAGTTATAATTTGCACAAAATATTTGTTTCTTTCTGGGAATCTGGCAGGATTCAGTGATTCTGGCTTCAGGTGATTGGTGTGGGTCAGTGGTCTGCAAACCACGGCTAGCGAGCCACATGCAGCTCTTTGGCCCCTTGAGTGCGGTTCTTCCACAGAATACCATGTGCAGGCGCACACATGCAGTGAGATCAGAATTTCGTGGTCCAGGAGCAAAAGTCATTTTCGGCCTGGGCGAGTCTATTTTGAAGAAGTGGAGTTAGAAGAAGTGGGAGTGTTGGTCTGTCAGGCTGGCAACGGGAGACGCGGTGCAGGTGAGGCAGGCAACGGCAGACAAGGTACAGGTGGGCGTGGGTTAAGCAGTTCATGCACGTGTTGAGTGAGCCAGTGAACCAGCAGTGTCACTGTGCAGTGGTAAGTGTCAGCCAGCAGTGTCACTGTGCAGTGTTGAGTGTCAGCCAGCAGTGTCACTGTGCAGTGGTGTCAGCCAGCAGTGTCACTGTGCAGTGGTGAGTGTCAGCCAGCAGTGTTACTGTGCTGTGGTGAGTGTCAGGCAGCAGTGTTACTGTGCTGTGGTGTCAGGCAGCAGTGTCACTCTGCTGTGGTGAGTGTCAGCCAGCAGTGTCACTGTGCGGTGGTGAGTGTCAGCCAGCAGTGTTACTGTGCTGTGGTGTCAGCCAGCAGTGTTACTGTGCAGTGGTGAGTGTCAGCCAGCATTGTCACTCTGCAGTGGTGAGTGTCAGCCAGCAGTGTCACTGTGCTGTGGTGAGTGTCAGGCAGCAGTGTTACTGTGCTGTGGTG
>JAAGEH010002531.1:60146693-60187033 GCA_011751065.1 Lasiurus cinereus
CCAGCAGTGTCACCGTGCAGTGGTGAGTGTCAGCCAGCAGTGTCACTCTGCTGTGGTGAGTGTCAGCCAGCAGTGTCACCGTGCAGTGGTGAGTGTCAGCCAGCAGTGTCACTCTGCTGTGGTGAGTGTCAGCCAGCAGTGTCACAGTGCAGTGGTGAGTGTCAGCCAGCAGTGTCACTGTGCGGTGGTGAGTGTCAGCCAGCAGTGTCACTGTGCGGTGGTTAATGACAAATAACAGTGTCACTGTGCAGTGGTTAATGACAGATAACAGTGTCACTGTGCAGTGGGAGTGTCAGCCAGCAGTGTCACTGTGCAGTGATTAGTGCTAGTTGTGTCCACATATCACTCACAGTTGACAAAATACCTACTTGAAGCATAAAGTTACCTGTATTTTTCTAACCAGCTGCAAATCCTACAGGTATTTTTGTCATCAATTTAAGAATTGTAATTATTTTATGTTGGTGGCTTTATTATTATAAAATGAAACTTTTTTTTTTAAGTGCCCTGTTTGACATGGCTACAAAGAAGAAGCGAAAAAATATGGAAGACAAGAACCGTGAATTGAATGGACTGAGACTTTGATATTTATTCAAAACTTAAATGGTCTTCCGACCTGTCTGATTTGTCAGGAAAAAAATGGCTCATAACAAGAAATCAACTTTGGAGAGATACTTTACAACTAACCACGTGTCATTTAGTACTAATTATCCTTTCGGTGATGCAAGGAAGAAAGCAGTTGAGGAACTTCAGAAAAGTCAAGAAAAATCAAATTCTGTATTTAATTACTGGATGCAATCTTTCAACAATGTTAATATTGCAAGTTTTGTGGTTAGTCAAGAGTTTGCTAAGAGAGGAAAACCATAAACAGACATTGAATACATAAAAAGTTGTTCTATAAATGCATCCAAAAAGCTATTTCAGGATTTTAAGAACAAAGTAGATATTAAAAAAAATAAAATAAAGAGTTACCATTGTCTGCTAAAATAGTGACAGATAGTACAGTCAAAATGTCTTCAAATATACCAACCAGCAAGTCGAAGATCTTAAATTGGTTTCAGCTTTATCAATAGCAGTTGATGAGTCTTTGACATAAATGATACAGTGCAAGTTTCACTTTTTGTACCATTTATTTCGTCTACAAATCCTAAAGGAGAACTTTTAGGATTACTGCCACTCAAAGGTCTAACATTGGAGAGGATATAGCAAATGCTGTAATTGAGTGCATAGAAAAACATCATATTCCACTAGATAAAATTGTTTCATTTTCAACAGACAGGGCGAAAAGTATGACTGGCGTAAGAAATGGGTTTGTTGCTATTTTGAAAGAAAAAATTAATCAGGAGATACTTACTTCCCATTGCATTATTCATCAAGAAGCGCTTTGTACACAGGCATTTCGAGAAGAAATTTGCAAAATTATGGAATTGGGGAGTAATGTTTTCAACTCCATTATAGCTAAAGTTCTTAATAATGGTCAATTTAAAGAATTTTTAGTTGAAATGGAGAGTGAGTACACAGATCTTCTGCTTCATAACAAGGTAGATTGGTTATTAAGAGGAAACATTTTGAAATATTTCACTTCCTTATTAACAGAAATTAAAGCATTTCTCCTTGACAAGGGTGTTCACTATCCAGAACTAACAAATGATCAGTGGATCCGAAATTTTTATTTCATGGTAGATGTTACAACTCATCCAAATCAGCTTAATTGTAAACTACAGGGTAAGGAAACACATTTTTTTTATGTTAGAAGAAGTTATTTCATTCGAAAGCCAATGATCGCTTTTTGCTCAAGATTTTGAAAGAGAAACTTCGATTCACCTTCCAATCTTATTGAAACATTGTCAACAAAATAATTCTGATAATGACATTTGCTATTTCAAAACAACACTTTTAAATATGAGGGAAGCTTTTCTCAACGGGTTTCAGGAATTCAGAAACAGCAAAGTGATGTTAGCCTTTGTTAAAAAAAAAAAACTCTTCATGCTACTGTAACAGAATTAAACTTTCTCCCTTTAATATTGACATTTGCAACTTTGAAATGCAATGGCTGGATTTAAAAAACAAAGAATTGTGGAGCTCGAAACTTGAATGTCTTTGTGTTGATATAGAAATATTGGAGGAAAAAAAATGTGAACTTAGTTCACAGCACAAGTGGTCTGCTTTGAAAAACCTGGAGAAAAAAGATACGTTGATTTTTAACACCTGGAATAGTATTCCTGACATATAATCAACTGAAAAAAACTAGCGTTTGCTGTTCTTTCCTTATTCGGATCTACATATTTTGCGAACAATCATTTTCAAGCATGAACCTTATCAAGAGTAAATTGAGAAGCTGTCTTATTGATGAGAACCTGGAATTGTGCCTAAAATTAAAAACAACAACATACAAATCTGACTTACCCAAACTTTCCAAGGAGATGCAAGGCATTGTTCACATTAGTGTTTGTCAGTCATTGTCATGATTTAATTTTATGGATATTGTAAGGCAAATTGTAAGGAGTTTAATTTTATCAATAAATAATATCATTATTAAGTATGATATCAAGTTTTATTCAACGTACCTATAGGTTAACTAAAACTTAAAACTTTCAGTAAAGTTTATTAAGTTAATTTTAGGGAACATTGTGGAGTGAAAGAAGTAGTGTTGAGGATTAAGAAAGGTATATTGAGATGGTTTAGACAAATAGAGAGGATGAACGAAAGGAAATAGACGAAACAAGTATACAAGACGAGTGTGGATGGAGAGTTGGAAGGGGTCGACCTCAGCAAACATACCTCAATCAGATTGAGGACTTTTTTTTAGCAAAGGTCATCTTAGAAGTACCCTAATTCAGTTAATAACAATATAGTTACATATATAGTTTACATTTTAAAAAATTGGCTCTCAAATTTCAATCATTGTACTGTTGATATTGGCTCTATTGACTAATGAGTTTGCTGACCACTGGTGTGGGTCATGCAATTTGCTTAGTTCCATGAAATTTGAGGAGGGCAGTGAATCTGGATGGAAGTTCAAATAATCACTACATAAGGTGCTGTCCTCTTTCCTTGTGCCACCATAACCAGCAGTTTCTTAGACAGTGACTGCTCTGCCATCCTGGGTCCCAGGATTGAGGAGAGAAGAAGCAGAATGCCCAGCCTGCTCAAGATGGACATGCAACATAGACAAACAAGGAGCCTTTGTTGTTTTGAGTTTCTGAGATTTTGTATTCAGTTAGTTCTTATAAAAGCATAACTCTCAAGGCTACTAAATGATGCACTTAATATCTGGAACCATTGTGTACAGCTGTTTTCATTTAAAATATTTTCTAAAATTTGCACTTCGTGGCTTTTGAAGTATCTAACCATAAGCTTAAGACCACAAGTTAAATCAGTTTTATTTTATCAACTAAGATATATAGTATACAAATTGCATATGAAATTTTAATATTTTTTATTTTTTTGTATAAATACAAATGTGCTCTGTTTTATTTAATATCTTTGTTCTGATTCCTCTTTGGAAGAGAAGGTCACATTAATAGTATTTTTCCATGGTAGTAGCTTCCTGACTTATAACTGTTTAAATTTTATCAAAATAAACACAAACCTAGTCATTAGTCATTAGTTTAAGAGTTGAATTTGATGTTTGCTTATAATTTGAGACATAACAAGATTTATTATTATAATTTTTAGAATTTATTTGGAACAAATAATGTTGAATCAAGATTTCATAATAAAACATGCCCTATCATAATACAGAATTATGGAATGATGAGATTTTGTTCTTGATTAATTTTTTAAAGAAAAGTCAGAGTAAGTGGGAGGTACAATATAAGTAGTACTGAAAGTGCAAAAATACAAATTTAAATTGCACTTAGAAGTCTACCTCTGGAGAAATCTCTCCTCATAATATGTTTGCCAATACATCTGCTGGGGCAAGAGAAACACAGGAGAAAAAGAACAAATGGGACTCTGTCAAAATAAAAAGCTTCTATTCAGCAAAAGAAACCATCAACAAAACAACATGAAAGCCCACTGCATGGGAGAACATATTTGCCAATGATACATTGGGTAAGGGGTTAATTTCCAAAACATATAAAAAAACTCATATAATTTCAGAAAATGAACACAACCAATCCAATTAAAAAATGCACAAAGGCCCTAGCCAGTTTGGCTAAGTGGATAGAGCATTGGCCTGTGGACCAAAGTGTCCTGGGTTCGATTCTGGCCAATGACATATCTCAGTTGCAGGCTCCTCTTGGGCTCTAGTCAGGAGGCAATCAATCAATGTATTTCTCTCACGTTGATATTTCTCTCGATCTTTCCTTGTCTCTTACACTGTCTCTAAAAATCAATGGAAAATTATTCTTCGTTGTGGATTTAAAAGGAAAATGGACAAAGGACCTAAACGGAGATACAAATGGACAAAAGATATATGAAAAAAAATGGTCAAACTCACTAATCATCAGAGAGGTTAAAATTAAAAGGATAATAAGGTACTATGTCACACATGCCAGAATAGCTACCATTCATAAATTAACAAACAATAAGTGCTGGCGAGGTTGTGGAGAAAGGTAACCTAGTGCACTACTGGTGGGAATGCAGACTGGTGTAGTCATTATAGAAACAGTATGGAATTTCTTTAAAAAAATTAAAAATTTGACCCAGTGATCCTACTTTTAGGAATATATCCTAAGAAACCCGGAATTCCAATCAGAAAGAATATAAGCACCCCTATGTTCATAGCATCACTATTTACTGTAGCTAAGATCTGGAAACTGCCCAAGTCCCCATCAGTAGATGAGTGGATAACAAAAGCTGTGGTGCATTTATACCATGAAATACTATGCAGCTGTAAAATGAAGGGTCTCTTACTTGTGGAGACAGCATGGAAAGACCTGGAGAATATTATGCTAAGCAAAATAAGCCATTCAGTGAAAAATAAGCATTACATGATCTCCCTCATATGTGAAATCTAATGAACAACAGAAACTGATGAACAAAATAGATCCAGAGATATAGAGGCATGGAACAGACTGGCCAATCTCAGAGGGGGCAATGGGAGAGGTTAATCAAAGAATTTATATGCATATATGCATAATCCATGGACACAGACAGTATGGTGAAGCCCTGGTGGGGGAGGGACAAGGATGGAATAGATGGGGGGGTCTCATGGGGAAAAAAATGGGACATCTGTAATACTTTCAACAATAAAAATAAGTTAAATTAAATTAAAAGAATAATAACAGCGAAAAAAGTCTACCTCTGAATATCAGTATAACCCAAGCTTTTCTATGCATGTCTTTATAAATTATTGCAGAATGAATTTGCTGATAAAGACCACTATGATTACGAAATATGATTAGAAGAATACCAGTCTTCTTATACTTCTGTGGGCACCGCAGACACAAACAGTTTAGAAGTGAGAATACCAGAACACAACAGAATCTGGAGCATGTCTTCATTAATTTGAGCATAAATGAACTGAAAAATGTGCTTCTCAGAGGCTTTCACAGAACATCATTTTTGTCTAGGGAGAAGAATTGAAGAATTTTCCAATCTCTCATCTTTCTCTAGCTTAGAAATATAGAAGGTAAGACAATTTAAAAAAAAAAGGAAGTAATGGTAAGAGCCACACTTTTTCAGACTGGGCTTTTTTAACCAACTTGCATATTAATTGAGTTCCATTCAGCAAAGCAGGTTATAGGGGCATAGGCAACAGTACCCAGAACCCAGAGAGAGAGAACACCTACACTTCCACTCTCCAAAACACCCCATAGTGAAAGTTATCATTCTACAAGTGGAGTTCTTAGTTTTAAAAAGCTACAAAGACTTAAATTTCGCTGAAAGAGTAGTGCACATTACACATTAAACACATGAATTTCTTGGCCAACTCTCAACTAAAGATATAACTTATCTGTTGTAAAGCAAGTGAATTTAATTTGGATACATTCATCAAGTGAATTTTATATATCCAGAAAATCACAGCTTTCCTGGAACTGAACTCTCCTTCTGACAATACAGAGAGAAAGGGAGCTTCCCTGGCTTTAGCTGTGCAGTAAACGCAACTGAAGCTTTATAGGTGAGAAGGGGGGAAAGTGAATGTAATAGATCGGGAAAGACAAACTGGGGATAGACAAGCCAGAAACCCCACAGGTTTCACCGGTTTAAAAATTTGTCAGGCTTATTTTTGAAGACATCCCTGTATAAAAAATAAAAGGTCTCATGCAAAGCTTAATATATTTCAATCAAGTTATCTTCAAGTTGCTTGGATTTAAGGATATATATATATCCTTCCAAGAAGCAAACCTCTAAGGGTGTTCTTGGTGATTTGTAACTTGTTACAGAAATATTCAAGTTGAAAAAAAAAAGTGGCTTTAAAAATTCATCTCCTCTTGTTTGAGAGTTAATAGCCAGATTTATTGAATGCAATGACTTTATGATGAAAAATATTTATTTATATTAAATGTATGATAAAGTCCAATAATGAAATGCAAATTCTTTATGAAATATGTGTAACGAATGGAACTAAAGTGGTTTCTTGAGGCATAAGATCATCTGATGTTTCTACTTTAGAATAGTTTAGGTAAATATTTGTGAACTGGTAAAGAGAATGTGTATAAGAAGATGATAATTTATCAGTAGTGCTACTGAATAAGTCTTTCAAGTAAGTGACTGGGTGAAAAATAACCACTGTGATTTGATATAAAGCTTTGATGTACAGGGACTTGTAAGAAACAAGCTTCTGATAAAACCATATGGACAATGAACGCTGGCCATGAGGCGGTATTCATTCATATTTCAATATAATTCATTGTGTTGCAGGTTGTTTTATTTTACAGGATGAAAGTGAAAGTCGTCTGAACATTTGCAGTCATTAAGAAGAGTAAGCTTGTTATTTTTGGTTTCGCTTGTTTGATCTTTGTCCTCTCATTAACCTCTTTCGTATTCACATTCTTGTGTTGCCGCCACTGGTTTCATAATTTATTTTTCACTCCCTGTTATCTGGCCACTTGAGTAAAAAATAAGTCAAGGAAGACAGTTAAGCTTTTGCTGTTGTAATAGAAGAGAGTTTGACAGGTGGAAAAAAAGAGAGGAGATCTAATTCAAATTCATAGTGTATCTGATTAAAGTAAAATATATGCCTAGCAAAGAAGAATTCAAACTCATAACTACATATTTTAGAAATGCATATGTTAGACTATGATTGAAAATATACGTGTCCTAAAGAACTTAGTTTATCAGTCTGTATTTATTTTTCATACTGGCCAATCCATTTGGTCCAATTTGTAAAATCATTTTTTTTGTGTGTGAAATGACCTTAAAATTATAGAGAGGATCCAAAGTGCACAGATTAAAACATATACTTGAAGATTGATGAATTCTTAAAGTCATCTTCTAGTTGTTGATAGGAGTTATAACATTATGATATACATGTCTGAATTATTCTCTTCATTTCCCTTAATATTTGTCATATTTACACATGAGGTTTTTTAGTTTTAGCTGTAAAAATGGTGCTTACATTTAGCAGTTTACCATTAGAACTTTTTTTTTCATACACCTTTTAGTCATTGGACACTGTTGATGGTCAGACTTAGGTTTGAGTGTTCATGGGTGCATTATTGTGGCTGTGCTGAGCTGACAGGTCAGTCAGGACTGCCTTGTCTTTATTGGATTAATACGCATATTTGGAGGTTAGTTAGTTGTTACCTAGTTTGATGAAGGGGCTGGGAGTTACATTTTTTATAGGTATTAGCAGGCAAGCCTGAACTTGAACTCATGGCACAGCATGGTTCCAAGATGCCAACAGAAGAGTGCCTCAGTTTTAATGCCTCAGCTCAGAATTGGCACACTGCTATTTTAGGTACTGTATGTTCATCAAAGGAAGTCACAAGACCTGCATGTATTCAAGGGGCAGGGAAAGGAATCCTCTTGATGTGAGGAATTGAAAAGGTCATTTACAAGGAAGTGTGGATATGAGAAGGGGACTCATTACATGTATGGGCATCTTTAGAGCATGTGTGTATATATTTGAGCATGTGTAGTATAACTCCCTTTAAATATAGTGACATTTGTATAGAATGAGACAGAGGGGGAAAGCCTTCTTGCTTTTGTTGATATACAACACTGATCCTAGACCTAGGGCACAACTGTGACCGTTAACACTTTATGTCTCAGAATTTATAGGCACATGCTAGAGGCCATAATGTCAGATATTCACAAGAGAAAATACTAATAGGGACCTCTTAGGATAAAGATCTACAGTCATAGATATCATCAGCTTTGGGGGATTTGGATCTCTAAATCCTTCTGCTAACCAACATATAAATTTTTGATGTAGTGGCAATTTTAAGAGAGCAGAGACTAAGTTAAGGGGTATGCTATTTTGAGAGTTATTGTCATTTGAAAGTTAATGAGACTATAAAGTCTCTTTCAGATTTAGGATTCAATAGTAAGGTAGATGGAGTACAAAAATGGTGACAATTCTCCCACCCTTTCTGTGTCCACTTGTTTTATGGGACCCCAAATCTCTAGCTTTCAGGTGGCACAGTCTGTTTTCCTACCTTTGTAGTTGGAAAGGTCTTGTGACGAATTCAGACCAGTAGACGAATTGTGCCAGTTCTGAGTCTAGCACTCAATAGGCTGTGTACACTTGCTCTCTCTCAGGACCCTGCCTCCTCTGGGTGAACAGTCTGAACCCAGGCCACCAAGTCCTGTGCCAGGTCAGTCCAGCTCAGAACTCAAGACTTGTGAGACCCCAAAATGTGACCAAGCCAGGCTAAGATTAGCACAGCTGGCCACAGATTCTGGACAACCCATAGAACTGTGGGCTATGTGTTGTTTTAAGGACCTAGGTATTGGGCAGATTTCATGAGTGGCAAAGACTAATTGATAGTTAGGGACATTGATTCATCCCCAATTATCTACAAAAGTTATACCAATAAAAACAGCTCTTTATATTCCTTGGATCTACAGTTACAAGATGGAATGATTGAACATTATGATAATATTAATAAAAACATAGTCTCTTAATTATTCAGTATGTTTACATATGGGGAATTAATAAAAAGAAACTAGTGAAATATTTTCATACAAGTGATTGATAATGAACTAACATATATTAATTTTTAAAAAGTTGGCCAACCCATTCTTGACTCTATGGGGAATATAATGAAAATGTATTTAATGATTCTATTTCTGACAAATAGACAACAGAAATGTAAAATATGACTGTCAAGTTAATTTTATGCAAGACAAATTATCTTCTGAGTTTTTATAAATATTAATTAAGAATAAGAACCTCGCTCTAGCTGGTTTGGCTGAGTGAATAGAGCATCAGTCTGGGGACTGAAGGGTCCCTGGTTTGATTCTGGTCAAAGGCACATGCCCAGGTTTTGGGCTAGATCCTCAGCTAGGGGTATGAAGGAGGCAGCCAATTAATGATTCTCTCTCATCATTGATATTTTTCTCTCTCTTCCTCTCTGAAATCAATAAAAATATATTTAAACAATTAATAAGAACCTCTACCGCCAATTATCTTTTACTTTCAATAAACTCTTAATTATTTCATCAATCTTAAAGGTTTTTGAATACTTTTGTAAAATATCTGACAGTTTACATAGAGCATGATTTTTCTGGTTATTAAAATAAACTACATTATTGAGGTTTTTACTAAAGTACTAACTTTTGACATAAATTTAAATATTTTGGTAATTTTGAAAGAGTGAAAACATATGGTAGATTTTTAAAAACAATTTAAATAAGAAATGAAGATATAAAAATTTGCATGATATTAAATAAAATATCACTTTAAAATATTTTTATTGTTTTTTTTTTAGAGACTGCAAGAAAGAGGGAAAGAAACATAGATGTGAGATTGAGACATGGATGTTCTGCCTCTTACATACCCTCTCCTGGGAATCAATCCTGAAATCTTGATAAAACATATTATTGATAGATATTTCACCTTATGTTTCATATTTCAAGAAAGATGCTCTTTCTACTACTTAATGGGGGTATTATTTTCCACTCAAATGTGGCAACCTAGCAACCAGAAAGAAGGGCATATCAAGGAGAAGAGTTACAACCTATGTATAAGTCCTTGTTTTAAAGATTGACATGAGTATATTAAACAATTTTTCTGTACTTTTGAATCCTAATAAATCAATTGTTGTTGGAATATATCTCTCCAGGATATATTCCAACTCATAAATATTTCATATGAGTTTCTTTCTAGTTTTGGCATAGAGAATTTAGGTAATCAAAAGACAGTCAAATATTATAAGCACTTTTATAAACTCACAAAACCATCTCAGTTTATAGCCAAAACGCCAGAGTGTGGGTCTGGCTAAGAGCCAAATGCATACTATTCACAGTTCTTTCATTGACATTTCTCTCTTGGCCTTCTGAGTGACAGTCACCTTTTTTTCCTCTATCATGGCAAATTTAATCAAAGCAATCACATCTAATTTTCCCTCTTGGGGAAATTATCAGTAACACTGAATAAGGTTGTGTATTAAAAACCCAGGAAACACAATACTGAATGAATTCAACAGAACAATATATGTTCAAGTGTCTTATATAGTGTAGGAAAGATAAAGATTCCCGAATTAATGTTTTTATCTCTCAAAGTTATTATTATTCATCCAGACCAACACAGAGAACACCCTTAAGCTATAGCCACACTCTCACACTGATCTTTGATTTGTGTTCTAAGACTGATTTCATTAACTATGCTTTTAGACCATTTGTTACTCAGTACCTCATTGACACACAGGCATGCCTCTTCCCTGGGTTCTAGTCTCAGGACGTCCTGCTCTTTGAATGCCTTGAAACTTCCAAGTTTCCCTCAGTGCCTAGGATCCTTCCAGAAATGAGGCCTGGGCTTCATTTCTCTCTTTTAGTGGATTTTTTTTACCTCATTCCTTCCTGTCAGGTCTACTGACCATAGGTTGAATCAGATACCTTTAGGGCTTTCACCCACTTGACTGTCTCAGGGCCTGTGGTCAGAACCCAATTGAAAGTGAATGGTTTGGTAAGAGGATCACATCCTCTGTCTTCTGCAACTTTTCTTCCATAAGATCATGACTCCTTCCATGGGGTGCCAAAAGGTGTTAAAACATTGACATTCTGTGAAGCAAATCTTATATAATAAAAGGCTAATATGCAAATTGTCCCCTCAACTGGGAGTTCAACCAGGGGACGGGGTTGGCTGGCCAACAGCCTGTGGCCTCTCCCCCAGCCTGCCCCTGATCAGGGTAGGCTAGCCAGACCTCACCTGTGCATGAATTTGTGCACCAGGCTGCTAGTTAATTATATGATGAGAATTCCCACAGGAAAACATTGCCACCACCACAAAAGCATAATCTAGGACAGACGGCACCATTAATTTAATACATTTCCAACCATGGTTTTTACTGGAAAGGAAGGCATAGGGTTATAAAACAAGAACAAATAGCAATTATGAATAGCATTTGAAAATAATTTTAAAAAGGATTTGGAGAAGTGGAACTAAAAATGATGAGATACCCCTAACTAGCTCAGGGGATATTAGCAACAGTTTGCCGATTAAAGGATCCCAGGTTTGATTCTGATCAAAGGCACATTCCTGGGTTGCAGGCTTCATCCCCAGCCCTGGTTGGGGCTCATCTGGGAGGCAACTAGTGGATGTGTCTTGCTCATATTGATGTTTCTCTCTCTCTGTCTCTCCCCCTCCCTTCCACTTTCTTTAAAAATCAGTGGGTTGTGTGTAGAAACCTCACATGAGGATTAATCAAAAAGCGATAAATACATTTTATTTTTTAAAATGATGAGATAAATCTCAAATATAATTGGATTTAGGGACCTAAACACCCTAAGAAGTCACTTACTGACTGTCTCATATTTTAGCTTCTATTCATACACTGAGTGGCCAGATTATTATAATCTCTGAACACATAATAATCTGGCCACTCAATGTAGACTAACCACAGAGTTGGGATTTTAAAATAAGTTTGTTTTTTTTTCATGTATAAGAACTGCATTGTGGGTACTTAGAAAGAAACAGACTTACTAGCCAGAGACTGAGGGCCACTATCTCCTGGTCCCTGGACATATCAAGATTTGCAAGCTTTTCCTTATACATAAGTACACTGAGTGGTCAGATCATTATGCATTCAGAGATCATAATGATCTGGCCACACAGTATATATGAGTTTACTTCTTTGGTATAAACATCCAATGCAGGTGAAGTTATGAGCATATGAAGGCCCACTTAGTGATAGCTTCCTATCAGAAGTGGAAAGAGAAACTCTCCTGTCGGCTGATGCATACTCTGACCCTGCTTGTTCGTACACCCATTTCTGTACAACCCTGTGCCTTTGCTCTAGTCTGGAAGCCAGAAAGTGTGATACTGAATTTGGCTGCTTCTATAGACATGACTGAAGTGGAAGGGGTGGCAAAATTTACCAAAGAAGAACTGGTTAAAATAGTACAATTATTTAACAAATCTTAATTTTCCAGTTGTAATATGGGGAGGCCATGTCATTGTCATCTCTCAGAGCTCAGTATATTTGCCTACATAATGGAACTGGAGTATATACCTCAGAACGCAATGATTCAAACAATGGAGCCAACTAAAATTATCCTGGAGATTTTGTAAAAAATGGTTTCTGAACCCAACTTCAAATACTCTAATTTTGGAGATCAGAAATACTTCTCTGAATTGATACTTTTAACACAAGTTCTTCAGACCACACTCAGGAAAAAAAAAAATCCAGAGACTTTTTGAAAGGACATTCCATTTAAAGGCATTTAGAAGAACACTATATAAAAAATGTAAAGAATTGATAAAAGTATCCTATCTAATAAAAAAAGTAATATGAAAATTGACCATATCTCTGCTACATCTATAAGCCACGCCCACCAGCCACAACCACCAGCCAATCAGAGTGAGTATGCAAATCAACCCAACCAAGATGACTATGGCCACAGAGAGAGCAGGAGGGAGGCTTGGGTTATCCCTGGCAATGGAGGAAGCCAAGCTTTCCACACACCCTGGCCAGCACTTAAGGCAATAAAGTTTCAATAGCTGTGTGAGCAGAAGGCTTGACTCTGCTCCAGGCTACAATGTTTCAATTGTAGAAGATAAATAAATCCCAGATACCAGGGCCTCCAGTTCGGTTGCTGGGGGACATGGCCAGCCTGCAAAACACTACAGGCACCTCTCCCAGGCCACTTTATGCCCCAAGGAAACCCCCATCTTGATCCAGGACAACCTTTAGGGCAAACCAGCCAGCCTCCACCCATACATAAGGCCTCTATCCTATCTAAGAGAATCATGCAGATTGACAATCACTCCAACACACAAGATGACTGCCCCATGTGGTCAAAAGATCCTGCCCCATGTAGACACAAGATGGCCACCACAACATGGTCAGTGGGGAAGGGCAGTTGGCAGGAATCAGGCCTGCAAGGGAGGGCAGTTATGGGTGACCAGGACAGCATAGGGGGGAAGTTAGGGGTGACCAGGCCTGCAGGGAAGGGCAATTGGAGGGACCCAGGCCTGCAGGGGAGGGTAGTTAGGAGCAAACAGGCTGGCAGGGTAGCAGTTAGGCATCAATCAGGCTGGTAAGAGAGTTGTTAGTAGGTGATCAGGCTGGCAGGCAGAAGCAGTTAGGAGTAATCAGGAAGGCAGGCAGTGAGCAGTTAGGAGCCAGCAATCCTAGATTGTGAGAGGGATGTTCAACTGCCTGTTTAGGCATGATCTAAGAATTGGGCCTAAATGGGAAGTCAGACATCCCTCAAGGGATCCCAGATTGGAGAGGGAGCAGGCTGGGCTGAAGGACACACCTCTGTGCATGAATTTCCTGCACTGGGCCTCTAGTTTCTACATTAACCATCAAATTTGTGTTTATGTAGGTATGTTTTCAATAATTTGCTTAATAACACTATTTTTTTCTGAGATTTCATATTATAAATACACAATTTAGCCTTCGCCTGAATGATTAGTGAAAAAAATAATAAATTAGAAGTTCTGACAGATTTTCATATTTTAAAAAAGTTTTTAAACATGAAATTAGATATTAATAACTATCTTGTCTTTGATCATTTAAAGGTCTATAGAAAAAATACTTTATCTCATAATTATAAAGTGATTGGAGAATTTCAACAGTAATACAATAATTGAGCAATCTTGTATAGAATAAAAATCCCAGGTCTATGAGTTCAAGTTTAAAGAAAAAGTTACAGTTGAGTTTCAATTGAAGCACAGATTCATCCTCATTTAATACAAACCATGAGACTCAAATCAGAAGAACATCTGAAAGCCTTTTAATGATGGGATTAAGAGTTGATTTTAAATTGTATTTTTAGAAGTTGATTGGGTATGGAAAGAATGTTTTAATTTGTAGTCCTTAATATAAAAAGTTTTTATTTATGACATTTCAAATTAACCCGAAAAATAAAATATTCATATACACTTGCTTTGCTTCTTTAATATTTATGAGGAAAATTAGCCTATAGATTTCTTTTTTTATTTAATTTCTCAAGTAGCTATGGCACTGATTCTCTACACATATTTAGAAACATGATTACCAAAAATTCTGGATCAGCTTTCTTTTTCTTTTCTTTTTAAATACCATTTAATATCTCTTCTGGGATAGCACAACTTTGAGAAAGAGATAAACATTGACAAGTGAAGGGAGTATTCTGGTCACCTGAAGAATCGTTTTCCCACTATTAATTAATCACATGTCAGCTCTGGGCATGTGTAATTAATGGCGCATATCCCAAAGGCTGAAATGTATAAACACATTGCTTATCTGGTTAGAGAAATAGTAACATGCTGATGATCACTGCAAGTGAGAGTGATGTGCTAATTCTGTCTTTAATTGTTGACTGCGGTATATTAGCTCATGCTGGTGTGAAAATACTAAAGGGATTATTTGGAAAAAAAATATATGGGATGATGCTACAAACATGCATTTGCTTATATATATTATATCAAGACAAAATGAACTTCAGTGTATTGCAGTGCTTTGTTTTACCACAAGCATGACATAGACACAATAAAACTAGGTAGACAAAATTTGGCTTCTAAGAGCTGTTGTAACTTGCTAACTACGGAATTTAAAAGAAGTAATTAATTTCTCTGAATTACCTTTTTCATTTCTGTAAAAGAGAGACATATAATTCTAACTGTAAACATTTTCAGAATAAGTAAAACAGAACCTTTGGTTCATTTTCAATTTTTTCATTGAGATATAATTCACATGTAACATTGAATAAGTTTAAGGTGTGCAACATTAGATTTGATGCATTTGTATATTGCAATATGATTACCATTGTACTATCAGGTAACACCTCTATCATGACACATACTTAGCATATTTTTGTAGTAAGACAAATTAAGATCTAGTCTCTTAGTAGCTTTTAAGATTATAATATAGTATTTTTAACTATAATCACTATGTTGTACATTAGATCTCCAGAACTATTTATTTATTTTAAATTTCTTTATTGATTCAGGTATTACATATGTGTCCTTATTCTCCCATTACCCCCCATCTCCCATTCATGCCACCACCCCCCTATTGTCTGTGTTCATTGATTAGACTTCTATGCATGCATGTAAGTCTTTTGGTTGATCTCTCCCCTTTACTCCCATCATCCCTTACATTCTCTGAGGTTTGAATTCTGATTGATGTTTCTCTGTCCCTTGATTTATTTCTGTTCATCAGTTTTTGTTATTCATTATATTCCACAAATGAATGAGATCATGTGGTATTTATCTTTCTCTGTCTGGCTTATTTCACTTAGCATAATGCTCTCAATCTTCATCCATGTTGTTGTCAATTATAAGAACTTCTTTTTTTTACCACAGTATAGTATTCCATTGTGTAGATGTACCACAGTTTTTTAATCCACTCATCTGCTGATGGGCACTTAGGCTGTTTCCAAATCTTAGATATGGTGAATTGTGCTGCTATGAACATAGGAGTGTATATATCCTTTCTGATTTGTGTTTCTAATTTCTTCGGATATATTCCTAGAAGTGGGATTACTGGGTCAAATGGGAGTTCCATTTTTAGTTTTTTGAGGAAACTCCATACTGTTCTCCACAGTGGTTGTACCAGTCTGCATTCCCACTAACAGTGCACAAGGTTCCTTTTTCTCTGCATTCTTCTCAGCATTTGTCATTTGTTGATTTGTTGGTAATAGCCATTCTGACAGGTGTGAGATAGTACCACATTGTTGTTTTGATTTGCATCTCTCTGATGATTAGTGAATTTCAGCAGGTTTTCATATGTCTCTTGGCCTTCCTTCTGTCTTATTTTGAGAAGTGTCTATTTAGATCAGTTTCCCATTTTTGATTGGGTTGTTTATCTTCCTTTTGTTAAGTTGTATGAGTACCCTCTAAATGTTGGAGACTAAACCCTTATCAGTCATAACATTGGCAAATATGTCCTCCCATTCAGTGGGCTTTCTCATTTTGTTGATGGTTTCTTTTGCTGTGCAAAAGCTTCTTATTTTGATGTAGTCCCATTTGTTTATTTTCTCTTTAGTTTCCATTGCCCTATAAAGCAGAATCAGTGAAGAAATTGCTTCAGCATATGTTAGAGATTTTTTCTGCCTGTGGATTCCTCTAGTATTTTTATGGTTTCCAGTGTTATGTTTAAGTCCTTGATCCATTTTGAGTTTATTTTTGTGTATGGTGTAAGTTGGTGGTCTAGTTTCACGTTTTTTGCATGTATCTGTCCAATTTTCCCAACACCATTTATTGAAGAGATTGTCTTAACTCCATTGTATGTTCATGCCTCCTTTGTCAAATATTAATTGAGCATAGTGACAACTCTATTCTAACAAACTAGACAACCTGGAGGAAATGGACACATTCTTAGAAAAACAGAACCTTCCAAAACTTATTCAGGAAAATTCTAAAAATCCCAATAGGCTGATAACTATGGAAGAAATTAAAGCAGTCTTCAAAAGGCTTCCAGCAAACAAACACCCAGGGCCAGACGGATTCACATGGGAGTTTTACCAAACATTCAAAGAAGAACTAAAACCTATCCTCCTCAGATTACTCCAAAAAATCCAAGCTCATTCTATGAAGCCAGCATCACCCTAATACCAAAACCAGCTAAAGATAACACAATGAAAGATAATTACATTTCAATATTTCTCATGAACATAGATGCCAAAACTCCTCAACAAAATTCTAGCAAATCGGATCCAGCATTATATCAGAAAGATCTTACACCATGACCAAGTAGGATTTATCCCAGGAATGCAAGGATGGTACAATATCTGCAAATTGATAAACATGATACATCACATAAACAAACTTAGGGATAAAAATCATATAGTAATATCAATTGATGCAGAAAAAGCATTTGACAAAATCCAACACCCTTTCTTGACAAAAACACTCAGCAAGATGGGAGTAGAAGGATCATATCTCAACATGATAAAACCCACATATGACAAACCCAGAACTTATATTTATCTACTGGTTGTAAATCTGTGCCCTTAAACTTCATCCCCCATTCCCTGGTAAGTATCATTCTTACTCTATGTTTTTACAAATTTGGGTTTTATAGATACCATGTATAACTGTCATACAATTGCTGTATCTCTCTGTCTGACTTGTCTCACTAAGCATAATGCCCACAAAGTCCATCCAATAGATTTTGTCAGAATTTTCTTCTTTCTCTTGGCTGCAAAATATTCTACTAGGCTGTTTACATATCCTAGCCATGCCAAATTTTAAATGAAAGTTTAGGGGATGGTAATATGCCACGGTTATTTGCCAAAGCAAAATTTCAAGTCTGCAAGCAATATACTGAAATCAATTATATCACTCTTAAAACTGTAACTCATATTAAAGATACAAATAAAAACTTTTGGAGGACTTAGATGATAATTGAGCTATAGAAAGGCAATGGTTTGCTATGAACTCCACTCTCCACAGTTTTAGAAGGTGGAAACCTCTTACCCCCCTTTAAGTCAAAAATAGAGAGAGACGTATAAGATGGCCCACTGAGAAAAGAGGATATAAAATTATTGCATTTGGGTTAGAAAGATCCAATTTACTAGTATTTAACACTTGAGAGCTACTCTTAAAGTTTGAGAAATAGTATGTTTATCTGTTGAAGAAAAGGCGAGGAAATGTGTCTATCTGGGATCACATTAGGCCATGCATGAGAGACAACCAATGTGCGATCATATTGGGTCTTTCTGAACAAGTACCTGAAGGGCCAAATTAATTTAGTAGGAAGAAGCTGAAAGTGTTATTGCATTGTTGGGAACATCAGATGAAGAACTGACAAACTGGGAGACAATGAATTAGTAACATCAACAAATGAAAAATTCTCAGTGCGAGATGCCTCTAATAAAGACAACAATAGTGCCTGAAATTAAACAAACAAACAAACAAACAAACAACAAAATACAGTTTTATATTTTATCTGGATGAGATATTGAAAAGCCATGTTTGAACTTTTTTAGTCAAGTCAGAGGTTACTGCTATTCCTCCTTCTTCCTCCCCCCCTGGCCCACTGCTCTAAGGTGTTAGAAATAGGAGCTGGCTCATCCAGGAGCAAGTGAGAATTTATAAATGGGGAAAAGGCTCTATGTCCCTTTTCGTGTTTTAAGACTACCACCTTCAGGGCCCTTGCTGATGAGGAAGAAGAAATTAAAGTAAACATTCAGACTGCTTAAAGAGTTAGACATCCGAAATAAGATCATTTGGCCAGTGAACATGATTTAAAGAGAAAAGGAGTAATCAGAAAAGTTGTCCAAGACATTAAAATTAGCCACTGAATAAAGTTTTAGAACAACAGAAGAATATATATTTTGCACTATGATTTAATCTTAACACATGTTTTTACAATATACTAATTGCACTAAAATTGAATTATCTTTTTAGAATAAGGTTTTGTCCCTCCATTTTGAATCACTCACTTGGACCCTGAATTTTGCACACAACATATTTTGACACTTGAGAGCTAATCTTAATCATAAAACTACTTCAGTTTTCTCTACTGAAAAATATCGTAGCTATGACAAATGATGTAATTGGTATTATGAATTTAAATAATAAAAATTAATAATCTACTTATATCTCAAAAATCTTTTTCATAATTTTCTCACAGATTAATTTAAAGTAGCACCATATTGATAATAAATTTTACTAGTATAAACATAACAAACCTAAACTTTTTGTTACTAAAATGCCATCTAATAAATTTATTATTTACTAAATATTAAGAAATTAATCAAAGCTTAATTTTAAAATTTAGATTAGCTAAATTTATCCAAAAAAAACTGAATTTAAGACACAATTCAGAAAAAAAATCTTATTCTAATATTTTGTAGTATTTTGGGGAAAATAGTTACGTTTATTTGGAAAATTAATTAGTCATTTCTATTTATAATTACAAAAGTATGTTTGTTGTTCATATACAAATTTATTTCTAAGTTAATATGTTATAAAGGTTTCTTGATAAAAAACTAATTTTTCAACAAAAATGAATAGTACTGGGGAAGTTTTCCTAGGTCTTATTTTACATTTTTTTCCTTCCATTTTTTTGTGTGAATATAAAATTATATTTTCTAAAGTTTGAGAAATAGTGTGTTTATCTGCTGTGCCCATAAATATTGGCATCCAAACAGCCATATTTTAGAACAGTGCAGGCAAAACAATATAGTCAAAACTTGCATTCCCTATCTGTTACAAGGCAGCTATAACATTATATAGGCAACAGTAAACACTGAACAATGTTGCTTTTCTTATCACTTATCTTTCCTTTCTATTTTGCTAGAATCTTGAAAGTATGTGTGTGCAAAAACTGATTCTGACTTAATTTTTTAAAAATCTTTCCAAATGTCTTTTTTTTAAAATTCATTTTGATTCATTTTGGTTATTCTTTAGAGTTTAGGTGTTAAAAAGAGAGTTTCCATTTTGTATTCTTAATGTTGTTTGAATGTTCAAAATTGAAAATACAATCATTTTTCTGAACATCTGAACTCTATGGTTTATGACTTCTGTGGCCCCTGACTTATAATACATTATACATGGATGTAACAAAAATATTTAGTGATTGCCTGCCATGTGTTGGGCACAGTTCTTGGTTCTAATGATGCAACTGTAACAACATAGGAAAATCCACATTGAACTGGAAAGAAAACAGATGAGGAAAAGCAAAGTATAGAATAGCATTTTTGTGGTAATAAGAGCTGTGAAGAAAATAAAGCATGAAAGGGAAGAGTGATAGGGATCACCACATTGAAATCCTGAAGTTTTCAATTGTGCAGTCAGTTTGGCTCACTGAGAATATGGCACCCACAGAAAGACTTAAATTAAGATAATCCATTCAGATATATCTTGAAGCAGTAAATTGCTATGGTAGGAATACATCTGGCATCTTTACAAAAATAGCAAGTGGAGCAAACAATGGAAAGTCAGAGAGACTGAGATAAAAGGGGGAAAACACACACACACACAAACACACACACACACAAACACACACTAGCAGGGCATTGTTTGTATGCGCATTTACTCCATTTAATAAAAATAATCCATTACAAGTTTTGAGAAGACTGGCATCATCTCAAGTATATTTTAAAGTTTGCAAAGAGGCAGTAGTTAAGCAAGAGAAGAAATGAGAAACTAGCTATAGTCCTATATAATAAAAGCCTAATATGCAAATGACCCAAACATTGGAATGACCTGTGGAACAACTGGTTGTTATAATGTGCACTGACCACTAGGGGGCAGACACTCAACACAGGAGTTGTCACCAACCCACAGGCCCCAGGCCAGCCAAGACAGGTGCCAACAGGGCCCCTTAATAGCCCCACCAGTCACCACACAGGTCAGCCCTGATAGCCAGCCAGTCCTAGGGACCCTACCCATGCATCAATTTTGTGCATTGGGCCTCTAGTAGTATCATGATGATGTGGCAAAGCAGTGATGGTGGTTTGGACCAGAGTAATGCCTTGGAGATGGTGAGAAATCAGATCCAGGACATTTTCTGAAGGTAGAGCCAATAAGAATTCTGGATAGATTAAGTGTGATTTAAAAAAAATCAAAACAGAGGAGGTTAAATATGACTTCAATAATTTGGCCTAAGCAATAAAAGTAATGTAGTTGCTACTAACTGGTAAGAAAATTACTTGAAGAATGAAATTGCAAGAGAATAGGAGGTAAGTTTTAGACACTCAATTTAAGAGACCTATTAGATATTAAAGTGGTAATGTTGAGGCAGAAGTCGTTGTTTTTTTTTGTTTGTTTGTTTGTTTGTTTTTTTGTATGAAGATTGTGGGATTCAGGGAAGAGTTCTCACCAAATACATATTATGTAAAGCCATGAAACTGGATAAAAGTTCCAAGAGAATAAGTGCATAAAAAGAAGAGGTGGGAGGAGTGATTCCTCTTCACTACAATATTAAGAGATAAGGACAAAACAATTAAGAAAATGAAGAAAGCATTGTATACCAGTTAGGAAGAAAAGCTATAAACAAATTGTTCAAAAATGTCTGCACCACTTCAAAGTCCTAAAACACTATTTACAATATATGTTATTCAATACTATCATTAATATAAGGTATGATGAAGTTTTTAATCATACATTATATTAATATTATTCATTCTTTATTATTTATTAATATATATTATTAATGTATAATAACTTTATTATACATTATATTAATGATAAAGTGTTTTATCATACAATATATTAATATTGAGGTGGAGCTTTTGACACTGACTGGGGATCAATATAAGGGAAATCATATTTTATATGGCTTTTATAAAAGCAATTGTTAGCATATTTTATAGATACTTGATTTTAAGTCTAAGAAATGTCTGTATGAAAGCCTTTGCCTATTGACCTATTAAGATTTTTTTTTTCTTATTGGTTCACGAAGAAAAGTGTTACAGAGGTAGGAATTACCAGATGTTGACAAAAATATCAAATTTCTTCCCTGATATTTGTAATAACACAGTGGAAGTATAAGGCAACAGCTGGTGAATGGTTTTTGTCAAATTATCTATTATTCATTCGAATCTGAGTGTTTAAATCAGACTCTTCTCCTCCGTATCTTTTCTGCAAACAAAGCACATGTTTAAGTATGTATTAAAAGTTTTGCCTGAAAATTGTCCTGAGTTTTCTGGATGAATTGTATATATTCTGATTAATTTTAATAATCAGTGATTAATTGTCTTTAAAATTATCTTTTTGGTTGAAAATAAGTACTTACATACAGAAAGCTCTGATAGTTAATTAACAACCACAAACACTTGTGGGCTATTTCTCTTTTTTAAAGAAAAATATTTTTATTGATTCCAGAAAAGAAAGGAGAGAGAGAAAAATATCAATGATGACAGAGAATCACCAATCGGTTATCTCCCCCATACCTCACACCAGGGATCGAGCCTGCAATCTGTTGCCCCCACCATGGGAAATCAAACTGTGACCTCCTGGTTTACAGGTCGAAGCTCAACTACTAAACCACACAGGCTGGCTGGGCTGTTTCTCACTTTTTTTTTTAAATATATTTTATTGACTTTTTACAGAGAGGACGGGAGAAGGATAGAGAGTTAGAAACATTGATGAGAGAGAGACATCGATCAGCTGCCTCTTGCATGCCCCCTACTGGGGATGTGCTCACAACCACGGTACATGCCCTTGACCGGAATCGAACCTGGGACCTTTCAATCTGCAGGCCGATGCTGTATCCACTGAGCCAAACTGGTTTCAGCTGTTTTTCACTTTTGAGAGCACCACAAACCCTACACTTTACATGCCTACCATAGGGAAGATAATTCAATTGCCATTTCTTGATAGTATTTACAGTACACCATATAATTAAATACTCCTTCCAACTTCTCCTTTGTACTTTGACTCTGGATTTCTTTTTCCATAAATAATTAATCATACTCTGTATCCTCAAATGATTGTCCCCTGGTCTATGTATTGTGAGTATCTAAACTCCAATGTGTTTTTCTGGGGAGGGGCTTCCCCATGAACTGCTAAGCAAATCTTAGAAACCAGCAGGGTATCTGAAAATTCAACTCAATTCTGACACTATTTGAAGACAGGACCAGATTCCACAGGTTGATGGCTCAGTTCCATAACTCTACCCGGCCCATGCCATCTGATACTGATGCAAGCTCAGCTTGTCACCTGTGGTTTTGATGGACTAACTACAAATCAGGGGTTTCCACAAACCTCATTAATTTTGATTAATGTGCTAGAGTTTCTCATAAGATTCAAAGAAACATTTTCCTTAGTAGATCACCAATTTATTATACAAGTATACTGTAGGCCCAGTGCAGGAAATTCATGCATGGAAGGGGTTGTCCCTCAGCCTGGCCTGCATGCTCTTGCAATCCAGGACCACTGGCTCCTAACTGCTCATCCCTAACCACTTTGCCTGTCTGCCTGATTGGCCCTAACCTTCTCTGCCTTGGCCCCCACCACCATAGCTTTGTCCAGAAGGACATTCAGAATGACGTCCAAAAGGTCATTTGGCTGTACAGTCTAATTAGAATATTACACTTTTATTATTATAGACTAGTTGCCCGGTGCACAAAATTCGTTCACATAGGGGGAGTTCCCATAGTCCAGCCTGTACCCTCTCCAATCAGGGATCCCTCTCACAATCTAGGACTGCTGGCTCCTAACCACTCACCTGTGTGCCTGCCTGATCACCCCTAACCACTCTGCCTGACTGCCTTATCACCCCTAACTTCTCTGCCTGCCTGCCTGATCATTCCTAACTGTCTCTACCTGCCTGCCTGATTGCCTCTAACTGCCCTCCTCTGCTGGCTTGATCTTGCCCCCATCTGCCCTCCTCTGCCAGCCTATTTGGTTCTGATTGGTCAGTTTCTATGCCAGTCAGTGTCAAAAGCTCTGCCTCCTAGGCAGCTATTGGCTCCTCAGAGTTGATCCAGATTTGGTTCTAATTGGTCAGTTTCTATGCCAATCAGCTTCAAAACCTTAGCCTCCTAGGCAGCCATTGGCTCTTCATGGTTCACCCAGGTTTGGTTCTGATTGGTCAGTTTATATCCCAGTCAGCATCACAGGGCTTATCAACAGGGCCTGATCAGTGGAGGCCTGGAGAGAAATAGAGGTGTGGCTGCTGGCCTGGCCCTGAGAAAAACAGAGAGGCAAGTGTTGATCAAAGGCAACAAATCAGAACCTGCTTCTCTCTTCAGGCCTCTCTCCAGGCCTGATTTGCAGCCCCCTCAGCAGTCAGTGCTGGGTCACCACTGCAATCCAGCACTGACTGCAGGACTGACTTCCAGTTGGTCAAGCCTCCGATCGTGAGGGACCCAGGGATTTTATATATTAGGATAAGTCAGGAACAACCAAATGGAAGAGATGCACTGGGCAGGATATGAGGAAATGGAACAGAACTATGATGCCTTCTCTAGATGCATCATTCTCCCTGAACCTCCATGAGTTCAGGGATCCAAAAGCTCTCTGAACCCTATTCTTCTGTTTTTGTTTGTTTGTTCGTTTGTTTGTTATTGTTGTTGTTTTGTCTTCATTACATAGGCTTCATTAATTAAGTCATTGACCATTAGCAATTGAGTTAATCTCCAGCTCTTCTCCTCTGGTGAATTCTCCAACCCTATAATCACCAGGGTGCAGGGCTTCTAGTCCTCATCCTTAGGTGAAGTCCTAAAGCCACCTTATTCACATAACAAATTACACCTTTACAGATTTCATCACTTAGAAAGTTAGAAGATTTGTCCCAGAAATGAGGACAAAGATAAAATATATTTTTCTTTATTATAAATCACAATATACCACATCTGTGTTTGCATAGAATGTTGTACATTGCTTTTATTGTCTAGAATTGTCATAAGCAATTCCTTGATCAGGCATGTTTGAATTAATTGCATTTTCCAAATTTAGCAAAGCATCTGGGATAAGGCAGAACAGCATAAATGTTTAGTAAATAAGAAAGAGAAGATGGAAACTGAATTACAGAGATAAAAATAAATGGAGTATATTCTTTTCAAAAATTATGCTTTGAATACTTATTTTCAATTATATATATATCAAATGCTATTTTTTATACTGAATTGTCTATGCAGTATGAATCTTCATAGATAGGTTTGTGAAAATTAGTAAACAGAAACCACATTAAAAGTGGAATCTGAAAAAAAAAAAGAAGATAAAGCTGAAACCGGTTTGGCTCAGTGGATAGAGTGTCAGCCTGCAGTCTGAAAGGTCTCAGGTTCGATTCCAGACAAGGGCATGTATCTTGGTTGCAGGCACATCCCTAGTAGTGGGCACGCAGGAGACGGCTGATTGATGTCTCTATCTTGTAGAGAGTTCCTAACTCTCTATCCTTCTCCCTTACTCTCTGTAAAAAATCAATAAAATATATATATTTAAAAAAAAAATGGAATCTGGAGGCTAGAAGTGAGAACTATCAAGTGCATCACTTAACAGGATGATGCTACCTTTTAATCTCAGCAAGAAGAATCAGAGTCTTCTTTGCCCAGTAACAGCTCAGCCAATGGGAGACTGATATAATTCAGCCAATGAAGTCACTACAGACTTTCATTTTCTTCCAATAACTCCTTATTTACAATAGCCTTTGACCAGTCCATAAAAGCGTGTTCCACTCCTTTGTTTCTATGGACTTGAGTGTGATTAGTCATTGGATCATGTTTTGAATTGCAATTCTTTGTTGTTCGGCAATATGTGCATTTTGCTGCAGCAATATATTTCCGTCTACCTGTTTAAGGCCAGGAGGTTCATATTCTGCTTCCTTATTTCATTCTTTTCCTATTAACTCAGAGAATTCCCAGCCTCTCATGAATTAATGGGATCAAGAACTCTGATAATATAGGAACAATTAAACTTGATGGTGACAGCCAATCATTTGATGGTGGTTGTTTGTCTTCCACAATTTCAATACTCTTTCTATTTTATGAGAGTACAAAAATACCATTTGGATGATGGATAATCACCAAACGAAGTAAGTTAAAGTAGAGAAAATAGGGCCAAATACAGAATTTCCATATTCCTTTAAAACCAAATGCCAAGCTAATTCCCAGTTACCACGTATGCATATAAATGTTATAATTTCAGTCTATTTTGCAACTAGAAAATTAATCTTTCCCTTCCCAAAAGTTACTCTAAGCTGATGACATATCATTAAAATTGACATTTTGAAAATCAGGTTAACTACAGAGTTAAGCACATTTTAGTTAACTTATTCTGCACCTTCCAGGATTGTTATCCCCTTACCCTCATGTTTAAAATATCCCCTTGCTAAACCACACTTTCTGTTAACAAGAAAGTATCTACAGGAAAAACACCTGCAGAGTATAATGAATGAAACAATCCTTAAACACATGCAAACACCCAAGAGGCTTTGGTTCTCCTGTCTGCTCATAGGGGAAGCTATTAACTGGCAAAGAAGTAGATTTAGACTTTAAAATAGATACCACTAAGCATCTAGTGTTTAGACTCTGACTTGATATCAACTTATTGTTGTTATTTTTTTCAAACTTCTCTGCTATTTACAATACCAAAACCACATATATACACACACACACACACACACACACACACACACACACACACATTGATTTAACTATAAAGCTGAGTGGATTACACAAAAAATCTATACAAGGCCAAAATTTTCTATCTTGGTAAAAATAAAATTTGTGTTTTTTTTCCAAAAAAAGTTTTAAGTATTGTATAGTAAATGTTCATTGTAAAAAAAATCATTGAATGGCTCCTCATTACGCAGCAGGGCTGAGTGTTTGAACAGGACCTAAATTTTAATATTGCATCCTGTATTTTTTAAGTAGTTTTTTTTTCTTTTTTTAAATATATTTTATTGATTTTTTACAGAGAGAAAGGGAGAGGGATAGAAAGGGATAGAAAATCAGAAACATGGATGAGAGAGAGACATTGATCAGCTGCCTCCTGCACGCCCCACAGTAGAGATGTGCCCGCAAGCAAGATACATGCCCCCAACCGGAATTGAACCTGGGACCTTTCAGTCGCAAGCCGACGCTCTATCCACTGAGTCAAACCGGTCTCAGCTTAAGTAGTTTTGAATTCATACAATGAAATCATTAAAATGTACCATTTTGTTGTGTGTTGATTTAATATGGCTTTAAAATCTACTTTTTCTATGGCTCAAGTGAAGTTGTTTTAATCCACTTGTTTATGACAAAAATAAATCGCTTTTAGAAGTAAAGTCCTTTTGATATAGTATGAAGCAAGTTGTGTCAGGATGTCACCATCCCATATCTTTGGTTCATAAACACTCAGTGACTCAGTTGATAAATACTGCTAGGGGCTTATCAGTAAAAACACATGGAGGGGAGAAACCAAGATGGCGGCATAGGTAAACACCTAAACTGCTGCTTCGCACAGCACAACAATATCAAAACTACAACTAAAAGACAAAAGGGATACTATCCAAAACCATAGGAAAGCTGGCTGAGTGGAAATTCAATAACTAGAAGGAAAGCACATTGAGAATCAGAGGAGCTGCAAAAGGCTGAAGTATAGAGACACGTGAGCACATGAAGAGGACTGGAGGCTGAGTGCACGGGTGGCAGAGTGAATGGCTGGCTTTCTAAAGTGGGAAGGAGACAGAAGCAAGTTTTGGGTGAGTTTCTGGGAAGCCAGATTCATTCATGGAGAAACTGGACTGTCAGGAAAAAAGAAAGCACACTGAGACTCAGGAGAGCTGTGGAGGCAGAGGTCTGGAGGACGTGAGCGCAGAAAGGACTGATTGCTGAATGCACAGACAGCTGCATGCACGACTGGATTTCTAAAGCAGGAGGGAGAGCGACAGATGCTCCGGACGGCACTGAACTACAGTCCCAGGCGAGTTTCTGGGTACCCAGACTCATTCGGGGAGAAATTAGACTGTATGGCAGTGGGTGAAATTTGAGGGCGGCTCTCTCTCAGAGGTGCTTACAGGATTACCAAGGAACACTGAGGCCCAGGAGACGGGAAGCCAAGGCTGGCTGCCCTGCCCTAAGACTCACCCCATCCAAGCTGAGCACAGAGGCTTTTGCAATTTTGCAAGTCTTGTCCTATAAGGGTGTGTCCAGCCCAGAAGTTCTCCCAGCATAGACACAGCAGAACTTCACAGCCAATTGGCCTGGAAGTCAATTCCTGCCAATGATACCAACAACAATCAAGACTTGACTATAAGAAGGCTGTATACACAGTCCACAAAGGAGTGCACCAAAAGTGTCCACCTCAGGTAACTGGGGAGGCAGAGCTACTGGGTCACATAGGACACCTAGCACACAAAGCTACTCTATCAACCCAGGGAAGCAGTGAAAATGTGGTGACAAAAGAAACAGATCACAAACAAAAGAAATGGAGGAAAGCAAATGACTGGATAAGAGTTCAAAACCATGGTTATAAGCTTTTTTAAGAATTTTCTAGAAAAGGCTGATAAATTTAATGAGACTCTTGAGGATATTAAAAAGGACTGACTAGAAATTAAACTGACTAAAATAAAAGTAAAAATATATTGCATAGAGTCCTAACAGCAGGCAAGAGAAATGCAAAAATCAAGTCAAAGTTTTGAAATACAAAGAAGCAAAAAACTCCACTGGAAAAGCAAAAAGAAAAAAAAAATCTAAACATTTGAAGATAGTGTAAGAAGCCTCTGGGACAACTTCAAGCATACCAACATCAGAATTATGGGGGTGCCAGAAGAAAAGAGAGAGCAAGATACTGAAACCTATTTGAAGAAATAATGACTGAAAACTTCTCCTACCTGATGAAAAAAATAGACTTACAAGTCAAAGAAGCACACAGAACCCCAAACAAAAGGAATCCAAAGAGGACTACACCAAGACACATCATAATTAAAATGCCAAGAACAAAAGACAAAGAGAGAATATTAAAAGCAGCAAGAGAAAAACAGTTAATTACCTACAAGAGAGCACCCATATGATTGTCAGCAGATTTCTTAACAGAAAATATGCAGGCCAGATGCGAGTGGCAAGAAATATTCAACGTGATGACTTGCAAGAACCTACAACCAAGATTACTCTACCCAGCTAAGCTATCATTCAGAATTGAAGGTCAGATAAAGAGCTTCACAGATAAGAAAAAGCTAAAGGAGTTCATCATTGCCAAACCATTATTATATGAAATGCTGAAAGGTATTCTTTAAGAAGAGGAAGAAGAAGAAACAGGTAAAGATAAAAATTCTGAACAACAAATACATGTCTATCAATGAGTGAATCTAAAAATCAAGTGAATTAGAAATCTGATAAAAAGAATCAACTGGTGAATATAATAAAATCAGGGATGTAGAAAGGAAGTGGACTGACAATTCTCAGGGGGGAAAAGGGGTCAGGGGTGTGGGACAAGACATCATACATCTATGGGTGAGGACAGTAGTGGTAGGGTAAGGACAGAGGGTGGGGTGGGAACCGGGTGCAGAGGTGCTATGGCGGGGGGGAGGGGAGAGAAAAAAATGTAATAATCAGAATAATAAAGATTTATTAAATAAAAAAATAACATCAAAAAGAAAAAAACACACACAGAGGAACAGCCATGGAAAGGGGACATTTAGACTATAAATAACTCAGAGTTTAAGAGGACAATCTCAGGGTTGTGGTTTGGGAAAGAGACACTTTGCTGATTTAAATAGCTCTTTGAAGATGGTGAGAGTCTTGTTCCTGCTGTGGCCACTGCAACTCTGGTTAGCAGTGCTGCAGAAACTTGCAAAGGTCCCGGAGCAACCCTATGAACAGACTTGTCTGCTCACCTACCCTGGCATCTTCCTTCTTTAGAAAAAAGCTCTAGCAATAAAGGACTTTCATTATTGTGCTGGAAGCTGGAAGTCAGCTCACATGTGGTTAAGCCATCTCTCCTGAGAAACCAAATTCACATGAAAAAGTACACCTCTGTTTAAATTTGGACATTATTCCTTCTATCTCCCCTTTCCTTATACAGCAGCACGATCAATCTTTCATTTGTTTGGAATATGTTATATTATCCTGGATGCCACTGGCTTGTAAAATTATTGTAATTCCCACAGTGAACCTGTGTTAAATAAATAGCTGGCAAAGACAAAATCAGTCTTTCTGAGTATAGCTTTGCCAACTCCAAACAAAACAAAACATGTTTGATTAATTTTCAATAATTTTTTTTTCTTTCTTTTGAAAATCTAATAACTCAAAAAGGGTTTTGCTGTGTTTTTACCTTACATTTGTACTTGTGTTAAACATAGAGGAAAACGAAAAAAATTTGAAGGAGACATTTTTAAATTCTGGCATTGCCCACTTACTCTTGGTCATCTTAGATTTCATCTTTGATTCCCGTTTATCTCATCTGTGAAATGGGATACAACATAACATACTGGGTATTTCTTATATTTCTTAGGATCAAACATGATAATGAATGTGAAAACCCCTTGCAAAATGTTTATGAACATCTTATAAATAGTAGTACCTATTATTATTATTTTACAATTAAATTGATATGGTTTGACTGTTACAAAAATTTTAAGCATTGTACAAAGTCTTTGAGGTATTTAGATAATTCCAATGATTTTATATCCTGACACATTGATTCTTCAAAGTCATTACAGAACAGTGATTAAAAGTGAATGCTGATATCATGTGTATATTAAAATTCCAGGTTCTTGTTAGTTCAATCTTTTAGGCTACATTTCTCAACACCATGCATTTATACAGATAGGATTAGCTCATTTTTTTTTTACCATGGTGGTAAGTTTATTTTTAAATCATAAAATGGAAACAATGACTGATTTTTCTCCGGAACCTTTTATATACTGCACTGCTCTTTGAGGTAGGTCAAAACCAACTAAGCTTTACCCTCCCTTTGATGAGAGGTCTAGATGAAGAAATGTGAAATTCCACCATATGACCAAAGAGAGCTTAATTATTCCAAAAGGAATTTTTCATTCAAGTGACGTCTGAACGTTTGCTTGCCTAGATGCCTGGGCCCAAGTGACATATGAACTTACTTTTGATGTGGGGACTGAATCATCATCTGACAATATATAGCTAACAATTTCTAAACACATGAAAAATGTTGCTATTTGATTCACTGACAACTTCTGTCCAATCTCTCATTCTTGGATCCCTCTTCTGGTTCAAAGATTTGCCCTCTTTTCTCTTTCTTCCTGGAAAATCTCAGCTTATAAGCTAAAATTGATTTAATTTTCTCCACTAAAGTCCTGCTCTTGTTTCTTTTCTTTCATCTGTCTCATAGTCATTCCAGAAGAACTTAACCCCTTAGTGTGTAATGGCAGCTCATGTGCAGGCTTACACGGATGGTAGGCATTACAATATCTACTGTTGGCATTACTTGGTATTAAAATAGCCATGTTCCTAGATGTTAGAGTATCCAAATACTTCTACAATTGTTGACATGTGGCCACTAACCCAAGTACTACCTGCCTCTTCTGCTGGCATGTAATTTCACCAGAAACACCCAAAAATTCTCATGATCCAGAAACTAACGATCAATACTTGGTATGGTAAAGGCTCTCCAGGGTTATATGCCAGTGCAACAACCAATATCTGCAACTGTTCATTTTATTTGCTTTGCACATTGTTGCATATTGCCTTCTTATTAATGACTGTATAACTGAATTCATAATAAAGATAAGGTATAAATAAAACTCTTAGATACTATTTTAAGTATTATACTATTTTGTGCAATTGGTTTTATCGCAGCAGACATTAGAAGAAGTTTTAGCTTTAACATTAATAAATAAAGTTTTAGCTTTAACATTAATGAATAAAATCAAATTCTCTATATAATGGAACTAAAAAAGCCCCTATGTGTGTCACTAAAGGAAGAAATCATTGGAAGGGTTCAATGTTATTCCCTAGGAAACACTGTGTTCCAAACAGATGCAATGTTGTTTTAGAAAGGGACATATGCACTAAAAAAAAAGGAAAAAGAACAACAACAATGACTCAGCAAACATTTACAAAAAGAAAATAAATTTTGGAGTATTTTTAAATGATTTGATTAATAGTTTCCACTAAACTGATATTACTTGATAAGCAACATTGTGTGTGTGTGTGGGGGGAGGAAGGCACAGAGAGATACTTACATAGATGTCAAATTTTAAATTGTATTTGAATTCATGTTATCTACTGCTTTTAAATCTTTTTATAAATTTTACCCTAGAAATTACATGCAAATAGAATTTCCCCACTCATGCAAGGAGTGCTATATTCAGAAAAATAACTCCTTTAATTCTTCTCCTGAAAAAGTTGTCATTTAACCATAGAAAGGCAAATCATGCCCTAGAATATGCTACTACTTCTTATAATACCTCAAAAAAATATTGTTGCATCAAGAAGAATTTGAAAGTACATATCCTGTTGCATAGGTACCATTGGTTTGTTTTTACTCCTAAGCAATCAATGAGACAGGCAGCATAGTGTGGATTTCTTTCTCAGATCTGTCCACTCACCAAAACCTGTTTGGCTCAGTTGGTAGATAGAGCATTGGCCTGCGGACTAAAGGGTCCCAGGTTCAATTCCGGTCAAGGGCATGTATCTTGGTTGTGGGCGCATCCCCAGTAAGGGGCGTGCAGGAGGCGGCTGATAGATGTCTCTTTCTCATAGATGTTCTGTCTATACCTCTCCCTTCTTCTCTTTAAAAAAAAATCAATAAAATATGTTTTAAAAATGTTAAAAATAAGAGATCTCTCCACCCTTTTCTGATTGCTTCACACCATATCTTCTTTATTGTGCTGTTCCATGTCTAATGCTTTGACACTGTGATTTTCAAACTTTCCTGACTCTTACTTTTCTTGTTTCCTCTTTAATTTCATCCTTTCATGATTTCTGAAAGCTTAAACCAATAGTACTTATTAGCTTCTGTCTAATTATGGTCACATTGACAAGTTGACTTTTTATGAATTGTAAGTAAAATGGTATCCTTGCTAATTCTCTTATATCTTTTATTTACATTGGCCACATTTACCCTGCCACACATATCAATTTGATCATAAATTATGCAAAAAATAATAATTTTGGAAAACTCTTTTGAACCCTGGAAAAGCAGGTTATACTGAGAACTCTGATTGCAAAGTGTTATCTTTCCCTAGAGCAGTAGTTCTCAACCTTCCTAATGCCGGGACCCTTTAATACAATTCCTCATGTTGTGGTGACCACCAACCATCAAATTATTTTCTTTGCTACTTCCTAACAGTAATTTTGCTACTGTTGTGAATCATAATGTAAATATCTGTGCTTTCTGATGGTCTTAGGCGACCCCTGTGATGGGGTCGATGGACCCCCAAAGGGGTTGTGACCCACAGGTTGAGAACCGCTGCCCTAGAGAGACACTGGAAATGGAGTCTGAGGCCACTTAAGTTGTACATATATAACTGTATTGTTGGGTAGTGCTCTAACCTGAATTGTGCTCACACCTCAATTTTATAGGTTAAAATTCTAACTCGTACTACCTAAAAATGTAACAAAAACCAATCTAGGTCATTTAGATAGCTACAAAGTCTTTACCTGTTGGGCTACATGAGAGAAATCTGCTCAGACACCAGGTATAGTCCTTAGCCAATGTGTCCTCTGAAAGGGTTTGCAGGGAGGAATCACGTTCCACCTAAGCAGCCATGCTCATAGGCATATCTGCATTCCTAACCCAGGTACCTTTTTGGATACTTCTTTGTGAGGGACCCCCAGTAGAGGGACCCACTGGCACCTCCATCAAGACTTCCTTATAGCTCAGACCGGCTTGGTTCAGTGGATAGAGCGTCGGCTTGCAGACTGAAAGGTCCCTGGTTCGATTCTGGTTGGGGGCATGTACCTTGGTTGCGGGCACATTTCCAGTGTGGGGCGTGCAGGAGGCGGCTGATCGATGTCTCTCTCTCATCGATGTTTCTGACTTTCTATCCCTCTCCCTTCCTCTCTGTAAAAAATCAATAAAATAAAAAAAATAAAATATATATATATATGGCTTCCTTATACAGGAGAATGAGCAACTTGAAGACACTTTTTTTTCTTCTGTATTCTGTCCCAGTACTTTCAGACTCCTAAACTTTCCCAAGAGGAAATCACTGGTAGGGGGCAGGAGGGGGGGGGAGGACAGGGGAACACACAAACACAAACAAACAAACAAAAAACACAAAAAAATATTGCTTGTGACCAATGCCTTGTGGATCTTAAATATGTCAGAGTGGAGGTGGTGTGAAAGTCCATTCCCACAATCTGATTTGTGAAATCTGTGTCATACAAATTCATTCCTAGTTAATCAGCTAACACATAGACACCCAATGATTCTAGAAGAAATGTTCTGCAAGAAGTCTCAAACCTGGGAAGATGTTGGTGACAAAGTCAATCCATTCTAAATAATAGACAGGGGAAGTCCTCTGCGGTAGTACTTTGGCACAGCAACTTGGTTTCTGTCGCTGGAACAACACACCTAATTCTCCACTTCAGTTCAGACTTTACAAGGGGAAATAGAGAAAAAAATGCTCCTTTTTTTGGTTCCTTGGATGGATCATTGTTTCAGACTAGTATATGAAACCTTATACTGTTTATACTAGTGTATTACATTTATTTTATTTACATTTGATGGCAAAACATAAAGGTACAGAACATGCTACATTCTTTAATATATACAGAAAAAGTTGAAAAATTAGCAACAATATTTGGGGGAAAATCTTATTGGAGAAATGTGAAATAAAATGCATTATGATTGTCTGGCTAGTGTGCCTCAGTGGTTTGAGCATACACCTATAAACCAAGAGGTCATTGTTCAATTCCCAGTCAGGGCACATGACCTGGTTGTGGGCTTGATCCCCAGTAGAGGCCATGCAGGAGGCAGCTAATCAATGATTCTTTCTGTCATCATTGACATTTCTCTCTCTCTCTCTCTCTCTCTCTCTCTCTCTCTCTCTTTCTTCCCTTTCCCTCTCTCTAAAATCAATAAAATATAATTTTAAAAATGCATTCTGATTATTTTAGTAAATCACTATTATATTAATTATAGGATTAGATGCATTCATTCTTAGTAATAACATAAACTTTTATCTTTAACTTTGGCCCAGAAATTTCATACAGTGGATTATAATTTCTTAAGCCCACACTTATCTATAAAGTTCAAGAGAATAATGAATACTAATATATGAATATTGGTAAATTTGCCCTGGGTCGTCTCAGGGAACTTCAAAATTGAATAGAGAGACATTTAACAAAATTTCAGTATGCTAAATGCATGGGGAAACTTTAAGGGTGCAAATATTTGTATATTGTATTCCAAATGTCACTTAATGCAAATTGCAATGGCAATATCAACAGAGAATACAAGGAAATGTCTTCAGTAAAATACCTGCAAATTGGGATCAACCCTATTGAGTCTTTAACAAGTATCATAATGTCCTTGAAAAATTACAAGAAGAGTACCACTGAAACATTTATTTAGAATAAAATCAAAGATCCTGCCATGAAACTATTGAATATAAGAAAATATATCTAAATGTTTTATACAAATATAAATGTTTTTATTTGTCATCCCCATGAGGTACAGATACAAAAACAATTATATTTATAAGGAGGAGAAAAATAAATTTAAAGAGTGATTAAAACTAAAAAAGGATATTAAAAATGAGAAATACTGAGAGGTGTATTTTGTTCTACAAAATGTATGTACATGATTTGCTTTTTCCTTATATCAACTTTTATATGCTTGAGTTAGAACAGTAATGTAAGCTTTTAAGTAAATTTAGAAAATAAAGGAGGCAATAATTATGATTCACTAACAAAATAAACCCCTATGCTTATACATTTTTAGTTTCTGAATTCAGCTATTTTTGTGAGTGTAAACTTTTCATACCATTGTATTTAAAATAATACTTTATCTAGGTTTTTCCTATAATATTACGTTAAAACTTTTTCACACAATAACTGTATTAAAAATACAAAATTTTAAATTACATTTTATGTTTATCATAATGCTATAATTTTCTTCATCGTAGTCATATAGCTAAAGATTTATGCAAATCTTTCCAGTGGTTCTCAACCTTTCTAATGCAGCAACCCTTTACTATAGTTCCTCATATTATCAACACCTACAGGTTGAGAACCGCTAGCAGGGTTGCCTAAGACCAATCGGAAAACACGGATATTTACATTACAATTAATAACAGTAGCAAAATTACAGTTATGAAGTAGCAATGAAAATAATTTTATGGTTGCGGGTCACCACACCATGAGGAACTGTATTAAAGGGTTGAGGCATGAGAAAGGTTGAGAACCACTGGTCTAGGCCTATGATTATTTTTGGTATAGTGTCAGCAGCCATTTAATATTTAATAAAATATATGTAATACTATAATGAATATTTCATTTTTATTACATTTTACATTTTATCCTTTTAAGATATCTTAAGGCATTTCAGGGTCAGTGTGATGAAGAACCCATCTTCTTATACTCTAGTAGGAAATTAAAGCACATAAAGAGTAATATGTAAAGAAGACCTTACTTTCCACTTTAAAAGTAAACAAACAAAAGTGGTAAGAGCCCTAAGACTGTACTATCTGGGGAAAATAAATTAGAGAACTTATTTTAGGTCCTGAGATCTTAAAGCTGGCTTTTTATTCTGTTCCCTTCAAACCTCAATGTATTCATCCAGCTATAGGGGAAAGGATGGAAACAAGGTGTCTGCTTTAGCCTGCCCAGAAGACAACAGTCCCAGTCAGATAAGTTTAATACATGGAAATGAGAGGAAAACAAAGAAGATGCATTCAGAACTGTGATTGTAAGTCACAAAACCCTCACTCCCTAGTGAGAAATCACCTAAGAAAACTTCTTAAGTGAGAACAACTCAGCCCAAATTCCTCTCTCATGGTTCAGTAACTAAAAGATCTTGAAAGATGCTCCAGAAGAATTCCTTAGTTTTTGTCTTTATTGGACAAATCTGACACACAAGAGAAGTGGCAAAGAACTTTTTGCTCAGCTGATTTAGGATATTTTAACAAGATAAAAAGATATCCAGCTCAAGATTTTTTCAGTGTATCTTCAGCATTTTTTTTCTAATGTCACTTAAGCATAACTGGTAATTTATTTTAAACTGTGTTTTAAAGGTTAGTTGTGAATCTGCATCAGTTTTGCTTATGTGCTAGCAATTATTTGCATTTAGTGGATTAGCATCCCTATTGTTGTTCTACAATTTGAACTCAGGGCTGCCCTTCAACGCCCACTGTAAGAACTCCTGAAAATAAACTGTTCTTGATATTTACTTCTCATAAATTTGCCTCAGAAATAACTAATACCTGCTTTCACTGAGATTTCACTCATTTACTTCTGCTGAAAGATAACAGTAATTTTTAAAAACATATGTATGGGTAAAATTTGGTTCTAATCAGGAAGCACGAAATGAGGAGTGGTTTGGAGCCCCCCTTGAATAGGAACTCAGGGAGAGTCATTTATAGAAAAAACATGGAAGAAAAGTCAGGGAATTACTAATGGGCTAGAGCTTAGAGCCTGCTTGGCTGTTTGTGATTGGCAGTACTTAGGTTTTGACTTGGTGACCTGGAGCATTTCAGGTTTAGATTTTGGCTTACTTAATAAGCTGACACAGCATTAGAGCCACCTCTAATCACCTCCTTATTTAATTAATTTAACATTTATTTCCTTCAGAGACTCTACAGTGAAAGGCTTTAAAAAGATTTTCAGAGGAAAAAAAAATTACTTTTAATTATTTTCCAGAATGACAAATCTTCAAATTGGAGTGTTTTTAACTCTAAGGATATATGAAGAATTCACAAGGAATGTTTTAGCACTAATAATGTATTAGATAATAATTTATTCTTCCCTAGCATTCATTTGTTTGAAAATGTAACTATGAGAAAGATGTCACTGAGATTCTATATTCTGATTTGTTTCTTGTTTGTTTGTTTCACAATCACCTTTCTCTCACTTTATAAGAATGAGGCATAGCCTTTACCCATCCCAAAATGTTTAAAGGGCAATTTTTTTCAGTGGTGAGACATTTGTGAGTGCTAAAAATAATATAATTCAAAAGATCTGTGTCCAAAAAAGTTTACTTTAACAAGGCAGCATTCCATCTGATTAAAAACAAACAAACAAACAAACAAACAAACACCTCTCTCCAGTCCTGTTGGCATGGCTCAGTGGTTGGGCACTAACCTATTAACCAGGAGGTCACTGTTTCAATTCCCCATCAGGGCATATGCCTGGGTTGGAGCCTGAATCCCCAGTGGGGATGTGCAAGAGTTGGCTGATCAGTGATCCTCTCTCATCATTGATGCTTTTCTATCTCTCCCTCTCCCTTCCTTTCTGAAATTAATTAAAACATATTTAAAAAATATTTATACAGTAGCTATCTTTAAAATGACATTTTTAAATAGATATAAATTATATCTATTGCTTCTATTTATACTTCAGTTGAAAAAATCTAGAGGCCAATTTTAAAAATGGGAAGAAGTACACAATTATATTTAAAAACTAATTTTAGAAAAATAGGAGTTTAAAAATGGTTAGTAAACTACTGTCTCTGAGTAAACAATTTCCAATTGAATAAATTCATTTTGATAATAAACAAGAATAACCAGGATTTGGATGATCTTTATTTTTAATTTTCAGAGCAACTATATGAGCAAAAGTATAGAACAAAAACATCTTAGATCTTGGTCCTCCATGTTAAAGATAAAGTGACAAGAATTTTTTACTGGCATTTCTTAATGCATTCAGAAATAAAACTATGACAACAGTATATCTATACCAATATACAAAGAACCACAATAAATTACTACATTATAGAGTTAAAAGAGATAACTCACAGTTCAATGTCTCAAGATTTCAGTTCTTTTATCTAGAATTAAAACAAGACTATATACATCATTACAGGCCAATTTAAGAAAAGAAAAAAAATATGTGTGGATATTTTATGAAAAGGTGATTCGATAACTATCTATATCTAATCTACTAGGTTTTAATGACATCTGCATTTTGTAACAAAGCTGCTGTTGTTATGATGTGTTTAGACCAGTTGGATCATAGCTATTTCCCTTGTTTATCCTCATCAAAAGAAGTAGCCCTAGGTTTAAAGAAAAGGTCTGACAACGTGAAAGTGCCAAAGAGATAATAGGTCATTCAATCATTATCATGATATGATTACTAATATAAAATCAAGTACTTTGCAAAATTTGTTATTATTTAACAAATTTTTACTATTTAAAAAAAAGAAGGAAGAGAAAGAAGAGACAAAAAGGGAAGGAGGAAGGGAATAAGGAAATAAAGAGCAAGGGAGCAATGTATTGTACTATGAACTGAACAAGTGTGTCCTCTAAATTTATGAATTGAAGCCCTAATTCCATATGATGTGATGGTATTTAGAGACAGAGCCTTTGAGAGATAAGAATGTTTAGATGAGGTCATAATCATGGGACCCTCATGATGGAGTTAGTATCCTGATAAAATGAGTCACCAGAATCAATCTGTCTATCTATCTATCTATCTATCTATCTATCTATCTATCTATATCTCTCTCCCTCTCCTTTCTCATGTGAAGACACAGCCAGAAGGCAGATTTTTGCAAGCCAGAAACAGATATGTCTTGCCTGAACTTAATACAGATTTGCTACCTCAAAAGAATGAGAAACAAAATTTTTATTGTTTAGATGCCCAGCCTATCATATTTCATTATGGCAGTTCAAAATAAGACACTCCTTAAATAGTAGTTTAAATAACTAAAAATATAATTGAATTTTGAAGCATTGAATTTTAGAGGCAAGAGAGTTTCCTTCCATTTTATTTCTTAAATAATGAACATAATATTAACAGGCGATAAAAATAGCCCTCAAAGCATTCCCCAAAATCTCATTTTAAAAAGCTTATTACAGAAAAATAATAATGAGCTTTAGTGAAAATGGAGTAATTAAAGTTAATAGGCATAAAGAAAATGCACAATAACTGCAGATAGAATTGAGATGAGGATTTGATATGGAGAAAGCAAAAATACATTCTCTACAGTGCTTGTGTTGTAAATCTTTTCATCACATGTAAAAATGTTTAGTTATTCTCAGCACTCCTAATCATAATTAAACCAAAAATCTTTGTATGTTGAAGAAGAAAAAATAAATTAATTACAAAAAAGAAAATGTTCAGTATTCACAAATAAATTTAAAATACAAAATGTAAAATAAACCTATAATTTTAGGAGAATTGTTAAATGACATATAGAATTACACAATAATAAAATCCATATTCTCATCAAATGAATATGGAACACTTACTAAAATTAAGCATAACTACTAAAGTATTTACTATTTTTTATCTTTACATTGAACATATCCTATGATCCAGAAATAATTTTACTCTGAGAC
>JAAGEH010002531.1:60187433-60450027 GCA_011751065.1 Lasiurus cinereus
AAAATCTTTATTAAGATCACTAATTATATTATGCCCCTAAATTTGATTATCAGTGTTCCAAGTGAAGAAATAGGAGAACATGAACTCATGTCTGAAAAGAAAAACAGAGAAAAGAAAAATATTTAAAGACTGTTGAATATAGTGAACTTATTTGCCTCTTATTTGCTTTTGTTTTGAAGTCTATTTTGTCTGATATAAATATTGCTACCCCAGCTTTTTTCTTCCTTTCCATTTGCATAGAATAGTTTCATTTTGTTTTGGCTTGTTTTTTTTCCCCAAACTCACCCTCAATCTGCGTGTATCTTTTGTTCTGAGTTGGGTCTCTTATAGAGAGTTGAGTCACCAAATTTAGGGATTGATTGGATCAATAAATGAATGAAAGGTATAAAACATCAAATAACTATCAGAGTCAGACTAAGTAGAAAATTAGTAGTAGAAATTGCAAATATAAGAAAATAAAAGAGGATGTTGAAACAAAAGGAATGGACATAGTTCATTCTCCCTTATTCAAGTAAGCTGTTTTAACAACCAACCTCCAAATCTCTGTATCTCAACATCATGCGATAGTTACTGCTGGTTTATTAACAGCCCAGTGTTCAACGACCAGCCTTCCTGCTTTGCACAGAATAGAAAGGTTTGCAGAATGCAGTTTTAGATTTTTGGTCCTGAAACTAGGGAAACCCCAGGCAAACTGGGAAAGCCTGTGGTCACTCTAATTTTACCAGAATATTATAAAACCAGGATTTCTTTCTGTAACTCCACCATTTTTTAAACTATTTGTGAGTCTTTTGGAACCTTTATGTTTGACCAGTTGGTGAACATAGACAGCTTAAAATAATAGTTTAAAAGACATTTTTAAGGCAGTCCTAAAAGGGGCATACATGTTCCTACATTCTATTGGTCAAAATTCAGCCATGCTACCATGACTGGTAGCAAGGATGCTGAGATATGTAGTCTGGGGATGATAACTAAAATAAGATCATAAAATGTATACTAATGAGCCAAACTTTTAGGACTGAAAATATTTATTTTTTTTATAAATGAGGAGGTCATTAGGAACTTTAAGAAAAGCAGTTCAAATAAAATGGAAAATGTAGAAGCCAGAATACAGTTTTGAAAAATCATTAGTAAATTGAGGTAGAGGTCTATTTTTCCTAAAATTTTTGCTATAAAAATAGAGTCATATGCCATAAAATTTAAAGAGGCACAGTGCCAAATGGAATGCTGCTTTTAATTTATAGATTTTAACTTCAAAATGGAAGAAACTTTGTTTATGTGCTACTGTGAGGCAGCCAATAGAAACAAGGCAAATAAAGAAACACGAAATAATGGATAGATCAAGTACCCAGAGGATACTGAAAGTGATAGGATTTTGAACAAAGATCAACACATTCATCTTAAAAAAGAAAACAGAAACATCTATCTAGACAACAGGAACAAGCAAGAATATTTGTAGACTCAATTTGGCAGGAGAGCACCACATATCACTTCAACTGTCAACACAAAAGTATAAGTTACTCAGAACACTCCATTGTTTTTTCTATGAAAAGAACATGATGTCAAATAAAATTTGAAAAAACTGTACAGAACTCAGATATGAGAGATGTTATCATGAAACTATTACCAAAATTGTTTTTTTTATCTTGAGTTCTTAGTAATTACTTGACTCAGAATAAGAGTTTGGCTTAAAGAATATTATATAGTAAAATATAAGCATTATTTATAAAATAATCTTACAAGTAATTTTACTTTACAGATCAGAAATATTTTTTAAAAGTATTTCTTTTTAACCGAGGAAGAAGACTTTTAGCAATGAATATCAGAATATGTACTTGACACTGGAAATTTTCCATATCATTACTCAAAACCAAAGAAGAATTAATTATATCCCATTAGTACTGATAAAGCAGTTAGGTAGCAGAAGAAGAATAAATACAAACACATAAGCTTAAAACATTGGTTTTTGTAGATGCATTCTAAAGGCACATGGATCTTTATTATAGCTGTCACATTTTATCTAAATGTAAATTTTTGAAATGAGTTTGATGCTGATATGCTGATATTTCTGAATTACAGTTACTGATAAATAAATATTTACATATGTAACATAGGAAAGAGAAATATTCAATATGATCTAAATTGAATCCATATTGGAGAAAAAATAAGAGATGCATGTTAAAATATTTTACATTTTTTAGAATGACTAATAAATCAGTATTTGAAATGTATCTTCTTCAATTCAATTTATATCAATTTGTTTTGGAATACTTGTTAGTTCCAAATTGCTCAAGTCAGGGTATTAAATACATGACTGTAATGATCTCTTCAAAATGATTTCAAAGTCCAGAGAAATACAATTGAAATGAAGATGTCAGATTGGCTAAGCCTTTTTGTTGTTGTTAAGTCTGCTGTGAGGCTATTGACCAAAAGAAATACATAGGAAGTCAAGTATTATTCTTAAATTTAATTTTAATGATAGAAGCCAGATACCAATTTTCTCGATTTATATACAAGAGAGTGCAAAATTAGGTTTATAGTTTTGAGTAGCCTAAATAGAGTTTATTCTTGTATTACTGTTTATTAATTATTTTATTACTTATTTGTATGATAACTATAAAGCTACTTTGTCCTGCACCTGTATTTTGAGTACATTATCAAATAAATAACATTTTGTTAATCGTGATGATATTAATAAATATACTGTGTGTATAATGCTAGACATTTTTTATGTTTATTTATTTATTTTTTAGAGAGAGAGTAAGGAAGAGGGATAGAAATAGAAATATCAATGACAGAGAAATATAATTGATTAGATGCCTCCTACATACCCTACACTAGGATTCAAGCCTGCAATCCAGGCATAAGCCCTGACCAGAAATTGCACCTGTGACCTGTTGGTTCCCAGGACAACACTCAACCACTGAGCCACATTGACCAGGCAATACTAGAGAAGTTTGAAAGAAAACTTTTAGAATTATTATATTGATACATACTTTGAAACACATATATACCTATATTTTTAACACTGGGAGTTTATATTCAACTATAGAATAATCTACACTAATAAAAGAAACATGCATATTGACTATCCCTCTGCTATACCCACCAGCCAATCAGAGTGAGTATGCACATTAACCCAACAAAGATGGCAGTTAATTTGCATACACAGGGGTGGAGCGAAAACTGAAGACAACATAGAAGGAAGAGTGGGGGAAAGAGGGGTGGCAGCGGGCTTCGCTCCCTTCACTGCTTCTCTCTGACCATAGGAAGCCCTATTCTTAGAGAGAGGGATAGGTTCGAAGATGCCCTATTCTTGCAGGAATCTCCCTGAAATAGGCTTCCAGTTAAGATATATTTACAAATGCACTTACATCTAAAAAATATAGGCAGGAAAATCACTAATTCAATAACATATTTCAGTTTCCTATGCTGTAAAGTCAGGAATTCAAGAAAACTTCTAAAATGCTGGTAGTTCAATCAATGAATGTACAAGAGATCAGATATAAAAGTAATGAACTTGTAGACATTGGGTTGACACTTTGAATGAATAGGTGCAATTGCTTTATAATGCTATTGTAGCATTTCTTAATAAAAGAATCCAGAATTCTGAAAAGGAACCTGACTAAATTGCCCCCCTAACCCCAAATTAAATTAGATAATAAAATATGCTCAGTAATTTTATTTCCCATGGTCACCAGCAAGTGAATAAAAATAGACATTACTTAAGACTCATAATAATATTTATAATGTGTAAGGAGTGCTTAAAATGTCAAAGAAATATTTTCATAGACAACTTACTACTTGACATAGTAATAAATAAACACCAATTTATGCATCATTACTATGTTAGTTAATATATATATATATATATATATATATATATATATATCACTATATATTGCATATATGAGAGAGAAAATTTATTCCAAGGAGCCCTAGCTGGTTTGGCTCAATGGATAGAGCGTCAGCCTGCGGACTCAAGGGTCACAGGTTTAATTCTGGTCAAGGGCATGTACCTTGGTTGTGGGTACATACCCAGTAGGGGGTATGCAGGAGGTAGCTGATTAATGTTTCTCTCTTATCAATGTTTCTAACTCTCTCTCCCTTCCTCTCTGTAAAAATTCAATAAAATATATTTTAAAAATTTTTTCAAGGAAATGGCTTACATGACTGTAGAAGCTGTGAAGTACAAATTCTTCAGAGGAGCTGCAGGCTGGAGCCTTGGGGAAAAGTTAATATTGCCTGGAGTTTGAAGACAGTGTGGACATAGAATTCTGCTTTCTTTTTATTTCTTCTTTCATAGGGAACTTCAATCTCTCTCTCTCTTTTTTTTTAAATTTGTTGACTTGATAGGTGAGACTTACTCACATTATAAAGGGTAATCTGTTTTACCCAAAGTATAGTAATTTAAATGCTAGTCTTACCTAAAACAATACCTTCATAGGAACATCCTGAATGACATTTCCCCAAATATCTAGCCATGCTGACACATGAAATTAACCATCACAGTTACTAATTCAAACGATGGTTATTTATGTTAAGTAAAGATGGTATTACCTTATTTTGTTATTATTTTTATGGTTACTCAACTGGGAGAAAGATTAAGTAAGATATTTACTGCTTAAAGTATTTTAAAGATATTTTAGATTACCAAAAGCATAAGAGAAATAATATTGAATTTATGAATTATTTATGATTTGTTTTCTTAGGTTATTATTTACTTGTGTTTAACTTACTGTCTACTGTAATCAGCTAAACATATGCATCATCACCATCATAAATATTTGATCATCAGTGAAATATTCAGAATTATGTATATAATAAATAACATTTACTTAAGTTCAGTAGCTATTTACATTATTTAGTCTTTTTGTTTGAAGAGAGTTTGTAGCTATAATTTTCAAGTAAAATTATGTGGGATAATTATGCATTAATCTTCTTTAATATCTACCTCCTATAGGTTTTAAATGACTGACTCATAAACAAAATAAATGAGATATACATTTGATGTTATTTTAAAATGTTATTAAATAATAGCATGTATGTAACTATATTCAAAAGTTTTATAATCATATTCATTTCTTCCTATTTTTATGAATATTAAACTTAAATGACAATAATAATTTGAATGAAAACAATTTGGATTTTTTTCATTTTTACACTATAATTGTTTTTATTAAATATATTTGTAAATACTGTGTACAAAACTATGCTAATTTGAACAAAATTATATGTTCTCTACCAGTTTAATAAAAAGTTTATTGATGGACTAAGTGAAATATTTTATTATAACTATAAACATTGACTGGCAATGGAATAGTCCTATTCAAACCAGCCTATGCACAATGTTCTACTAAATAATGAAAAGGTTAGTATAAGAGTAGGTAGGCACCAGTATGTTGACCGCTACAATCCTTCAACCTGTTGTGAAGGATTTTTGCTAAAATAAGGCTCATAATTGAACTTCCAACACCAGATGACTGATGTAAAGTTAGATTTTAACATTATGAATAAATGCCTATAACCAGATTTTTAAAATATAATCACATTTTAAGTAAGCATGTATCACCACACATTAAAGGAAACGAGGTGCCTGTTACCTTTATACCCTGAATATCCAGCACAATGCAAAGTACTTAATGAATGACTGTTGGACTCATCTATTGATTAATTATTAATGGCTAGATAGAAGAGTGGGTAAATGGATACATGAATGGATGATACGATTATTTTAAGTACCAGTTCCACCTTATTAACAAGTGGACATTGAATGAATACCTATCATCTTTTTAAACAACCTACAGGGTTTGGAGCAATGACAACAACTCCAGGAGTCAATAATCTTGAGTCTGTATTAAACAGAAGTTTTCTTGCTTAGGGAAATATATTTTTTTAATTATACATTATATTTGCCTGGCTAACTTTGATGAAGAACTGGTACTTGTGGGTCAATCAGAAATTTGGAAAAGATTTAGATTGTAGTGCTCCAGTGACAGCCTAGTTAAAAATTAGCAGACAGATGACTTAGAAGGACATGGTAACCCTCATAAAAAATCTACCACACTTTGTTAACAAGATCTCCAGCTTGCTAGGAACGCAGTGCATTTATTATGGCGCTGCTAAGACTGAGGGGAGTACATCAATTATTCAGGGTGGGGAGAGACATTCTTTTTTTTTTACAATGCAAAAGAGATTATTCAGGAATAAAAGTGATCAGAATGCGTTAGTGTGTTTCTCCATTTAAAGTGAATAATTTATTCCTTCCTCCCGTTAGGCTAAAGCACAAGCCTTATGATAAGACTAACAGTTAACAGATCTAGCTTTATTTTCTAAATCGTAGATTTGCTTAAAAATAGAAACTGTATTGATATAAGATATAATGAATAATTTGTTAATTGAAAGAATATTTAAAGTTTAATTATTAAACCATTTTTCTCCGGTAATAGTGAATAAACCAGTGAACAACTGGTCAGATGCATCTTTTTTCATTTTAGATGGTTGCACATGTATTCATCAGTATGATAAAATCAGATTTTCTTATTTTTCCAGCTGATCCCTTTCAATCTTAAATCTAAAACATTGCACTAAAGAGCAAGGATGAATATCTCTGGTGTGCATGGAAAGGAGGATTCCTGTGTAGTTAATACATAGTCACAGAGAAATTTAAAAACTGTCAATTGAGTATCTATTATATGTCATGAACTATTTTCCTGGCTGGGACTTGGGCAATGAACAAGATTCTGAATTTACCTTCTCCTCTATGAAGATAGCCAATCCCTTGGTACTTTTGCATTTTTATATTTATTGTAAACAGAGGTAATGCTAGCTTTTCTTTTGGAGAAGCTTGAGTCTGGCTCTCCAGCTTCAGCATTCCTATAACCAAATTCATTCAGTGTGTTCATGTCACCTGCCCTCTCCACATCTCCTGTCGGGATTGGGGATTGGGAATTGGCATAAAAAAATGCAGAGGCCATTTATAGCTCTTGATATAAACAATGAAATCCTTTGTCTCTGTCCTAGAAGTATCATGTCTTGGCCAGGAACCGTGAATGAGAGAGAGGCTAAGATGTTAGCTTGCAAGTAAAGTAACACTTTGCAGGTTTCCACTGAAATAAAAATCTGAAAATAAAAAATCTATTATTTACATAAATTAATGTATGTAATAAAAGTTCCTAGGATGCAATAGACAAATTGGCTATCAACCTGAAATTCAGAGTTAGTAATATTTTTTCAAATGCAGATGATCAAGTTACAACATCTACAAGTGAAAACTGTATTTTGTGAGAAAAACACAAGTAAAACAGAAACAAACAAAAAATATGGGTTTTGTATTGAAAGAAGAAAATATAGGTACAATGAAGATAATTATTACCTTACTATACATTGTGTATGCATTCCAGTTCAAGAGAACAACCGAATAATAGAACTATTTGTATACTATAAGGCTTAGAATAGGTTTGCTACATCGCCAACTGAGGGTTTAATAACTATTTCAATTCTTATTTTTCTTGTCCTTATCAACATAATTTTAAATGAATTCTTTCTCTGAATTATATGCCCTTAGACATGTGGAGTCTGGTGCTAAGGCTGGGTGTTCAATGTCAGAACGATATTGCACTCTGAACCGACTGGGGTTGAAATGAAATATCACTTATATGCTGCTGATGACGAATTTGTGTCTTTAGCTCAAATTTCTCTCCTGAGTTCCGCCTGTGCTTGTCATTGTCCGCACTTCTCCCTAAAACTGAACTCATCGTCTATCTTTCTTTTCATATTTACTCTTTCTCCATTATTTCTATATTAATAAATGGCAAACTATATCCACCCAATTTTTCAAGCCAGACATACTAAACCCATCTGTAGTCCCTTCTGCTTGAACATTTCACTGTCCAATCATTTTCTTTCTCATAACTCTGGAATCTATACATCTCTCCACATCTTCACTGCCACCAGCCTGCTCTAAGTCACCATGATCTGGATGCCCATACTAGTCTTCAAATGGTTTCTTGCGGTCATCCATTTCAGACTTTTAGTGATGCCATATTTATCTTCAGATGGCTTCATTTATCTTTAAGATGAATTATATCCTTCTTCATATATGTTATGAGGCAATTCATTTTCTGAATCTCATCACATACCTCTCATTTCTTGAAATTCTTTGCTTTAGCTAAATTGATTCTCTTTAATTTCCTGTAGTGCTCAGATAAACTCTCACCTCACAAACTCTCCACATACTGTTCTGTCCTCTTCTTTTTCCTCTATACCTGGATTAACATATGTTTATTTGAACAATAATTTAACCTTCACACCTTCTGGGGTTCCCTCATATATCTTGAGGCTATTTGAAGTCCAGGATCTGCATGTTTGTAACATATTGTGCATATGGCACAGTGTTTCAAAATTCATCTAAATGCATTGTTGAATCCATGTCTTTCTGATACAGTAATTTCCGTGAGGGCATGAGGGTACTTGCCAGATTCTCTAAAATCCCCTAAGCACTTAGAAGTGTGTCCGTCACATTGAGACTAACCATTGACTAGCACATCACAATTCGTCTTCCAAGAGTATCTGAAATCCATTAATTTGTCATCCAAAAGCATAATGCTTATTGTGTTCACATATAAATGTATATTTCAACTAAAAATACTTCTTTTGAGGTTGGGCCATTTTTATTCTTATTTTGACCTCATGGCAAGGTTTCTGGCTTTCTGATTTTGTGCCTATGCTCTTCACACTTGGAAAGCAGGAATAATTTAGAGAATATTTTTCAAATTTCACGCCAGCTTATCAGCAACACTTCAGGTGCTTTAAGTGGAAGAGGAGAAACATCCACTGGAATAAAATCAGTGAATTCTTCCATGTACTACTTCCAGCAGCAGTGAAATCAATTGTATCTAAGAGGAAAAACTGTATGCTAATAACACCTTTTATTCAAGATTCTCAGCTAAATGGTCAATTTTCACTTTCTGCAGCATTATATTAACCCATTCTTAATCTAACTTCTTAAAGCAGAAAATATGTTCACTGCTATTATTTATTGAAGATTTCTTTCAGATATTATTAGAATTAATGCTCATGAGTTGTTTAATTCCAAAGGCCTTACAGAATGATAATAAATAGATAATAAATCAATACATATTTAGTAAGAACCTACTAAGTTTTAGTTGATGGATCCATAGCAAAGAACAGATTGGATATAAAAATCCATGCCCTCTTGAAGTTTGAATTTTGGCATGGAAAATAGACAATAACAAAATAAACTGCATTCTGTATTTAAAGATTATGTGGGGTATAAAGAAACAAAGCCAGCAATGGGTTTCAGGGTGTGGTTGTGACAAAGGTGCTTTCTTTGACAAAACCCTACTCAGGTTCCCCTGAACTCCCTTCTCAACTAGACCCTGACTTTTGGACTTCTGTGTTCATCACTACATTGCCCCATCTTAGCAAGTCAGTTTAGCCAAAATCCTTGATATTGTAATCTGGTTACGCAGCCTCCTCCATTCTGCAAGTGATGTCTGTTTACTCAGGCCTGACCTCAGCAAGAAGCCTGTTACACAGGTTTAGCCAAAATCCCTCTTGATCTCTGATGTACCATCTTAGTAACTTTCCATCCTGCTCCCTGGGCCCCTCACTGGGGCTCTATCCTTAAGAGCATAGACATGCCCTAGTAGGTAACATATAGTTTTATATTAAGGTTTTGAATTTGTTTTTAGGAAGGTATTATTTTCAAGGTTAGAGAGATAGAACATATTTTAACCTTAATCTCAACTTATATTTTAAATTTTTTGTGTATATAGTATGTAGACCTATATGTGTTTTCTTATCCCAGGTTTCACTCTTGTTCAGAGCAAAAAATATATAGTATGATATAAAAAATTGATAAAGTTACATTAAAAATAGCCATTATCAAGTCAAGAGCATATGTGTCATTAGTCCTAGCAGACTCCTAAGGTTGCCTCAGTCAGTCTCCTCTACTAATTTACTGAAGATACGTTAAATTAATAGTTTATGGAAAGTTTAGAGTTAGACAGACATTTTAGATTTCCAAGATAAATATCCTTTATTCTAAATTAGTTATTAACACAGAATTATTTTATAAGAGTAAAATATTTGTGTGTGTTTTTCAAATAAAAGAAATATGGTGATTTCTCTCCCTGGCTGGTTTGGCTCAGTGGATAGAGTGTCAGCCCTACAGACAGATGGGTCCAGAGCTTGATTTCTGTCAAAGGCAAGGATCAATTCTGGTCAAGCTACTTACAGGAGGCAACCATTCAATGTATCTTTTTCACGCTGATGTTTCTCTCTCTCTTCTTCTGTCCCTTCCCCTTCCTTTCACTCCCTCTAAAAAAAATCAATGGAAAAATAGCCTCAGGTGAGGATTAACAACAAAAAAGAAATATGGTGATTTCTTATTAAAACATACCATAAACATATAGTTTATCTGTAATTCTACTATGAGTCCAATTCAGTTCCTTCAACCTTTCAAAAGTTTAGAACTACATCTTCATTCAAAAGCACCTAATAATTGAGTATTTTGGCAATTAAGATTCTGTATTAAAATTTTGAACATATATCACATTCACCAGTACTTCAGAGACCACTGATTTATTTCCAGTTGTTGCTAGTGATTGCAGATGTTGAAAAGCAAAATTACATGCTATTACTTCAACTCATGACTGCAATTCCCCAGATGTACCAAAGTTGCTGCCAATTCATGTTCCATCATTTCTTTATATTATCATGCATTCTACTGGCAGTTTATCATTATAGAAAATAATGATAATAAAGTACATCAATCAAGAAACAACTATGAATTTTTGAAGCAAACATATATTCTTCATCTGCATATTTAATAAAAATAGAGAGTAGGGGCTGATTTCCAGGGGCTGCGTGTAGGTAGAGATTTGGAAGTTACTTGTCAAAAGGTATAAAATTTCAGTATTGCAAAATGGATAAGTCTTAGTGGCCTATTATCCAGCTTAGAGCCTATAATTAATAATGCTCTGTTGCATGCTTAAATATATCCTAAGAGGGTCTGTCTTATGTTAAGTGCAATGTTACACAAAAATAATAAGTAAAGAAGGTAGGAGGAAACTTGTGAAGGTGATAGATATGGTTAGAGCATAGATATGGTGATGATTTCATGGGTGCTTTTTCTAAATGCATCATGTTGTGTACATATAAGTGATATTAAGTAGTACTTGTCCATCTCTGTCTGATTTATTTCACTTAGCGTAACGTCCTCCAGATTCACCCATGTTGTTGCAAATTACAGAATTGTCTCCTTTTTATGGCCAAATAGTATTCCATTGTATGTATATACCATATTGTCTTGAATGTTTAGGGGAAAAAAAACAAAACTAAACTATTGATTGACAAATATGCAAAAGTCATGAATCCACAGATTCACATGCATAAGATGAATGGCATACCTACATCCAGAATTGCGAGGGGCTCTTGGAACTTTGAAAGAATGCTTAACACTCATAAAAAGAGACATAAAATGAAAACTATATTAAGATACCATTCCTTATCTCATAATGACACAGTTTAAAAACCTAACAATGCTCTTTACTACAAGCTATGGATCAACAGGCATTTATGCATAGCTAATGGGTTTGTAAACTTGTATAACTTCTATGTATAGAATGTGACAACAATTAAAAAAACAAACCCTATATTTGCATTTACACCTTAAAACCTAACAATTTTATTTAAAAGAATTTACTTTGAAGTTGTAATTTTAACAATACAAATATATGCAAAGATATCTAGTGTGGTATTATTTATAATAACAAAATATAAGAAACAGCCTACAAACTTACCCCTGAAAACTATTGTATATAAATCAATAAAATACTACTAAGTTGTAAAATAGAATAAAAATATTTCATGAAATGTAGTAATTTCCAAGACAAATTGCATCTTAGAAATAAATGATATGCATATTAATGACAGAGAGATTTTATTTATATTATATACTAGAGGCCTGGTGCATGAAATTTGTTCATGGGGGTGGGGGGAGTCCCTCAGCCCAGCCTGTACCCTCTCCAATCTGGGAACCCTCGGGAAATGACTGACTGCTGGTTTAAGTTGAGGATCAGGCCTAAACCGGCAGTTGGACATCTCTCTCACAATCTGGGACCATTTGCTCCTCATTGCTTACCTGCCTGCCTGCCTGCCTGCCTGATCATCCCTAACTGCTCTCCCCTGCCAGCCTGGTCACTCTTTACTCCCCCTCATGCTAGCTTGGTTGCCCCAAACTGCTCCCCTACCAGCCTGGTCACCCCTGTCTACCCCCCTCTGCCAGCCTGGTCACCCCTCATTGCCCCCTCCACCCTGCTGGCCTAGTTGCCCCACACAGCCTGCTGCTCATTTATTTGGGTGCCCTTCACTAACTCCCTTGCCAGCCTGGTCGCCCCATGCAGCCTGCTGCTCAAGTATTTGGTCATCCCTCATTAACCCCACCCCCCACCCCCCGCCGGCCTCATTGCCCCACACAGCCTGTTCTGTCATCTGTTCAGTTGTGATGGTCACTTAGGTCTTTATATATATTTGTATGTACTAGTGGCCTGGTGCATGAAATTCATACACTGGGGGGTGGTGTTGTCCCTCAGCCCAGACTGCACCCTCTCCAATCTGGGATCCCATTGAGGGATGTCTGACTGCTGTTTAGGCCCGGTCCCTGTGGACCACTGGCTCTAACCACTCACCTGCTTGCCTGCCTGGTTGCCCAGCCTGCACACCCCATTAGCCTTCTCACCCCAAACTGCCCCCCACCATTGCTGACCTGATTGCTTCCAACTACACCACTCTGCTGGCCTGATCACAACAAACTGCCCCCTCTGCTGGCCTGCTCATTGTTTACTGCCCCCTTCCTGCCTGCCTACCCACCCCCTCTGGCCCCCTTGCCAGCCAGTTTATCACCAACTCCCCCCATCTACTGGCCTGCTCACCCCCAACTGCCCCTCCTGCAGGCATGCTTGCCCCTAACTGCCCCTCCTGCTATCCTGATCATGCCCAATTGCACCTTTGCTGGCCTGTTTGCCCCCAACTGGCCCTCCTGGCTGGCTTGATTGCCCATAACTGCCCCCCATGATGGCTTTCTCACCTTCAACTGGCTCCCCCTGCCAGCTGCTCATCCCCAACTTCCCCCATTACTGGCCTGTTCAACCCAACTACTCTCTCCTCCTGGCCTGATCGCCCCTAACCCCATCTGCCTTGGCCCTGCCCATATGTCTTTGTCTGGGTGGCAGCCACGGAGCCAACTAGGGTGACCAAGGAAGCCAAACCTCTTGCTTGCTCTGGCGGGCTCCATGACTCTGGTTGGTGCTGCCGCCATCTTTGTCACATCAATTTGCATATTCCCTCCTTATTGGCTCTGAGCACTACCATGTTTATGGTGAAATGACAGTTAATTTGCATATTACTCTTTTATTAGATAGGATAAGGGCGAGTAAGTGTATATGTGATCTTAGTTTTGAAAAAAAAAAAGAAAAGCGTATTATAAACACAAAACAAGTTTAACAACTTGCTGAAATGAACAACCCTGGGAAAGTAGGGAGAAAGAATGCAGTGACATTTTGATATTTGAACTCTGTTAATTATTCCCAAAATCAAACAATAAATTAAATTCCAATCCTATCAAACAGAGGAAAAAAACTAAAATTAAATACAAGTAGAAAAAATAACTACATCAATGTCGTAAAATACAGAGAATACATACATGCCCCTTTAGAAAGCATGTCAAACTCCAAGGCTAACATAGGCCAAATAAACAAGCTTTAAGTTTATGTGGGCTGCAAAATAACAAAAGTTTCAATTTTCATAGAAACATGAGTTTATTTTGATAGAGTCATGCTGAATACACAGGGCTGAAATAAATGAGTAATCGTTAATATAAAATAATAGGACATTTTAACATAAATTAATATTTTTTTCTTGAACATTAACTTACCAGACACTAAATAACTACACAAATTATGAAGTGTAATGCAAATAAACTTATTTTTTCTTGTTCCCTGAAAGTGAAATATTTCCTGTTGGCATACCAAATAAGTCAGCACAAGACTAATGATGTGGCAATCGGCTGCTAAAATATTCACTGCTAGTATTAGTGGGAGAAATGGTGTGCCTGCACATAAGACTTGTAAGGAAAATGAATGCAATGCAATTATATTATTCAGTCAGTAGTAAACATTATAGTTTGTTATTAATAATTATGTATAATAGGATATTGTAAAAATTAAGTTACAAAATTTTTATTAAAACATTTCTTATATAGCATTATTGGCTGGGCTGAAAAAATATTCATTGTGGGCCGCAAGTTTGGCATACATTCATGTAACTTGGAACACTACATTTTATTATGCTTACTTTGTGAGATATAGTTTTAAGGACAAAAAAGAAAAGGAACTTGGGAATTAGTAGTAGTGTTAGTAAAGCAATTATAATACTATTTTATATACATTGCAAAAGGAAGTAACATACCTTGATATGGCTGGCAACTCAGTCGCTTTGTAAGGGAAAAGGGAGCTATAAATCCCAACATGGGTAAAGGAAGAAGAATACTCAGTTTTCATGCTGGAAGAGATGGAATTGAAAGTAACAGGAACTTATCAAAAGAAAGACAGATGATAGACGACACAGGCCACCAAACATGACCTAAAAACCATGACCGCATTCTAACAATGAACATGACTGCACTGCAGTCTGTTTTGTAAACTGTTTGCAAGCTTCCTTGACATATAAGTGATTTCAGGTATGGAGAATAAAAACAAAACAAAACAAAAACTAAGCAGGCTTTGAAAATTTTGTGTGTCAGAAATCAAGAACCAATAGTATAAAGAAAAAAAAACAATAGTATAAATAAATCCTATTGGACACTTACAACGTCCAAATCATGCCTTCAGCTTCTGTGAGCTGGCTTCTGCTCCCTTCCCAAGTCTGTCTCAGGATCTTTGCCTTAGCTGTTCATTCTGCTCTGAGTGTTCTTTCTCCAATGCCCCACAGGCTCACTTCTAGGCTTGGTTCCAATGACGCATCTCAGTAAGGTTTTCTTCCTAATCCAAAATTTTCTTCATCCCAGCACTTGTGATCTCCCTCTGTGAAGTCCATTTTTTCATCACACTTATAATTTTCTAAATATTATGAAACCCAGTTAGTTATCCTTATTTTTCTTCCTCACCCATGCACACTGGAATAACTGCCAATTGGGACAGGTGTTTTGTTTTGTTTGTTTTTGCTTATTTTATTTACTATTGTTATTATTCATTAGTCTTAGCCTAGTGTCTAATATCTGTCCTAAAATATACTTTCAATACATCTTCTTAAATACGTTTATTAATTCATGAATGCACATTTGTCTCCTGCATATAGCCACTTTAAATATAGTCATCTGCTTTATAAAGAGATGTTTCAGAAAGCAAATCATTTGGGCATCATTTGATATTCTTAAAGTTATTTTAATATATTTCTTTCTTTTACTTCTTGTTTTTAATGGGCAATCAAATCCTGCTAATCCCTCCTTCCAAATGTCTTTAAATGTGGCATCTTATTTTATTATATGTGTCACTGTATTTACTTGCTAACTTCCACCACCTTCGCTCTGGAGCTCGTCATCTCACACCTGGAATACTGAAATAGCCTCTCTTCTGGAAAACATACACAAATCACGCTCTGCTTCATTCCTTCCTAAATGATCACTTGGTTTCTCTAAATAACAGCTTTCAAAATTAACTTCCAAACTCAAAAATTATCAATGAGTCTCTAGCCACTTATGAGATAATACCTTCAGTTTAGCATTTAAAGCACTAAAGAGTCTATCTCTATTTATATTTTGCCACTGCCCTTGGCTCATTCGATATATTCTTCTCTGAACAGTTACTCATTTCATTTTACTAAGTTTTGTCTTCAAAATGAGCAAAGAGAAAACTAAAAGAAAATAATCTAAGTGTAAACTCCGATTATAAAAAGGATCTAGAATCACTTTTACAGAGTAAGAAGAATATGGAAGTCAAACTCCTAAAATCACTTATTTTCAAATACATATCCCCAAATTGTGAGCATATCAAGGGGAGAGAAAAATAGAGAAAAAAATCAGTATTGATTGACAAGTTCGCTTATCTCATGACACCATTTGTGGAGACATTCATCTTGGGCAGAAAGATGGGAGTACTTATTTACTGTTGGGAAAAATCTGTTTCCAAACTCATTTAGATTGATGGCTCAATTCTGGTCCTTATGGTTGTCTGACTGAAGTCCCTATTTTCTCAGTGGCTATCAGCCAGAATTCAGTCTTTGCTCCTAGAGGCTGCCTACATTCTTTTTTTTTCCTTTTTAATATATTTTATTGATTTTTTACAGAGAGGAAGGGAAAGGGATAGAGAGTTAGAAACATCAATGAGAGAGAGACTTCGACCAGCCGCCTCCTGCACGCCCCCTACTAGGGATGTGCCCACAACCAGGATACATGTCCTTGACCAGAATTGAACCTGGGACCTTTCAGTCAGAAGGCTGACGCTCTATCCACTGAGCCAAACCGGTTTTGACTGCCTACGTTCTTTTTCATGCTTTTTAAGTGGCAGTCCCTACAGCAAGGATGGGTCAAATTTCTCTCATCCTTTTAATATCTCAACAATCCCTACTTCCGAATCTTTCTGACTGGCTCTTGTCTCCTCTTCCTTTGTTAAGGACTCATGTGATTACCTTGGATTTACCCAGATAATCTAGGATAATCTTCCTATTGTAAGATCAAGTGCGTAATTTTAACTCATTTCTTACCTTTCAGGCCATCTGAGAAGATGAATAACCTCCTTATGAGATAGTAAAGATAATCCTTTCTAGAAAAGTTACTAATTTTATTTACCACAAGAAAGATTGCCAAGAGTTCATGGTTATAAAATATCACAGCAGCATATTCCTTGAGTAGGTTACTTAATGAAAAAGGAAAAAAAAATTGTGGATTTATGGCTCCTCTGCAAAACCATTCATTCTTAAGTTATTGCCTAGAATGTATCACATCTTTTAAATCTGAATATAAGCAAGTTCAAATATGGGCAAAATGGGGCAATTTGGGGAGGCGATCTGTGTTATCAGATCTCTTCATTTAAATAATGGATTGTTTGTTCTTGGTGTTTTTATCTCCTCGATAAAATATAAAATGGTGCTAAGGAAGAGATATGGTAAATTTTACTATTCAAACTTTTTGTGTTATGTGTTTATATTACCCAGAAAGTTTTAATATAAAAACCTCATAGAAAGAATAGTCTATCAAGAATTGGCCAAGGATGAGAATATCGTGATAACATGAAAGTTAATATATGGTTCAACCTGACTGAGCCATGGGGCATCTGGGCATTTGGTTAAACATTATTCTGGGTATGTCTATTTGGATGTCAGTGGATGAGATTAATATTTACATCAACATACTGAATAAAGCAGATTGCTCAGCATACATAGTGTTGGTAGGCCTCCGCAATCAGTTAAAGTCCTGACTAGAACAAAAAGATAGAGACTCTCTTGCAACTTATCAGGGAACAACGCCTTCCTGAGGTCTTTGAAGTGGTGTGTGCATGGTTTTTTTTTTTTTTCCTGCTTCTAACTCAAATTGAATCATTGGCTTTATTTGGTCTCAAGAGTGCCAGGCTTGTGACTGGAACTACACCTTCTCCTCCTTCGATTCTCAGGTCTTTGGACTTGAACTAGAACTATGTCATCAGTGTCCCTGGGTCTTCAGCTTGTCAACCGAACATCTGGGGACTTATTAACCCCCATTATCATGTGAGCCAATTTCTTTTTTTTTAAATATATATATTATTGATTTTTTACAGAGATGAAGGGAGAGGGATAGAGAGTTAGAAATATCGATGAGAGAGAAACATCAATCAGCTGCCTCCTGCACGCCCCTCACTGCGTGCAACTAAGGTACATGCCCTTGACCGAAATCAAACCTGGGACCTTTCAGTCTGCAGGCCGACACTCTATTCACTGAGCCAAATCAGTTTTGGTGAGCCAATTTCTTATAATCTCATTCTCTACCTGGAAGCAGATGACTTGAAGGAGAAAAACAAAAGAAATATAAAAAAAATTAATAAAAACATGATGTTAGGACAGTGAGGCCTTGGTGGGGGGTGGGTTAGGGAGAGTCAATGGGGAAAAAAGGAGACATCTGTAATATTTACAACACTAAATATAAATTAAAAAATAAAATGAAAAGAATAGTAGCAGCAAAAAGTCTACCTCTGAATATAAATATAATCCAAGTTTTTATATGTATGTATTTATAAATTATTGCATAATGAATATAGAAAGGCCTATGTAGATTTCAGAAATGGAGAGAAGAAGGAAACCAGAGGATAAAGAACTGAGGGAAAGAGGTGATTTTCAAACTTTGGGATGGTGTAAAGGAACTCCAAGTGTTTGTGAAAATAAAACAGTAAAAATCATGTTTTTCTAGTTACAAATGTTACTGAAAGCACTAATGACATGGCTGTCAGCGTGAGCTTTTCACCTATGAGTCTATGAGGTCATTGAAACTGTGAGAAGAAAATAGAAAAAATAGTTGAGTGTAGGCTTTTATTAGACTTATTCTGATGGCAGACTGTTTAATTAATGTATTTTTGACTGAGTAGACATTGAAGGCATAAAATTGGTAAGGAATCAAGCCCAACAATGCAGAAAAGAAATAATGAGCTCCAAATTAAGCAACAGTATTATTACAAAGAAAAGGATCAAGTAAAAAAAAAATATATATATATCTTGTCAAGTTGCATTACTAGGATTTGAAAGTAATTGGTTATTGAAATTTGAAGGAAATATATTTAAACTTCCCTGTATGTATCACTGATAGAATATAGGGTTGCTTAACAAGATACAGAATGCATTGGAAAAAATATACCTTGAGATACGAGTGACCTAACATACAAGATTTTTGAGATACAAGCCTTTGAGTGAGCTATTTTTGCTTTGAAATACGAGCAACAGTTGAGATACGAGTAATCGCGCGGATCAGCCGGCTGCACACGACCCACCAGTTTACCACGACTCGACTAGAGCATCTCATAGTTTCCCACACCTCAAGGTTATGGAACGAATTAAACTCGTATCTTGAGGTACCACTGTATATTTGTTATTAAAAAAAGGTATAATTAAATTGAGTAATATTTATATATTATTAGGATTTGCTAAATATCTTACTATGGACATTGTATAAGTACTGCGAAATAAATATACATATGAAACTCAGGTTAGAAATGTAGACATTTAAAAGCATCTGCTGGAAGAATAGTTGCTGGAAGTCACTGCAAAAAAAAACAAACAAATATGTGGCAAAGAAGAAGAAAAACCTGGAATTTGAGGAAATTTTATTAGAAAGAGTAATAGAGGCAAAGGAGTCGCTAAGACCTTGAGAAGAAGCAATATTGCAATTGCTATAGGAACATTCTTACACATAAATAATAAATTTTGAATGTTCTGCTAAGTTAGACCCTTTTCTCATAAGAAAATTGAAGACACAATAGAAAATTGAAGACACAAAATAATAATTGAACCTGTCAGGGTTCTTGGCTTACTGCCTCAGAAAATTATTCTAGATATATTTAGAGATAGATGTAGCAAACAAGAAAAACAGACGAAGAAAAACTTATATAGACAAAAGTATGTTGGGTACCACAGGGCAGAGGGTTAGGGATAATAAAGAGTAAAGGAGATCATATATGATGACAGAAGATTTGACTTTGGGTGGTGGGAACCCAATACAATATGCAGATGATATATCATAGTATTGTACTCTTGAAACCTATATAATTTTATTAACCAATATTACCCCCAATAAAATTCATTTTAAAAAAGAAATAGAGGAAATCATAACTTCAGAGGAAGGATAAGAGAGCAGGTTCCAGGAGAATTATGTGGTGGTCAACAAGAGCAAAAGTCATGTGTGGCCTGTAGAGTTTGCCTCTGCAAGACTTTTCTTCTTACCCTTCCTTCTCCAGTTCTCAAATGTACCTGAAAGAGGACTCATTGCCCATTTCTACAACAAATGTCTGGCTGTGCTCAGAGAGGGAGTTGGAAAAGTTGGCTTTCTATGGTTCTGAGGGGAGCACCGTCCCCCACATTACAACACACAATGGGAATTCCACAAAAGGTAGATGAAGGAAAAAGACAGGGAGAGTATAGAGAAACTACGAATGTCCATGAGATGATGAATGTTTCCATTGCACCACTTAGTTAAAGGATTGATGTGCATGTTCTGAAACAATTATCACAATATATGTAGCTGTATTATTCTCAATGTACAGAAACTAAAGTTTAGAGAAAAGAAATATTCTACAGTCACAATTTGTAAGTGGAGCAAGAATAAAAACTCAGCCAGTTTAGCTTCATATACAAATTTTACCAGACTCAATGTTCTTAGACTTTAATATTTCTCTATATTATTAACTTGCCTCAGATAATTCAGCTAATTTGTGACTGAATTGTAACTGAGAACTGTTAGCTGCTCCCATATTTGGGTTGTATAATAAAATGTTCTTTCACAAGTACTTAGAAATAATGGGAATAAGACTTAATGCCCAGAATAAAATTATGAATTGAACATTTAATAAATGAGGGCATGAATAGGTAGCAGAATAATAAGTGAAATGTTTCTCTTGCTTCAGAATTTTGGTTGAGATCCTTTAAGTTTTAGAAAATAATGGTGAAACAAGGTCAGATGATGATCATAAGTTTATTAGTCAATTTAAGATTATATGAAAGGAAGTAATGTTCATCAAAAAAGATCAAATGGCCCTGGCTGTGAGACTCAGTTGGTTGGAGTGTCAAAGGGTCATGAGGTCAATTTCTGGTCAGGGCACATATCTAGGTTGCAAGTTTCATCCCTGGTTGGGGTGTGTATGGAAGATACCTAATCAATGTTTCTTTCTCACATTAATGTTTCTTTCTCTCTCTCATTACTCTCTCTCTAAAACTAAAACAACAACAACAAACATATACTTGGGTAGGGATTTTTTTTAATTCAAATGGTGTGCATTTATTTGGGAAATGTTTGCTGAATGCTAAACACCTTTATGCCCTCCCTTTTACTGGGAAGTGCAAGCTTCCTTCTTCCACTCCTCCACCTAGGAAGGGAGATGATTCAAAAGGAAATAACTGGAAAACATGACTCTTTGCCCACCAGAGACTGTAGGGTACAGAAATTCATGCCAGGTCCCCTTCCTGGACCAGCCTACAAGAAAGGCCACCTATGATGACAGAAGCAACCTGACCTACATTTTGGCAGGACTCCTCAATATTCAGGTGAACTTAATGCAAAGCAGCTGAGTTTGATTTACCCTGAAAATACTTCAGCCCAAGTAAAGCAAGCACCAATGTGAGTCACCCTATCAAAGAGATTAGTAGGGAGTGTTTGGGAAAGATGAGCAACAAGTAACTGAACTACTTGTGTCAGAAAGAAATGCAATGGAAGGTTCTCAAAACAGGCCTTCAAAAATTCACAGAATAGTTCCAGAAGGACAAACACTAAAGAAGTCTCTAGGATCATATTTTAACCAGCCTCCCTACCCCTCCTTCCTTCTGACAGTCTGGAGTCTAAAAGTAAATAAGGTGAATGATAAAAGAAAAAAAGAAAAAAAAAGGATAGTGTATATCCAATATAATAAAAGGCTAATATGCAAATTGTCCCCTTGACTAAGAGTTTGACCAGAGGTAGGTCAGCCCACTGCTCATATGTCCCCTCCCCATGACTAGGCTGTCTGGACCCCACCCAGGCACAAATTCATGCACCAGGCCTCTAATATAAACACACACACACACACACACACACACATGCACACACACACTGAGTGGTCAGATTATTATGGGTTCAGAGATCATAATAATCTGGCCACTCAGTGTATATGACAATCCTGTCATTCCCACCCCACCCAAACTGCAGGCATAACACTATGTCCAGGCGGAATTATTTGTGGGCAGAGAAAAACTTAAACTGGAGGGACAAATGAAGCTCTACTATTAGGCTTCACTGTGCTCTTTAATATGAAAATAATATGGCTTGTTAATAAATGAAGGTAACCAGAAAAACTGAAGACTGTGACTATGCTTTTGAGTCGGGAAAGCTTTTGAGGACATAAAAGAATGAAAACTATAAAAATTAAAGTTGACTTCTGTCAGCTTACTATCCCAGCTCATTCACTAAATCAACTTTAGATATTTAAAAAAAAGTTTTGAAGAAAAGACAAACTGTTTCTCAGTCTATGAAGTATGACTATAAACAAATTGACTTCATAACTACATCTAAAGAAAAAAGAGGCCAACATGGGAAATGGATATGACATCCATGGAAGAAAACATTTACAAAACAGAGGCCTGGTACATGAAATTCTAACATGGGTAGAGTCCCTAGACCTGGCAGATGATCAGGACTGATTGGGGCCTTCCAGGTGCTGGCTCGGGCCTTCCTTCATTCTGCACTGCCCCCAGGTGGTCAGTGCACATCATAGCGAGCAATCAAACTTCCTGGTCGAACTCCCTAGGAGACACTTGGCATATTTGCCTTTTATGTTTATAGATTATATACATAGACATAGATGGTAGGAAAAACATGAGACCTAAGAAGATGAGATAGAGAGAGATATGGAGGTAGGGTAGGATAATTAAGTAAATAATTAAATAGAAATATGACTATAATAATATCCAAATATCATTATGAGCTTATCATGTGCAAGGTACTCTGGTAAGCATAATGAGAGAGTCACTTATTTTAACCCTTTCTAAAGTAACACAAAATAAATATTATTCCCATTGTACAAGATAAGAAACTGAGTCACAAAGAGGTAAGACAACTTGTCCCAGGTCATAGCTAGGTACTGTCATCAGAGATACATACCAAACTATTATATCAGGTCTCATGAGGACAGGAGCAAGACACTGAATTCACCTAAAAAGAACTGAGTGTGGCCTTTTGGCCAATTGTGTTAACTCAAGCTAACCTAATTTTTTATTTCACTGGGTTTGTTGCAAATTAAGTCTGCTTTCATTAATGTTGACTAAGTTGAATGCTTTTGGGAAAAAAATAAGTCTATTAAGACATAAAGACACACTTATTGAAATATATTAGATATGATTATAATGTGACATTATTTTAAAATATATTTTATTGATTTTTTTACAGAGAGAAAGGGAGAGGGATAGAAAGTTAGAAACATTGATGAGAGAGAGATATCAATTAGCTGCCTCCTCCTGCACGCCCCCCACTGGGGATGTGCCCGCAACCAAGGCACATGCCCTTGACCGGAATTGAACCCGGGACCCTTCACTCTGCAGGCCGAGGCTCTATCCACTGAGCCAAACCGGTTTCAGCATGACATTATTTTTATAAGCATACCACACTTAGAGTCTTAAATGAATATTCAATTTTAAACTATTAACTTTGAAAGAATATATCATAGTGTAATGAAACTTTTCTTATTGAATCTTGTTTTCTTCTCATTTTGAATTTAGTTCAGAGAAGTTTTCAAGGTATATCATTAATATCTGTGTTTGTAGACAAGTAATATTAACAAAAATATATTTACCAGTTTGATAACCCAGGCTTTTCCCATAAGGCCTTTGCCATATTTCTAGAAATGAAGACAATCTTCTAATTACAAAGCTAATGAAATGAAGGCATTTCTAAAACCAATTTGGAGACAATTATAAAGGGAATAGTCCTTACATAATTTAAAGACTGGAAGTACTATCGACAGAAACTCATGGGCTACTTACTAGGTTGTTCTTTTAAAAAGATAGCATTCAAAATATTTTTGAAAAATATGTTGTGGCATTTGTATGTATACTTTTGCAATAATGCCAATAATTCTGTATATGATTATGATCTAGTGGTAAGGGGTTGATTTGAATTAAGAGTATTAATATATTGACAGAATCAGACCAAGTAATTCTACATATCATATCTAAAACGAAACAAATTCTCAACTACCTAAAATAAAGCATTATGCACTATTATGGTAGCCATGTAATTACTCACAATTGGCAGCAATATGATGAAATGTGAAATGTTTATCACCATTTTGTAAACATCTTATGAACATTTAAAAAGCACACACTGCCAAAACCGGTTTGGCTCAGTGGATAGAGCGTCACCCTACAGACTGAAAGGTCAAGGGCACGTACCTTGATTGCAGACACATCCCTAGTAGGGGGTGTGCAATGATCTCTCATGATCAATGTTTCTCTCTCATCGATGTTTTCTCTCTATCTCTCTCCCTTTCTCTCTGTAAAAAGTCAGTAAAATATATTAAAAAAATAAAAAATAAAAAGCACATACATAAATGAATGACAGGAAATGAATGAGACATTTAAAGCATGATTGATTATTGGTAGATTAATGAATGGCTTTCCTTTTCATTTATTTTCCCCTTTACTTCCCCACCCAATATCTCAAATCTTTCAACATACTTCAGTATTGTATATTACTAAAATGACAACATATTAATAGCTGGAGCTGAATAAAGGGTTTGTAACTACACAGGGCTGTAAGACCAGAAGGTGGAAGAATTGAGGGCCATTTTCAAGGTTGCCTATGGCAGTCAGCCCTGTGCCTCCATTCCTGTCCTTCCCATGTGAAAAATACAGTCACCATCCCGCCTTGGGAGGTTTTCAAATATCACGCACTTACTATGCAGAATGGTGTATTCTGTATCAGGTCCTAATGTGAATATGGCCCCCTGGGTCCTTAAGTACTTCTTCCTGAATTCGGTCCTACTTGATCTCTACCTGTGAAATCCAGGAAGCAAATTAATACCTTCTCATAAACTCAATAGAAAGCTGTGGGATGGACATGGGATAACTATTACTGACATTCTTTTTTAAATATTGTGGGAATCTCCACGTCCTGTTGGGTGTCAGATGTGCGAGCCCCTTGCCATGTCCTGCATGGTTCAGGGTTTGGAAAGGACTGCCACTTGCTCTGGCCTTTTTCTCCCTTTTATTAAGGCTTTGGGACACACCCCTAGCCTTTAGGCAGAAATTAACATAAAACAAACAGGTAGAGGTTGCTTCAGCCAACAAGGTTTCAACTAAACAGTGAGTGATTAGCTCTGACCTTTCAGAACAGTTAAGGTTGACCAGCCTTCTGGCCTCCTGTTTACATCCATTTAGTGAGAACAATGTTTGGTTTCCCACAAAATATAGGAACGATTTGAGGGGGAAAAGGAATCACTGGCTCATACCGATTCTGCTCTTTAGGTAGGTCATTGTTGGAAGTTTCTTGAACGTGTTTCAATTCCTGGAATCATTCTCCATTGATTGTGTGTCATCCTTTGGAATCTTAGTTCTGCCTTCTGAATTATCCTTCCTTTCCTATGTTTCCTTTAGCTTGTATTGCTGCAATTCCAGCCTACTTACTACCACTATGATTCAGAGGACTCAAAGGGCATTCTTTATTACCTTTCTGTCTCCCTCACTTAATGCTGGGGATAGTTCGGCACTGTTTTTAGAATTTCGTGGACATTCTGTGAATCTTTTTGGAACTGTTAAATTAGACAAAAGCCTCAACTGCAGATCATTTCAAGATAAAGCCTTTCTACCCTGGCCTTCTGCTGAGAGATATTGTCCTTATTCTTCTTGGAAGCCTTACTGTTTGATTGGGAGGATCTATGATATATGCCTCTAAAGTCTTTAGAGGATTTTTGTCTTTGGCTTTATCTTTAGACCATTTTTCTCTTCTTTTTTTGCATGGCCCTGGATTTGAACTTTGCTTGAAAGTCATTTTTCTTGTTTTAGTATCAGATACCATCGGAAGAAGCTGAGGACTTTCAAAGCTATTGAGTCTGACTCCTTTTTATTTAATAGTCATTTTTAAAATTTTCCATCTCCTTTCACATTTTACTATAAGAAGCAAGAAATATTCAGGTGACTTGGGTTAAAATAGTAGATAGATACACCTAATCCATTAAATTCCAATAAAATATAGTTCACTGTTCTCTAAACCGTCATTAGCATCTTCTTCAAGTCTAAAATCCTGTGTTGTGTTCCAGGCATTTTGACTTTTTGTAAATACTTTCTTGAAAGCTCATTGCCCAGTCACAAAGCTGCTTCCATATTTTAAATGTTTCTTTTTGCTACTTACTTGTCATCAAGCCTGTATCACTTATTTAATATTACATAAAAATTACCAGAAAATCTTTACCAGTTTTTGTGAGAGAGCACCAAGAACCCAGAGTCATAATCTTTGACAATGTTGGGCAATAGTCTTTGTGTATATTAAATTTTAGTAGATAGTGGCAAAGAGTGTGTGAGTGTGTTTTAGATTTTCCATCAGCAGCATATAATTTTCCTTTTTGCTTTCCATCCTTAAAAACTCTGTGTCATTGTAGTGTACTGAATATTTGTGTATCCCCAACTTTCAAATGTTGAAACCCCAATCCTAATGTGATGGTATTTGGAGATAGGGCCTTTGAGAGATAGTTATGTCATTAAGGTAGAGCCCTTCTGAATGGTAATAGTGCCCTTTTAAGAAGAGAACAGTAAGCTAGATAGCTCTCTTTTCTATGATGTGAGGATACAGAGAGAAGTCAGATGCCTGAAACCCAGAAAAGGTCTTTCCCCTGAGTACAACCATGCTGACACTTCAAGTCTCCAGAACTGTGAGCAATAAATTATATTGTTCATAAGCCACCCAGTTCATGGTGTTTCATTATAGCAGCCCAATCATCTGCCATTTTTATTTTATTTTATTACCTTCATTGCCTTAGGAATATATTGGATTTATGAATTTAATTTGTATAAACTGTAGGCTCTATCTCTTGATGGAAGGAATGCAAAAAATGTGGATACCTTTAATTTACCATAAAATAATTAGAAATAAAAATGAAAGAGTAATATTTTAATCACATAATTGGCTGGAAATATTTGTTTAATGAAATTTATCTTACATGGTTAGGAAAGAACATAAAATAAATGTTATATTTATATAACATATTTATTTTTAATTTGTAATAAATTAATTGTACACACACAACATTGTTTGAAATTCACCAAATACATCATTTTTGGCAAGGTTTGCTGAGATGACTTAAAGTCCCTTTATTCCTTGATTTCTAGTTATATTTCTTAAAAACATCTAAGAAAATGTTCATCTTTCCATTATATTCATAGGATCATAAGAGGCTTAGATAGTGACAGCCATATTTCCTCCAAAGAACAGCTTTTTAAAGAGTTTAAGCAAAAGGGATAGCTTAAGTAAAAAAAATGATGAATTCTAATGGGAGGAAATAGTAATGAAAACTTATAGAAATAATGACATTTACAGTCACATTCTCTCTGGTCTCATTCACTATTTTCAAAATATACCCAAGATTATTTAATTATTCAATGTACTTACAAATAATCATTGATAAAGTATAGATTTATTATTAAATAGGTTTATAAATAGTAACACAAACTTGTAGAATTATACTGCAAATAGATTTGTGGATATATTACTCAGCAATTTTCTAAACACAGAAACATAAAACATATCTACACCATCCACCTCAATCAAATTACATCAAAATTGTTGAAAGATTTAAAACTCACTTACACCACTCAAATACTATAGAAAATCTTTGAATTACACATTTGGGAATTAGAATAATTACCCAGCCTATTAATGAATAATATTAATGAATAAATTATAGAACTCTGAATTAAAATTAATTTCAGATTCCACTTCATAAATTTGATCGTAGGTCCTGAAATTTCTTTAATCACATCTTATGTGAACTGTCTATTATCATTAGAAAATGCATAAACATAAAGAATACAGCAATAAGGAAATTAGTCACTATACTAATTAAATTAAATAATTAAAGTATGGATAATATTAGCATATAAAAGTGAATTTTATGAAAATGTATATAACCATGCAAATATCATATTTAATTTTCTAAACTACACAATTACCTGAAATAAAAATAAAAATAAAAGAAAAAATAAACATAGTAATATAAAGCTGGTATATACATGAAGTTTACAACTAACTTAAATTTTCTTGAAACTAAATACTAAATTCAACTAAAAAATTTAGATAGATTTCAAACTAGACTTTCAAACATATTTGACAAAATGTTCTACAAATATGAGCAGGTCATGGAACAAGGTATTACAATCTTTAACAGTGATTTATAGGAAGCCAGCAGAAAATGCAAATTTAGTGTTAAAAAAATAGCTTTAATCTTTTCTCCTATCAAAATAAAAGTATAATGAAGTGCATTTTGATGTCAATTATTATTTTTTCTTGATTAACATAATGCCAATCAACAGTTATTTGTCAACATACCTCAACCACTTTAGGTCAATTTTTTTTTATACTTAAACTGTAACTGAAATATATCATGGTAGGCTACCAAGAAAACCCTTCAGACAAAGGCTGTTATTTAAAACACTAGAGGCCCAGTGCACAAAATTCATGCATCGGAGTGGGGGGGGGGTTGTCCTTCAGCCCAGCCTGCACCCTCTCCAATCTGGAACCCCTCGAGGAATGTCAGACTGCCCATTTAGGCCCAATCCCACCAGATTGTGAGAGGGCAGTTGGACATCCCTCTCACAATCCAGGATTGCTGGCTCCCAACTGCTCGCCTGCATGCCTTCCTGATTGCTTCTAACTGCTTCTGCCAGCCAGCCAAATCATCCCATAACAACTCCCCTGCAAGCCCGATTGATGCCTAACTGCTCCCCTGCCAGCCTGTTTGCCCCTAACTTCCCTCCTCTGTGGGCCTGGTCACCACTAATTGCCCTCCCCTACAGGTCTGGTCACCCCTAACTGCCTCCCCTGCTGGCCTGATTGCCCACAGCTGCCCTCCCTTGCAGGCCTGGTCTCTCCAAACTGCTCTCCCCTGCTGGCCATCTTGTGGTGGCCATCTTATGGCCACATGGGAACAGGATCATTGACCACATGGGGATAGTGATCTTGTGTGCTGGAGTAATGGTCAATTTGCATATTACTCTTTTATTAGATAGGATAGAGGCCTGCTGCATGGGTGGGGACCAGCTGGTTTGCCCTGAAGCATGTTCTGGATCAGGCTGGAGTTCTCTTGGGGCATGGGGTGGCCTGAGCCAGGGGCCTGTGGTGGTTTGCTAGTTGGCCACACCCCCTGGCAACCCAAGCAGAGGCCCTGGTATTTATTTATCTTCTACGATTGAAACTTTGTACCTTAAGTAGAGGCTTGGGCTGGCCAGAGTGTGTGGAAAGCTTGGCTTCCTCCATTGCTGGGACAACCCAAGCCTCTTTCTTGCTCTCTCTGTGGCCCAAGCCATCTTGGTTGGATTAATTTGCATACTCTCTCCTGATTGGCTTTGTGGGCATGGCTTGTGGGCGTGACTTGTGGGTATAGCTGAGGTACAGTCAACTTGCATATTACTCTTTTATTAAATAGGATAGCACTATGGACTTCCTCACTCTCCCTATATTTATTGTTTATTTTAAGTCCTATCATTTCTTCATCTTTTATTTTTGGAAATTCTCAAAGAAAGCTGTTGAAGGCAGGCTATTGAACCCAGAAAAATGGACAACTTTGGTTTTGATGGTTACACTATTCCAAGGATAAAATAGTAATATTTTTAATTGATAAACTCTACCTTATCTCTTGTTATAGCCTTTACTTTGAGGTCTATTTTATCAGATATAAGTATTGCTACCCCAGCTTTTTTCTCATTTCTATTTGCCTGAAAAATGTTTTTCCATCCCTTCACTCTCAGTCTGTGTATATCCTTTTCTCTGAGGTGGATCTCTTGTAGAAAGCAAATGTATGGGTCCTATTTTCTTAACCATTCAGCTACCTTATATCTTTTGATTGGTGCATTTAACCCATTTAGGTTTAATGATATTATTGACAAGTTCATGTTTGTTGTCATATTTTACCTTAGTGTTTGTGGGTTTTGTTTGTTTGTTTGTTTTGTTTTTTGCCTTTCTCTTTCTTTTTTTTTTTCTTTTTTTTTTTACAGCAGTCCCTTTAGCATTTCTTACATTATTGGCTTGGTAGTGATAAACTCTTAGCCCTTTCTTGTCTGTAAAGCTCCTGATTCCACCTTCAATTTTGAATGATAGCCTTGCTGGGTATAGTATTCTTGGGTTCAGACCCTTGCTTTGCATTACTTTATATATTTCATTCCATTCCCTTCTGGCCTGGTGTGTTTCTGTTGAGAAGTCAGTTGATATTCTAATAGGAGATCCCTTGTAGCTAACTTTCTGTTTCTCTCTGGCAGCCTTTAAGATTCTTACTTTGTTGTTAGTGTTTGCCAATTTTATTATGATGTGTCTTGGTGTCGGTTTTTTGGGGTTCAGTTTGTTTGAGATTCTGTGTACTTCTTGGACTTTCATGTTTTTTTCCTTGCCAATATCAGGGAAATTTTCTGTCATTATTTCTTCAACTAGGTTTTCTATTCCTTGCTTTTCTTCCACTTTTTCTGGTATCCCAATTAAGTGTATGTTGTTTCATTTTGTGTTGTCCCAAAGCTCCCTTAGGCCCTCTTCTTATTTTTTTAAGTTTTTTTTCCAGTTGTTGCTGTGTTTGTGTGTTTTTCCTACCTTGTCTTCTAATTCACTGATACAGTCCTCGGCCTCTTCTACTCTTCTGTTTAGGCCTTCCATTGTGTTCCTTATTGCAGCTATGTCGTTCTTCATCTCCTTTTGGTTTCGTTTCATGTTGGTGACATTCTCATTCAGCTCCTTATAGTTCTCATTGAGTTGTGTGTATTTGTCTTCCATCCATTTAAACATCCTTAAAACCATTACTCTGAATACTTTCTCTGAAAGGTTGCTCACTTCAATTTCATCTAACTCACTTTCTGGTGATTCCTCTTGTTCTTTCCTTTGGGGATTGCTTTTACATCTTCCCATGTTTTCCTGTAATGTTTTAATTGTAGATCCAATTGCTTTACTACCCAAGTTTGTTGTGTGTTTTTTTTTTTGGGGGGGGGGACGTGGGGAGGGGGGCGTGGGGAGGGGAATGGTGCTACTGGAGTATTTTCTCAGTTCTCCTGTGTTTGTTAATTTATTGTAGTTTCCTACTTGAGCTATTTGGGTTCTCTAGATGTAGATATGCAAGCTTGAGCAGCACAACTGTGGTATCTAGAAGTTGGTGGCCATGGAGAGGAGTGTCCCTATTTTTGCTGTTTTGCACCCTTAGTTGAGTTGTGCCCGGCGGGGATACACAGTGGCACCAAGGACCCATCTGTCAGGATGATGTGTTTCAGAGGCCTACACGCTGGAGAGGCGTGGCTGTGGTGTCCAGAGTTAAAAAGTAACACCCGCAGGGGCTCCCAGGGGCTCCCAGGCACTGTTTAGGGGGTGGACTGCCAGAAATGTGCTGATGGAAACCCACCTTGGGTGGCAGCCTCGAGGGTACACCGCAAACGCAGGTGACCAGGGAGGTCTACAAACCAGATAGGAGGGCACACCACAGACAGGGCGACCAGAACACGCATAGACAGGGCCTAGGGAACCACAGACGGGGCAACCCTGACACGCAAATACAGGGACTAGGGTACTTTGCAAGCTGGCGCACAAACTGGTGTGCAAATGGCGTGCAAATTGACACGGAGGCACGCTGCAGACTGGGAAACATGCAGGCGGGGACTAGTGTGTAGCCACAGCTGAAACTGTGGCACAGCCGAAACCGTGGTGCAGGCGCAAGGTGCACATAAACTCGGTGACCCTGGAGATTGCAAGCCCGGACCCCTGTGCGGCTGCTGCTGAATGCCGATGCTGCTGGGGAGGGGAAGGCTGCACTCACTGCTTTGGAGGCGGAGGTCCCAGGGTCCATGGTAATGCAGGGTCCACGGGTCTGCGGGACTCTGGCTGGAGTGGCTGTTGGGTCGCAGGGCAGCTCCAATGCCTGTCTGGCTGGCGGTGTTGGGGAGCTCCCAAAGAAAGGCCTTTTTTTTTTCAAGATGCTGTGGGCTCCATGCCCGATTCCCCGCAGTCCAGGGAGTGAAAGCTGCGAGGGCAGTCTCTCCTTGTCCAAGAGCCTGGACTGCCAGCCCCCACTGCTCCCGTGAGATTCAACTGTCCTCACTCAATCACACCCCCCCCCCCACACCCCCACACTCTCTCCTTCTGTCCCCTCCCTCACCTCCGCCCTGCCAGCCACCAACACCCACCGACTCCCTTCTATGTACTTCTTTAAGAGTTTACATTCTTGCCAAGGTCAGTTTGGCTCAGTGGATGGAGCATCAGCCTACTGACTGAAGGGTCCCAGGTTCGATTCTGGGCAAATGTACCTTGGTTGTGGGCTCATCCCCAGTGGGGGGCGTGCAGGAGGCAGCTGATAGATGTCTCTATCTCATTGATGTTTCTGACTATCTCTCTCCCTTCCTCTCTGTAAAAAATCAGTAAAATATATTTTTAAAAAAAGAGTTTAGATTCTTCCCTTTAACGTATTAATGGACTTTTAATTGCTGAGAGCTAAGTGCTTTAATTTGTTTTAATGATCTCAAGTTGATAGTATTTTGTTAGTATTATAGTATAGGAGAAACAAAAGCATATAATAAATGGGTCTTTTTCCGAAGAAAATGTCAATTTACTTGGAAGATAAACACTTAAAACATACTGAAATGAAGATTTGTGATAATATTGTAATATTTATATTGTTTTTATCCAAAATATTGATATTAGGTAATTCTTTGTTGGTTGTCATAATTGAGATATTGTTAGGACTGGGACTTGAGCTGACTTTAGAAAATGAACATAATATTATATAATTTGTAATATAAATAGGAGAAAAAAGGTCATCTTAATTAGGGGAAGATACATGGAGAAATTAATAAAAAAAACTTGAAAGATTAAGAATAAGCAAGGTATCTGTTAATAAGCTGTGAATTTACATATTATATTTGTATACATTTTAACATACATATATAATTATCTAGGATGTATATGCAGTGTACATTGTACATATCATATATATAAGAAACAAAGTGAGAACATATTTGAAATTTAAAATAAAGAATTTAGATAACTTCAGTCTCTAGATTTTAAGGATGTATTGGAACCACCGCAATTTTTTGAGCTTGGAATATAAATGTAAATTTAAATTTGTAGCAAGTCAAAGAATAAATTGGAGTGGAAACAGAGAAAGATTTCCAATGCTAGTTTGTTATGTATAATCAAGTAAAACAAAGAATCATCCCTAATCTTCATAATTGTAAGCAAATTCAATCAATATCCTATAGTGCATATATACATATTATATTATATTCTTTGAAACATCTGAAATGCATTCTACATTAAAATAGATATAGAGAAGTTGAAAATGCAGAGACCCAGTCACTCACAGGAATTTTTTCAATCATGCATCTTGTTTCTCAGTTTCCAAATATGTATGTGTATTTTTAAAAAGTCACCAGTAGTTTTAAGTACATTGAACTTAAAATATTTCAGCTTTCTAAGTATATTTTTGGAAGCAAATGATTATTTTAAAGCAAAATGTTGTTCTATACTGTAAATTATATAAGTAATCTCTTCTTCTCATGCAAATGCAAAGTAAGTAGGGAGATGATTGCCCTGGAAAAGGAGAAAAGAAAAATGGATCCATCTTTGTGATTTGCTAGAGGAGAAATCTGACAACTGAATACATGCTCCCATGCATCAGTATATACAAAGCCAGCTGGTAGTGAGGAGACATTGAGATTTGGATTAATATGGGTATGGAATTATAGTCTTTTAATTTTTTTATTTTCAATTTGGTGCCAGTTAAGGTGTAGGAAAACCCCCAAGATGGTATCCTTCAAAAGCTAATGGGGCAAGGGCAAGATGGGTCTTACACTGTAACCCTCCCACAGTGATTTCAGGAGGCCTAGCCCTGTCTGTGGAGAAAACTTTCCTTAGATACATTAGCTAAGTAAGCTATCTCAGATCACACAGCGAGAAGGCGGCAGAGCTGCATTTGAGCTCCAAGAGCCTGACTGTGGAACCCTACCCAGCCTTACCCAAATGTTTGTACTCTACAGAGCCGCAGTAGGATTAGAAATGGGGGAGCCCTCTCCATCCTTCCTTCAAGGCAGGTGCCTTACCAGTTCCCAGTCAGTAGTGCATAGTCTTTCTAAACAAGCAGTGATCTCTGAAAGCGCTAAAGGTACTCTCCAGACTCAAAAGGCATATGTTTGAGTTCAGATTTAAGCAAAATGGGGAGGCCGGGGTGTCAGAGTGCAAAGGTACAGCATATTGAGACCTGAATAAGCCTTAGGGTTTCTTTGAATTTTAAGAAAAGCTTAACTTGAATATGTTATTACTGTGGTTTTCAATAAAAGATACAACCACCATTAATAAAACAGTCTTTCTTATGGAAATAGAAAGGGTGGGTTGAATTGTGCTCCTGATAAGCTACATCCAAATCTTAACTCCAAAAATCTTATTTGGGAAAGGGGTTTTGCAATTGTGACTAAGTTAACAGAATTCAAGACAGCATCATCCCAGATTCAGAGTGGTCCCCCAACAACAATAGCAAGCTTCCTAGAAGAAACACACAGAAGGAAAGACCATGGGGAGATGGGGACAGAGACTGACGTTCCTAAGGACCCATAGAAGCACCTGCATCCACCAGCTGGAAGAGGTGAAGAGCTGGCTTGCCCCCAGAATCTTTGAAGTGGATGTTGCACCTTGATAACACCTTGATGTTGGTCTCTGACCTAACAACCAGTGAGAGGATAAATTTCTGTCCCCTTAAGCCATCCCACTTACAGCTATTTTTTAGAGAAGCCCTAGGAAATGAATACAACAGGATTAAATAAAAAGTAGTCATTCCTGACCTTCTTAATATTGATTATAATATTGAAACAAGGAAAAATGTGGTCTTGTCTCCTTTTAATGTCTCAACTAAATAGGCAAATAAAGCATTTCAGAGTCCTTTTAGGAATATGTCTTTATATTAAATATGTAACTTCATCAATAACTTGAATGTTGTTTGTTTTACAAAAGATGTCAGATATTTGGAAAAACAAGAGTTTTTAAAGAAAAAATTATATATATATATATACATATATATGTACATGTGTGTGTGTATATATATATATATATATATATATATATATAATCCTAAGCAACCTTTTTTGCGGTTGGCTGGTCATTATCACATGCACTGACCCAGACCTTGCTGCTAGGGTCCTGACAGCCCCGAATCTGGTTCACCTACACCCCGGACCCAGACATGGGGGAGAAGGGAGCCCAAATTGGCCTTGTGGAATCTGGCATTAGCTTGCTGCTGACCACCCCCACTCCAACTCCCGCATAAGCCTTGATCATCAGCCAGGCCAAGGGACCCCACCTGTACATGAATGCATGCACTGGGCCTCCAGTATTTTATATCATCGGCTTTCTTATTATTAAAGGGTTTTTAGGGATCATGTTTGTTCTGGGTAAATATTGCTTCATTCCTCACAGGGAATACAAATGTGTTGTTAAGCACAGTCATTTCAGACAATGTGGGTTCAGGTTGAGGCTCCATCAGTGTTAGTTATGTTCATTAGACAATTTACCTCTCTTCTCATAGAAAAAAATGTACTCACCTCTAAAATAAGCAAAATAAAATTGCCTGCTATAGAGAGGTTCTGAAGACTAACTTATATAATGCATTTGTGCTCCTTGTTATTTTTATTATTATTATTAATTCCTAAGAGAAGTAGAATCATGATTGCAAAGATAATATATGAAAAATATGCAGTCAATTGCAGGGCATATAATGTCATAATAAATATTGTTATTGTGTGTTCAATTTGATATTAATACTTTTAAATAGAATAAAAATGGAATAAGCCTATAGAAATATAATTTATTAAATTTATATAAAAGTTATATAAACCTCATTTGAAAACATGGTTCAATTCCAAAGAGAATAATTTATTTCGATGTCTAAAATTTATTAACCTTCTACTAAGTTGTTAATATTTACTCAAAACTGAACAGGCACTTATATTTGTTAATAGCTTTTTAAAGTTCAAGTACCTCAGAACATCTGTGTAGTTTTCATATGTGGCAGGCTACTCAATGATTTTGTTAACCAGAGGCAGAAAGATTTAAACAATTTTTTTTATTATTAACTCTTTTATTAGGTTTATAGAAAAGGCCCATGCAATGAATATGATAGTACAAGCTAAAGTTCTCTTTTGAAGTAATTGATGAAATAATTTCTTTAGATAGAACTCTAGTGCCAATTAAGTAGTGCATATATTTTAAAGATTGCTTACAAGGATTTTTCCCCACAGAAATTCTTATAAAACACTTTATAGAAACTTCGGATATACTTAGAAGTAGTTAAGAATAGGCATATTGTTTGCTAACTTATCTATTTATAAACATGTCTACCATAGTGATTTTATTACTGTTTACTTTGTTTTAATTGTTGACACTATTACAGATGTTCTCATTTCTCCCCACCCCTCTGCCCAACTCACCCAGCCTCCTCCTACCCTTCTCTCTGGCCACCACCTCACTGTTGTCTGCCTCTATGGGTTATGAATATGCGTATGTTTTTGGCAAATCCCTTCACTTTCTTTCAACTAGTCCCACCTCTTCACTCCCCTCTGACAGCTGTCAATCTGTTTCATGTATCCATGCCTCTATTTCTGTTTTTTATTTGTTTGTTTGTTTGTTTGATCAGTTTATTTTGTTTTTTAGAGTCACATATAAGTGAGATCATGTTATATTTGTCTTTCTCTGACTGACATACTTTACTTAGCATAATAATCTCCAGATCCATTCATGCTGTTGCAAAAAGTATGATTTTAATTGCTGGAATATTGGGTAAAGTGTGAAGTCATACTTCTATTATTTGAATGATGAATTAAAATAGATTTTTTTCAAGTTATAATTTTTTTATTCATGCACTGTCTGAAATAAAACATTTTGAAATTAAAATATCATAATTTTGAAGATTCCCTCCCCTAAAATATTGATTACTTTTGACAACTCACTTCTAAGTTTTAGGGCATATAAAGCATAGTATAATAACCATTTACTCTGTGATCTTTCACTTTCTCAGATTTTCTAGGACAACATGTTCATTAGCACTAAGAATGTCTTCATCAGATAAATACTTTTGAATAAGATAAAAGATTAATAAAATCCTTCTCATTTCAAAGACTAGCAGATAGCAGTTGTTACCACTTCAAGTTTAAATGGTCTCATTTGATTTAAGGATTGTGTAAGCTCATATACTCTTTCATACACAAATGTACACACACAGTCACAGACACACATAGACACATTCATTTTATAACTTGTTCTAAATGACAAAATACAATTTATCCTAACTCTAACATTAACAAAATTCTACCATTAAATTGATAACTTATCTCATTGATTAGCAATAGTTTTATTATAAATCTTGAGTTTCATAAATAATTAGGAGTTATATCCCTCTAATTAATGGGTATAGTATTTTAGCATTTGGTTTTGAGAACAGATTTTTAGTTCTCCATACTCAAATCCCACCAGATATATCAGAAATACCTCCTTTTCTTCTTCATTTTTTTGTTGTTATTGTTAATCCTCACTAGAGGATATATTTTCATTGATTTTAAGAGAGAGTGGGAGGGGGAGGGGGAGACAGAGGGAAACATCTATGTGAGTGAGACACATCAATCGGTTGCCTCCTGCATGCACCCCAACCAGGGCCAGGGAACCTGCAACCAAAGTGCATGCGCCCTTGGCCGGAATTGAACTCAGGGCCCTTCAGTCTGCAGGCCAACACTCTATAGATGAGCCAAATCATCTAGGGTATCTTCTTCATTTTTTTAAGTGCATATAATTATATTTGCAATGCTCTACTCTATAACCCTATAGCCATCATCTCTTACCAAATTGGAAATTATTTTATGAGAGAGATCAGAAAACAACAACAACAACAACAACATAGTTTATTGAACATTAGTGATGTAACTTGGATGGTTTACAACACGTGGTTACATCCATTAACTCTGAGCAACCCGGAGAAGTGTCACAGTGCTAACACAAAGAATTGAACTATCAGGTTAGACTCCTATGAATCAGAGACCAGGCTTCTGATCTGGCTTTGTTAATAATTTCAAGCATACAAAAAATCAAGGGGCATAGTCAAACAAGTAGAGGTTGGGACATCCTGGCAGTTCCCCAAATCCTCTTTTTCACATCAGACACAGGCCTTCTGCTCGGCAGATACATTCTCTAAGTGAAGTGTGTGAATAATCTTACACTGCAGAGGGCACTTTCATTTACATCCAAGAGGGCTGCTCAGGTTATGTGATGTTCTCCAGAGAGACAAGCCTTACAGATCCAGTGATTCTAGGTTTGTTTATTATAAGCAATGCTGCACTGGTCTCATTCTGTTAATAGAAATCCATAGCTAGTACTCTCTTTCTAGTAAATAGCATTAATCTATTTACTAAAATATCTAGCATCAGTATGTTTACAAGGAGATGAAACTACATCTACTGCTTCCTCATTTTCTGCTGGGAATATTCGTCTATAATCTTGAGAGATATGAATCACAGGCCAGCTAGTTTAGTTCTTTTCTTCTCAGTCTAAATAAATTGAAATGTAATTTATGAGGTAGGGCACAGCCTAGACTTAGTTCTTATTTTATTGACTAGCCTAATTTATACTCTCTGTATCTGAGTTATATTGGAGCACTCACACTCTCTACAGGAGTCCTCTCTAAGCCAGTATGTGCATCTCAGGAGAATATCTGCTTCATAGACTTGTATCTTGCCACATTACTGGGCTGATGACATCAAACAGTAGGAGAGTGTTTTGAGGTGTCTCTTCCTGGAGCACTTGACTCACTGGGATTTCAAAAATAGCTACATCAAAGGGGAGAAAATGACTGTGAGTATCATGTGTATAAAATCGCTTAAAAGTCTATGTACTTAGGAATCAAATTGATCATTTAATTGTCTCAGAAAAGATTGGAAATTTTAATAGAAAAAGAAATGATGGATACAATTGTTAAATTAACTTTAATAAGAACATTTTTGAATTATGTTTTCTATTAAGTGAAGACTATCTAAACTATAATTTACCTTTTATTGCATTTAATATTATCATGTGAAACATGAACAAATAAATCTAAAATCTGATGTTACATAGTAAGTTATCTAGTTGATTTGTCTACATATATCTATATAATATTGAATTTAATTGAACCTATAGAAAGAAATACATATAGAGATACATCTTTTAGTTTAAAATTAACCTTATATTGAGGTTAAAAGAACATAACCTGGGAAGCAAAATATATATTAAACTAAACTTATTTTTTGTTTTTCTTGAACTTAGCTCATATTTAAATACATATAAATGCTTTGTGATATTACACTGTAGTTTCCTCCAAATTCCCCAACATTATTATCCCCTCCTGGAAGTCTGTGCATCTAATCTCCCCCCGCCCCTTTTCCTGCCTGTGTCATTTGCAAAAACAGCCCAGGTATAGAATAACTAAGGTTTAAGACTGAAGGAGGAAAACCTCTAGGTAAAACCAGGACCTCCTTTAGAAGAATGAGAATGGAGAGACTGTAACCCTTGGGCATTGATAACACTGGTCCTGTCATACTTTCCAAAGGTCCGTTTCTCTAAATCAGCAATAAAATATGTCACCCATAGATGCCCTCAAATTACAAACTAGTTTCATGTACATGTGATATACTACATTTTAGGTTCCAGGAACTCTTATTTTCATGGGTTTTACCCCGCATTTTATCACACATACTATAACAAAATGAAACAAGTGAATCTAAAAATTAGGTGAATTAAAAATTTGATGAACAGAATAAACTGGTGAATATAATAGAATCAGGAGAACAGAAAGGGAGTGGACTGATAATTCTCAGGAGGAAAGGGTTGAGGGGGGTGCAGGGAGAGACTGGACAAAAATCATACACCTAAGGATGAGGTCAATGGTGGGGAGGTAAGGGTAGAGGGAGGGGTGGGAGCTGGGTGGAGGGAAGCTATGGAGGGGAAAAAAGAGAAACAAATGTAATAATCTGAATAATAAAGATTATATATATATATACATATATATATATATACTTTTTAAACTGTATAATAAGAGGTTATTGGTAATTTTTAAAACTAATTTACAGTTTATTTAATTTACAGCTGGATATAAGTGATTGTAAGTATTCCTTAAAACAATTTTTGATACTTGTTTTTTCTTTGTTTGTTTGTTTTTGTTCATCCTCACCCAAGGATATTTTTCCATTGCTTTATAGAGAGAGGGAATGGGAGAGGGAGAGACAGAGAGATAGGAACATCAATGTAAGAGAGACACATCAATTCGTTGCCTCCCACACGAGTCCTGACCAGGGCTGGGGATCGCCCCTGAGACTGAGGTATGTGCCCTTGACCAGAATGGAACCTAGGACCCTTCAGGACCCGACATTCTATCCACTGAGCCAAACTGCTCAGGGCAAGAACTGTTTAATTTTTTTAACATAATATGATTTTCAATTGCAATCATGTGTGAGCTTTACATTTCTACAGGTTTACAGTTGTTCTTATGGAAAATAATACAATTAATAATAATACAAAAATTAGCTGTGTTTTATGCATTCACAACTGTAAACCTGCTCTTTCCCAACCCTGTACATTAAAAAGGATGGAATTCTCTACATTGTCTCCAAAAATCTATTACACTTATTGAGATTTTAATTTCCCTTTCTTATGAACCATTTACCTGAGAAAGAATTGGTTTTACAGAACCAATAGCATTTGCATTTAATTTCCCTCTCTTTTAAGATAAATGTATTAGTTGTTCTAAGAACTCCACTGAACAACCTAAGTAGGGGTTGCATCACCTTCAGTGCTTCAAGTGATAACTTTATTCTCCTTATATGCTCTTGAAAATGCAGAGATTATGTGTTAGAACCACAAGAGTGGTCTCACTTTGTGCTTACTCTGCTACATTAGAAGAAATGTTACACGCTCCACAACCCAGGTCATTATAGCTGGCCTTGGAGAGTAACCTGATCAAATTAGAAAAATGGGCTCATTTTATCTCTATGTCCTCATATGTGGGATGATTCTGCAAAGAGTAATATATATATATATATTCAGCTTGCCAAGTGCCTCAAAAAAGTTTCATTTGCATTTCTGCTTCTTGTAAACTATAAGATTCAAATTCCTCCTTTTCATCTTTATTCATAAAATCTTGAGAGGTAGGAGGAGAGTGGGGTAATCAGTCATAACCAACAGGGGTTCCTCTTTTGGAATGAGACCACAAAAGGGCTAATGACATCTGATTTATGACTTTGTAATCTATACTGGATTCTCTGGTAGCCCAGTAAAGATGCTGTTTCATGGTATTGGATGAATAATTTTGGTATTTTTTAAATCAAATTTTACTAGCTTTTCCAAATAGTTCATTACATTTTAGTTTTTGTTTTGTATAAACCCTATACACTTTCTGTTACATTTTGTGCTTGAGTCTTCTGCTCTCTACAACTTGAAATTGTTATAACTGTTTGTTATTGTTTGGCATAATCTCTCAATGAGTAGACTTAAAGCACATTTGCAGAGTGAAGCAACAAAAAAGTGCAAGTATATAGAATAAGGATCATTAAAAGAGCAATTCATCTCAACTATCCTGTTAATTTGAGAGTTATAAAATAAAACCAGGCCCCACAATCATGACTTCATGATATAAAACAGACTGTATATAAAATTTCCCAAAAAAGGTCCAAAAACAACCCGAGTAAAACAATTTCAATAAACTTTTCCAATACCCCTGACTCAGTTTTATGTCATTAATTTTTGTCCAACAGTTTGAGGTCAGCAGCTCACTACTCAAATGCACCTGCTTGTTTTGCTGCTTTTGGGTTTCTACTCAGTCATTCAAGAATTCATCTGCCTTTTGAACTGATTCTCAGAATCCTTGGCACAGGTCTCTGTTTTGAAGTTCTGAGGCTGTATTTGTTTAGATGTTTCTTTCAGAAGAATTACCAATTAGCCTCCAGGTTATTGCAGGATGCCTCATACCAGGTAAGGGGAAAACAGAAACTACATGCTGATGAAATAATGATGGGTTATGTTATTTTATTACAATAAATGATAGTATTTGAATGATATAGAGTGGAGTCCTCCTTTGGGAGTAAATATATGAGCATGTCTGTAATTATTTTAAAAAACTGGGGAACCTGAGTGTTGGGTAGCTCATTGCCTGCACATAGCCCATGGAGGATGGTCCAAAGTAATTTCCACAGTATGTCAGAAATATAGGCTGTAATTGACATATAACATTATATTAATTTCAGGCATACAACATAATCCCATATTTGTGTATACAGAATAATGATATATTTTCTTCATTCTATATTTAAATAATCTATGTTATTATGTTTTCATTAATGTAATTCCCTCAGGCAAACTTTTCAGGTAGATTCTTACAAGGGGAACATATACAATAGTGTGACTCTCAAGTTTTGAGTTTGTTTAAAGGAATATGAACTCATTAATTGATTATAAATTTACAGATGGGATGGGGTGTGGAACTATAACCCCAAAGCTTAAGCCAGAAAAGATGTGACTGAGTCACCACAGGGAAGGATATAACTGATGAGCCTTATGAGTTCTTATGGAGCACAAAATCCTGTCTAATAAAATAGTAATATGAAAATTGACAGTCATTCCAACACACAAGATGACTACCACCATTGTCAAAGATATCTGCCCCCATCTGGACACAAGATGGATGCCACAAGATAGCAGGAAGAGGTGGATAGTAGGGGAGGGCAGTTGGGAGTGACCAGGTCTGCAAGGGAGGGCAGTTAGGGGTGATTAGGCCAGTAGGGGAGGGCAGTTAGGGGCAGTCAGGCCAGCAGGGGAGCAGTTAGACATTGATCAGGCTGGCAGGGGAATTCTTAGGGAGTGATCAGGCTGGCAGGCAGAAGCAGTTAGGGGCAATCAGGAAGGCAGGCAGGTGAGTGGTTAGGAGCCCAGTGGGAAGGGACCTAAATGGGCAGTCAGACATCCCTCTAAGGGTCCTAGATTGGTGAGGGTGCAAGCTGGGCTGAGGGTTACCACCCTGTGCATTAATTTTGTGCACCAGGCCTCTAGTACTTTCAATAAAATAGTATATACATCCTTCCACAGTAACAAGTTTCATAGATTACATTTTTTGTACCTGTATATATAACTCTGATGATTCTTTTTGCCTTTATGGATAAAATCCAGGTATTTTTATACTCATGACAGAGAAAAATGAATCATTTTATCTCCTTATATTAACCCAATAAAAAATTAAATGAACAAGAGGAAATGTATTTAGTTAAAGGACACATATTTCCATATTTATAAAGAAGTTGCTGAACCTATAAATATTTCCATATTTATAAAGAAGTTTATGAAGTAGCTCACTACCTAGTTAATTATTTGATTGTGCTAGCTTAGTTAGTGCTGGTTGGTATTAATAGGCAACTACCTTTTCAAAATCATTCAAAATGTTAAAGTTTGAGTGAAAGTTAAATGTTCTTGGCAGGTAATATGAAGGTGATGACAGACTCTTCATTCTGACAATGACATTCTTTCAGAACTTTGACCTCTTTTTCAGTATTTCAAATTGTAAAACTCCACAAATTAATTTTCATCTGGTGAAAAACTATCAGCAAAATGCATTGCCATCTTTAACTGTCAAGTAATTTATGATCTAATATTAGAACATTAGATATCTAAAAATAAGTGGATATCTTTTCCTACCAAATGCATGAAACATCTTCTCATCTGACAAATTTAAAATTTATATTTATCAATATAGGGGAAATATGTCAAGATGCCAAAGTTTAAATTCACTCTATTCAATCCACCTATAGTACAATGAGCTGTCATGCATGTCACAAGCAAACACTGTCTGAATGTCTCTGAACTTGGGGAAAGTACTTTTTACTGAATTTTTGTTTTCTATTCTCACTCACCATCAAATCTCTTTTTGAAGTTTTAAATACCAGTTTTAAAAGAAGATAGTACAGGAAGAAAAAGCATCTTCAGAATATTTTCTATATAGTTTACAAGTCAAATATACTTTAATATTACAATATTGCCTTGCTTCTTTTGCATATGAAGCATATTGTTATTAATATTACATGAATGCAAAGGTAGGCAAACCTCACCCTTAAAATTGTTTAAATTTATTTAAATTAACTTTAAAGATATTTTTTATTGACTTCATAGAGGAAGGGGAAGGGAAAGAGATAGAAACATCAATGATAAGGATCATTGATTGTCTTTTGCACAACTCCCATAGGAAATGGAGTCTGTAAGCCCGGGCATGTGCCCTGACCTCCTGGTTCATAGGTCCATGCTCAACCACTATATGTAAATTAATTTTAATTTAATGACTATAAGTGAAACTGCATATTATTTGCTAAGCAAGTAGATTGAATAAGAATATACTAAGTCTTTTGACAAATGCAGCCTCAGGGGGATATTTAAAATACTAATTGTTTTATATTGAAATGTTATTTTATAAAAAAGCTATGCTTTTGTATTATTTTAAAAAAAAACATGAGAGGAAAGTTGTACAATGGGACTTGCTCAAACACAATGCTCTATACAATTTCTCATGAGATTAGTGGATGTCAAAGTAAATTTGTACCAGAGTCCATTAAGTTTATGGAATGATGAAATAATTTTGTTTAACTGGTTGTTATTTTGTCATTTCAAAATGCATTGTGCAATATTTTAGAAATACAATCATGTATAAAAAATGATATAATGAGCCACCATTGAAATATAGCACCATTAAAATTGGAATAGAAATAACAAATATAGTTTAAAAATTTATTTTGTAACGTTCCCTCATCTTCACCTTAACTTCTCTCTCCTCCCTACCCCTTCCACAGTAAGTCTATTTTATATTCTCCATAGTGTGTATTTCTCATTCACCTAAGTTTTCATAGATCCTTACTATATATGTTTATAAATAACTATGCAATATTAGTCTGCTAATTTTAGATACTATGTTATAGGTGCCTATTGTTTCTACCATCTATGATTTTTATTCAGGAATGAAGTTTATTCCACATCATAATATACTAAGATGTATTCAGAACTGTTATATTGATAACATTAAAGTTGCTGCAATTGGCCGAGACCAGTTTGGCTCAGTGGATAGAGCGTCGGCCTGCGTACTGAAAGGTCCCAGGTTCGATTCCGGTCAGGAGCATGTACCTTGCTTGCTGGCACATCTCCAGTAGGGGGCGTGCAAGAGGCGGCTGATCAATGTCTCATGGATGCTTCTGACTTTCTATCCTTCTCCCTTCCTCTCTGTAAAAAATCAATAAAATATATTTTTAAAAAAGTTGCTGCAATTGATTTTTTTTTTATACAAACAACCTTGATGAGAACATTTCTATAACTTTTGGGCACAGATATGAGAACTTCTCTAAGGTATATACATAAGACTATAATTGTTTTGTAAAATAGTTTATTTTTAAAATACATAAGACACTGCTAAATATCACTTCAAAAGCTGAAACAATTTGCAATTTAAATATTAGTGCATAAAAGTTTTATTTTGTTGTATATTTGACAATTCTCAATATTGCCAGATTTTAGTGATTCTCAAAGGAAGCTAATCATGGCCCCAAGGTAATGCCTGGACATTTTCCTTAGTGTGATCCCTAGAAGAAAGTTGTGATTTTAATTAGGAAAAAAATGTATAACATAAATTTTCCATCTTAACCATTTTAAAGGTACAGTTCTGAGTTACTAAGAATATCGTACAACTGTCACAACCACTGTTTCCAAAATGTTCATATTCCTAAAGTAAAACTCAATACCCATTAAACACTAAATCCCTATTCTCTCCTCTTCCTAGCTTCTGGAAATCACCATTCTACTCTCTGTGTCTATAAACTTGACCACTCTAAGTATATTACTAGTATACATATCTGGAATCAAACTGTAACTATCTTATTTTGTTGTTGTTAATCCTTATCTGAGGATATTTTTCCATTAATTTCTAGGGAGAGTAGAGAAGAGAGGAAAAGGCAGAGAAAAATATATGGATGTGAGAGAAACATGTCAATTGGTTGCCTGCTGCAAGAATCCAAACCAGGGCCAGGCCTGGGAAGAGCCTGCAACCAAGGTGTATGCCTTGACCCTAATCAAAATTGGAATCCTTTGATCCACAGGCCAATGCTCTACTCACTGACCCAAACCAGCTAAAGCTGTAACCATCATTTTTTTCTTGGTTTATTTCATTTAGTATAATGCACTCAGGTGCTTTTGAGGTATCACATATATCAGTCTCCTTCCTTTTTTAAGGCCAAATAATATTCTTTTGTGTGACTATACCACATTTTGTTTATCCATTCATCTGTTAACGGACTTGGATTGTTTCCAGCGTTTGGCTATTGTGAATAATGCGTTTATGAACGTGAGTATTTAAATCTGTGAAAGTTCCTACTTTTAATTCTTTGAGGCACATATTCAGAATTGGAATTGCTTGATCATATAGTAATTCTATGTTTACTTTTAAGGCAATACCAACTGTTTTTCAAAGTGGCTGTGCCACTTTACATCTCACCAGCAATGCACACGTATTCCAATTTCTCCACATGTTAACACTCATGTTTTATTTAAAATAATAATAGCCATAATTACCTGGAGATTTTTGATTGTCACAACCTAAGGGTTGTCACTGAAGGCTAATGTATTGAGTTTGGGGATGCTGCTAAACATTCCACAACAGGTCTCACACACAAAAAGAATACCCAGCCCAAGATGCCAGTAAGTGCCAAAGTTCATTCTTAATTATTTTTAATAAATTCATGAATGTAAAATGATCTCTCACTATATAATAGTTGTCAATTCCACATAAATTCTTATTGGAAAATTTATTTGAGTTATTTGATGGATTAAGTTTATCAAATCCATATTTGTGAATTGTGTTTTTAACCACAAATATAGTAAATATATGCATTAATTTAGGTTTCCTTTTATGTGTAATGTTAATTCTCATGTTTATTTTCTTCTTCAGCCATGCTAAAATTTTAGGAAATTTTAACTTCCTTTATGCCATTTTTTTATTATGTACATTATTATATTTTGTATTTGATCCATATATATTTAAAATATATAAATAGTTATTACAGTTTTCTATTGATAATTATGATGATTCATAATGTTCCATCATTGTCTTTTTCATCATTTATTTCATCCCATTGTTATATTCAACTATCCTTTTCCTTTGTATTAAATTATATCTTTAAATTTTTCTGTATTAATAAAGGAAACATCTGGCAAGGAACTAAAGACAATAGACAGATTCCATGCAATTGAATGACAGTTATGCTGACAGCAACTCTGCAAACACAATAATAGAAACCAAAATACAATGGGATAATCTATTTAAAGTCTTAGAGAAAATAATTATAAAGCTAAAATTCCATACCCAAGTAAACTGTCAATTATAGTAGAGACAGAATAAATGCATGCAAATATAATGAGAATGTGTTATTAATAATTATTCTATTTAAATACTTTATATGAACAAAAATAAAACTAGAATGAAGCAGTACCGTGTAAGAAGTATTAATGTAAAATAATCTAATAGCTCTCTTGTGTTTTTATTTACTTGTTGTGATTTTACCCTGCTAGTTACTCAATATAATTTTCAATATAAAAACAAATACCTTTCCTTAATCCTAGAAAATCTTAGCCATTACATCAGTGTTCTGTTTTTCTGGTACCTCATTCACAATTTAAGCCCTCCAAGCCTCTCTTGTATTCTAATTGTGCATGCTTCTGAGCACCTTATTCTTGTGGCCATTACTGATTCCTTTATGTTATTTTAAAATATTCAGTATTGTATCTTTACTTCTATTTTATTATTTTCAGGCCTCTTTTATTTCTTTCCTCCTATTTTGTTTGGGTTTATTTTGTTTTTGTTGGGGTTTTAAATAGTTTGCCTCTTGAAATGAATACTTATCCTTTTTATAAGACTTTATATTTTAGAGCAGTTTTAGATTTATGGCAAGCAATATTGAGAGGAAAGTACAGAGCTTCCCTATGTACCCCCTATCTCCATACATTGTCTCCCTCATTATCAATATCCCCTACCAGAGTAGGGCATTTATTTCAACTAATGAACCTACCATGATACATCATAATCACCTAAAGTCTATGGTCTACATTATGGTTCACTCTTGGTTTTGTACATTCTACAGGTATACAATGATGGGTATCTATCTGTATAGTAAAATAAAGAATATTTCCACTGGCCTAGTATCCCTCCTCAACCCCACAATTCCTAGAAACTGCAATCTTTTTACAGTTGCTCTCTCTATATATATGTTTTCTTTTTGTAGAATGTCATATAGTTGGCACCATACAGTATAGATTTTTCAGAGTGGCCTCTTTAACTTAGTAATATGCATAGTTGGAAAATGTGTGCCTGATTCCCCAAAGGAAATACTGCATTACATTTCGTCAATTCACTGAATGTGTTCCCACAGAGCTTCTGTTGGATTTTATATAGAAGCTAAAAATTGCTGTTATAAAACCTCTGTGAATCATAGTGTTGCAATTTTAAGATTACCTTGGGACTTAAAGCTAGTAATAATAAGGTTTCAAGACAGATTATGTTACTATGATAAGGTCAGTAACTTGGACATAAAATTCAAATAAAATTAATGCAAAAGTAATTCTAAATGAAAGCTAAAACAGAAAATAGAAGATAATTGATGATAATTATATATGTGTCTCAGAAATAGGTAAAAGAAAAGGCACAATAAATATTGAAAATAATATTATAAAAGAGAATAATTGAAATAAAAATTTGGAGTCATTATATTGAAACTTAAATCAAATAATAAAATTATTAATCAGAGTCTCTTAGCCAACTATTCAATTGACATTTTTTGTCTGTTTTGCTTTACACATGCTGGAGTGTGTGTACATGCTTATTTTTTATATTTACAAGGTTATTATTCTGGTGTGTATAATGTATATGATGTGAAAATAAAATATTAGTGAACATATCCACACTCCCGTTATTCACTACTGTGTTCTCAAAGTTTAGACATATTACCTTTTAATAAATATATATTAAAATGTAATAAACAAGTTAACATCATTGTAAGATATTTGGTCCTATCCAAAATGACTATGGAGGCATTTGGTCCATGATTTAATGCAGAATACAGACACTGTTCAAATTATATGAGTGCAATTTTTTTGTAATTCATGATGAATCTTGAATATCATATTTATTTTTGTTCTTCTTCCTCATTAGTTACTCTGAAATTGATGAGTGATTGCTCTCAAGTAGATATCAACTTGATTATTGACTTTCTATGCATTCTGTGAACTGTTTTGGTGATACTAGTTTGATTCTATTGGTATTGGTGCAAGGTTGTTGGCTAAATTACCAAGAACCTGGGTGATAACTTGTCTATGGTTCTATTGTTTGCCTTTTCACACTTCAAGGACCTATCAGAGTGGACTCAATGCTTCCGTAAACAATTTGGACAGAATCAATTGTCCACTAATCAACCAAATGTCCTACAAGAAAACTTTAGTTTGAAAAGTTTACTTACATATTTAGTTAATTCATTCATCTCTAAGAATATTTGTAACCTAAACAGAATTTCTCCACTTCTATAAACTTAAAAGGACAAAAACTAAAAGTTACCCAACTGCTTTCATGAAAAAGAAAACAGAACGTTTCCCAACTTGTTATTGAGGTTGTATATATCTAATACCAACAGCTGACAATCGTATTACAATAAAATAAAATTAAGAATAATATTCCTCTTAAATCCTAAGCACAATATTCTTAATACATCATTAGAAAACTAGAGGTCTGGTGCACAAAATTTGTGCAGTTGCGGGTGGAACCCCTCAGCCTGATCTGCGCCCTCTCGCAGTCCAGGAGCCCTTATGTTCTAGGGGGCCTCATCTACAGCATATCCTATATAATAAAAGGCTAATATGCAAAAGACCAAATGGTGGGATCACTGATCACTATGATGTGCACTGACAACATGGGGGCAGACACTCAGTGTAGGAGATGACCCCTGGTGGTCAGTGTGCCCTCACAGGGGGAGTGCTGCCCACTAAGCTGTCATTCAGACCTCATTAGCATTGACACACAGGTGGGAAAGGCTCCCACCACTGCTATTGTGCTCACCAGCCATGAGTCTGACTTCTGGCTGACTGGCACTCAGCAGCACACTGGCCACCAGGGGGCAGCTCCTGTGTTGAGTTTCTGCCCTCTGATGGCCAATGTGCATCATAGTGATCAGTGATTTCACCATTCAGTCATTTGCATATTAGTGTTTTATTATATAGGATAGAAATGATTTAAAAAAAATGATGCACACTGAAACAAGTAAGGCTTATCCTAGGAATGCAAATTTAACTCAACATTAAAAATTAATGTATTTTTTGAGGGAGAATCCAAGATGGCGGCATAGGTAAACACCTACACTATTGCCTCGCACAACAATTTCAAAACGACAACTAAAAGACAGAACAGACATCAACCAGAACCACAGGAAAGCTGGCTGAGTGGAAGTTCTACAGGTAGAAGGAAAAAGAGGGGCTCACGGAGACCCAGAGGAGCTGCAAAAAGCTGAGGTACGGAGACGCGCGCGCTGAGAGAGCGGGTGCCCGAGTAACTGGCTGGCTTTCTCTGGTGGGAGGGAAAAGGAGACTCCCAACGGCATTGAACCCTTCTCTTACTACACTAAACACCAGATCCAGCCGAAACTCATACAGGGTGAGTTTGGATTGTGAAAAGGGAGAGGTGCACTGAAATTTAGGGGAGTCGCAAAAGATCGGAGGTCTGGTCGCACACGGCGCTGCGTGAAGGACAGATTGCTGATTGTGCCGCTGGCTTTCGCGAGTGGGCGAGAGACAGACCCTCCAAACTGTGCCACTTCTGAGTCCACTGGGCCACTGTTTTGGGCGAAACCCTGGAGACCTAGACCCCTGTGGTCCTGGCGTGCAGGGGAGCTGGAAAGGCAGCGGTTAGAGGCACTGCGGGCGTGCCCACACAAGGACCTTTCCAGCGATTACCCAGTCACCTGAGACTCAGGGGCCGTGGAGGGCGGGGCCGACTGGAAGGCAAGGCAGTCCCTTAAGCCCTGAGACTCCACCCCTCCCAAGCTCAACAGAGGCTTCTGTGGCTTTGCAAGTCTGGTTTCACAAGGCTGAATTCAACACAGAAGTTTCCCTGACATAGTGAAAATGCCGAGACAAGGGAAGGGATCACAAACAAAAGAAATGGAGGAAAACAAATGACTGGATATAGAGTTCAAAACCACGCTTGTAAGGTTTTTCAAGAATATGCTAGAAAAGACGGATAAATTTAGCGAGAGCCAAGAGGAGATGAAAAAGGACCAACTAGAGATGGAAAAGGTCCAACTAAAGATGATAAAAGACCAACTAGAAATTAAACATACACTGACTGAAATAAAAAATATTATACAGAGTCCTAACAGCAGACTAGAGAAAGGCAAGAATCAAGTCAAAAAATTGAAATATAAAGAAGCAGAAAACACTCAACTGGAAAAGCAAGAAGAGAAAAGAATCCAAAAAATGTGAACATAATGTAAGGAGACTCTGGGACAGCTTCAAGCATACCAACATCAGAATTGTGGGGGTGCCAGAAGAAGAGAGAGAGCAAGATACTGAAAACCTATTTAAAGAAATAATGACTGAAAACTTCCCACATCTGGTAAAAGAAATAGACTTACAAGTCCAGGAAGCACACAGAACCCCATATAAAAGGAATCCAAAGAGGACCACACCAAGACACATCATAATTAAAATACCAAGAGCAAAAGACAAAGAGAGAATATTAAAAGCAGCAAGAGAAAAACAGTTTATTACCTACAAGGAAGCACCCATACGACTGTCAGCTGATTTCTCAACAGGAACGATACAGGCCAGACGGGAGTGGCAAGAAATATTCAACGTGATGAATAACAAGAACCTACAACCAAGAATAATCTATCCAGCAAAGCTAACATTCAGAATTGAAGGGCAGATAAAGAGCTTCACAGATAAGAAAAAGTTAAAGGAGTTCATCAACTCCAAACCAGTATTATATGAAATGCTGAAAGGCACTCTTTTAGAAGAGGAAGAAGAAAAAGCTAAAAGACAAAAAATTATGAACAACAAATACATATCTATCAATAAGTGAATCTAAAAATTAGTTATATTAAAAATTTGATAAACAGAATAAACTGGTGAATAGAATAGAATCAGGAGCACAGAAAGGGAATGGACTGATAATTCTCAGGGGGAAAGGGATGAGGTGTGTACAGGGAGAGACTGGACAAAAATCATACACCTATGGATGAGATCAATGGGAGGGAGCTAAGGGCAGAGGGAGGGGTGGGAGCTGAGTGGAGGGGTGCTATGGAGGGGAAAAAAAGAGAAACAAATGTAATAATCTGAATAATAAAGATTTAATAAAAAAAATTAATGTATTTTTATGTTACTAATACAAAGGAGAAATAATGTGATAACCTCAAAAAATGCAAAAGTACATTTTGCAAAACTAACACTCAGTAAAGGTGTCTGAAAAATAATAATTAATAATAATAAATAATTTTCATAATTTTATTGTTAATAAAATAACAACACATTTTTGCCCATATTTAGACTTAATAATGTATTTTTTATGTTATTTCTAATTTTTATAAGTAATTTTGGCCTCTAAATCTCTAAACTTAATAACCCATGCTCATAATCTTGATATACTCTTAGTATTGCAGAGTATACTAGTATTCATCTATGTTACCCTCTTCTTGGTACCGGTCCATGTAGGAGTATATTATACAGTGTTTCCTTGTTGAAGTTAGACATGGTATGTGAATTGCTTTATCTAGTAGAATGAGCATGAAAATTATGTATGCTTTTTACAGCCTGGAGATTTAAAAATTGGTGAAGGGCTTACAATATTCCCTTTTTCTTCTTTCTGCAATTATAAATGTTTTGAGATGGACCCTTATTTGCTATTGCAAAATGGACATATATAATCAGTAACAATTTTTTTTGTTGTAAACTTGTTGATTTTTTGTTTGTTATATTAGCATAATATAGCTCTTTTCAAACTAAAAGTTACCCAACTACTTTCAGGAAAGAGAGAAAAGAATCTTCTTTCAACTGTTCTTGTTAGTTTGGAGGCAGTTTTACAGATCATTTTTACTATTGGTAATCAATTCTGTCTCGGTTGTGTTTATGTTAGTGAATTTGAAAGATGAAAATACACTTTAATTAGATTCCTCCCTTATGAAATTACTGTCAGGAAAAAAAGTATTTTAAATGGCCATGGGGCTTAATTTTGTATAATTGTCTACTTAATTCAAATTTTTATATGATCAGCCCCCTTAATAAAACAGTACTCCAGAACTTTGCCTTGTTCTAAATCCTCATCTTCTTTAATAGTTTTTTTTAATGTAATCTGTGTTTGTGTGTGTGTGTGTGTGTGTTGTGTATTGAGAGAGAGGGGTGGGGAGAATGAGAGGGGGGAGAGAGAGAGAGATGATATCCATTTTAACTAACTCCTGGGTTATCCCTTGTTCTCACATGCCACTATTTGCTGTGACTTCAGACTTTCCATCTCAACTATAATTCATTTGATTATGTCAAGAAATTGCTTCTGGCTTTTCTAGCTCCCAGAACCAACTAGCTCAACACAGTTACATTAATCTTCATCTTTACCAGGTTCAAGCATGATCCTTAACAGATCCATACACAAACTTTCACTGAGCAGGAAATTTTTCTCACATGCTCTTATTCTTAAAGTAGAATCCAGTCGTTGTGAAGGGCAGTAGCTCTATGCTTTTTCTCAGTGTGTTGCTCTATCATAACTATTTAACCTTATCGAGGATACACCAATGCATTTATTTTTAAATGTTGAAAGTATGATGGAACATGTCAGTTGCCCTATGATATTTCATGAAGCCCTAGTAACATGTTATTCTCTTTTTTTGGTTCTCACACTTAGCTTATGTAAAACATGAATAGATTGGGCATCAAGGGGAAATTTAGAACTGGCCTATACTATTTTCAATGCTCGTAAAAACATACAAAAACCCAGGTGATTTTGTCATTTTGAAATAGAATAGCAGGCAAGCTCTAACAGACAGATGTTTAAGTTTTACCATTCCCTTCTGAGGTAAAACATCAAGTTAATGTCGACCCAATATGGCTTCTAATCACTAATAATTCTTCATGACATATCACATCAATGTAACACAAAATGAACTCGAGCACGTGCTTGTACCTACAGAGTTTTAAAAAATGAAATAAAAATGTTAAGTTTGACCCTGGGGTAAGCCTCTTGAGCGTGAGTTGTCAAAGAAAATGTTTCTAAATTGTTCCAAAAGACACACAACATACTTATTTTTTTTTTGTCTAAAATATTTTGACAGAGGATATATTAAACGGCTGCTATTTTGAGTTTGAATTTACAAAATGAAATAAGTTCTGGTTTCAGTTTATTTATTTACTTATTTTTAAAAATCTGTTCTTATTGATTTTCATTATTTTTGAGAGAGAGAAAGAGAGAGAGAAAGGGAAAGGGATAGAGAGATAGAAACATCAATGAGAACCATCATAACATCATCAATCAGTTTCCCCCTGCAAAGCCCCTACAGGGGATCAAACTCCCAACCTGGGAATATGTCCTGACCAGGAATGAACCAGCAATCTCTTGGTTCATGAATCAATGCTCAACTACTGAGCAACACCAGCCAGGTGCTTTTATTTTTATTTGCAATGATAAATATAAGAGTAATCATAGAATAATCACTAAAATAGCAGGATTTTATTTGTATGTGCTTTTACCTATCTTAAAAATGTCATGGATACCACAAATTCAGCCATATGTATTTATTGAGGGCTGGGTTATTATGTGTTTAGGCCTAAGTTAACCATGCTAAGAATAATATTTTCCCTTCAAGTAGCTGATAATTCAGATGAAATTATATATTTGGATTCAGAGGAGCTGGGACATATACATCTCTATACCCAGTAATAACTCTTGCAAGTAAAATAAGAAAGTATTGCCCAGTAATGAAATACAAAGGCAAGTTTAACACTAATAATGATGAGAGACCAGATTCAGCAAAGCCTTTACAGGAATAAATGGCATACAGATTTATAAAAATTTTCAGAAAAAATAAACATGTAACCAAAATTCATGTATTAGTCTGTGAAGGAGTTAAGGCATGGCACTCCAAAACACCACACTTCTGTTACATTAATTATTTTGAGCTGAACACACTTGAAAAACAGCAAATGCAGGGAGATGCTTTCTCTGAACCTCATCTATCTGTTAAAAGACAGATCCTCCAAAGGGACCAAATTGTTATAAATCCCCTTCCAGAACTTCCATCAACCAGAAATGCTGACCCACCAAAGGAGAGGGGACTAGAAGTTGACCACACCCAGGTCAATTCTATCACAAACTGTCATACCTCCTGGGTGTTTTTCTCAAGGTCCATTTATTTTTGTAGATATTTATTTTTGACTCTGTGATACCCCTGTGCATGTGATGTTTAACACTCATCAATGTGTATACATTTTATCTTGCTAATCTGCCTGTGGGTCAGTTTATTTCTTAGACCTAGCCATTGAACCTAGGAGATAGGAAAATATTTCCTTCCCTACATTTGCTATGGCTGCCATAAAAATAAATAAATAATAACCTAAATAAGTACAGACATACCACAGAGTGGGTGGCTTAAACAGCAGATATTTTTTTTTCTTTCTCATAGGTCAAAAGACTAGAAGGTTAATATTCATGTACTGGCAGCACTAGTCTCTCTCCTTTGCTTAAAAGCACATGCCTTTTTGCTGTTTTTTTCACATAGCCTTTCCTTTGTGGGTGTGCTCCTATGAGGGTTCTTCCTCTTCCTAAAAGGTTGGCACCATCCTATTAGATCCAGGCCCAACCTTTAGGACCTTTTAACCTTAACTGCCTCCTTAAAGACCTTATCTTCAAATATCATCACATTCCAGGGTACTGGGGATCAGAGCTTCAGTCTATATATTTTGGGGAAACATGATTCAGTCCATAATAGGACATCATAAAGAAATGCAGAGGAAGAGAGAAATGAACTTGGAAAGCTAGGCAATGATAATGTATGCAGAATAGGAAAGATGAATAGGAATGGAAGAATAATTGATACAACTTTACACAATTTGTCATTTTATCTATTGTCTATTGTGTGTGTGCATATGTGTTTGAGTGTTTTGAACCTTTATAAAACTAGAAGAGTTGAATTTTTATCAAATGATTTCTTTCATCTTATGAAATATTACATCTTATTCTAGATGGCCTATTTTCTTGCTAGTCATGGTTGTAAATTATGCATTCATTGAATTTCCCTTGAGATAATATAATCTGTATTTATAGCTAGTTTCATTTTATAATCTGGGTTTCATTTGTATGATAAATACTGCTTCATAGAGTAAACAAAGTCATTTTCCATTTGCTGTTACTAGAAAGAGTTTACATATAATGGTGCTTATTTCTTTTATCTAGTGTTGTATGAAAAGACACCCTAGACTGAAATTATTCAGAAAAACACTTTCTATTATTTATTACTAGGCCTAGTGCACAAATTCCCACACCAGTGGGGTCCCTCAGCCTGGTGTGTAGGATTGGGCCAAAACTGGCTCTCTGACATCCCCCAAGGGGTCCTGGATTGTGAGAGAGCACAGGCCAGATTGAGGAGCCCCATCAGTGCACAGTTGGGCCAGAGAGGATTGTGGGAGGTTGACCAGTTGGGGAGGGATTGTAGGAGGGTTCCAGGGTGTGTCCAGCCCATCTTACTCAGTCCCAATTGACCAAACCCCAGCAGCAAGGTAACCTATGGGTCGACTGTCTGCCCCCTGCCCCCTGATAGTCAGTGCATGTCAAAGTGAGCGGCTGAGTGGCCTTAGCATATCATTAGCATATTACACTTTGATTGGTTGAAGAGACGACCAGATGACAGGACACTTAGCATATTAGGCTTTTATTATTATAGGATAATGCTGAGGGTTGGCATTCTAAATAGGTCTCTGCTGGTCTTGTCTAATCCTTATAGTCACATGATGACTTCACTGAGAATTTGAAGTGATTATCAGTAATGATTAGGTGTTCAAGAAAGAAAGAATGGGCTTAACATATCTCTTTTGCTACTTTCTTTTTAAATTTTATTTTTTCTGTCATTCTATTATTAGTCTACTTGTTTTTGTTTTTGACTTCTGAATTCCTAATGTAATAGAAATTATTAGAATATAAAAACTATAACCACTGCTGGATATTAATTATATAGACCTATATAAACTTATTCGTAGGTCAATATATAGAAATTTCCCCCCCATACATCAGCCAGGCCATGCCTATTGAAGTGTACATAAAGTGGTATCTATACTAAATATAGACTAAAATGCCAAAGATCTCCAATAGATTTCTGTTAATTTTAGAGGACATATTTAGTAAATGATATTGCTTGTTTTGACTTACTTTTCCTGTGTATTTCTTACTCTCTAATACGTACTTTGAGCTTACTATATGGCCACTGTTTGGGGGTCAACACTTCTCATAACCTTTTACTAAAATAAATAATAACTGTTCAATTTACTTCTTTTGCTTGTTTTTTTGCTTAATGTTACATTATATTATAAGTAGATACATATGGCTTTGTATTGTTAAACAAGGTATTTTAAGCAATAAATATATTTACCAAAGTTGTTGAATACACAGTCAATATGAATAAATTATGTATATTTCTGAGTAGCAACATCAAACAATTTAAATATAACATTTTAAAAATAAGATAGCATCCAAAACATAAACTCAGAGGAACACATTTAACAGATAACTTCCAATATCTCTGAAATAAAAAATAAATAGGTACTCTATAGTTATTTATATCAAAATAGCATTTTTTCTCACATTAATATTTGTGGTAACTAAAATTCCAATTAATAAAAAAATAAGATTTTAAATTTGGTAATAAGTGAGATGATTCTAAAATTATTTTGAAATGCAAATTATCTAGAGTAGTCAATATATTCTTAAAGAAGAATAAAAATGTAGTATAGGTAGCCTAGATTTCAAGAATTACTGAAAAAGCTGCAGTTATTAGCACCATATAGTATTAGTACATGAACTGACAAATATTGTTAGTACTAAAGTAGATTTATATATTTGGTTACTTTATATATATTAAAGGTATAACAGGACATTATGGTAAAACAATGAATTAATAAAAAATGTTGAATCAAATAATTTGATATCCATAATAATAAAACAATTAAACTTGACACTTATCTTAGACACTGAAATGATATTGAGACAACTTAGTTCATAGGCATATCTCGGAAAAAAAATCTAAAGTCTCTAAGAAAACAGAGAGGAATATCCACATCACCTTGCAATAGGCAAAGATCTCTAATATAGAAGTTGAAACACTAAAGGACTAATTAAACAGAAAAATTAAAAAATTGGCTTTCATAATAGTTAAGATTTCTCTCCATCAAAAGATCTCATGAAGAAAGTGAAAACACAGATAGTGAAAGAGAATATATATTCTGATGAGAGAATTCAATCTATAACTTATAAAGAACTACCACAAATTAATAAGAAAAAATTAAAATATTGGAAAAGATTCCTTGAAAAGAACTTAAAGATAAAAATTTTTATGACTAATAAATATGATAAATGATAGTCAACATCACTATTTGTCAGGAAAAAGCAAACTAATATTAGGAGCAAATATTATTACACCATTACTTGAAAAGCGGCAGTCACCTAAGTCTGAAAATACCAAATGTTTGGAATGGAAAAACAATCGACTTCTCATATATTGTTGTTAGGTATGTAAAATTATAAACCCACTTTGGGATAACTGCCATTTTCATTAGTTGCATTCTTAATTTTATACACAAGAGAAGTGAGTCCACATAAAGAAAATAATATGTACAACAGATTTTTCATGATAGTCTTAAAATGGGAAAAAAAACATATTCTTAAACAAATATAGAGTGAATAAATTGTGGTAAATTTTACATGGAATGCTACAGAGCAGTAGAAAAATGTACTGCTCACATATACAACATGCATAAACTCACAGATATACTATTGAATGCAATCAGCTCAATACAAAAATACTATGTACTATATTATTCCACTTATGACAAGTTCTAGCATAATCAAAGTTAGCTGATGAGAGAATTCAAAATAATAATTAACTTTAATGACTAGTTTAGGCTGAGAAGGGGCAAGAAAGTACCTTCCTGGTTGCTAATATCATTCTATATCTTGTTCTGGGTGGTAATTACAAAGGGGAATACACCTGTAAACATCATCATGCTATACTTGTAGGTTTAGTGTACTTAGTTCGTTTATTATATGTATTTAGCCCCTTGATTTAAAAAATAGAAGTAAATAACGGCATTTGTGAAAAATGTATCTCAGGAAACTTCTTGTAGTCAACAAATTAATTTTTTTCCTAAAGGATGTATTATTCAAAGACAGGAAATAATTCACCTTTTCCATTACCAGAAAAATAAATTCTTTTTCTTGCTTCTAACCATTAAAATAAAAGAAATAGCTCTGCTTCTTATTTATTTTTTGCTAATCATCACCTGAGAATATTTTTCCATCAATTTTTAGAGAGAGTGGAAAGGAGTGGGAGAGACAAAGAGAGAAACTTTTATGTGAGAGAAACCCTTCGATTGGTTGCTTCCAGCACATGCTCTGACTAGGGCTGGGGATCAAGCCTGCAACCTAGGTACGTGCCCTTGACTGGAATCGAACCGAGGACCCTTCAGTCTGCGGGCCAATGCTCTATTCACTGAACCAAACTGTCCAGTGCTCTGCTTATTATTAATACTCTATCTGAAGGCAATACTATACAATAAAAGTGGAATCATGTCTGTAGTCTCTTAGCAAATGCTGTTATATAAATGCTGGCAAAAATGTAGACTGAAATCTGTCAACAATAATTACCAAGTACACAATCAAAAGATATTTCCACAAAGATATTTTAAACATTAAAGAGTAATCAGATAATCGAGAACCTAGTGTTATGCAATTTCAAAGTTATGTTCAAAGAAAAAATGTACAGTTAAAGCAAGTCAAGTTCATTATCAGTAATCACCTTGTCTGTTTCATGTTTCGTGTTATCAGTTTCACACATTTCTGTTTCATGTTTTCAGAGTATCAGTCATTAATAGGGTTTTCTCAAAAGCTTTAGTCCATTGCAAATTTTTTTTGTAAAAAGAGTATTATAATTATAAACAAGCAAACTTTGATATGGAATTTAAAATAGCACATGGTGGCCATGTTTGCAAACTATGTCTTCTAATTAGTACTTAGATATGCTTTAGCTATTACTACCTCACTAATGGATCTGTATTCCTACAGATTTGCAGGCTTTATCAAAAAAAACTCTTCCCCATAAGAACCTAATATCATATTAGTGATACTAACACTATCCTTTTAAGCACATATTACTTTCTAAATTTAAATTTTTTTGTATTTTACCAATCTCAAAGAAACCCAAAGGATAATTACATTTAATCAGTTTTAAAAGGGAAACTGAGGTTCACTGAAGTCAAAAGTCATATCCAGTATTATACAGTTAATAGGAAGTAGAAGACTTAAGAAATAAACAAATTAATCTAAAAAATGTAACTAAGTTGAAAAAAATAATTAATTTGCATTGAAATATAATCTATAGAAACTAGGAAATCCTCTTTTGAAAATGGTCTTGACTGATATTAACAATTTGGGAATTGAAAGGATTATCTTTTATGTTCTTAATAATGTAAAAATAAATATGTATCATCTACATATTCTTAATCTTTTGAGGTTTATTTAAAGATTTCAGTTTTGCTCTTATTTGAAACAGAACGATGCTATTGAAATTAACAGTCTTACTTAAAATAAATTTAGTTAAATTAAATATTGTATCATTGCTTATTATTGTTAATAATAATGGTGAATAAAATCAAATGTATATTAATTATATTAATAAAAATTTTAGTGTTCTTAGCTAAAGAATAGAAAAGATTGTATAGTCACTGAATTGGTATTTCAAATCAAGGTTAAAATTTTACTTCTGTACTCTAAATTATTTGTGTCTCTTCTAAAATAAATTGAAGTCCTTGGGCTATATAAACTGTTGATTGAAATACCTTAATTCCAACCATGAAATACCTCAACTTAATTACAAATTTGTAACAAAAATAAACAAAAAAAGTGCTCTTCCTCAATACAATAAAGAATAGAAAAAGTCATAGTTGATATGAATATACGTATTCTAAAGGCACATTTTATTTTATCAATACAATAGTATAAGTAATTTTACATTAATATTCTATATTTATAATAAGATATTATTTGTTTTACAATATTTTAAAATAAATATATGGTATCATTTCTTTGGTCTTAATAATCAATTAAGCATTATGTTAGCTACTGGGGTATAATTTCAAGAAACTGAACACTTTAGAAGGAGATAATTTTGTTATAGTTGCAAAACTAGTCTCTTTAATGCATCATCTTAAGTTTTGACATTTCAATCTGTTACAAGAATACTTTGCTAATTGGATTTATCTCTTTAAATTTAATTTATCTGCACCCAAGAGCTACTTTCCTTGTCAGATAACGTGATTTAACTAGACATTAGAGCTAAAGTCTGATAATATTTCATCCCCTGCTTAAATATTTGCTACATTATATTAAATTTCCTTTTATTACTTTGAAAAAAAATTATAAAAATTTTATATTAAGTTGGTAAGAAAAATATACATAATAAAGTGACTAACATATTTTCTTTTCCCTTCATATTTAAAAACAAAATAGTTAACCTTTTCATAAAGTTGCTCAGAACTCACATCATTCACTTTTAGTACTAACAAGTTTTCACTTTTCAAAATATAGAACATTATTTAAGTAACAATGAGAAAAAGTAAAAATAAAAACTATTCAAACATTTACCTCTACATTTAACAGTTAATAAGACAATGGGATCTTTAAAGTTCTCAGCCTAAGAAAAAATTTTGAACTATGTATGGTGTTAACTAGACTTATTGTGGTGATCTTTCTACAATATATGTAAATATTGTATCATTATGTTCTACTTATGAAACTAATATAATGTTATATGTCAATTATATATCAAGGAAAGTTAAATTAAACTTGTAAACATCTACTGGAATAGTGTTATGATATGAATATTTCACAATAGATGCTACAAATAAAGTTTGGGAGAAACCAGGATGGTGGCATAGGTGAACACCTAAACTGCTACCTGGCAAAACAATTTCAAAACTACAAGTAAAAGACAGAACAGACAGCATCCAGAACCACAGGAAAGTTGGCTGAGTGGAAATTCTACAGGTAGAAGAAAAGAGAGGGGATCACGGAGACTCAGAGGGGCTGCAAAAAGCTGAAGTACAGAGATGCGGTGGAGAGAGAGGGCTCCAAAGTGCCTGGCTGGCTGCCTCTGGCAGGAGGGAGATGGGGACTCCCAACTGCACTGAACCCCTTATCCTACAGCACTGAACTTCAGGTCCAGGCGAGACTCATATGAGGGGAATCTGGACTGTGAAAAGGGAGGAGTGCATGGAAATTTAGGGGAGTCGTGAAAGGGCAGGGGTCTGGTGGCATGCACACCACTGCACACAGACTGCTGATTGTGCCACTGGCTTTCTCTAGTGGGTGGGAGGTAGAGCCTCCCAACTGCGCCACCTCTAAATTCACTGAACCCCAATTTTGGGTGAGACCTTGGGGACCCAGAATCATATGGGTGCTGGAGCACTGGGGAGCCGGAAAGGCAAAGGTCTAAAGGCACACATGCGCGTGTGCACAGAGAAGCTGCAATGATCACCAAGAGACAATTGAGAACCAGGGGACCAATAAGGCGGGGCTGACTGGAAGCCAAGGCCATCTGCTAAGCCCTGAGACTCCACCCTATCCAAGTGCAACAGAGAGTCATTTGCAGTTTTGCAAGTCTTGTATCATAAGGCTGGTTCCAACACAGAAGTTCTCCTAGTCTAGTGAAAATGCAGAAACAAGGGAACAGATCACAAAAGAAAGAAATGTAGGAAAACAAATGACTGGATATATAGAGTTCAAAACAATGGTTATAAGATTTTTCAAGAATTTCCTAGAAAAGATTGATAAATTTAGTGAAACCCAAGAGGAGATGAAAATGGACCAACTAGAAATTAAACATACACTGACTGAAATAAAAAAAAAATTATAAAGAAAACTATTAGCAAAGTAGAGGATTGCAAGAATCAAGTCAAAGATTTGAAATACAAAGAAGCAAAAAACACTCCACTGGAAAAGCAAAAAGAAAAAAGAATAAAAAAATGTGAAGATAGTGTAAAGGAGCCTCTGGGACAACCTATTTGAAGAAATAATGACTGAAAACTTCCAACATCTGGTGAAAGAAAGACTTACATGTCCAGGAAGCACCCTAAATAAAAAGAATCCAAAGAGGACCACACCAAGACACATCGTAATTAAAATACCAAGAGCAAAAGACAAAGAGAGACTATTAAAAGCAGCAAGAGAAAAACAGTTCATTATCTACAAGGGAGCACCCATAGGATTGTCAGCTGATTTCTCAATAGAAACTATGAAGGCCAGATGGGAGTGGTAAGAAATATTCAAAATGATGAATAGCAAGAACCTACAACCAATATTACTCTACCCAGCAAAGCTATCATTCAGAATTGAAGGGTGGATAAAGAGCTTCACAGATAAGAAAAAGTTAAAGAAGTTCATCACCACCAAACCAGTATTATATGAAATGCTGAAAGGTACTCTTTAAGAAGAGGAAGAAGAAAAAGCTAAAAGACAAAAAATTATGAACAACAAATACATATCTATGAACAAGTGAATCTAAAAATTAGTGAATTAAAAATTTGATGAACAGAATAAACTAGTGAATATAATAGAATCAGGAACATAGAGAGAGAGTGGTCTGACAATTCTCAGGGGGAAAGAAAAGAGGGGGTGCAGGGTGAGACTGGACAAAAATCATACACCTATGGATGAGGACAATGCAGGGGGGGTAAGGGTAGAGGGACGGGTGGGAGCTGGGTGGAGGGGAGCAATGGGTGGAAAAAAGAGAAACAAATGTAATAAACTGAACAATAAAGATTTATTAAATAAAGTTTGATTTTAGTGCTAGCCTTCCATATAAGATGCTCAGTAAAAATGAGCTGAATGACAAGAAAAAGATATGGAGTGGATTCCCTCTACAGCTAATGCAGATTACCTGTTCTGCGTGCACAGAGGACAGATGTGAGTGACCAATTTAAAACTGGATTATTGAAAATACAATCATACTATGAATCCAGTTGCAACTGCTGACCCTGAGGTAGTTTTATTGCTGGAGCACACACTATAGCCCCTGGCAACTTATAGGCAGTGATAGATGTAGGAATACTTTTTTTTATCTATATTTGTTAACAAAAAGCAATTAGTGTCTAGCAGGCTGGGCCATAAATACATCTCTACTGTTCTAGCCTATCCTATCTAATAAAAGAGTAATCCGCAAATTGACTGGACCTTCACTATACCTTCAAACCATGCCCACCAGCCACACCCCCCAGCCAATCAGAGAAATATGCAAATTAACCCAATCAAGATGGCTATGGCTATAGAGAGAGCAGAAGGGAGGCTTGGATTGCTCCTAGTGATGGAGGAAGCCAAGCTTTTTGCAAACCCTGGCCAGTGCTTAAGGCAACAAAGTGTCAATGGCTGTGAAAGCAGAAGGTTTGCCTCAGCTCCAGGCTACAAACTTTCAATTGTAGAAAATAAATATCCCAGATAGCAGGGCTTCTGCTTGGATCACTGGGGGACATGGCTGGCCTGAAAACCACCACAGGCTCCTCTTCCAGGCCACCTCACGCCCCAAGGGAACACCCCTCCTGATCTGGGACACCCTTCAGGACAAACCAGCTGGCCCCCACTCACGTACCAGGCCTCTATAACTATCTAATAAAAGACTAATATGCAGATTGACCATCACTCCAACACACAAGAGTTCTGCCCTCATGTGGTCAAAAGATCTTGCTCCCATGTGGACCCAAGATGGCCACCATAAAAGGCCAGCAGGGGATGGTAGTGAGGGGTGACCAGGCCAGCAGATGAGAGAAGTTGGAGGTGACCGGGCTTGCAGGGGAGGACAGTTAGGGGTGACCAGGCCCACAGGATAAGGCAGTTAAGGGCAAACAGGCTGGCATAGGAGCAGGTAAGCATCAATCAGGCTGGCAGGGGAGTGCTTAGGAGGTGATCAGGCTGGCAGGCAGAAGCTGTTAGAAGCAATCAGGAAGGCAAGCAGGTGAGCAGTTGGGAACCAGCAGTCCAGGTAGGATAGGGCTTAAACAGGCAGTTGGACATCCCTGAAGGGGTCCCAGATTGGAGAGGGAGCAAACTGGGCTGAGGACAACACCCCCACTCCATGCATGAATTTCATGTACATGGCCTCTAGTGGGTTATATAAAATGTTAAACTTATTGGTAATGACCTGAAACAGCTCTCAATTCAAAAATACGCCATGTTTATTAGTTATATTTATGATGTAAAGATTTGAATCTGGTGAACAGGAAGTATCAATTGCTTTCTAGCAGTTTTGTGTATGACACACGCATGCCAGAGTTTGGCAAATTAATCCATAAAATTCAGAACCTTGACACCTTGGTGAAATTTCTAGTAAGTCTACCTCGTGGACTATGTTGAAATATCATTTCTGAGTTGAAGGTCAAGTTTCTATATATGGATGCTCTTACTATTAAGAAAATTATAATGCTCTATGGGCCTCTTCAGATTTGGGATATCACATATATCTTATCTGGGTATAAGATGCTTGCCCATTTCTGGAGTACCCTGACAGGCTACCAGTTTTGAATGGGACCAAGAGGTCTCTGCACAAAGTCCATCTGCCAAGAAAGCTACTCTGCTACAAAGACCCTATGATCCAACAGATCCCATGTGGCTTTCAGTGCCCGTGGCAGAACAGACTGTTGCATGGGACATTTTTCAGGCTGGTGTAAATGATTTACATGACAGAGTTTTGGAATATTGCATAAAAGCTATAATAATTTCCACCTATATTTTTTCATTTTGAGAAATTAATTATTTTTGCTGCCATGTCTTAGTAAAGATTAAGTGCCATGAGTCACAACGCTTGAGATGTCCATAATGAACTGGTTTATCTAAAAGAAAGTGATTGCTACTAATCAAGTACATGAATACAAAAATTCAAATTTACAAAGTTCCATATATGACTGAGGTTGAATTAGGCAAAGGGTGATTTATTTGAGCACTTTAAATTTGATTAAATAAAAATATTTTTTTTAAATGCACATGATTAAGTCTTCATATAGACTCTACCTTGGAGTAAAAATGTTTTTGAAGCAGGATAATCACCTTACGAAAGGAATAGAAGGAAGAAGGATGTGGGAGCACTGCAGGGCACCCTGATGAGCTGTGTCCTTTCCCAATAAAGCCTATTCTTTTAGAGCCCCACCCATCTGCACCACCCTATGAATAGTTCATTGGCTTTGATTTCCTCCTTGTTGTTTGTTAAGTAAATGGATATAATAAGAAATTGACCTTTATCAAAAGCCGTGGTGGGAAGGTCTGGTCCCATGGGCCATATACTGGTAAGGCCTGCAAAATCATTGGGTCTGGCCCTGCCAAGGCATTAAGGGTGAGTTCATTAAATGTTTGACAAAATGCAGCAGGCTAATTTTTAAGTTAATAATTTTGTATGGCCCACGAATGATATTATAAATATCCAAATGGCCTTTGGCAGAAACAAGTTTCCCTACCCTTAACCTAAAGAGATTTTTATTTATGCTCTTGTCTCTGGGAAGGCTAGAACTCAGGGAAAGTTGGACTAAGAATTTAGAAAAAAAAAGATGTTGAAGCAAAAGGAGTGTGATGGACCTACAGGTTATTGAAGACTGTGCATAAATTGAGAAAAATAAAGATGCCAGCGATTCCACAGTTGAGTAATTTGTTGTTTTGTTTTTGGTTATGATATTCCTCCCTATTTTGAAGTTTTAAGTGATCATTTATTGCCTGCAGTCGAAGTTGTTATTAACAATGTGGAGAATAATTCAAAAGACACGCTTCAACATTAGTGGTAGGATGCCAACAATTGCAAACAGTGAGCCTCAATTTGGGTAATTTCAGACTGATCTGGAAGCACAATTTCTTAGCAAGAATAGGACTCCCTTGAAAAATCCAAAAAATATACATTTGCAATAATAAAACCAACAACAGTGATAGTTGTAATAATATAAACAATGATAATAAATGTATCCTGAATAGATAATTCATTGTATTTCACTCATATGTTGTTGAAGCACTTCCCTTGGGCTATCATTTAGTTATCACTGCAATAAATGAGATATGAACTATTGCCCCCTCTGTTTTCAATGAGGAAATAAAGCCACCAACTGATAGAAACTTACCAGAGGTCAAATCTTTATAAATCAAAGTCGAAGAGTGTCAGAAGAAGTAGACGTGGCTCATAACCACCACACTGGCATACTTTCTATTCACAGAATGGGGTGGGGGAGAGTCAGCATTTGTTTTATGTATTAGTTGACAAAGTAGCTCTAGAACACCAAGTTTCTTTGGGTGGTGACTATTGTATTGTATTTGTGCTTATTTTTATTTCCTAACTTTTATTAATATTATTTTCCATTTCATTCATATGAGACACAATAGTGTCATAAAATAAATATTACTAAATGTATTTCTCACACTGTCAACTCCTTGCAAAGGTACTAATTAAAACTGAACAAGTCCTATTTATGTAAACACATAAGTTCCAGCCTCTATAAGATTGGTGATTTAGGAAATACTTTTCATAATAAGTTAAGAAGACTGTAGAAATATCACTTCACCATAAATGAAGCAAAAGAGTCAATTTGTTACACAGAAAATGGATAATGTGGAAAGAATCAATTTGCTACACAGAAAATGGATAATGTGGAAATTGGATTCTGTGACAACTCATTGAACAAACAATCATGAGCAACCACAATAAAATTTAATTTCCTTTATCTGAAATTCTTTAAAGTTAGCAGTTAAAGCTGGATTCTCATATATGCCATTCCATATAGTTTATCTTTCAAGCAGATGATTTTATGTGTCAAATATCTGTAGCAGGGATAATTCATGAGCTGGGACTTTAGGGGTGAAGAAATCAATGGAACATCGCACTGCTGTTTCTTTGCTTCAAACTCATAATTGCACAATGTTAATTTTTTTTCACTTTTGTGTGAGTTCATGTAGCAGCAGGAAAGCATAATATAATCAAGTCAGCAGGGAGCTTCTCTCTATAACTAGAATGAATTTACATTTGTCCATTATGTAAACGATTCTTCACCCTTTTCCTAGTTGCTATTCGAAGTAGTGGCAGAGTGAATTTTCATGTGCACTTATGAAAATGTTTTCAAAATCTTCATAAATAACACAATACTAATTTTTGCATTAAGATAAGTTACTGATGTATTTTTTTCAGAAATAACAAATTAATCAATTTTATTTTACTTGTTTAACTTGTATATGATTTAACCTATAAAGCAAAGTCTATTAATAGATTATCTAACTTGAATTAGCCATGATTATGTTTTTAATAGTTGTTGGCTCCTAAATACTTTATAATAATTAGTAAGTCCTCAAAAGTTTTCACTTAAGAGAGGTTCAGACGGGCATTGCCACCATTTGTCCACCATCCAGATACCATTGATGACGTGTACACATAAGGAACTGTTTGACATTGAAACTGGGACTTGAAACTATTGAACATTGAAATTGGGACCCAAACATTTTTTTGCTCTTATAAGTTTATTCCTAGCCTACAAAGGCAAGATGTTTTTAAAAACAAGAATCAGGGTGGCGGGGGTGAGGGGGAACAGATACAGAGGCAAAGAAGCGATGAACAGACTGTCATGCTACAATGGGAAGGCAGGGGAGGTTGGAAGGGTGGGCTGTAAGAGATCAACTGAAGGACTTGTATGCATGTATGTAAGCATAGCTGATGGATACAGGGCATTGTGTGTGTGGGGGGAGAGACAGGCGAGGGCATGTACTCAGGGGTGGGGAAGGCTAGGGAAGGGCAATAGGAAAAAGAAAAAATAAATAATTAAAAAAAACACACCTTAAAAAAAGAAGGCATCAATACTATATGCTAAATAAGAACAGAAATAAATAAAATTATTTTAATTTCTATATTCTAACAAATAGTTTTAATCAACCAGTTCTAGAAACTTAGCAAATAGAAAGTTTCCATACTCTGCAAATTTTGAATTACATCTCACCAATTTTGTTCTCTAGTAAATATAGTTGAATGAATCTTGCTGCAAGTATGAAAAACATTTTCAACCCAAAAAGTTAAAGTGCAGTCTAAAATGAATGCCTGTCTATGTATTTCATTTCATTGCCAACTTTTCTTTTGATTCAATGAATTCCATATATTTTTATTCCTGAGATTTAGTGCACTTTATAGCAGCCGCACCAATCGTCACTCACTCAGTCAGTGCAATTAATAACAGATGGTGGGCAAGTACTAAAAGTGTTCAAAGCATTCGTTTTCTTTAGTGCAGACTCTTGGAGCACAAGTTTCTCACTAGTAAGCAAGTTTTTATTAAGTCGATTGTGACTTTTTTTCTGAGAATACTATCCAAAGAATAGTCTAAGCGCAGGAGTCCACTCTTTTCACTGAGTGCTTCTCCCAAATCACTCATCTACCTTAGTGCCTTCACCTATCACCTTTGAGGTAATAAGCCTCATATTTACAACCTGGGATTCTTTTTGCTTCTCAAAAAGAAAAAAAAAAAATAAAAATAATAAATATAAAAAAATTATAAATCTTGGCAGAGCATCACAGGAAATATATAATTTTATGTATTACAATAAATTTGGGTATTTTCATATAAAAATTTATTTTTAAATTTATATTTATTGTTGAAAATATTACATATGTCCCCTTTGTTTTTCATATTAATGTGCAATTTTATGTTTCATATTAATGCATATCAATGCCTTTTAAATAACCGTCAACAAAATGAAAGGACATTTTTTTAAAATAGAAATGGCATAATTTTTGAAGCTTAGATTTAGAAATACTAGAATGTTTGTTTATGACAAAAACAATGTATCACCAGGGTATTTAAGAAAATAGAATAATTATTCATTGCACTCATGGATTAAATTAATCAACACATAAAATACTATGCCATAAATATCTCTCAATAACAACTGAATTTTTCAGGAAGTATCAATTATTTTATCTTCTTATTTTCCATATTTTGCAACTTCTTGCTAGTCTTAGTTTTCAAATGTACTATCTTTTTTTTTTACTTAATTTCATCTGCCTTTTTTTCTCTTGTGTATTATTGAAAACAGATTAACAGGAGTCCAATGAACATATTAGCAGCCACTACATTTAGTAATACAGACTCTCTGAAAATATGAAATAAAGGTTGAATCTTGTTGAGCAATAAGTAGTTGAAAACTCAAGAACAAATAATATTTTTACAAGATAAGCTTATCAAATTTGTAAATATTTAAATGGTATTAAGACAATGGGGAGGAGAAAGGAGACATATGTAATACTTTCAATAATAAAGATTAAATAAATGGTATTATAGCAGCAGAAAGTTGTTTTCAATCAACATAGGAAAACAAGCAAAAGTGATATTCCACATCTATATTGTCAGAAAATAGGATAGTGATTCCCTCTGGGAGTTGCTACTAGAAGTAAGAATAAAGGAACCTTCAATCTAGACTATGATATTAAACAAATTATTATCCCAAAGCAGTAACACACTGTTTAATGTTTTAAGCATATTTGAAATAACTTGTAAAATTATGAATGTGTACCATGAATAATTACAAAAACTAGTCAGACCCAGCTGGTGTGGCTCAATGATTAAATGGAGACCTATGGACCAGAAAGTCATGCTTTGATTCCCCTTCAGGGCATATGCCTAGGTTACAGGCTCCATCCCCAATGTGGGATTTGCAGGAGGCAGCTGATCAATGATTCTCTATCACCAATGATATCTCTCTCTCTCTCTCTCTCTCTCTCTCTCTCTCTCTCTCTCTCTCCCTCTCTCTTCCTCTTCCTCTTTGAAATCAATAAAAATTAAAAAAAATATTCAGGATATTTAATGCCGTATTTGGATCTTGAGTTGGGAAGATTCCAAGACTTTTCGCCAAGACTCCTGCCCTTGGTATAGCTAGTTTACGTACTCTCCCTCCCTTGAGTTTGGGTGCAATCTGTGAATATGATGGGATATCACTTTTGTGATTAGGTGACTAACAAACTATGCATTCCTAGAAAGGGAGATGATCCATGTGGGGCTGTCTTAATTAGGTAAAAAAGGTGAACACAAAGATGTTGTGAGGTCTATGAGTCACCTAATATAGAAATCGATTTAATAAGACTTATTTTGAATTCACCAATTTTTATCTTACTGTATTTTTTTTCATCTAATTTTTGTTATAGATAACATTACTTAATTATTTTAATTTCAACTCTTACCTTTATTATTTATTTCTTCTACTTTCTATAGGTTTAATTTAACTTTCTTTTTTTCTATAATCTTAAGAGAACTGTTTATCATTTTTGTCATATTTCTTTATTTCAAAAATGTTTTGTAATTTTTATCCCATAAGTCTTGCATTTAGTATATTTCTTTCTGCAGAATTACATTATTTGTAGTCTATCTTAAATGTACATTATTCTTAACTTAGGGTATAAGCATTTGGGTCTTTCATTTTTAATATTGATAGAGCTGTTTTTCATAAGTTTCCTTTAAAAAGTTGATGAATTTCACTTCTATTCCTAGCTTTTTAAGTGCTTTTATCATAAAAGGTGTTGAATTTTGTCAAATGCTTTTTAAGTGTCTATCGAAATGATCATGAGCTGTGTGTCATTTAGTCTATTATTAGAGTGCGTTACATTGATAGTTTTCATACATTAAATTGTTAATGCATTCTTTGGCTGAAGACCAGTTGGTCATATATAATTATTGTGATATGTCATTTGATTAAATTTGCTAGTATATTTTGAAGATGCTTTGTCTATATTCATTAGGAGTATTGGTCTGTAGGTTGTTCTTATAATGTCCTTGTACTAGAAGGAAAATAGGCACCTGCCTTATTTCTATGGCAATAAAATATATTTTTCACACTAATTCTTGAATTCATTTTGTTTTTATCATGATACATGCAGAAACAATTCAAGTTGCCTATACTAATACAGAAAAATTAACTATCACCAATAGAAGGTGTTTCTTTTGAATGGAAGAGAAGCATGTAATTTCTAGGGGAAGTTGCACAATTTAAAAGAAAATTACTAGTTCTAGCTTTATGGTGTTTTTTAAAAGAGATTTCCCTTATTCACTGTTGTAATTTTAAGTCCAATAAATTTTAGATGTATGTGTAGTGTAGTGTTTATGTCTCATATATAGCTGGTCTATAAACATTATTTAAAATATGTAAGGTTTTATAATAGGGTATTATTTTCTCACCTCTCAACTAAAGTTTATAAATAACTGAGACTGGCATTCTGTACACTGTAATATAAATGAGCATGGGGTACAATATCAAGCTTTTAGCATAACTGATCATTAACACTCTAGAATATTTTATGTTGGAGGGGAAAATGTTGACTACCATTGAATGGAAAACAAAAACATGATTATACTTAGAAAATAAAGGCAGTAAATGGTTCATTTACTCTCTTTCCATTTGCAGAATTGTAATAAAAATGCCAAGTAGATTGATATTTAGGCAAACAGTGCATTGCAATAAAGTTAAGATTACTAGAGGAGTTGCATTAATACACAACATTCCTCTTTGAATCTGCTTTTCTATTGCAATTTCAGGAGTACTTGGGTATTTTAATTTCAGTTATAGATACTCAGCTTTTGATTCAAAGAGAACTGTCTTTTGTATAAAATAAATGGTAACACTTCTAAGTTATTTTATTTTACCATGCTTTCTTAGATTTTAATCTTAATATTAAAAATCACAACATTTGAAAGAAGTTACAGTCCTGTGTATTATACACTGTACTGAAAGCCTTCCAGTTTACACATTTTTAAACTGCTGTAGCAGCAGCTGCATAGGATTTAGCGCAACATATGGTGTTGATTTTAATGAAAATGTGATTTATAAATCTCTTGCAACAAACTGGTGATGAGATGTTTAGCAAAGCTATAACACACATTACTTGATATTTAAAAATGCCACATTTTTTTCCTGTGAGCAAAAAGATGACAGAATTATGAAGGTATTTTAAAAGAGGAGAGAAAGTGAAGTAGAAATAATGAGGAAAAAGAGTGAAATTATAAGGTAATAGCTAATAACTCCTAAAATGAGTCTCATAGAATAAGAAATTTATTTTAATGGGCTAAATAATTATCTGAGTATTAATTTTAGATATTTAAAAAATTTAAAAGCCCATGGGTATAATGAGCTATTTTTGTGTGTTTTATTAATACAGGGTAGAGAGGTCATACAGCAACTTAAAAAGAAACTATACTACTTCAGGATGTGTCAGAAATCTAAGTAAATCTAAGTAAGGAATTATAAATAAATGATTTAATATGAACTCCACAACTTTTTAAATACATAAAAATTGTGATATCAATTATTTTTTAAAAAATGTCATATAGACTGTGTATACATGTCCCAAGGGAGAAAACCTTGCAGAAACTTGAATTTCTTGCTCAACTAATATTTTTCTGTTCCTACGGGATCTATTCTTTGTACAAATTAACCAGTAGCTTGATGTAGTTCTAATACCTTCCTCCCATGTATGAAATTATTTAAAGTAACACATTTTCCTCATATTTTGAAGATTTCCAGTTATAATACCTGAATCTTATCACTTTAAAATACGAGCCACTTAAGAAGAACTTCTGATAAAAATTGATATTATCAAAGATCTAATAGGAAAGCAAACCATCCTTTACTTCTAAAGTGATATAATGCAAGTGTTTTAAGGAAAGGTAGACTTTCTTCACATGTACATATATGTAGAGTGGTTCATTCCACATCTAATGAGTTTTAAACCTCCATTACCAACATAAAAAAAAAAAGTATTTTTTCACCAAAATTATCATTAAAACCTATATAAGCAGCCCTTCTCACAAATAATACTTACATCATCACTAATGGTGTATCTTATGTTTCAATGTCACTGGTACGTTCACATTAAGAATTAGATGTGTTTCTTCATTTCCATTTACTTTGTACCAAGCATTCAGATGTTCTTGTAGTCTGGGCTCAAGAAGATTGGGAATGACAGTTTTGTTTTCAGACTAATCTTCCCTCTCGGCTAGCCAATTAACCTTTCTGGTCTCCACTTCCTCTTTATTCAGAGTAAGTCCCCATCCTTCAATCCCTGCTAAGAGGACCTTCACAGCCTGAAAGAAACTTCCTCACCCTAACATAGATGTGTCAAACATGTCTGAATACTAGAATGGGCATCATTCAGCCACAAGCTGGTAACACCACTACATATAAGACTAATAAAACCAATATAAGACTCCAACCAAATAAAGTATTTAAAGCAAGCAAAGCAGAATAGATTTTAAAAATAGCAACTAATATTACTGAGTAGTGTATTTAATTTATTTTACTTATAATAAACACACAGATCCTTTTATATGCCAAATAACAGCTTGCAAAGTATAGGTAATTCTAGCAGAATTCATAAAGGTGGCTAGGTACTATCACTGTCCTGGTTATTACTAGCATTATGATCATTATCAGTGAACAAAATAATTTGCAGTTGTCTATTGACCTGTCTAGAAAAGGAACTGGTGCCAAGAGAAACAAAAATCAATAGAGAGGAAATTAATTAACTATCAAATTAAATCTTGACAGCAGACTCTCAGGGGCAGCAAGATATTCTGTTTATAAAACCAAGGAAACATACTTAACATCATTCCTCATTTATAGTATTTATTTATTTAATCAATCATATGAGACATCTGCCCCAGAGTTCCCATCCTCCCACAATACATTTATGCTTTGTATTTTTTTTTCCTCCCACAATGTTTTAGAGGGTTTCTAGAATAATTTGAGTTATTCAACTTTTTCTGAATTTCATTTTAGTGCATTTCAAGAGATGGAACTCAGAATCTATCTTTTAAATCAAAGACAGTAACATTTTGTAAATCCTAGTGTGTGAATATTTTTGGCCCTGAATAATTTCTTTTCCATTCCCATACATTTGAACTGAATTGTGTTCTTGGGAACTAACCATTGGGACTGTTCTCAAACGTATCCTGCTGGGGTTAAAATTCCCAAGTATATTCTAATCATTTTACAGGTTTTTAATTTAAAAAATGATAATAATAGGGGATAGTGATTAAGGCTCTTAATTCCAGAGATTGAGGCAGCTTAGAGAAAGAGAACTATAAAGTTATTTTTCTTAGTCCAGCACAGGAAGGGGGTTTCACCTAGACATGCCATTTCTTTTGATTCCATGGCTGTCGTTGATGCTGACATTGGTGCTTTTGTTCCTGTGATCCTCTCCTCTAACCCCAGCCTATTGCTCAAAACTCAGTCCTACCCATTTGGGTCTCTAGAGTCTATGGCTGGGCCAGTCTAAATGGGACTTCTCTCATTTGAATATGAAAGAAATGATAATTCTTATGAAGTGCTGGTTTAACTCAATAACAAGAAGATACACACAACTGGTAGAATATAGTGATTTTACACAGTTCAGTAAACATGGTAGCAAAATATTCAGTAACCATTTAGATTGTAGTGAATGGAGTGACTGGCAGGTGTGCAAGATTTCTGTGCCAGAAATTTGGGAAACTTGTAGCAATTACAGTATGTGGTGGCATTCAGATTTTCCAGTCACAATGACTGTGTGCATATCAACAAGGACAGAGTTGAAAAAGATATAAACAATGCAAGAAGAGACAATTAAATAAGCAAATAAAGCAGGACCTGAAATAAACAATGTAACTGAGGAAGCTGTAGAATTTACCCAACAGAAGAGTGAGATATCCACTGGATCTGTGGGAGGCTATGGGCTCACCTTGCATCTTAAGGACAGGAATGTCCAGTTGCAGAGGATTCAACTTGATGTGTTCAAGAATCAATTCAGCAAGTTATTAAAATGTAAATTTGTGTTCACCACATAGATTGTGATTCATTTAGTCTCTGGTAGATCACAGGAATTCACATTTGAAAGAGGCACTCTTATTGGTTCTGGGGAAAGCATTTTTAAAACTAAATATTGAGAAATCCCACTGTAAAGGACTCATAAACTAATATCACAGTAACTGCTGGGAACCATGTCTTACCAGAATACCCACCTAAATCTAGGCTGACATTGTGGAAATATTTCTGCATTTGGAGATTCCTATCAGTTGCCAACCTATTATCTAAATTTTACTATAAATGATGTACTTAAATATCATAGAGTGCTCTTTATTAACTGCTATTATTTTGAGGTTCAGTCTATTAAAAGCATAGCTCAAGGATAGAACTTCTAGTCATTTAATTGACAAAACTTTTATTTTGTGATTTAGGTACATTTTCTTTCCTTTTTGAAAGAGTGAAGAAAGAGAAAGAGAGAAACCTTGATTTGTTGTTGCATTCAATTATGCATTCATTGGTTGATTCTTATATGTGCCTGACTAGGGATGGAACCTGCAAACCTGGTGTATCAGCATGACACTTTAGATAAAATATAGTTTTAAAAATACTTTCATCAGAACCAGTAAGAGTGCCTATTTCGAATGTGAATTCCTATGACCTATGGAGGACTAAATGAATCAGAATCTATGTGGTGAACACAAATTTACATTTTAATAACTTGCCTAAACCTTTTTCTTTAATGCCCAAGCAAAAAAGTATAATGTAATTATGCTATTTACCTATACATCAGAAACTCTACAAAATAACTGAGATCATGTTTTTCTACAAGAAATCTTGAAATTTTGCATTCAGATTTTTAGTTGGTAAAATACAACTTGCATTACTATACATAGCAAGATAGAGAATTTAAATATATGTGAGAATTGAAATGTTTCCAATTCTTTTGATAATAAAATATTATGCATGTTTTAAGACAGTTAAATTACTATGCTTCTCACTAATGATTTGAGTAAAATATTGCATAAATGTGTTAAAATATTTCTAAATCTCAAATATTGCATTAGAATTTTATTTTAAAACTATAGCTGTCATCTCATCTTAATTGTCATAATACTGAAAAACACATTTCAACTTGGTCAAATTTGCATTCTGTATTTTGTGTTTAATCTTAGACATCAAATTTATTAGCAGGATTGGTTCAAAATTTGACTTGCCTAACAATGAAATTGTCAATATTACAGTGATTAAAGTAATAGGTAATCAAAGTTAACCATATAAGCTGAATTTTTATATTAATGTACCAGTGTTAGTTAGGAATTAGATAAAATGTGCTAATCTGATCAGCTTTATTTTTTTTTTTAATTTCAGAAAATGCCATCCAATTTAATGAAGAAGAATAACACTGGCTCTCTCATGGAATTATTACTATAATTCAATCAGTATAGTATATTAACTAGGATAAACAGTGTTTGTGTGAGACTGCACATATGTGTGCCTGCACTCACACACATGTATGTTTTAATTAGAATATCAGTAGTTAAATATGTCTTTGTGAACAAGTTCCAATTTCTGTTTTGATCACAGAGCATTGCTAATTTAACCATGCTACTGGTCATCTATTTCTGATTTTCTAAAGAATTATTTTAAACAGAAGTCATGTTTCTTTTCAAGTTGGTTTTCCTCATCAAAACCATATTTCAAAAAACAAGTACTTTAATGAAAAAGAGAAAGTATTCCACAGGCTAACCCTAGTTTTGGAGGGAAAGCTTTATGTCTCATCCCTGATATCAAAATGGCAGCATCGTAAGATTGTAAAGCTTGAGAGTTTTATTTGACTGAGGTTAGGAACTCTGAAATTTATATCTGTTTACCTGAAAATATCAAATTTGATATAACTTAAAAAGATAAATTCTCTCTTAACTCACTTTTCGCAGGCCTATGCCACAGTCAGCTATTCTTTCTTTACATCTATAAGAAAATAAATTATTCTTTGTGAATATTACTTTATTATAGCTAATTGCTTTGAGTATGTGAGAATTAATGCATTGATAAGAATGTTTAAAAACACAGAAAAAAAATACGATGAGCAAGGACTTAAAAAGTTATCTTTAAGTAAAATGTACAACCGAAAATTGTTGATTACTATAATTATTAAAGTACGGCATGGACAGTGTTTAAAAGGCTCATAGATCCATGGGCCATCTGCTCTCACAAATATAACCTCCAGCTCTGGTTTCAGTAGTAGGCAATCATTTTAGATATTTGTCCAGAGGATTAGTTAAACCAATGTCCCTAACCTCTTTAAATGTGTCATCTCAAATGAAGACAGGCCTCAGAAGAGTGAGTGGGTGGACTCTGAAAGTCCTGGACACACTTAGCGCTGTCCTGTTATCGGAAGCCAAAAAGTAATTACACAAATCACAGAGGTGGCAGCGGCTGGAAGGGGTTAGGTTAGAGAGACGCGTAGAAAAATTATGGTCTGATTTAAAAAAAAGAAAGAAAGAAAAGAAAAGGATGTGTGTTTAAAGCCAATTGAGTTATTTTATGCTGAGAGTTAGAGAAAGGGTTGTGCCCTGTCACACCACTTCAGCATACTGAGCAGCTCAGGGGGAAAAAGCGACAGGGAAGCTTTAATTAATTTCCTTCATCTAATCCTCTGTTAACACCGGACAAGCCTCTGTCACATGCATCATATGAATTCCAAGGACAAAGTGAAAGCCATTTAAAATTAGTCATATCCCAATAAGGTTATTAAGAGGCCCTTTCTAAGTTCTTCATTAAAGTCGGTGCTTTTAACACTATTACCATTCAAAATCCATAAAACAGCCCGGCGATGTTATACAATATTGATTGCTTTGGTGTGTTCTTCTAGACTAACTTATTATATTTTTAAGTAACTTAGTGAGGCAAAAGTCCAACTTATCTCATAGCTACTGGTGGTGAAAGATTGCAACTCCTGTAAAGCTTTGAAAGGCAATAGCTCAAGCCTATGGGTCTATCAGGTTTCCTATCTGAAATTGAGTGCCAGCCCGGTAGCCCCTGCATTTTACTGGAGCATTTCTCTCCCAGGGTCACACAAAGGGAGAGGGGATTAATGGGGTGACATATTAAAAAGTTTTATGAATGATAAATATTATCCCTACTTTTCTGTAGGAGAAAGGGAGTCAGATGTAGGTTAAGTAACCATTAAAACTGTTATCCTTTAAAAGGATCCATTTATGCAGCTTTTAATTGCATTCCAAGCACTTATTTCCTGCTACTATTCTTAACTGTCACTTTGAGTGCCAGAGGTGGGGTGAGGGTAGATATCATGTATAAAAAATATGCAGATTTTGAATCGTTTAAACTATCTTTTCAAATATAGATTCTAATATATTAAATTTAATGCTCACAGAACAGATTTTTGCTTACCCGTTGCCAAAAAAAAAAAAAAGTCCCCTTTACTGTGATTCTCTTTAATATAATGAAAGGGGGTGAGGGGATAGGTTTGCATATAAACATGTTTCCCTTTAATAAACTTACTTCCCCAAACCTCTTCGAAACTATGTTCAGTTTGATAACCACCACATTTTATTCCCTATCCTTTTTTCTCATGTTCTTGATTTCATTTCACTTCCTCCCTTTCAATAAAGATTAAGCACATAAGATTTTTCTCATGTTCTGGTCTCTAGGAAACCAAGGTTCAGACACAAAGTTCATAAGACAGGTAGACAAGACAAAATCGAGGGCAGAGTAGATGATTTAAGTACTTTAAGATTCTGTGAATATATGAGGCACAGAATTTATGCCATCAGTTTATAATTAACTTACATTCTAAGTCTCACAATATTATTGAGACTCTAGGCAGTGCCCCCAAAAGCAGAATTATGAGTCCTTACTATAAGAAAGGCTTTTACACTTGGTTTTCAAAGATAATTTCTCCGGTGTGAACAGATGCAACAAATTAATTTTTCTCCTTGTAGGGCTATAAAAATATTGCAAATAACCTGTCAGTTATAACCTTTAAAATGATATTGGCCTTTATATCTCATAACAGTGAAAATGCAATAAAGTGTGGCTGCACATAAATTATATTTCAAAAGTCCCCATAAGATTGGGTAAAACCAGAAGCAGAAAAATACAGGGTTTTTCAGTGTAGTTACATACAGAAAGTGTAAGAGTATTTATGGGACAATTAATCATTTTTCACATCCAGAAAAGGAACATGTGTGTGTGTGTGAGAATTTTGGTTTCTAGGACATATAACTAGTTTTTTAAACCATGTTTAGTAATATCGAACTCAGTTTATCCTAATGTTTGAATGAGCTTGAAGAAAAAAATAGTATAATGAGAAATAAATGAAATAGTAGAAAGTTCTTACCCCACTTCAAGGCCACCTTATGTTACATTGAAGTTTATATACCAGTACTATAAACATGGGGTCACTGTTTTAATTTATTTTAGATTCTAGGTTCTTTGTAACTTCCCCAGATTTATTACTTATAACTATTCATTTTATATGAATAGTTACCAATTCAAAAATTAAAAGGCTCAAAGTGTATCTTCTGGGGTTCTAAAAAAGGAAGTTAAGCACAGCTGGCATGGCTCAGTGGTTAACTGTCCACCTATGAACCAGGAGGTCACAGTCTGATTCCTGGTCAAGACATGCCTGGGTTTCAGGCTCGATCCCCAGTGTGGGGCAGGCAGTGAATGATCCTCTCTCATCATTGATCTTTATATTTTCCCCTCCTTTTCCCTTCCTCTCTCAAATCTATAAAAATATATTTTTTAAAAAAAGGAAGTTAAGGTATTAAACTGTTACAGAAGTCAAAGGGGATGATCCATAATATAAAAGTCAATTTTATTTATATATACAGCAAGGAAAAATTGGAAATTGAAAAATTTTAAATACTATTTACAGTAACATCAGCATACATGAATACTTTGTGATAAATTTGATTAAATATATGTAAGTTGCTGAGGACTAGAAATTGTAAAACATAACTTAGAGGAAACTATAAATGGAGAAATATACAAAGACCATTGATTGAGACATTATTATGAAATTCAAATTGCATAAAGTTTTTTTTTTGTATAAATCAGTAAACTGATTCTAAAATCCTATCTAACAGAGGAGAGGGAATATGCTAATTGACCCTCACACCATCACAAAGATGGTTGCATCCACAGCCAATAAGGAGGGGGTATGTTAATTGATTGGCATACCCTCAAATATGGCGGTGCCCACAGCCACAAGATTGCAGCACCCAGTCCCCTCAGCCCCTCAGTTGCCCAGGGTCAGCCCAAGGCTTGCACTGCTGGCAGTGGCAGCAGCAGAGGTGTGATGGGGTGTCGCTTTCCCCTGATCACTGGGTCACCACCTGCCCCTGAGGGCTCCCAGACTTTGAGAAGGGGCATGCTGGACTGAGGGACCCCCTCCAGTGCATGAATTGTCATATGCCAGGCCTATAGTTCTTTTTATAAAAGTCAAAAACTTTAGGAATAGATAGGATAAACTGTGTTGAAAATACATCAATCCACATTTTACAAAGTATAAACTCTGCATTTAAGCACACACTTGAGTCTGGTGGGGTGCAGGGGCGATCTAGAGGGCTGAGAGACAGAGAGAAAGACTATCTCTGATGTTCCCTTCTATCTAATTAGGAGACATATTAGAATCTTTGCATCATCTCTTAGGAATATGCAAGCTGTGGCAGTGACAGCTAGAGTTTAATGTGAGAAAGAGAAGAGGTTTGAAAGATAAAGATTTCCCAAAAGCTAAAAACTTTAGAACAAATTGGGAAGCTGACAAATAAATATTCAATCTCTAGATCTCAAAAGACTGTTAACATCAGTGATTTCAAAGACTGACTCAGAACCCGAACATTTATTGTGATTCATTTCAAAGAACTCTTGGGTGATATATTTTTTTTTCTCAAATATGTGTTGGCACATTTTTCCAAGTTTTTTTAAGTTGATTGCATAGTAGACCAAAGCACTTTTTCATTAAATGATATATTTTTCTAAAGTAGATTTGAATATAAATTAACAAAAATATTTCAACCCAAGATAAAAAAAATCAAATTATTTGAATCAAATTCATATATTCTTTAGTATATGGCATGCATAATCTATAATAATAAAAGCATAATATGCTAATTAGACCAGACAGCCAAACACCTTCCAGATGACCTTCAGGACAAAGCCAGGGCTGTGAGGGCTGAGGCAAGCAGCTGCACAGTAGAGGCCCAATGCAGGAAATTTATGCAAGCATAGGCCTTCCTTCCCCTTACTGCTGGCACTACTTCCCTCTGGCACTCAGGACTGGGACTTCCCTTGCAGCCCAGGCTTTGTCTGGAAGGTCATCCAGAAGGATGTCTGGTCTAATCCACATATTATGCCTTTATTGTTATACGTATATATATTTCAGATTGCTTATACTTATTCATAGGTTCCACTTTAGTTTACTAAATTCTAAAGCAACTATTGCCTTTATTGATTAATATTTCCCACTTAATTGGAGAAAAAAATGATGAATTTTTTAAACAATCTTCCTTCTATACATGTTCCCTATTCTCCAGAAAAGAAGTTTATCATTATCTACTCATATTACATTTTCAGACAAAACATGACAAGATATAATACTGAGCATAAATATTTAAGAATATTTATAAGATTTCTAGTAAGCTTGATTTTCTTGAAAAAAATATACAAAATGACATAGCTTGAATTCTTATTCATGTGAAAAAAATGCTGAGAGTTTAGAGTGTTGTTATATTTTTTTCTGGGACCTTACACTTAAAAATTGGAGCAAAAGCATAGTGGAATTATTAAGAATATGAACTTAAGACCTTGCTATTTAGTCAAGTTAATAGTACTGTCTGTTACTGGCTGTGTTTCCTTGAGCAAATTAATTACTCTCTCTGGGTCTTTGTTCCTCACATATAAAATGAAGATTCTATTTTCCTATCTGTATCAGGATTAAAGAAATTAATGCATAAGATATACTTAAATGTGGCCAGACCCACATTAAAGTCCACTGTATTAAAAATTATAATTAGTCTGTTTCTATCTAGTGAAAACATTTGTCATTTCACATTCAATATTCTAGAAGCATTTATAACAATGTGAATCCACAATAAAAAAAGTTCTTAACCCAATTTTTTCACTTCCCCAACATGCTTTCTGCATATATGTATTTTTTCCTTGAGTAATCTAGCATTTTACAGCTGGTTAACCTACTTTATCCAAATATCTGCCTCTAATATTATCCTCTCCAGTTTCACTTCAGATGTTCCCACCTTCATTCTTAAGCCTTCCTAAAACCCATCACATAAATTATTGCCTCTCCATCTTAAGTCTTATAATTATCACCTCTGTAGTAGCTAGGATTACATTCTGCTTGACTTTTTTCATCCTCATCCAGATCTTAAATAACTCGTGTGTGTGTGTGTGTGTGTGTGTGTGTGTGTGTGTGTGTGTTTATTCTTGAGCTTTGTGTAAACTCCTTCTCCCTCATATGTATTTTGTGTGTTTTTTCTGTTTCTTCACAGATAATTTTTAATTATAAAACTAATGGTTTTGGCACAATTAACATATCTTGATAACACTTGGTATAGAGATGTAATTGGTTGCATAATGTATTATTACAATTCAGATTCAATTATTTTGTAAATATTCTTAATTGAGGATATTTACACAAGCATATGCTCTTGCTCTATTTCCTAATTTTAACTCTAAGAAAGCATATTAATTTCCACTGTATTTACAAATAATTTTATAACATTTAAAAATTTAATTTTTTCATATAGTGTTCAACCAAAATATTACATTGTATAACTATTACTAAGTTGCTATAATGAATTTGTTTTTATTAAAAATAATCTATTTCAAGAAGTATACTTGTCCAATTACTGTTCCACTTGAATAATTTACAAAAATCCTACTTTAAAAACTTCTTTAATGAATATTAGTGAATAACAAAACATTTTATTAATTAGTAAGTAGGTGATATATTCTTCATCCTTGAACATTTAAATATAAAATAACGGAAAAATGTTTATTGTTTAAATAAAATATAGAATAGCAAAAACAATAACATTTATATAGCTGTTTGTAAAAACTGTAATAAGAACTTTATGAATACATTTATTTAAAATATAAAAAAATGTTTAGCACTGACTATTTCTAATGCTATAACATGGAGCTATATTCCCTTGTACTTTTCGTTTTGTTCAATAATTTTGTTAACAGATGTTACTTTGGGGATGAAAATGTTTTTGTCCTTCTTTGTGTTTTTTTAAGAAGTTACTTTTTTGTTGTGTGTGTGTGTGTGTGATTTTTTCCAAAATAAATGTACCACGATGAGTTTTTCATATATTCTAACATTCTGTGGAGAAGTCTCAGATACACAAATATTTTCTAATGACATTATCATAAATGCTTTATCTTATAATCATGGTAATATTTTGAATATAAAGATCACCCATTGGGCAAGTTACTTATTGAATACAAAACTCACAATTAAAGCAAAGAGAAAATATAATGTACATATTGTTCTTCCTTATCTTAGTACTTTTCTTTTTTTAATATATTTTATTGACTTTTTACAAAGAGAAAGGAGAAGGATAGAGTTAGAAACATCAATGAGAGACATCGATCAGCTGCTTCTTGCACGCCCCCTACTGGGGAGGTACGTGCCCTTGAACGGAATCGAACCTGGGACCTAAATTTAAGTCAGCAGGCCTTCGCTCTATCCACTGAGTCAAACCGGTTTCGGCAGTACTTTTCTTTAAAATTCATTGCTTTCTCCTCTAACAAGTTTCTAGTCTGTTTATATGAATATTTTACTTGAAATACACATTTATTTCCAACTTAATGTTTCAAGGAAAAAAATCAAGATAACTGAAACTATAGACTATAACAAATAAGAAATAAGTATATATGAAAGAAAAGAGAAAACAAAAAGAATTTTTTTTAAATATATTTTAATTGACTTCAGAGAGTAAGGGAGGGGGAGAGAGAGAAACATCAATAATGAGAATCATTGATTGTCTGTCTCGTGCACGCCCCCTACTGGGGATTGAGACCAAAACCGGAAACCAGGGCATGTGCCCTTGACTGACTGGAATTGAACCTGGGCCCCTTCAGACTGCAAGCCAGTGCTCTATCCATTGAGCCAAACCGACTAGGGCCAAAAATAAATTCTTAATAACTATTGAAAAATCTCATATGTTTACTATACCCCTTGCAGCATATGTAGAATCATAATTTATTTTATGAAAAAAAAATGTTGACAATATTTTGCGCACAAATGTAATTGTTATAACAAGTTCAAAATGAATCTTCTTTATTTATAGGAAATTTTTAATGAAATGTTTTCAGTCTTAAAATCTGTCCCTTACAAGATTATTCTGTTCCACCCCATACTTATCCCTACTTGTATATGCAGGTATTTGAAAAGTTTTGGATTTTTGTTTAGAGAAATCTTTATGGTGAGATTTATCTCTTTACTAGGTCCAACTTGAGGCTTCCTTCTTTGGACTCTTGTAAACTTCAGTCTCACTGCAAGAATTAAGTTCACTGATGTGACTTTAGGGCTTTGAGGTTTGTTTTGCATATCTGAAAGATTGGGCCTATTTTTACATTAATTAACAGGACTTTAAAACTACTGGTTAATATGCATATTCAAATACCATAAGCAATAAAATTAATAGTTTAGGTGTGATCATAATAAAGCATTATTAAGAGCCTTAGGAAATATATTAATATGGATTTTGTTAGTAAACACAATACTAAACATGGTGTCTTTGTTAAGTGAATCCTCATAGTGCCAAGTGATGCTAGTATTGCAATCTTGCAAGAAGAATTTCCCTTCATCAAATAAACTTTGGTCCTGGTATACTCCCTGAAACAACCTAATCTTTTTTTTCCATGTTAAGCTTTTAGAGTATGCAATTTTACATATTTCTGAATGCTCCTAATAATGGTATATGATGAATTGAGTAATTCAACAGCAATCATTTTCATATAGTGACCCATTTTAGGATTTAGTTATGTTAACCAATGAGAGTCAATTGAGCATAAAGAGTTCCTTCATTGAGAAATAGAAATGGAATGACAGGGTTGTAGCATATATATTATTTAATAATCACTGGTTCCTTTGTAAGACAAAATAGAATATTTTATTCATTTTTATTTATATAAGAGTCATATATGCTTAGTCCAAAGTAAATACAAATTACTATTTATTCACTCACAGGATTTATTAAACACAAAGTTTTATTAAGTCATAGAGACCAGTTCATTTCTGAACCATGGAATTTCTATACATTTATAAAAGAGACCTCAGTCCTAAATGCAGGAAGCTCAGAGTCCTGTCCATCTCAATAATATTTAAAGAGCTTTTTGTGAAGACCTATTTTGGTAAATATTTTTAAAACAGACTAAATTTCAAAGAACTAAAAATAAATTATATATTTACATGAAATGTCAAACTAAGAAAAACAGGGACTGAAGGTAGTCTTTAAATCACAAAACAAGATCACTAGAAGCCTGTTAAAAACTTTATGTCATAAGAATGCTGGGGCTTTTTATCTCACTTCCTTAGGAAGTGATTTTCATTCTTTGGAGAGAACAATTCCTGGCTTTTTTCTCTTTTACTAAAAAGATACTATTCTTATATTATTTTTAACTGATTTTCACAGCACCAGGAGATAGAGTAATCAAAGCCATTTACCAGAATGACCGTGCACCATAACAAGGCCATCCTTAGTCGCAGCCTGTCAAAAATGGACTCATTTTTTAATATAGAGGAGCTAGGAAGGAATAAAATGAAATGTGTGCCCTTTCACATTTCAGAACAAGGGAACTGATTCAGTCTGCCCCATTCCAGTTAAAGGGAATAGATGTATTTTGAATGTATTCAAGCCTCAGAGCTCCTGATGGACATTCTCTGAAAAAAAAAAAAACACCTGTATTTTCTTTCTGCTTATTTTCTTTGGAATGGCAGCTGCCTCAACTTAATGAGAGTGAGACTATTTCTCTGAGGAGCAGGTGCTGGTTCAGTAAGAGTAATAAAGAGCATAAAGCCTAGTTTTCTATTTCAAAAATATATTTATTATCTATCTATCATCTATCTATCTATCTATCTATCTATCTATCTATCTATCTATCTATCATCTATCTATTGTATCTATTGCCACAATCCATGGGGATCTATTTAACTAACCAGTGAAACTTCATCTCCAGGCATGATTTAGGGTAACTTATAGACTTTAAAATATGACCAATAAAATAATACTTTATAAATTTTCCCAGTATTCAGCTCCAGCAATACTGGGTTTTGTTCATCATAATAGTAATTCTGAGAAATAAAAGATTATCACTTTTTTTTTACTATTAATATACTTTCAATATTTGTCCTCTTACTCTGTCAATTTGTTATCATAATTTCATAAGAACCATACATTTTGACATTCTTAAATTTATTAGAATCAATAGATTCTTAGCAACATCTATCATTTATATAGCAATCTATAACATTCCTTCATTCATATCCATCTTCTTACAGTGAATGTGTGAAGAATGATGGCTGTGGTATGATACAGGGATATTCATTCAATTGAAGGAAATTTCTCTCCAATTCCTTCCCATGTTATTTAGAAATGTTTTGAAAACAAATATTAGATATTAGCATTACTTTTCAATACTTGTTGAAAAAAGTATTATTTTTTTGTGTATCTACTAATATTTTAATAGCATTGGTGCTAAGCTGAAAAATAGCAGCCCAAGCAATATCCAGATCCTAATCTCTGAAACCTGTGAACGTTGCTTTATCTTATCAAAAACATGCCCTAAAACAGGATCTTTGTGGATGAGAAAAAGTCAAATATCTTGAAATGAGAGATAATCCTACTCCTGGTGGATGGTATTACATGCAAACTATGACCAGGATGCTAAGGTACACTTTGCATACAGGGTGGAGAAAGCAATGCAAACACAGCAGAGAGAGATTTTTAAAATGTTGACCTTGAAGTTGCCATCTATTAAGAGAAGTTTTTGTTTGTTTATTTGTTATTTTCATATAGTTTTTATTAGTGAAATGCTATATTAATTTATCTTAACCATTTCTCTCTTAGTATATTCTCTCTGTATTTCTCACTTAGGTCTATACTGTTGAGGCTATACTTATTTTATTTTAAATTCCCAAGCTTCCTGGTAACTAAATTTCATTTTTTTTTGCATTTTTATTGCCTTCTCAAATAGTGCAACATCTACTTATTAAGCTAATTGTATTTATTTTTGCATTACTTTTCTTAATGGATAGTTCTTTTATTTGTCTGGCTGGTATTCTTCTTCTTCCTCTTCTATTTTCCCATCAAATATTTGGTGATTATGAATCTTCTGTTTAAATTTAAAATACTAGTTAACATTGATAAATAGTAACAATATAAATGGCTCCTTTTTAATCACTCAGCATAATAAATATTTTTTCTTTTGTAAACAGTGAGTGCAGTTGTATTGCTAAATTGTGATTTCCAGCTATGGTTGTAGTTATGAATGTGAGCCTGGTCCAGTTTCTTTGTTGAACAGGAAGGAAATATCATTCCTATGGCAATGACCAGAACTTGTGCTGGGTCCCTTTCAGCTCCTCCTTAGCTGCAATATCCTCTCTGAGAACCTACCTTCTTTCATATCTTTAGAGAGGTATCCTGGCTAATTTATTCTGAAACAACTAGTCTAAATACAGAAAATGATAAGAGATAACTAGCACAGCAATCATGCATTTACTATGAGACAACCTCTTCTAGTTCCCCACATCATATTTCTTGGTCTGACAATGCATCTGGGGAGATGTGAAATCGTACTGTTTTGAAATTTCTTCATTTTGGCTCTATTCCGTTGTGGACATTTCAGATTTGGTTTATCCTCTCCCGACAGTCTGCTTTTGACTATATTTCCTCTGAAAATACCTCAAACATGTATTTTTACAAGGGAATCCTCAATATGTCCAAGTCTTTAATTGGTTTATTTATTTTATTTTGGGAAGATTCTGTAATTTCCATATGATTTTAGAAGAAAGAAGTGTTTTTTACATGCCTGTTACCCGCCATTTTAAACCCCCACATCTTATATCTTTATGTAATATTACTAAGGTGAGAGAGCAGAAGAAACAGTTAACAGCAGCCAGGGTTTAATATATAATTATAATTCTCTGAATTAGATGTTGGATTATGGAAAGAGCAGTTGAAATTTCATCCATATTAGAAGAAATTGCACATCCTTAAATGTGATTATTTTAACTTGTTTATAATTAAATTTTAATAAAATTACATACAAGTTTCCTGGAATCTAGTTTATCATTAATTAAAATGAAAGGAATGATTAATGAATCCACATTAAAAGTGCTTTTAAAAAATTAAGTAAGAAAAAATACACTCATAAGTAAATGTAAACGTAATTAGTAAATAAGGAAACTCAATTGGTCTCAAATAAATTAGAACTAGATATTACCTAGAATTTAAAGAGAGTGTAGACCAGAAATCCCATGGGGAATGTAACTTTAGTTCACAAGCAAATACTGTGATATTACAATATATAACTTGAGTGTGAATGAAAAATCACTTGGGTTTCTTTTTATAATGTGCATTCCAGGTCCCCATTCCCAAATAGGCTATAGCGATGCACAGAATACTAAATTCCTAAAAAAGAACTGTCAGATGATTCCAATGAGAGACACTTTTTAAAGACAGAATGCTCTCATTTTACCAATCAATGTGAAGGCTCAAAGGAAAAAGGTAATCAGATTGGATAATGCTGCAGCAGCACTAACGTTAGCACCAATAACAGCAATAACAATAACAAGAGCAAACACAAATTAATGGCTTTACAGCCGTCTGCTATGAACTTTACACTAATGATTTCTCTTTATGCTTGTTTTATAAAAGCCTTACTTTATACTAATTAAATTTAAATTTCTGTTTAAATAATTTAGTCTAAGAAAGAGGAAGATATGTGCCCGATGTAGGGAACAAATGGCAGTGTTCTCTCACATCAGAGACCCTCCTCATAGTCCTGCCTGCTAGACAGTTCTACGCAAAATAATGATAAATTCTAATAGCAAAACTTAAAAACATTTATATGTATATTTTTTCATATAACTACAGTGTATCAAGCTAGTGAACCACAGGACTAGCAGAAAGACAACTTTATAATATTGATTCTTGTCATGCAAGCTAAAGCCCATACTTGCATTTATTCAAGTCTTTTTTTAAGACTCTGACTAAAGAAAGTTTCAGTGTTTCATCTATTGAATATCTACAAATTGCTCGGTGAGTTATTTTTAAATATTTATTTTTTCCTATTAAAACAGATTCATTGTCTTTCATTGTGTTTTTATTATCTGACTATTAATTGTTATTAAAGCATTTTTTGGTATGTATTTATATCTCCAGACAATTTAACAATCTTTTTCTTATTTTTGTTTTTGTTCCATTACTAGGGTTTTCCAGGTAGGACACTGTGAGCTGTGAATATTTTATATCCATTATATACTAGTTATACCTCTCATATAATCATATGTTAACAAGCTAAATGCATAGTAATAGAGAATTGTGGCAAGCAATTATTTTTAGAAGCATTACATTTAAACAACGTAACAGCTGTTTTAACTATATCCCAAATATCTTGATATACTATATTTGTATCTGTATTAAGTTGAAAATACTTTTAAACTGGTTTTGAGAATACCTCTTTATCCCTGAGCTATTTATGAATGGGATGTTTAATTTTCAAATAGTTGATAATTTTTTAGATTAATTTCTGCTATTCATTTTATAGTTAAACTAGATGCCTGGTGCATAAATTTGTGCACAGGTGGAATTCAGCCAGCCCACCATGATTGGGGATAATCGGGCCAGACCATCATGGGGAGGGACTGCAGCTGATTGGCTGGCTGGCCTCACCCTCTTGCTGAACTCCTGGTTGAAATCCCTATTAAACTCTGGTCGAGGGGACAATTTACATATTAGCCTGTTATTATATAGGATACCATTAAGTTATTAGAATATAGTTGCTATTATTTCTACTCTTTGAAATTGTTGTGTGTTTTTTTTTTTTTTGGCCTATTACATGGTCTATCTTAATGAATGTTCATAGCCTTAGGGGAAAAATGCATATTCTTCTGTTGGGTGAATAATTCTATAAATGTTAATTATGACTATTTTGTTGATAGTGTTCAAGTCTCCTATACTATTACTAATTTTCTGTCTACTTTTTCTCTCAATTATTAAGAAAATTGTTGAAATCTCCAATTATAATTTTATATCTGCTTACTTGTTTTACTTATATCTATTTTGGTCTCATTTGTTTTGATGCTTCGTTATTAGGAACATATACATTTAAGGTCCTTATGTCTTCTTGGAGAATTGATCATCATGATTTAATGTTCCATTTTATTCCTGATAACATTCTTTGTTCTGAGCATGCTTACTAGTATTAATATAGTTATACCAACTTTTTTTTTGAAGGGGGTTGCATGGTATGGCTTTATCTTTTTTCTTTTAATCTATCTTTATTATATATAAACTAGAGGATTGATGCATGAAATTCATGCAAGGGGTTCATCCCTCACAGCTCCAGCTTCATCCAGAAGGATGTCCAGAAGGTCGTTCAGCTTTCTGGTCTAATTAGCATGTTACACTTTTATTATTATAGATTGGATTATTTTTGAAAACATATAATTTGATCTTGCTATATGATTCACATGACAATTGCAGTCTTAAAAAGTTGTAGTTAAGGCATTCATACTTAATGTAATTATGTATATAGTTGAATTAAAAATATACCAAATTGCTAGCTGTTGTCTATTCATTTCATCTATTCTTTGTCTACTCATGCACTGCATTATTTTATGTTAAATGGCTATTACCTATTATACATTTACTTCCTCTATTACCTTATTATCTATTTACTACAGGCCAGGTACACAAAATTGTGCACAGGGTAGGGGGGTGTCCTTCAGCCCAGGCTACACTCTCTCCAAACTGGGACCTCTTGAGGATGTCTGACTGCACGTTTAGGCCCAATCCTTGCAGACATCTGCTCACATCCAGGACTGCTGGCTCCCAACTGCTCCTCTGCCTGACTTCCTGATTGCCCCTAACTGCTTCTGCTTGCCAGCCTGATCACCTCCTAACCACTCCCCTGCCAGCCAGATTGATGTCTAACTGATCCCCTGCCAGCATATTTGCCCTTAACTTCCCTCCCCTGCAGGCCTGGTCACCCCTAACTGCCTCCCCCAAACTCTTGTTGTGAGAGGCCTTTGAGATTACTAAAGAATGAAGAGCATGTAGACTCCAAAAATTTCTTTAGTACTTAGACATTTTACATCATTTTGCCAGACTGCAATCTTCCTTTTCAATTGATCAGCTAATCCAGCTAAACTCTTTTTAACATTGTCCTGCTGTGTCTTACCATTTTGTTTTATTTTGTGTTGTTTTAAAATGTTCTTTTATCAGTATAAACACTACTATTATATTATTTGAAATGTTAGTCTGTCTTCTAGATCTCATTTCAAAGAAAGACAACTTTATTATCTGACTCTGATGAATTTAAATTCATAAGTAGGCATTAACTGCTAGAATTTTCAGATGATAGGAAATGTTACACTGATAGATTTTAAAATAAAACTAGAGTCCCTCAGCCCTCTCCCAGTCTGGGAGCCCTCGAGGGGAGTCTGACTTCAGGCTTAGGCCATGGAAAAGCACCAGGGAGTGTCTGGCCCATCTCATTCAGTCCTGATTGGCCAGACCCCAGAGCAAGCTAACCTACCGGTAGTGGTGTCTACTCCTTGGTGGTCAGTGCACATTATAGTGACTGGTCAACAGGTCGACGGTCTTCCCCCTCATGGTCAGTGCACATCATAGCAAGTGGTTGAGCAGCCTTAGCATATCATTAGCATATTATGGTTTGATTAAATGGCCTACTGGACAACCAGACATTTAGCATATTAGGCTTCTACTTGAGGCCCAGTGCATGACAAGCATGCACTGGGTTAGAGTTGTCCCTCAGCCCAGCCTGCACCCTTTCACAGTCCAGAAGCACCTGGGGGATGTTGTTACTGCGGAGGCAGGAGAGTTTCCCACCACCACCTCTACACTTGCCAGCTGTGAGCCATCAGCCTGGCTTCTGGAGGGCACTGACCATCAGAGGGCAGATCCTCCATTGAGCGACTTCACCCTGTTGGTCAGTGCATGTCATAGCAACCAGTCATTTTGCTGTTTGATCTATTTTCATATTACCCTTTATTATATAGGATTGTATAGGATCCTCTTGGAAGACAGTAAACACAATTTGAATTAAACATGGAAGGTTTTTCTTTGTTTTGCGGTTGTTATTGTTAATCTTCATCTGAGGCTATATTTCTCCATTGATTGGAGAAAGAGAAACATCAATGTATTAGAGATATATTGATTGTCTGCCTCTTGAAATCACCCTGACCAGACCAGGAATCAAACCTGCAACTCAGGTACATGCCCTTGACCAGAATCCAACCTGTGGATTGGATTCAGTCCATGGGCCAACTCTCTAACCACTGAACAACACCAATCAGAGCAAGACATGAAAATGTTTAAACAGAGGTACTTAATGAATTTCTCCCACTGACATGTCCTTAAATGCATACCTAAGAATGATTGCTTCTATTCCATTACTGCAATAGCTGAAAATCAATGTTACTGGGGGAAAGATAGCCAGTTTTATATTTTCATTCTGCAGTATATTCTGTAATAAGTGCTCAAGGACTTTAAATTATTATAGCTAAGTGATTTAACCTTGAAATTCAGGACTTAATGTTATATATTTGATTCTCATATTTTATATAAGAGTAAGTTCATTTGGTTCAGAGTCCTAACTGTTTCCTATGACTTCCAATGCCAAGCAGTTTTGAAAATAATTGCTTTGATTCTCTCTCCTTTTCTTTTTTATTACCCATCATCTACACTATGCTATCCAGAAAGACAACAGTGAAGTTAAAAAGCACTGTTGATTTTCTGATTATTTTACAAAGTCTTCTCAATAACATTCATTAACATGGTTATTTGTTTTGTTTGTTTGTTTGTTTGAAGTTCAAGTACTAAGCTCACTGAAAATATAAAACAGCATGCTTTAATTTTTGTGGTTGTTGCTAGATGGTTTCTACTATAGAATTATTGTTTGTGAATGACAGTGAAAAATGCTACCAAATTCAAATATGTAAATACATGCATTCTAATATGTTTGCTCAATTTTAGCTTAAGTTTACTTTTTAAGAAAGATACAGAACTGGATATAAAATCAAGTCAAATTGAAAGTTTTCCACAAGGTATAATCTGAGATAAAACAAAGATCATATATTCATACCATTCTATAGTTGATAATATGTAAGGCCTAGAATTCTCAATACAGTAGCTCCTCAGGTTACGTCAGAATCCGTTCCTATGGTGCGAGGTAACATGATTTTCCCTGTAAGTTGAAACCCACCTACAAAAGCACCTACATCACTCACATGGAGCACATACACAGCAGTGATGAAGTGAAATAGTAAAATAAATAAATAAATAAGTAAAAGGAAGATAACAATTCCTGACCTTTACTTGTGGTAAATAAATAAAAAAAAAACATATAGCACATATGTATGTACAGATGTTGAAGTGAGGGAATTTTTTTTATATAAATAAATGAGAGAAGGAGAACTAATCACGAAATGATGTATGTTGAGTCAGATGTAACCCAAGGATTGCCTGTAGTCTTGATATCTTTGGTTTAATTAATCACATAAAATTAAGATTAAACAAATTTCTATAATTTTTCAGAAGGATTAAATTTAAAACAATATATACGTGGCTAGTGCAGCTAGGTGGTTAGAATGCTAACCCATGCATCGGCGGGTCTCAGGTTCAATTCCTGGTCAAGGGCATATACCTGGATTGTAGGTTCCATCCCTGGCCCCTGGCAGGGCTTGCTCATGGGGGAGGCAACCAATCGATGTCTCTCCCTCCCACTCTCTTATTTCCTCCCTCCTATTCTCTCTAGAAATCAATGGGAAAATATATATTCTTGGGTGAGGATTAACAATAAAGCAAACAAAAATTTTAAAACAACATAAAATATTAATATGTAACATAGGATTTACTAATTTAAAGCTAAATTCCTTTTTTGAAGCTTAGTGACTATTGATTCCTTCTTTCAAAATGAAATAAAAATTTTTGGACAATAAGGCATAGTTCAGTCAATTTTTTCCTATTTTCTCTATTAAATAGAAGATAAATATTCAATCATAAACTATACCATTTTCTGTCTGATGATAATGTTTCAGACACAATCATGTCCAGGGATCCAATCTATTGAGCCCTGCTATATTCCTAGTCTCTCATCAAGGGCAAGCACTGAAGCATGCTTCCAACAATGAGATGAAAACAAGCCATCCAGTTGCGCTTTGGAGAACATCTTAAAGAATGGCCAGACTTCAGGGGCATGCACTTATGCTGTTGTACCTAGAAACTTCATTTTTGGGGATTTTTTTCCCCTACTCTTTTCCATTCTTTGTGCTAGGAATAATAACAGGTTCTTCGGCTATTTTATGAATAAGAAAATAAAATGTGCATGCTAAAGATGGCAGAGCAGGAAGATAGAATGTGCCTGGGCCCTTGATGTTGTCAACCAAAAACAAACAAATAAATAAACAAAAGCAGTTTAGGCTGTAATTACAAATCAAAGCATTTATTTGAGTAGAGGATTGTATCTGGGAGGCACAGGTGGTTGCCTAAAATACGCTCCAGGAAAAGAAAGGAGAAGCAGAGGCTTATAAAGTCAAAGGGCAAAGACATCCTAGTGATGTACACAGGTTGTTTTTCAAGATATATGATGGGTACTGACACAGCTGGAGTTACATTAATCTATACCTGATTGGTTGCTAGGAGTAGTGTTGGGAGAATGTCCACGCATGCCCATTTTGATATATAGCATCCATCCATCCCAGATGTTTGCAGGTCAACCTTGAGCTAAGTTCAGCCTCAGGGCAGCTGCTGAACAGCATTTCTGAAAACTGGGACATGGGGGACACACGGGCCCCACTTTTTCATTGTCTTCCTGTCTCCATTTAAGTGAATCTTTTAATACTGCTGACTCCATTTATCCTCTCTGTTATCAATAGCATTGGTCAGAAGCTATATATTTAATAGCAACTTACAACAGCAAAATATATAAGATAGTGGAGAGGATGAAAGAGAGAGAAATGCACTGAAAATGTTGTTTTATGTTTGTTTGTTTGTTTGTTTTCCCTTGGTTTGCACCCTTACTTTGAGAAAGGCACCAGCATATGATAATATATTAAAAACATCCAATATTTATACTCAATTTATTCAATATGCTTTCCATAAGAAGAGAATAATCATTGTGTGAGATGATTGACAGAATTATAAAAATGTCTCCAGAGATTTTCTGTTTCTGGTTATTTAGCCTGAGTGGCCTACTATAGTTACATGGGACCTTATAAACCAAAGAGGAAGACTGATCAGTCAGAGATATGAGGCTGGGGAGATTTGAGGGATGAAAGGGACTAGATCTCTCACTGCTCTGAAGAGGAAGAAATAAGGCAGGAACCAAGAAAGGCTAGGAGCTTCTAGAAGCTGCGAAGGATCCTGACTCCTGGCCAACAGCCATCAAGAAAGTATGGATCTTCCTTAGCCATCCAACCACAAGAGAGTGAATTCTACCAACAACCTGCATAAATCCAGAAGTGCATTCTCTTCCAGAGCCCACCATCAGGAGCATAGCCCCGCGGACTCCTCAATGTTGTCCCCCTAAGACCAGGCCAGCTAGTCTTCAGACCTCCAGAGCTGTGAGTTCATGTCTGTGCTGTGCAAAGCCTCTACATTTGGTGTAATTTGTTATGCCAACAGTATGAAACTAATGATCATGTTTAGAGAATTTGCAGAAAATGTCCTAACATATTGGCCCTTCAAAAGTTACTTTCATTAAATTGTAATACAGAAGTCAGAAAGCAGAATTCTGAAAAGTGAGGACGAATAACGAAGTGTTTTAATGGAGGAATGAGAAGTTAGGGTCATGAGATGCAATCAGAGAGGCCAGCGTGTAGAACTATATATGGTTCTTCGTAAGTGCTTCATATGAAGGATGAAAAATAAACCCTTAAACTTACACAACTTCAAAATTTTCAGTAGTATCAGTTTCTCAGAAAACCTTTATAAATTTATATAATTTTGACAAAACAGTGCTTCACTAACATTTTAATTTGTAAGAAATCTTATATTTGAACTATTTGATATGGTTTACTAGAAAATAGAGAAAATTTATTATTACATATTTTTCATTTTTTTGCATATAACAAGTAGGTTGTTCAAAACTATGTAATCTCATCTATTCACCCTTTTTGCTCTTGTACTAACATTCTCTTAAAAAAACCTGTATTGCAATTAAAATGAAAGAATTATAGTATTATGAACCACTCATATTAGTAATATGTTCAATCAATTCAAAAGTATGAATTAAATAACCAATATAGCTACTGATTTTTATACATACACTTACCTATATTGTCATAACACAATGCATATTTGAGTGTACTTAAATTATTTTATACACATGCACACACATACACACAATAAGACTAAGGCATGATATTATATTTTAGCTACAGATATTTTATTAGGTGATTAAATAGTAGTCAGCACAGAGTACAGTTAATAGTACCAACAATTACTTCATCACTCACTCATGAAAACATATTAAATAAAGAGTCTGTGTTTTATTCTTCTAAGTTCCCTAAGCAACTAACAGAGTCTCTAATATAGAGGCACATAAAAATCCTGCTGGAATGAATTGTATATTAAAGCTTACAAAATTTAAGCAAGAATATGACTTAGGATAATTGTTTAGTTATTATAAACTGAATAACTATGCTTTGTTATTTTGGTGAAAATTTTAAAAAATAAAAATTAAGTTCTATTCTTAATATTTGATATATTTCATTCTGTAAACATATATTACATAAGCCATGTAGCAGGTATAGTTTAAGACATTTAGAGTATGGAAATAAACAAATAAAATCTCTGACTTTAAGAATCCCTTGGACATGTTAGAATGTTTGCCAAATACAATACCTGAAGATGCCTGTTCAGCATTCAAGTAAAGGCAGAAGAGGAAGTACTTAATTTAAGGTAAGCCATTCATTTCTTTCCCAGCTTGCTTGCTGGGGGAAAATCAGTGAAGTTGGCTGAGAACAGGTGTCATGTGGTATTACTGTTTAATTAGTCTGAAGTGGGAAATGAAAAACCATGGGTATATTATATTATGGGGGACAAATTAAGGTGTTTTTTTATTAAATGAAAATGCATCCATGTTAATTACAAACTAGAGAAAAATATAAGTGGAAGAAGAGGAATGAGTGGTATTTTTTTGTATTGAGTTAGGAATATGCTGGTTTTAGTGGCAACAGTAGATGCAACTTGCAGGACTGTGAAAATTCATGGAATGTTTGAAAATGGACAAGTGGTTCAGTGGAGCAGAGAGTTTTCATAGAGCAGAGTGACAAGGGATGAGTCTGAGAAACTAGCAAGAGCAAGATCACAAAAGGTCTGGAATATAATGCAAAAAAAGGTCTTTTACATCAAATGAGGCTATGAGAAGACCAGGTCCAATGTAAGTTACAGAAGCATGACCATCTTTCCCTTTCACAACTGCACAGTAGCAGCCATGTAGTGGGTAGTCACAAGGGAAGTCAGAATATGAGAACCCAAAGGAAGAGATAATGAGCACTAGTATTCAGCCCAGTGCCAAGGGATATAGGCTGGAGGAGAGGGCTTCCAGAAAGATTTAAAATAAAGATGTAAGACTTTCTGACTGATTTGAAATGAAGGGAATGAAAAGTCAAAAGAAGATTCAAGAACCCTCCCAACTTACTGTTGAAACAAGTCATCACACTTTACTTGTAATAACTATGAATTAAGATGGCAGAAACCATATTTACCTCGATTTTCAAAATGAACCTACACATTGCTAATGACATTTGCTATAAATTATGCTTATTTCTATTTTCTTTTCTAGTACTCAAAAGTAGTAATTTTACTCTTCATGTAATCAGGTATAAGCACCATGAAAAATATTAATTGCAGAATATTTTTTTCCATATGTTTTTTTCTCTCAAATGTTTGACTATTTCAAAGCATAGTTTGTGATTTTAAATAAAAATATTTATAGTTAATTCTAAAAGGTTGTATACAATTGAAATGTGTAATCAATACCATCTAATTAGGCAGGAGTGGGTGGGTGGATGAAAAGAAATCAACCAAAGAATTTGTATGCATATGTGCATAAGCCATGGACACAGACAATGGGATGGTGAAGGCCTGGGAGGTGGGGTGGCATGTAGGCTAGAGGGGGTCAATGGGAAAAAAAAGGGACATATGTATTATTTTCAACAATAAAGATTAAAAAAAATACAAAGAAATACAATCTAACTATATTTAAAACCAAAACAAAAACACTGATTTGCATGAGTGTTGATGAGAAAGAAAAATATACAATTAGAAGACAGGAAGTTCAATTGAAAGCACACTTGTAAGACAGTTTAATACCCTTTTCTCAATGTATTTTAAGATGAATATGGACTTAGGATATACCTTACTCTGATATATATATATATAATTATTTTTTAGAAAATTATGATATATTCCATCATGTTGAGAGGAGTAACTGAAATTCAAGGTGAATGTGGGTCTGATTCCTCAGTTGCCTGGGTGCCCTTTGGCCAAAATGCTTAGTTCTCTCTACCTAAATTTCTTCATCTGTAAAATGTACCTGAGGTGTGACACTGGCTCAAATGAGATGAGTTATGCAACCATTGGTCCTCTGTGAACCAAAAAACATAATCTGCTATTATTTCATTGAATCAATTATTCATAGATACTTTTATTATTCAATGAATGTTTACTTGTTCATGCTGCGCTCCAATGAATATTTAAAACAAGTGCCCTTTGGCTGGAATTTAAGTGACCACTATTGACCCTTATTATTATGAAGGCTTACCTTTCCATATTTTGATGAACTAAACATCTTTTTAAGAGTTTCAACTCTAAAGTTCATGTGGGTCCAATGAACTTTGTTTCAACACTTTACAGACTTCCTATATTATAATATTTCTAATGAACTTTATTTTAACCCTCAGACTTGCCACATTATACATTTCTAAATTATATTTTTAGTCACTTTATGTTCACTGTTACTCAAATATTCCAAGATAAGCCTCATTAAAAAGCTAGGTTCAATATGTATTATTTCTCATGGTTTAGAGAAGTGCAGGCAATTAGAGAATACTAACAATTTAAGCCGTTAGCATAAAAACTCCCCAAGGTACACTATTGTCAGGGAGGAAGGAAATGTCCCTCTACCCTTCTTGAGTTCTTATATGTGGACTAATAAGAAATTTTAGATTAACAGTAGAAATGCAATTTAGCATGTGTGCCTGGGAGATCATAAATGATGCTCTGAAAAAAAAAATGATGAACAAGCCAGCTTTTTATACATGTCAGACAAACAACAATAAAAATAATAAATTTGTGAAGAATTGACAGAACAAACACACTCAGGTTTGTGTTCTCAACAGTAAGGAATGTAAATTCGGGCTGCTAGGTATATTCCTAAAGGAGGAACATTTGTTTAAATATGTAAGATTTTCAGCCTTGGATTCCTTTATTGTTAAGGGTATCTCTCTATATGCACTCTCCTCTCCAGCAGTGCTCCCTCCTCCCCCAGATCTTGGAGGGCACCTTTCACAGGGGAGATTTATATCCTGCAATTAAGGAGACAAGAGAAGGTCAACATGCCTTCTTACACAGGCTGCTGCTTGTCAAGTAACTTTAATGTAAAGTAATCGATAAGCCATTGTGAGGTATTGGGGGCGGCCTTCCACGGGCCCTGATAGTATTGTTATTTTTCTTGGTTGAAAATAAATGAGGGAGGCAGACAGACCATTTCTAATCTAAGGAGCTCCTCAGAGCAGAAGGGTCTTTGCATGGGAGAGAGGCAGGGCACAATGAGAGTACTGAACCCTCCTTCCTCCGCCCCTCTGCTCCCCACTCCCAGGGTTGAACAACAAGGTTTAATAGACCCATGGTCACCCTGACCGTTTGGTCACCCACGGGTGTGTGAGGAGGAAGGTACATAGGAGTGGTTGCAGGGAACACTGCCCAGGAGATGTTTATTGAGAATCTAGAAGTAACTTTGTCACACAGGCATGAGCCTTGGGGTCTCCATGCATTCACAAGACAGAGAATTTACCAAAACACAAAATGGATTCACTCCCAAACCTAGAAAATGCCTAACTTCTCCAACGAGGCCTCAGAATAAACCAGAAACAGAATAACAGGTCTCAAATAAGATAGAGAGAAAGATCAAGAACAATTAATGGTGATGTGATAACAAATGAAACCTGTGAACAGAACTCTTCACAAGTTTAGCCAAGGAGAAAGGAAATTGCCAGACAACTGTAGAAAAAGTACTTATATAACTTTTACTTTTGGGGAAAAAAAAAAAACTAGCATGAAAAACACAGAAAATAACCAAACTTTAGAGGAAACCTAATGCAGGGTATTGAAAAAATTCCCTGTTTAATTTAATGATCAAACAAATTCAATAAACAGGAAAGCAAAATTGGAAAAGGAAAAATAAAGGAGCTCATGGAGAACGAAGCAAACATCCTCATAAGTGATTAGACATGGCACGGAGAGAATAGATAGAGCTGAAAATGGAATCACTGACAAAATGAAAATTAAAAAGGTACGCAATGATCAAGTTTGAAGAAATTAAAAAAAAAGAGGAACAGATAATGAGGACAGTAAAAAGACCCCAATTTAAGTATAGTTGGTATTTCTAGACATCTTAACAAGTGAGAAAAAAAATGATTTTAAAATAATGTTTTTCTTCAAGGAAACTTATAAAAGGAATAACTGAGTTTGAAGTCTACACAGGCACACTGGGAAATGATACAGATAATTGATACTGAGGCATATCCATGTTAAGTTGCAGCACTTCAAGAATTTTAAAAAAAATGAATTTAAGCAACCAGGCAGAAAGAATCAATTCACTTTCATGTGGTAAAATTCAAGCTGGGCCAGCCAGAGCCAGAGATGAAGGAGCGGAGGAGTGTACTTGTCAGGTAAATAAAATAGGTCCCTATCCTATACCTCAATAAGACATTTGTTCAACTAAAAAAAAAAAAGAGAGAACGTAATCATTGACAAACCTGAAAAGTTCAAAACAAAACACACAAATAATATTCATCTTCCTTGAAGACAAAAACCAGTTTTTTTTAAAAAATACTCATAAAGGAGTAAGCAGACAACTATTGAGATATTTCTCCACGGAAGACAGAGGTGTTTGTCTGAAAAATTCTGAGAAAAAGTGTGAAGATAGAATTTTGTACCCAGCTTTTTTTTTTAAACTTAATAAAGGAAAGGCAACACCTAAGCATTCGCACACAAGCAGAAACTCAGACACCTGCAAACTGTTTTCACAAATAGTAAGAGCACACCAAGCAAAGCAACAAACAAACCATACAATTAAATTCAAGGAATTAAAGGTGAATGTGACACCGTGACTTGTGACTAGAGAAGCTTTAGCAGAGATGGGCTGCTGTGCTGAATTACTATAAGGACCCAAACATGTGCATTACCAAGGAAGACTGAGAGACATGAAGACTTTGATGCATTTAAATTGCTACTAATGTAGTCGGGGAAGTGGAAGATTCTGGCATTTTTATACTTATTATAAGTGTTGGAATACTTTTTAAACCAGGCATGAATAAAGTACTAGTGTAGGATCCAGAGGCAAGCTCAACCTGACCTTATATGGTGAAAGGACCTTACGCTATTTTAAAATAGAATTCATATTAAACAACTGTAGCATGTAAGGCTATCGCAAAAAATTTTTAAGTAACAGAAATTATGAAAATTGGAAAATAATAGATGGTGATGTGGGAGGAAATTTAAGTGAGCTGAGCTAATTCCCTGATCTTTCAAAGGATTCAATCCCAATTCAAATTATGTATCTTTTTATATTAAAAAAAGATAATGCTCCAAATGCTTAATTTTTTTCATTATCTACTTTCTTCTGACGTTAGAGGAATATTTAAAAAGAATCTTAATCTATATAATATAACTGTGTGCCTGAAATACATTATGTTTTTCAGCATTATTTCTACTTGTTTGAATGCTTCAATTCAAGTATATTTTCTTAATATAACATGCATTTGATGACAACTTAAATAAAATTACATGTGGATATTTTATTGAGGAAGGGATCTCAAGGAATGATGGGGAAGAATAGTGGGGGAGAAACAGAACTAGACTGAAATAAAGAGATATTGATGAATCTTCCACCACTATGGACTATTGGAGGCATGATTCAAAGGGACTCCCTGAAACGTGGTATGAAGTGCATCTCAGGATTAGGGAGCTAAAGAAAAATGCATTGACCCATCATCTCCCATAACACATTTTTCAAATATTTATTTAATAATGCGCTAATTCTCCTCTTAGGGTTGATTATGAGAGGCAGCCAGGTTGGATTCACAATGGTTACCTGTCCTGTTTTTGGTGTTAAAAATAGGATGGCCTGGGAATACTGGAATGACTTAGTCTCACACTCACTTTTGTATAACCTAGTTTATGCGTTAGTGTCAACAGAGAAGAGACAGCATAAAGGCAACAGGCATTGATATGAACTTGAGATGAGTATATTTTACATTGAAAAACAGATCACTTCAATGTTAGTGGAATAAGAGGATAAAACAAAGAATATCTGAAGTTGTCATTCTCTACCTCATTCAAACTAGTATATAGTAACGTGAAGATACCATATTTCTCCAATAGTTCTAGCTCTCACGTTACAAAATGAGTATTGTAAACTTTGAAGCTGCTAAGTGACTAGATTTTAACTGTTTTCACCATAAAAAAGGAAATGATAATTATGGATATGATGGAGCTGTTAGAGTGGTAATCACATTGCAGTATATAAATGCAACAAATCACACATTGTACATCTTAGACTTACACATGTGTATCAACTATATTGTGGGAACCTCTTTCCACGTCCCGTGTGGTTCAGGGTTTTGAAGGAGGCCGCACGCAAACGAAATGAGAGACTAGAAAGCATAAATTTGGCGATATTGGGGGGCCAGGCGGGAGCCTTCCTCTAGTGGAAAGGACTGCCCCTTGCTCTGGCCTTTTTCTCCCTTTTATTAAGGCTTTGGGACACACCCCTAGCCTTTAGGCAGGAAATAACAAAAACAGAAATTAACAAGAAACAAACATAGAGGTTGCTTCAACCAATAATGTTTCAACAAAACAGTGAGTAATTAGCTCTGACCTTTCAGAGCAATTAAGGTTAACCAGCCTTCTGGCTTCCTGTTTACATCCATTTAGTGAGAACAATATTTGGTTTCCGACACTATATCTCAATTTTTACAAAGTAATTGATTGAACTAAATTGGTTATCAGAATGGGTGTATGTGTCATTTTACTAGCTCAACAGTAAGTCCTGATCTCCTTCTACTATAAACTCCAGGATTCAGTTGTACAGCAGTGTTTTGAAAACTATATGTAGTATATACACATGTACAGACACACACATCAGTCTTTGGATGTTTATTTTAAGTATAAAATGAGATAAGCAGTTGAGTGCAGTTGACCTTGAAAAACAGGTGTTTGAACTAGATGGGCCCACTTATATGAATATATTTTTCAATAAATATATAGTCCATTGAGAATTCACAGAGGAAAGACAGTATGCTTTGTTCTATATTATTAGATGTAAGAGATTTGAGAATCCTCAGATTTTGGTATCCACAGGGCGTCCTGGAACCAATCTCTTGTGGACACCAAGGGATGACTGTAGTTAAGTATTTGGAGAGTGGAAAGTTATATGAAATTTTTTTACTGCAAGAGATGTTGGTGCCCCTCAATCCCTACATTGTCCAAATGTCAACTGTACTTTCAAATTTGAGAATTTAATAATTTTTGGAAAATGTTTTGAGGTAATTTTAGTCAATTTGATATTGACCTAAAAATGAATCCTATCTGCCACCTACATATTACTAATTTGCAATACAGTTTGTGGGTGAAATTGTGACCCTCCAAAAGATATATCAGAGTCCTAAACCCTGATATTTATTAATGGGACCTTATTTGGAAATTGGGTCTCTGAAGATGAAATCAAGTTATAAGTTTGGTAGTCTTAGATTAAGGTGGGCCCTAAATCCAATGTCTGGTGTGACCTTATAAGAAGAGAGAGATACTCATACAGATGGAGGTATAGCAAAAATGCCATGTAACCTTGGAGACAGAGATTAAGTGATGCAACTGTAAGACAAGGAATGCTAAGGATTTGCCAGAAACCATTAGAAGCTGGGAGGAGGCAAGGAAGGAATCTTCCCTAGGGTTTCCAGGCTGTATGATCCCGCTGACCATACACCGCAGTTTCTATTTTTAGACTGCTAGCCACCAAAAGAAAAAAAATAAATTTCCATGTTTAGGTCACATATTTGTAATGCCTTGTTACAGCAGTCTTAGAATACTAATACGAATAATATAATTGGTATATTGCAAGTTGTATTTATATTGGACAACTTTTTCTTTGACATGTTCTACATAGATGGGCATTCGCCATACCTTTACAATTTGTGATTTGTGGGTTTGTTCTGTGACCAGACACATGATATGAGCTTTACATCAGCAATGGCAGGAAGTATTGGATCACTTAACAGTGTTGCTTCTCATGAGAGACACCAGAAAAAACAAGAGTCTAATTAAACATTGCTGCTGATCTATTTACAAAGCTATTGACACCTATTGCTGCCTGAAATCAGTCTTCAAACCCACACAAAAGAACAGTTTTATGAAATATAAGTTACACTAGAGCCCCGTTCATGAAATTTGTGTGTGTGTATGTGGGGGGGGGGATGGAGTGTCCTTCAGCCCAGCCTGCTCCCTCTCCAATCTGGGACCCCTTGAGGGATGTCCAACTGCCCATTTAGGCCAGGTCCAAGTAGGATCGGGCCTAAATGGGCAGTCAGACATCCCTCTCATAATCCAGGAATGCTGGCTCCCAACTGCCCACCTGCCTGCCTTCCTGATTGCCTCTAACTGCTTCTGCCTACCAGCAGATCACACCCAAACCACTCCCCTGCAAGCCTGATTGATGCCTAACTGCTCCCCTGCCAGTCTGTTTGCCCCTAACTGCCCTCCTCTGTGAGCCTGGTCACCCTTAACTGCCCTCCCCTGCTGGCCTGATCACCCACAGCTGCTCTTCCTTGCAGGCCTGGTCCCTCCCAACTGCCTTCCCCTGCTGGCCATCTTGTAGTGGCCATCTTGTGTCCACATGGGGACAGGATCATTGGCCACATGGGGGCAGTGATCTTGTGTGTTGGAATAATAATCAATCTGCATATCACTCTTTTATTAGATAGAATAGAGGCCTGGTGCATGGGTGGGGGCCAGTGGGTTTGCCCTGAAGGGTGTCTTGGATCAGGGCGGGTGTTTCCTTGGGGCATGGAGTGGCCTGTGGTGGTTTGCAGGCCAGCCAAGCACCCCTCTCCGGTCACCCAAGTAGAGATCCTGGTATCTGGAATTTATTTATCTTCTAAATTGAAACATTGTGGTCTGGAGCAGAGCCAAGACTTCTGGGACAACCCAAGTCTCCCTACTGCTCTCTCTGTGGCTGTAGCCATCTTGGTTGGATTAATTTGTATACTCACTCTAACTGGCCGGTGAGTGTGGTGGTGGCTGTATGGTCAAATTGCATACTAGCCTTTTATTAGAAAGGATGTTATAAAATTCACCCATTTTTAGGTGCGACCTTGAAGAGATGCTATAGAGACAAAGCCCCTCAGAATGGGATGAGTGCCCTTATAAAAGACCCAAAGAATCCCTCCTTTCTCCTCCAACTAAGGAAACAAAAACATAAAGACATCTCTCCAGGCACCAAATCTGTGTGCACGATGATATTGAACTTGCCAGTCTCCAGAACTGTGATAAATAAGTCTCTGTTATTTATATGCCATACAGTCTATGGGTTTTGATATAGTAGCCAGAACAGACTAAGACTAAAGAGTAGAGAGACAGTCCATGACTTTAGGAGTTGAGGGGTATGCTGAGTATGAAAAATGCTCACATTTTTCAGCAGCCATGCTTACCAGGCGAATTCCTCTTTGTTTTTGATGATGGGAGATACTGGGTAGAATTTAGAAAGAAAAAAGGAAATATTTTGCTGCCTCTCTTGCTTCTGCCATAGCCGAATCTGTGACAGTAGCAATACCATGAAGGTCAAAGAAGGTTTCTTTCCCATGGAACATCCATGGGAACATCTGCCCTCAGAGAAGATATGCAGGGGTTGGAGATGGAGGAAGGCAGACCAATGCTGCAAAGATACTAAACTTCAGTAAATTGTATGCTTAAATAGTGTTTGCTTAACACCAAAATACATTTCTAACAGAAGTAGCTACAGAAAGTGTGCAAGAACTTCAAACTCACAGTTTCTGGTGCCAAAACTGTCAGAGAAGAGGACATTGCTGGTGAAACTATGGTCACAGAAAAACTAAAAATAACAAAAAAAACACACAAGGTTTTCCATATTCTCCTAGAATTTATAAATGCCATCTTTATAAATAGTAAGTGAAATCAATGATGAGAAGGTGTTTCAAGAAGACATTATATGTTACCCACAGAATATGGAAGTGATTTGAAGAATGTCACCACAAGACAAAAGTTAAAAAGCCAATGCAAAAAATAAAGAGCCAATAGAGGTGGAAAATTCGATGTCCATAAAGAGTTATAAGGGTGAGTATCAGAATGAAAGAGAAAAAAGGAGAAGGGAGAAAAAGAAATGTAAATAATCATAGAAGTAATGATAGACTTAAAAAATAACATATACCTAACATGAATTATTGATATTATAAGAAGTTAAGCAAATAAAACATTTAAAATATTAAAAAATAAAAACTCCTCTGAAATGAAGACAAATTGAAAGTTTAGGCTCAATGGGGCTCAAAGGTTTCCAAGAAATAATGATACTAAACATTTATACCTAACATTCCAAATCAAAGCATATTCTGATACAGATATTAGAATTCAAGTACAAAAGAAAAATCACAGGAGTAGGCAGGGGGAAAGTAAAACATACTTCCTACTAGTGTGAAATGTCACGTTGTACTGGAGAACTTCATAGTAATAATCAATGCAAGGAGACAGTTTGATCATTATCTGAAAGATCCTGAGAGAAAGAATATGCAATGCAATAATTTTATAATGAGCCAAGTTACCTTTTGATGATAAAGAAACTCTTCAGTGTAAAGGTAATGTACGAACAAAGTGATGTCTTTGATGAATAACAAGATTTTAATGCCTTGGACCAGAAAGTCAGCTGGGGAGAAAGTTAGAAAAAAGGATAGAATGAAGCTTAAATCAACTGATTACATAATGAGAACTAAATAAAAAAATGCTTTTTGAGTTGACAAAAGTAAACATCCTTTTCTACCTGCTTGCACACCCATCCAAATATATTCAGATTAATTTTTATTAACTGAAGTCACAGAAAGGTACACGTGGTGACCACAGGAAGCAGAGCAAATGCCACAGGAGCATTCAGCCAGCTTCAGTTTTCAGAATTCCTCACTTTCACTCTGTCCCTATAGAAGAAGTCTTGTCCATGTGAAAAGTTCATTTCTCTCCATGCTTATAGGTGTTTCAGACTCAAGTCACTCAACAGTATCCAGAAAGGACTTTAAACAGTATCTGCATCTTTCCTGTAAACTATTTATTTATAGACATCTTGCATTGTGGTTATCCAGTCAAACCCATCATCAACATTCTCTTCCAGGGTCACCATGCTAGAAATGAAAATCCTATTTAACCACAGCCCACATCCACCTAATAAATCTATTTTTTAAAAGAAGCATATCTCATTATTTTATTTTATTTCCCCAGTAATATTGATAGTTGCCTCATGATTCCCATTTTACAGACATACAAACTTCAACTGTGTGAGAGTAAACAAATGTAAATTACACATAAATTCAAATTTATAGAGGACATTAGACCCAAGTCTCTTCACTTTCCCATACTACGTACTGTAGTCACAAATGCTCTTATTGATAATAACATGTGGTAAATGACCACCTGATTTAAGAGAATAAGCTCCAAGTGTTAAAATAAAAAGTATGGCTTCTACAGGTTCTTACCCCCACATCTTTAATGACAGAATTCACAGGTCTTATTCCTGTGAATCATAACTGTTGAAGTAAAAGACTAGGTTTTTTGAGATTTTTATTTATATTGTTGTACTTATATGATGCGCTATATAAAATGACACATAAACATTAATGTTCCCTAGCCCAATATCATATAAAGTATAGTAACTTAGAAAAACTACTTTTCAGAAATTAAGATGCCTCAACAGTAAAGGAGAATGGTACAGTACTATTTCCTTTGATCCTAATAAATATTTGATTATCTAGTCCAGGGGTCCACAAACTTTGATAGTGTTTACAAAGGTAAGCAAGCATATGCACAGTTTACATATGAACTATTCATAATATCAGGGGAAAATAGTGGCATGAAAATAATAAAGTGTTAAAATTGTAAATAATTTTATTTTGGGAAGCTGATTTAGTCTCCTATATTTACTATAAAGATATTTATTATTCACATTAAAAATTAAATATTTATTTGGATTATTATTCATTGAATTACTATTAAATAAATAACACATATTATCCTTTTTAGAACTTGCAGAAAAATTTATAGTCCAAGTACAATATTTCATAACTTCATACCATAGACTAATCAAATAGTTATAATAGGTGAGATAGGAAGGGTAATTTATAATATAACTACAAAAATTGTATGTAATATAGTAAACTCAAGATATCACTGTCAGTGACATGAAAACAAACCAGAAACAATCCCTTCTGGAAAATCTATGTGTGAGTGTGAGCATGTGTGTGTATGTGTGTGTGTGTGTATAAATGTCTAGTGAAAGGAAATTTGTGAAGTGGACAAAAATATTTGTCAATATTCTCAAAACTTCTTCTACTGAATTTAACCCAATTACTAAATTCCCAGCAAGAAAATCTTGGTATATATCAAAATGAGAATCTACTTATTTGTACTTGATTTCACTGTAAAACATTTCATTTCTTGAAAAACTTGCAGTCCAAGAGATTTCACTCTTTGGTATGCCTGCAACCACATTTTGGGACTCACTGGCCTAAATAACAATGACATTCCATCTGATAGCACAAGGGAGATCCAGAGGGCTCCTGACCAAAATAAGCTAGAGGACATTTTTTCCTTTGTTATTGAATTATTAGATGAGTTGGTAACTCACTGAAGAAATAAACATTTCCAAACCAATGACTTTTTAGCGAATGCCTACATGATTATATATATATACATATACATATACATATATATATATGTATATGTATATATATATATATTTCTGTGTGTGTGTCAATATATATGTGATTAGGTTCTGAATGTGTCATATGAGGTATTCGTAATTGTAGCTATTTAGATAACTAATAACTTTCAAAAATATTTTAAAATTTCTTACATATATACAATTATGTTATTTAAACTCAGAGACAATAATTGAGGTTGTTCATTAATGATTTCATTAGTAAGAAAGAAGAAAGGTATGAAGAATAAAATATCAAGAACAGTTTGAAGGAAACTGGAAAATATATTCATAAGCATGTTAGTAACTGTAATTTTTATTCAAGAATCTAAATATAGCATTTAACACATGAAAACTGTTCTTATGGCAAACAATTTTTTCTACATTTAATTTTATACTTCACATCTCTGTTAATTTAGTTTCATTATAATATTATTTTTTCTGTCTAATTCTGAATATTTTTTTCTTTTTTAGCCTATTCTTGCTGTCATAATTAGAATTTCTAACCTGAGACAAATAATTATTATAAAATATAAAATTATTAAAATTATATATTTTTCTGCAGAAATTGGCTTCAGATCACCCACCTCATTTTAGGTCTATTACAACAAATAAAAGTGAAAATGCATAAAAATTATGCATGTGATATATTTATTAAGTAATGGATTCCTATTTTGTTGATATCAGGTTGTGTTTTCCCACCCCTCTTTAATGGAATAAAAATATTACATTTTTAAAGTAAACATACTAGTATTTAAAATATAGATTTATATTGGAGAACATTTTCAAAAGGTGAATCTGCTCTCTAGCTTTTCTGGGCATTTGTAACTGAAGTCACATGGAAATTTGTTTCTCTCAGTTTTAGAAAAGCATTGTTAGATAAAAGTGCTTTTATCTAAAGTATAAATAAGAATAAGGCATCACAAAGTTGGAACTTTTGTGATAGTTATGAACTGACAAAGAGGAAAAGTGACAGCCTAATCCTCAAGGGTAGGCTAAGTGGGAGCCGACTTCCTGCTGTTCTTCCAGGAAGACTGTGCCGAGAATCAGGAGGGACAGAGGAAAGTGAAGAAGTACGGAGTAAAAGAAAAGAATTTATTAAAGACATTTTTATGAGACAACGGCACTTGTCATCTAACTTCCCACCAACCTATGGATGCATCAGGAACAGAACCATAGGCATTCTTCCCAAAGCCAGACATCAGAATGCTTACTCTTAAAGCAGCACTGTCAAATAGATATTTTAGAGATGATGTAAATGTTCCATTACCTGCTCTTTCTAACAGGGAAACCCCTGGTTGCACATGGTTACTTTAAGTAGAGCTAATGTGGTTATGGATTTAAATTTTTAATTTTACTTAAATGTATATTTTAATATATCATTTAATTTTAATCAATTTGCATTTTACATTAGGGCATTTGGGGATTTAGTGTAAATGTAGTTTTCCCTCTCACTGAGTACAACTAAAAACTCTGGGTATATAAAAACAAACACTAAAAGACTGAAAGATGAATAGTCCCTATTAGATAAGAAATCCAGTGCCAAGGAACAACACTGTGGTTAAGTTCCCCAGGTTTTATTTTTGCTTAATATTTCTCAAAATTGGAGCTGAAGAAGCTAGAAACTTGGAAATGCCAACTTAGACAATAAAAGGCCTGCCAAAACCCTGCTCTCTTGAGCCAATAAACCAAGAAAGAGCAGTTAGCAAGATAGAAAATTGTTTGACAATAAAGGCTCCACCCCAGGAAGCCACTATTTTTCAATCTAATGCTCATTTGTAACTTGTCTGTGAAAAGAACTCTCAGATGGGCTGGGAGGGGGCTGGTGCGAGGCCAATGCAGGGCTGATGAAGTGGCATCTCCCATGTCCTGGTTGCATGGGCGCTCTTCCAGCCCACTGAGTGTCTAAGACTGACTTCTCACAGTGGCAGGTAACGCCTGTGAAAGAAAGCCGGACACATCCTGTACATCACTCATAAGCCGAAGCACGAGTGGCTACTCTTGGGACCACAGCCGATAGACCTGAGGCCCCCTTTGCACTCAGACACATGGATTCTGCAGTCTGTTCTTGAAACATCTTGATTGCTTTTCTTCAACAACTGTCATCAAAACCCAAAAAGCTGTTCTCAGTCTTGTTTTAAGGAGAGATTTTGCACCCTGACCCTCTGGGGTGATCTGACAGGAATCTCTAGCTTTTACTCAGGAGAGACTGGTTTTGGTCTCTTCACAGACTGTTTTACCTATGAATTGTTTCTTTTTTTTTTAATCTCATAACTTCAGTAGCAGCCTTTGCTCTTCACCAGTGAAATGGATAGTTCTTTTATCTGCAAAGGCCCTGACTGCGACAAGAGTAAAACTCTATGCAGATAAATCCAGGTACATTGGGTTATTTATTGTTTAAATACATATTTGTATTGATTTCAGAGATAAAGGGAGGGAGCGAAGGAGGGAGGAGGAGAGAGAGAGACACACACACACACAGAGAGAGAGAGAGAAGGAAGCATAAAGGATGAGAGAGAATCATTGATTAGCTGTCTTCTGCAGGCCCCACATTGGGGATTGAGCCTGTCACCTGGGCATGTGCCCTGACTCAGAATGGAACCATGACCTTCTGGTTCATAGGTGGATGCTCAACAATTTAGCCACACCCATGGGGCGCTAAAAAGGTTATTTAAATCCTTCATGTGTCCTATTTTATTCCTGTTGACATTGGGAAGAAGAGATGTTTGTGAACCTTGGGTTCTTAGGTTTGAATTTCTCAATAAATTATCTAATGGGCTATTCTTAAATACCAGCTTTACATAAATGACTATTGACTCTGGTCTGTTACTGACATCTTTGTAGACAAAGTCAGTTGCTCAGGTACACCAAAGAGGAAGTAATATTTGCTTAGGCCACCCTTTATAAAGCTTTGCGGGCCTCTGGACCAGCGGTCGCCAACTGGTGCTCTGGGGACCACCGATGTTCTGTGAGGGCCTAAAATGTCAGCGAGTACTGCCTGGACCATATTCAATTCACAGTGTCCTGAAGAGACTGGGAAACCTTAGCCTAGGAGATTAACCAGTTTGGCAGCAAAGCCCCAACTGACCAATTCTATAACACTTACCAGCCTGGAAAGTCCTGTTGTTTTAATCTGTCAGGCAGAAGTTTCTCCCATTCAGCATATAAAAATTATATGTACAACAGACTTCTCTTGAGTTCTCTAAATTATAATTAATGGTTATAATTTACATAATTATTTAATATGGTTCTAAATATATGTAGAGGAAATATTTAAGATATCACATTATATAAATTGGGGAGTATAAAGTGACTTCATGGGTGGTAAGATTTCTAGGTTTATTCAAACTGTTAAGAGGATGACAATATGGACTATGCTAAATTATGCATATATAATAGAATACCCAGCACCACTATAAAAATATAACCCAACTATATACTGTCTATAAGAAATACTTCTAATATAACAATAAAAGGATGCTGAAAAAATAGGTAAAAACTCATCTTTATGCAAATAATTTAGAACTCATTATATTGATATTATAAAAAGCAGATTTTAGAATGAAAAAAATTACCAGAGAGAGAAAATGACTTCTATTATGATAAATAAACCAACCCACAAATATGACATAAGAATGCTACATGTGTATGTAGCAAATAACAGCTGCAAAATACATGATGCAAAAGCAGACATAACTGACAGAATAAACAGATTCACAGATAGAATGGGCAACTCCAGTGCCCCTCTCACAAGAATTGGTAAAACAACTAAAAAGAAAATCATCAAGGGGGCAATATTGACATTTATAGATCACTCCATCTAACAACAGTAGAATGCATATTCTTTTTTTTGCACCCATGGAACATATACCAAGATAGATAATAACTTGGGCCATAAAATATAGCTCAAAAACTTTGGGTGGAAATCATACAAATCAAGTTCTGCAGACACAAGAAACTATAAAATTAGAAATCAATAACAAAATAGTAGTTCAAAATTCAAATCTAAAGAAAACACTTCTAAATAATCCATGAGTCAAAGGAGAAGTGTCAAGATAAACTTAAAAAATGGATTGAACTCTATGGAGATGAAATAGAACATATCATCTTGTGGAATGCTGTTAAAAACCTGTCAAGACAAAAATTAATAGCAACATGGGCAGATTGCTATGACTAAGTCAAAAGAAAATATTACTCTGTGTATCCTCTCATTCTGTAATACTCCACATGATTACAGCTCTAACTACTACACAGACCTACCTACCAATCAGTGAAAGAAACACACATTATCCTGTATCATTTATATCTCTATCTCTATCATATATCTTTATCTATGTCTATATATATGTCTATATCTATATCTATATCTATATCTATATCTATATCCATATTCATACCCATATCTATATCTATACCTATCTATGCCTATATCAATCCATCTAATTATTATCTATCTAATTTAGGATTTAGAAATGTTACCTGTTAATTTCATAGTTTAGGAAGTTCTTTCATTGTGAGTTTAAAGAAAGAAAGAAAGAAACCTAATGTTTAAAATTAAGCATAAGAAAGTGATAATAAGAGAACTAAAAATAGAGAGAAAAACCATCAAAGCACGTAATAAAATTCCACTGAAGACCATTACATGTAATTTTAGGGGAAAAATAGAACACAATGATAAGAATGATTTAAAACTAAAATATGTTGAGTATAAAATCAGTACATATAGTTTTTAAATTGTCAGTATAAAATCAAGAAATGACAGAAACTGAGGATAAAATAATATTTTTAAACATGATTTAAAATGATTTTTTTTTACCAACTCAGGGAATTCTTTTAACCTAACACTCTCCCTTAAGTGGTATTTGGATTGTGACTGTGCTCTTAGGGATGGAAAGCTAACTGGTATTTTATTACTTAATAGGCACACAACCATAATAATGCAAATATTGTTTATTGGCTTTAAAATTTGAGAAACAATCTTTAGGCGAAGAAAGAAAATGGTATGCTTAAATGATGGTATGAATAAATAAAATCTGTGAATATGTAAAAGTGTAAGTAATGCACAGTAAATTTTGGAGAAAATTTAGTAGGGAATAAATGGTATTAATATTGACATATAAAGAATAAAATCTGCCCTAACTGGTTTGACTCAGTGGATAGAGAATCGGCTTCCAGAGTGAAGGGTTTTAGGTTCAATTCTAGTCAAGGGCATGTGCCTTGGTTGCAGGTACAACCCCAGTAAGGGATATGAAGAGGCAGCTAATCGATGTTTCTCTCTCAGTGATGTTTCTAACTCTCTATCCCTGTCCCTTCCTCTCTGTAAAAAATCAATAAAATATATTTTTTAAAAAGAAGAACAAAAACTAAGAAATGATAGATAATTAAATTGAGGTTTAATTACATTATATATCCTATCTAATAACAGAGCAATATTCAAATTGACCACACCTTGGCTACACTCACAAGCCACGCCCTCAAGCCAATCAGAGTAAGTATGCAAATTAACCCAACGAAGATGACTACGGCCACACAGAGAACAGAAGGGAGGTTTGGGTTGCCCCTGGCAATGGAGGAAGCCAAGCTTTCCGCACACCCTGGCAGGGGGAGGTTAAGACAACAAAAGTTTCAATGACTGTGCCAGCGGAAGGCTTGGCTCCACTCTAGGCTACAAAATTCAATTGTAGAAAATAAATAAATTTCAGATACCAGGGCCTCCACTTTGTTTGCTGGGAAGTGTGGCAGACCTGCAAACTACCACAGGCCCCTCGCCCAGGCTACCCCATGCTCCAAGGGAACGCCCACCCTGATCCAGGACACCCTTAAGGGCAAATGAGCTGACCCCCACACGTGCACCAGGCCTCTATCCTATCTAATAAAAGAATAATATGCAGATTGAGCATCACTCCAACACACAAGATGGCTGCCCCCATGTGGTCACAGATCCTGCCCCCATGTGGATACAAGATGGCTACCACAAGATGGCCAGCAAGGGAGGGAAGTTGGCAGGAACCAGGCCTGCAGGGAAGGGCAGTTGGGAGGTGGCCAGGCCTGCAGGGGAGGGTAGTTGGGGGGGACTATGCCCACAGGGGAGGGCAGTTTGAGGCAAACAAGCTGGCAGGGAGCAATTAGGCATCAATCAGGCTGGCAGTAGAGTGGTTAGGGGTGTGATCAGGCTGGCAGGGGAGTGGTTATGGAGTGATCAGGCTGGCAGGCAGGTGAACATTTGGAAACCAGCAGTCCTGGTTTCTGAAAGGGATGTCCGACTGCCCGTTTAGGCCCAATCCAGGATGTGGCCTAAACAGGCAGTCGGACATCCCTCATGGGGTCCCAGATTGGAGAGGGAGCAGGCTGGGCTGAAGGACAACCCCCTTCCAGTGGAGTAATTTCATGCACCAGGACTTTTATGATATAAATTCAACAAAATTAAGACAATTGTCAAACACAGATGGAAGAGAGTACTGAAGCAAATTAAATAGTTATGTTTTATATTGGGGGAATAGTGTTGCTTGATGTTAATAAATACATAAAATATAACATTTATATTATTTTGGAAGGGGAATAACCAAAATATAAACAATTCTAAAGAAGTGCTCTGGAGAGTAGATCTAGAAGTAAAGCAGTAGTATGAGATTATTAATTTTGAATTAAAGACATTCTTTAATGTGAATATATTACTTGAAAAAGTAAAAAGTAAAATATAACTATATTTACTTGTAATGTATAGTGATTTATTATATAAGAATATTTATTGTTGAATTAATATGAAAAATTAGGAATAAAAATAATTTAATAAACTTGGATCATGTATATAAACATTTTCCTAGAATTTTTTATGCATGAAATATATTACTTTTCCTTGCTTTATACTGCTGAGTTTGAAATATCACATTTTGTTTTCTCCTAGTTACTTGGCCAGCAGCTGCTTCTATTTGTAAGCATATATCATCTGAATTACAAGTAAATAAAATAATTAGCCTTCAATTAGACTAAATTTTTACCAAGTAGATTGTTGTGCCCTGATTATCCCTTCATAGTCTCAATACCACACTCACAATTCAAATGTGCTCTTAATTTAATTAATCATACCATTTAGTAAGGAAAATGTGGTTTACATAAAATATATAATTAAAATTACTATAATAAAAATAAGAATTACCTTTCATTTGGGAACCTACAATTGAGAGTAAGATTTAAATAATTTCTCTTTGCAAAGTATAATAATGCTCAATTCTAATTTTAAAGTTAAGAAACTTAAAAGCTTTCTGACTTTACTTTTAAGAAAAGGAATCATCAATATTATAAAAATGTATGCTTATGGAATAAATAACCTAATTACTATATTTCTATGTTTAAACCTCTCTGATCTTCAAGCAATATATATATATATATATAAAAGCCTAAGTGACTGAATGGCCAGTTCATCAATAGCTATTATGCGCACTGACCACCAGACACTCAACAGGATTAGGCTCCCTCCTGCCTGGATCTGGCCTGTAGGGATCAGGCGCCTTCCTGTCTGGATTGGGCCTGTGGAGATCAGGCTGAAACAGACTATCTTACACCCCCTGAGGGATGCTGGATTGCGAGAGGGCACAGGCCAGGCCGAGGGACCCACCAGTGCATAAATCCATGCACCGGGCCTCTAGTAAAGTATAAGTCATTATAGCTTTGTTACCAAAAGAAAATGGCTGGTCCCACAGGACCTATCCCAGAAACCAACAAATATAATATGTGAAATAATTATCCAGATATTTTTGGTAATTCCCCCAAAATATTGATGTTTCTCTCTCATTGATGAGATTTTCTGACTAGTTTTCTACCATTACTTTTTTCTAATAATAAGTATAATTTAAAATAATCACTGATTATTTGTTTTAATTTTTCAACAGAAATAATTATTTCCTGATAGGGATATCTTTTATAAAAACATATTTTTTAGAAAGATCAAAGTGATCAAGATAATATTGAAATATTTTTCTTTCTGCATTTAGAAATTAAGCCATAACATAATATAACATTTTCATTTTATAAAACATAAAATAATAAGGAATTTAGCAATCAAGAAGACATTAAAATTATGAATCACTTATATTATGTTTCTTTTATTTTTAAATTGTACGTATCCAATATTTAAATGTTACATTCAATTTCATTATCATATTTATAAATTAAAAATCTTGTTTTTGCTTGAATTCCTCCTTTGCCAAAAAAACAAAAATTGAGTGATATATTTCCATTTATGTATTGATTTCAAGATGCTATAGAGAATTTAAATCTCAAATATGAATAACTATACTTATAAAATGTTAAAAATGAGGAAAAAATGTAGTAGAAGTTATATTTCATGATTTTGTGTTAATGAAACTTAATATACTTACCATTTATTGTCTATTTGAACTAAAAGCTATCACAAGAGATGTAAAAGGATATTATGTTATGATAAATGGGTCAATCCATCAGAAAAATATAACAATTATATATGCACTCAAAATTAGAATATCTAAATATATAAAGCAAACATTGACAGAACTGAAGATAAAATAGACAAAATAGAAAAATAGACAGCAATGCAATAAGAGTAGGCCACTTCAATATCCCACTTTCACTAATAGAGAGAATGTTTAGACAGAAGTAGTAAGGAGAGAGACAACTTGAATAACAATATAGTTCAATGGAACTTTCTACCCAACATCACTAGAATACATATTCTTTCAACTGCATGTTTTTTTCCAGGATAGAGCACATTTTAAAAAAATATGTTTTTTATTGATTTTTAGAGAGAGAGGAAAGGAGAGAAATAGAGAGATAGAAACATTGATGACAGAGAGACATCAATAGGCTGCCTCCTGCATGTCCCCTTCTGGGGATCAAGCCTACAATTCAGGCATGTGCCCTGGCCACCAATCTATCCAGTTTTCTCTTGGTTCATGGGTCAATACTCAATCACTGAACAATGCTGGCCAGGCCAGGATAGAACACATTTACTTTTTTTTTTAAGTCTTAAAAATTTTAAGAAAATAAAAATAAAATATCTTCTCCAACCACTGCCAAATGAAAGCAAAAAGAATAGCAGAAAGGAAATTGGAAAATCCACACATATGTGGAAATTAACCTTCAGAAAAAGATCAGAGTTGGAGGCATTATACTTCCTGATTTCAAAATATAGTGCAAAGTTACAGTAACCACAAGAGTATGGCCCTAGCATAAATACAAACATATATACCAATGGAATAATAGAGAACCCAGAAATAAATTTAGGCATATACTGTCAACTGATCTTTGACCCCGATGCCAGTAATCTACAATGGGGAAAAGATAGTCTTTTTCTTAAATATATTTTTATTTTTTTGCTGAGAGGAAGGGAGAGAGATAGAGAGCTAGAAACACTGATGAGAGAAAAACATCAATCAGCTGCATCCTGCACACTCCCCACTGAGGGAATGTGCCTGCAACCAAGGTATGTGCCCTTGACCAGAATCGAACCTGGGACCCTTCAGTCTGCAGGCAGACGTTCTATCCACTGAGCAAATTGGGTTTTGGCAAGATAGTCTTTTTAACAGACTGTGTGGGGCAAAGTGAGTAACCACATGCAAAAGAATAAAACTGATGCTTTATATCATACTATACACAAAAATCAACTCAATTGATTAAAGATTTAAAATAGATCTGTAAACTCTAAAATTTCTGAAAGAAAACAGAACAAAAGATTCATGATATTGATTCTGGCAATAAATTTATATATATAACATTAATATATATATAACATTAAAAGCATAGGCAACAAAAGCACAAGTAAAGAAGTGGGATTACATCAAACTATGAAGATTCTGCGGAGCAAAGGGAACAATCAACAGAGTAAAAGACAACCTTATGGAATGGGAGAAAATATTTGCAAACCATATATTTGATAAAGGGATAATGCCAAAAATTTATAAGAAACTCCCATATTTTTATTGTTAAGAAAACAACAACACACTAATGACACAATTAAAAAATGGCCTAAGGACTCAGATCAATATTTCTCCAAAGAAGACATACAAATGACCAACAGGCATATTAAAAAATGCTCAATGTCACTAATCATTAGGAAAATTCAAGTCAAAAAAATGAGATATTATCTCACACCTGTCTAAATGTCTATTATTAAAAGATATATATATATATATATATATACACACACACACATATACGTGTGTATGTGTGTGTGTGTGTGTGTGTGTGTGTGTGTGTTGCTTGAAATTTATGTCATAGTTTGGAGTCTATACCATAGGTTCTGTGTTAAAACCTACTAAATTTAGTTATTTTGTTAATATTCATATTACTTATAGACTTTGCCAGGAAATCACACACACACATACAAAAGTTTGTGGTAAACTTCTACCACATTTCAGAAGTAAACTATACATATATAACCTCTGAAATAGATCGATGTCTCTTGTTAGTATATGTTTTGTTAATCTGTGCCAGGTAGATGCGACAGATTAATAATTTATCCTCTAATTGTTTATTGCATTTAACACCACACCAGAAGGGACATTATATAACAAAGTACTAAGAAGTGAAGCCTGCGTTAGCTATTTGATCAAATATGTTTCAATGCAAACTGCCTAGGAAAGTCAAAACAATTAGTCAGAGCTGAAATTCAATCTGAGCTAGCATTCACATCCAAAGATTTAAATTCACGTAAGTTCAGAGACCAAACATTATATCTGATTTGTTTTGAAGTGGCCATCTGCCCACATCAAAAAGCTACTACCACAGTTTGGCAGGCAGATTAAAGAACTGAAATAATTAGTTTGTGTAGGTCAAGTTCACAAGCATCTCAGTGTTCCTTGGCACACAAAAAATGTAATGTTCACAGCCTGTGGTACTTTACCAAGTTGCCACCCCAAAGTGGTCATAACTTCTAAGTTGTCAAAAATTGAAGCTTCCATAAACATCCTTTAAGAAACTTTACAAATATATACCAAACTTCAGTGGCCAACTAATTTTAAAACAGTATAAAAATCAAATAAAATGTTGTAGAAAACATTATGATATCATAATCTTGATGTACACATAATTTATGTCCTGACACATTTAAAATGTTCCTTTCATTAAAAACGGTATTGACAGTTTTACTTGCATATTCAATATGTTACGTGCTGGTCAATAATCTAATTTTTTATTGTGTAAAGCAAATTCAATGCCAAAAAAAAAAAAAGACTTCTTGTTAGGGTTTAGGAAGAATAGCCTTCATCTTCATCCCCTCTCCCCTGCCCTCTAAATGCTTGTCTTCATCCGCCTCTCAAGCCTATGCCTGGAAACCCCAAGCATTTACAATTCACCTTCTTGAAAGAATAGTCATAGAAAGAAGTTAAAATGGCTCTTAGGTAGCAAGTTGGGTTTGGGGTTCTGTGAAGAGGACTGGGCAGGAAGACAAGCTCCCGTATTGAGTGAACTACCAGCTGAGTGAACAGGGAGTAGGTGCCTGAAAGTCAGTCTGAACTACAGGTGTCTACCCTGACTCTGAACTTAGAGGCCTGCTGGGTAAATATGCCTGTGTCCTTCAGTTCAGTTAAACTTATCAACAAGCTCAACAGAGGGTGTCAGATCATACTGAGCTCCTTACATAAGCATAAACTTCAGATTCACATACCCTTATTCCCGAAAGGGAGGCATCCCCCGAAAATAAGACCTACTTCCAGTTTCACCTCTCGCTAAATATAAGGCATCCCCCAGAAAATAAGACCTCCCCGATTATAAGGCCTTTCCAGAATATAAGGCCCCCTACCAAGGCATCTGACTCCTGATTTAAAGAGACCTCGCACTGCCTGAACAGCTCCGGCTGCACTGCAGCCAATCAGTGAGCTGGTTTGGGATGACAACTACTACTGTACCGTATACAGGTAATAAATTTCCTTTATTTTTGTTCAACAACAAATGTGTACCGTATTCTTCTTTATGGAAACATAAGACAACCCCTGAAAATAAGACCTAGCGCATCTTTAGGAGCAAAAAATAATTTAAGTCACTGTCTTATTTTCAGGGAAACAGGGTAGTAAGAGTTGAGAGTCTACACAGGATGATTATCAGCCATTACATTCCCAAGACTCAGTGCCTATCTGTGATGGCTTATCGGAACGAGGAGACCACGGCTACTCAAACTAAATGCAATCCATTTGCCAAGGCTTGACTTGATGCAAAAAGAAACAGGGATCACAAAGATAAGATGGAAGCATCTGGAAACAAGAAGCAATCTGTGTATTCTTAGTGGAAGGGCTTACTCCTGGAATCAGCCCTTCTGTCTACTGCCAACCCATGCCCTCCGTGGGGAGGTCCTCTCTCACATCCTCCGCACAGAGGTTGGCTCTGTCCTGAGAAACCACAGTTCACTCTCTTCCTCCCTCAGCTCATACTCTCATTAGAACTCCTAACAGTCCAGGATAGATTTTTTTTTTAAGTTTACTTCAGGTTTTATTTGGAATAGGCAAGATAGAAAATTAGCCAGTACTGCACTCATTCATGAGAGCAGCACACAAATCAATCCTTCCTCAGTGGAACAGTGCCTTCCCTGGTACCCTTCTCTTGGTTGCAATACGGATTCCAGACGTGTTCCCAACCTACAAGTCCCTCTGGGACACAGAAATAAAGACACCTTTCACATGCATGGGGTTCTGTCCAAGAACAATGGGATGTACTCCACGTTCTGCATGTTCTTAAAATCAACCTGACTGCCAAGCAGAGACTGTTGAGCAGGGGACTTGCTGAGCCTGCAGCCTTGAAGGAATCTTTCTGGTAGGACCACAACAAGTCAAAACTATTAAAGGCTTTATTCCCTTCTTCATCATGGCCCCGGATGATCTTGCAAACATAGTATGGGAAGAAGCATGAGGCTTGTCAACTGCCTTGCAGTAATCGCTCCCAGAGTCATGACCTTATTATTGAAATGCTCACACATCTTTAGTTTAGTTTTAGTAATCTTTGTCAGGGTAAGACAGTCTCCATGAAAACTGTTACATCCAATGATTGTTTAGAAATTTAAATGCTCTAGCAAGTTTTTTGTTTTCTGCCTAATACTTTCAAATTCTAGTCTTCTGTTAAATGACTACATCTAAAAATATGTATTTTCAAAATACCGAGCAAACTTTTGCAAGGACTGGATTAAAAACTTTAAAGTTTAAGTTCAACTACACAAAGGAGCACATGCTTTTCTTTTCAAAGGAGAGTGATTTTAAAAGCTTATAATGACGGTTTCTGAAGATCAAATGCTTCTTAAATGCCCTTCTTTTGAGTAGTAATTTCTGAAATTAATTGACAGCATGAAAAGTGACTCTAAAGTAATGACAAAAATGAACTTTAAATTATTTTAACTGGCTCTTTAAGCTTTACATTAATAAGTATCAATTCATGATCTAACATAAAAATTTTTAATGAATTATGAGATTAAGTTTTTCCAAATAGGAGATATGCATTTCTACCATCATTTGTGATAACTGGAATGATGACTATATTAGACTAAAAAATTAAATTTTGACAGTATTGAGGTGCAAATATATGTGAAAGTAACATTTTGACAAAGGTGAGCAGGTGTGTTTTTATTTCACAGGATATTTCTTTTGTCTGGAAATGACTTTCTCCACATAAATGCCTGACCTACTCCTTCAATTGCACTTCTCATGAAGGCAATACCTGACCTTCCCACATTAACTGACCCAATGCACTCTGAAAACTCTTTGATCTGCTAGATTTTTTCAGAACTTACCAATTTTTAATTTACTATGTGATTAACTGTTGTGTGTTTGATAATGTTTATTGATTGTCTTCCCTGCTGCTGCTAGAACTTCAGTTTTTCAAGTACAGCATCTTTTTTTTTCTTAATAAGACAAAAGTCTATCCCTAGGACCTAGAACTACTTTGGGAACATAGTTGGAGCTCAGTATATAGATGCCAAATAAAAGAATCAGTACAATAGGAAAACATTTCAGAAAATTTTTGCTATCTTAAACAGATAAAAATAAGTAATGTCTATTCCACAGCAATAACTAATTATGGGGGAAAACAGGCTAAAATAAAAACATAACAATAAGAGTAAAAAATGAATTGGGGAGAGTTTTAATAAAGGAAATAAAAATACAACCTAAAAATTACAACCACAATAGAGGCCATAGACAAAAAGAAACATTAATGTAATTATAACTGTAAGGTAATAATTTTTAATTAAATTCATGAATCATAAAGTCTTAGGTGAAAAGACAATAGATTGCCCTGGATGGTTTCTCTCAGTAGTTTAAGCTTCAGCCTGCAGACCAAAGGAATGTGGGTTTGATTCCTAGTCAAGGGAACCTACTTCAGTTGTAGGCTCAATCCCTGGCCCAAAGCAGGGTACATGTGAAGGCAACCAATCATATGTCTCCCTCACATCAATGTTTCTCTCTCCTCCTCCTTTTTCCCTTTCACTTTCTTAGGGAAAAAAAAAATCAATGGAAAAATATCCTCAGGTGAGGATTACAAAGAAAGATAATAGATCACCCAGCTGGTGTGGCGTAATGGTTGGTCATTGAGACCAGTAACAAGGAGATCAATATATGATTCCTGGTCAGGACTCACAGGCTTTATATGGGGCATGCAGGAGGCAGCCAATCAATGATTCTCTCTCATCATTGATATTTCTATCTCTCCCTCTACCTTCCTCTCTGAAATCAATAATAACATTAAAACAAAAAAGGACAATACATCTACAAATATGGAAACATTAAAATAAAATTACCCAAATAATTGACAAAAAATTAAATATAAGTAGATTATTAGATTCACAATGAGAAGTTAAACTATATATAAAAATATGTCAGACTTCTTCAGAAAAATATTTGAAGGGAAGGGCTTCATGCCTTCTGATATAGAAACTAAAAATGATAAGGTATTGTTGTTTATAATCCCATGCAAGATATTTAAATATTAAATAAAATTATTTTAATTATAATGCATTCGTAAAATTGATTAATGAATAAGAAATACTAAATGAACAATAATGACGAAGAATTTATTTTTATAAATCTACAAAAACTATGTTTAAAACAGGAATTGTATGGTTTTAGAGAGGAATTATTCATATGTCTAAAAGCAACTAATTCTCATAGTATGTATACAGTTCTGAGATATAGATTGAGATGGACATTACATCTATCAAACCACAGATTGAATAGCATTTTTTGAAATTTATACTTGGTAACATTTAATTATATGTTTAATCAAATTGAAAGGAAAGTATAAATAGCAATTAATGCATCTAAATATGACTAAGAATACATATATTTCAAAATAGCTGGAAATTAACAAATTTAATATTATAAATTTTAAAAGAAGCTAAAATTGGGGTATTTGACCCAGAAGCTACCATAATACCATATATTTCTGTGTAAATAATAAAGTTTAAAGATAATAAATAATCCCACTAAGTCAAAACTTATCAATATCATTAGGGAGATTGCATGATATATTGAGAATTGGTTAAGTCAAACAGGACTGATAAAGCCGGGTCACATCTTAGGTTAAGAATAAAATCCTAATCCCATTTTAGTGATAAAAAACAAGGCGTTCATTTGGAAAGTGTCTTTAGCCATCAAAATCTGATTAGGCCAACTTAATGGCCAATAAAACCACACTTCTGTGGGAGTGACAACAAATATAGACACTGTAATAACCATATTCTTCAAGGTATGTTAAGAGATAATTGTTTGCTGAGTACTACATGTTGTACTAATTTTTGTTAATAATATTTTTCCCCACCTTTCTATACTTTGTGCACATGGATTTATAATGTACATATTACATTGAAAGTCATGCTTAGCCACCTCAGAGTCAGATTCATTAAAAGATTTATGTAATCCTCAAAGGAGCTTTGGTAACAAAGTACCTGTGTGAAAAATAGCAATTTATTAAAATTTAAGGGAGAAATGGGATGACCAAATAATAACACTAAACCTCAAAAAAGGCCCTTTTCAGACAAGCGCATTTTCTTAAAAAGTCTAATGTAGGAAGGAGGTAGAGGGAGAGATGAGTAAGAACAACTCACAGAAAGCTATGATGGTTTGGAAAGCCTCATATGTGTGAAAACTAAAAATTGTCAGAACCAAGTTCTTTAAATGTAGTCTTGATTTTAACTGTAATTGAAATAATAAAACATAAGTCATAAAATTTTTTAATTGGACACCATTTGAGAAGAAACATGAAAAATGTAATTTTGGTGTTGCAAAGTGTAAGTTTATTCATTACACTTTGTTGTAAAGACAGAACAAAGTTGGGGAATATTTAAATAGCACTCGTCCTAATGACACACAGAAAAAGCTTTGCCACAGCTCATCATTCTACAATTGAATATAGCGTCATTTGTTACTAAAATAAAAATGGATAAAGCTGTGATAATCAAATCTTTTCCATTTAGATCTATAGATAGTTATATTTAAAATGGTGTTTATAATAGAAAACTGTGGTTGTTCAAATGGGTGCTGTGATGTATTTTTCTTGTTCACCAAAATTTACCAGCTATGTTAGACACAGGAAGTTGAACTTCCCAGCTTTTTCTAATTATTTATATATATATATCCCTGTTATAATGTTTTAATTAAAAATTATATAAATATAATTAAATCATTTTGAATTATGAAAAGCATTTTAAACTAGTTTTCTTGCATATTGGAAAGGTAAAATTAAAATTACGTTTAGAGTAGATTCATTTAAAAATATTTTCCATGAGCTTTTTTATGAAAAAATGTATTTACTATTACCTCCACCCTTAAAGGGATTGATTTTCTTAGTATCAAATAACACATGCCTAAAATGGGAAATGATTTATTTCTTCAACACATGGGTTAAGAATCATATTGTCTTGCTTCAAACCCTCATTCAGACAGTTTCATAATCCTGGGAAAAGTTACCTCACTTCTATTAGACTCTATTTATTTGTGAAGTGGGCATATATACAATTTTCCTCATAGATTAATTACAGAGATGAAATAAATGTCATATAAAGCATAATTCTGTAAATAGAATAAATGGCTACTATGTATGATTATTCATTTAATGTAAGTCAATTTATTGTATCAATACCCTACTAGTTTTTCTATAGTACTCATAGCTTCTGTAGTATATAAAGAACAATTTTCATTAAAGACAGGAAATTAGATATAGCATACTTCATTCAAATATATCTTTGATCCTGGTATATATTTACCATTCCTTCATGTACATGAAATTCTCCAAAAGGAACCAAGGCTCTTTTGCTGCATATTATTTAATACTAGAGGCCCGGAGCATGAAAATTCATGCACTGGAGGTTAGGTCCCTCAGTCCAGCCTGCCCCCTTTCACAGTCTTGGAGCCCTCAGGGGCAGGAGGTGACCCAGAGAGCAGGGGAAGTCAATGCCCCAATCACAACTCTGCTGCTGCCACTGCCAGCAGTGCAAGCCTCAGGCAGCCATGGGTAGCTGGCCAGCTGCCATCTAAAACTTGCCTGTGCCTTGGGCTGGTCCTGGGTGGCTGGGGGGCTGAGGGGACTCAGGGAATCTGGAGGCAGATGCCTCAGCAGGGCGGAGGGGACTGGGCACCACCATCTTGTGGCAGTGAGAGCCTACAACTTGGAGGGCATGGCACTCAATTAGCATATTCCCTTCTTATTGGCTCTGGGTGCCACCATCTTTGAAGGCAGGACAGTCAAGTAGCATATTCCCTCCTTATTGGCTGTGGGTGCTGCCATCTTTGAGGATGGGGCAGTCAATTAGCATAGTTTGTCCCTGTTGGCTGTGGGCACCACCATCTTTGCAACAGCATGGGAGTCAATTAGCATATTCCCACTTTATTTGATAGGAATAGAGGTCCATTGCACAGAATCATGCAACAGTGGGGTCCCTTGGTCTGACCTGCAGGGATTGGGACAAAACAGCTCTCTGACATCCTCTGAGGGGGACCAAATTGTGAGAGGGTGCTTCTTGGGTGGTGCACCCTGGAATCACATTATTTCCTCTCTGGTTCTGGGTGTATAACCCAAGAACCACATCTGCCAAGTCACCACAGCTCAGCAGCTTTGGTATTGATCATCTGCCCCCTGGTGGTCAGTGTGATTCATAGCTACCAGCTGGTCAGCTAGTCAACCATTGTTTAGGCTTTTATATATATATATACTAGAGGCACAGTGCATGAAATTTGTGCACGGGGATGGGGGCGGTTAGGATGTCCCTCAGCCCAGCCTGTACCCCCTACCTGGATTGGGCCTAAACGGGCAGTCGGACATCCCTCTCACAACCCAGGATTGTTGGCTTCCAACTGCTCACCTGCCTGCCTTTTTGATTGCCCCTAACCGTTTTTGTGTGCCAGCCTGATGTCTCCCTAACCATTCCCCTGCCAGCCTGATTGATGCCTAACTACTCCCCTGCCAGCCTCGTCACCCCAAACTGCCCTCTTCTGCAGCCCAGGGTCCCCCCAACTTCCCTTCCTTGCAGGCCCGGAGCCCTCAACTTCCTGCTTTGCTGGCCTGTAAACCTTAACTGCCTTACCCTGCAGGCTTGATTGCCCACAACTGCCCTCCCTCCTAACTTCACTCCACTGCAGGCCTGATTGCCCACAACTTCCCTCCCTTGCAGGCCATCTTGTGGTGGCCAACTTCTGTCCACATGGGGGCAGCCATCTTGTGTGTTGGAGTGATGGTCAATCTGCACATTACTCTTTTATTAGATAGGATAGAGGCCTGGTGCACAGGTGGGGTGCAGCTGGTTTGCCCTGAAGGGTATCCTGGATCAGGGTGGGGGTTCCCTTGGGGCATGGGGTGGCCTGGGAGAGGGGCCTGTGGTGTTTTTCAGGCAGGCCACACCTTCTCCGCCCCCCCACCCCACCCCCGCCTCAGCGACCCAAGTGGAGGCCCTGGTATCTGGGATTTATTTATCTTCTATAATTGAAACTTTGTAACCTGGAGCAGAGCCAAGCCTCCTACCTACTTGGTGGCAGTAGCCATTTCTGCTGGCATTTATTTATCTTCTATAATTGAAACCTTGTAGCCTTGAGTGGAGGCCTGGGCTGGCCAGGATGTGCAGAAAACTTGGCTTCCTCCATCACTGGCAAAACCCAACCCTCCCTCCTTCTCTCTAGGTGGCCGCAGCCATCTTGGTTGGGGTTAATTTGCATATTCACTTCTGATTGTCTTGTGGGCATGGTCTGTGGGCATGATTTGTGGGTGTAGTGGACTGATGGTTAATTGCATTATTTTTTTAAATATATTTTTATTGATTTTTTACAGAGAGGAAGGGAGAGAGATAGAAAGTCAGAAACATAGATGAGAGAGAGACATTGATCAGCAGTCTCCTGAACGCCCCACAGTGGAGATGTGCCCACAACCAGGATACATGCCCTTGACCAGAATCGAACCTGGGACCTTTCAGTCCACAAGCCGACGCTCTATCCACTGAGCCAAACCGGTCTTGGCTGCATTACTTTTTTATTAGATAGGATATGTATCTCTATTGATTTTAGATAAAAAGGGAGAGGGAGAGAGAAATAGAAACATCAATGATAAGAAAGAATCGACAGCCTGCATGATCAGAAAATTGAGCCTGCAATCCATGCATATGCCCTAACTGGAATCAAACTGTGACTCCCTGGCTGCATTTTGTAAACAGACCTTAACCTCAGTATTTTATAGGACAACAGAATTGATCTCTTCAAAACACCATTTTTGTCACTCAATTTGACAACATTGCTCAGTGTGTCTGATTTTCTGTCTGATATAAATCAGTTTCTGCATCAACATTTTTAGAGGTATTTATTTCTGCACCTTAAGTATTACCAAATCATCCTAATTTTAGACTGGTTATCTCCTTGGTTGTTTTATATGTCAAAGGCACTTGATATTAATTGCACAGCTCCAAAAACCTAGCTTTTTGTCTGTAACAGCCATTCTCACTGGGGAATATGTAGAGTAGTGGCCTATATGCTGTTCTTAAAAGTCCACTCCTTCAGGGGATGTTTCCCACTACTTTTTTGAAACTTCTGGTACTGAATCCTGCAATTGAATTTAGTTCTTATTTTGATTTGTTATGATTAAATACATAGAAGAGAACTTGCAAACCTTGAGGTTTATGAAATTATCTTAAATAGTAAGATTTTAACTCCTCCTGTATTCCATGCCCTACAGTTATGGCTGTTTCCTTGGGGCCTCAGACTGGACAGGAATGTTCTCCTCCTTCCTTGTCAGGGGGTGAAGTCATATCTTTGTGCTTGAGTTTGTTAAGTTTCTCAACTTAAGTTGGCCCACATTACATTTGGAAAGGCTTTTTGGATTATTCTACACTCATGATTCTCAAATATGAGTATGCCTTATTTGGCCAAAACTTTTAAGGATTCAGGAATATATCATCACTAGAGGCCCGGTACACAGATTCATGCACCAGTGGGGTCCCTTGGCCTGGCCTGCAGGGCTCAGTGGACCTTCATGCCACCACAGCCTGGCCTTACCTACCAGCTCTCCTGGCTCCAGCCTGTTATGCGTGTTGATCCTGCACAGCGTGAAGCAATGCGTGAAATGGCAGGTGGCCGAGGAGGAGGCCACGCCTGGTTGGGTGCCACACCACTCCTGCTTATCCCAGTCCCCGTGCACCCACTGCCACAGCTCAGGCACACATGGGAAGTGTCAGAGGGAGAGGCTTGTGCTGCTGCAGCAGCGGCTGCCAGCCATCAGCCTGGCATCTGAGAATGCACTGACTACCAGGGGGAAGCTCCTGCATTGAGCGCCCTCCCCCTACTGGTTAGTGTGCGTCATAGCTACTGGCCAGTCATCCGGTCATCTGGTCGCTTAGGCTTTTCTATGGATAGAAGATAGTGCTGTTCTTAGAGAGAGAACATATAGTACCAGCATTGTCAGGAAGATTGGTTTTTGGTGATATACTTAAGTGTTCTGGCAACAAAAAAAAGAGAGAAGAATTAAAATGCAGACCACAGCCCTCGCTGGTCTGGCTCAGTGGACAGAGTCTCAGCTTATGGACTGAAGCATCTGGAGTTCAATTTTCATCAAAGTACAAGTCTGGGGTTGCAGGCTTGATCTTCGTAAGGGATTTGCAGGAGGCAGCAGGAGGCAACCAGTCAGTCATTCTCTCTCATTATTGATGTTTCTCCCTCTCTTCCCCTCTTTCTTCCTCTCTGAAATCAATAAAAAAATATACAAACATAAAAAATATATATAACCATAAACAAGTATTATACATACTTATGTGTAAGTACATACTGCATTGCGTAAGAAAACAAAAACACAGGTAAATAAAACTTCCTTCACAATTTCAGAACTCACTAAATAGCACTATAAAATGTCTTTGTAAAAGAAGGGAATAGGTCTGTTGTTGGTTTCAAAGCAGTTTTAGGAGGCTGTCTTGAACTGTCACCAAAAGTGGTATCCATCTTATCTATGAACAGTCTGGGGAAGACCGTTTTCAGAATACAAAAGTTTAAAACTGAAATCACTTCTTGGGGTTAAGCTTTTAATGGACTGTCACTGATAAGGAAGTGATGGAAAGCACAAGGTTTCTGTAATCTTATTAGTTGGATGTATTGTATGAAGCTGAATTTCCCAATTTCCAGAATACTAACATATAGGACTAGCTGAAGGGAAAAGAGGAAAGCAATTCAAAGTTCTATATTTAACTTTTATTCTTTTAAATATAGCATTAAAATAACCATTTCCATTGCACTGCCTTTTTCTTATTTTTTTTTAAGAGGGCAATAAAGATAAATCTCTTATTATGTTAGCCTAATGTCATCCTTCAAAATGAAATCTCTTTTGGATATCTCAAGTGGTCAGAGAGCTTACCTTAGTTCAAATGAAGTTGGCAACTCGATACTGCTGTCTCGATTAGAAAGAGAGAAGGGACTATATTTCATCATCAGTGTCACGGGGCACTCTTCACAATGTTCGCTGAGAACTTTTAATGCTGTGCAAATGTGACATTTCAGGAATATTTAAAGGAAACCAAAATAAATTTGATGACCCCTTTTCATAATGTCCATGGAATACAATTTTCTGTTGATCATGGATATTAACTGTCAAAGTGTGAAAGTAGATCTCAAAATGCAGGAACACCCGAATGGGAATGCAAACTATGTCAATCACGTCGAATTGGTTGACAGGTTCCCAGATGTTTGGCACATTACTGCTTAACTAAGAAAATGTGTTTCTCCATAAAAATAATGGGTTTCTCTTGCTAATGTAACACCCTCCTTCCAATTTAATGGATTAAATCTATTAATTAAGTAATTCCTATTTTAGCACATCTATATTTTCCACTGAAATGCATTCAGAGAGAAATGGATAATTAAAACAAAACTGTTTTAATCTCAGCTCTGCCACTCCTTTTTTTTTCTTTTTGTTCCAGACCAATTACTCAGTCTCTCTGAGTTCTTATGTACCCATTGTATCTAAGAAATACATAATTGTCAAAACCACTCATATTTTTATGACAATTTAAAAAAATATCAGAGAGGGAGCAGAGTAATCTCCACCATGCATTAGATACTTGCACTACTGAACAGAAATACTATTTTCTCCAAGAAGGTGACTGCTATAAATGTGGGGTTTCAAGCAGCAGAAAACTGTGTCTTGTGATACCTGCAGCGATATTATTGATACCACTGTTATTTAACCTAGTTATAAATACCCGGAAAGGTGAGGCGTGGCATGTCATTTGTGCAGCTTAGCAGGAGGCTGCAGTTAAACAACTTCCCAGGTCTGCTCTCCACAGATCGCTGGGAGAAGGGCCTGGATAGAGGAAGAAGAGGTACATGTCCAGTGAAGTCTGAGTGACAGAGGAAGATACTTGCTGTCAGTCACACCTAGGAACAAACAGGTCATTGGCCAGAGTAACTGTGGCCACTGCAAGTGCAGAGGATTTGAGCCATTTAACCTCCTAAACAAAGGAGTTCCTTCTCTTGCTCTATTTCTGCCCACACTTGACTCCTGGCTTGAGGGACTCCCATGCTCTTGCTTTTATCCACCTGGCTCAGGGCCCTATGGACCTCAAACACAATGAACTAATGGACTGCAAGTAGCCTAATGCTAAACCAGACCCAGTTCCACCACAGAATGAAAACTCTGGACACAGGCTTTGCTTCTAGCTCTACTAAATCCCGAGCTGCACATCTTCCAAGGCTGGATTAAGGGAAATGGGACTTTGCCAATCCAAAAATGTAATTCCACACAATAAAAACCACTCATCCTCCTATGCTGGAGCATAGTAATCCCTCCTTTGGAAAACTGCTATTTGAAACTATTGTTTGAACTACTCTGTTATTCTACGATAATCTCTTATTCTATAGGTCAACTCTGTTATTTTTAGATACAGTAGTCTCTTATTCTGTAAAATAACTATTTTAGTTTGAACAATAAGAAAGATAAACTTAATTGTCTGACCTTGCAAGCTAGCCATCTGAAGCAGGAATTTTAGGGGGACACATAGGCAGGCTTAGGGATTTTTTAGAATTGGGGTCCATGGAAAACATAAGGCTGCAGACTGGAAGAAAGAACATTCTCATAACACAAAAGCCAGGTGCAGTCACATCTCTATAAGACAAGGGAACTGAAAGTAGGCTGGAAAGATCTATATTTACAAAATAAAGAGTAGAAAGTCCTTCATTCAGATGGAAAAGAAGAAAGCCCAGAGGGAAGGAGGAGGAAACTCACATGTCAAAGGGGAATAGTGACCAGCCAGAGAGGATATCAGGGCACCTGGATCTATAGTCTTTATAAACCCTGGGGAAAGGAACCCAGTGGGACTGTTACCCCTCTCTACAAGGGATTCTGTACTTGTTCTTCAATAGATCTCCATCTTTGCCATACCACTTTCTGTCCGTGGATTCATTCTTCGATTCCGGCAGACAAAGAATCTGACGTCCAGTCCAAAAATTTGGTATCACATTTAACATTTGCGACTGATATGCTGATACATATGTCAGCTGTCTGTATAAATATATATCCAAGGATATAGGTGTCTGCATAGATATTATATGTACTCAAGATTACAAGTTGTCTATATAGGTATGACAGATGTTTGTTAAATATGATATATACTCAACTAGAGGCCTGGTGCACAAAATTCATGCATGGGGGTGGGGGAAAAGGAGGTGGGGTGTAGAAACCTCTTTCTGCGTCCTGCGTGGTTCAGGGTTCCCGAGTTAGGGTTCGGGTTCTGAAGGAGGCCGCACGCAAACAAAATGAGAGACTAGAAAACATTAATTTAGCAATATTGGGGGGGCAGGCGGAGTATTCCTCTAGTGGAAAGGACTGCCACCTTCTTTTGGCCTTTCAATCCCTTTTATTTAGGTTTGGGATACAACCTTTGCCCTGAAGCAGGCAATTCCAGTAACAAGTAGATTATCTTATCAGTCAGGATTGACATGATTATTTGATGGGAAAATTCATTGTCTCAATTAGATAGGGAGTGGCTGGTTTTGACCTTTCAGAGCTTCAAGGTTGACCAGCCTTCTAGCCTCCTGTTTACATCCATTTAGTGAGAACAGTGTTTTGTCTCCGACAGTGGGGAGGGTATCCTTCAGCCCAGCCTGCTCCCTCTCCAATCTGGGACCCCTTGAGGGATGTCTGACTGCCCATTTAGGCCCAATCTTCCAGGCAGTAGAACATCCCTCTCACAATCCAGGACTGCTGGCTCCCAACTGTTCACCTGTGTGCCTTCCTGATTGGTTCTAACTGCTTCTACCTGCCAGCCTAATACCCTCTAACCATTCTCCTCCAGGCTGATTGATGCCTAACTGCTCCCCTGTTAGCCTGTTTGCCCCTAACTGCCTGCCCTGTGGGCCTGGTCACCCCCAATTGCCCTTCCCTGCAGGCTTGATCACTTCTAACTTCCCTCCCTTGCAGGCTTGGTCCCTCCCAACTGCCCTCCCCTGTTGGCCATCTGTTATGCCCAGAGTTCATAATAATAACCCAACAGGGAGCCTTTTTCTGATGCAAAAGCAAAGAGTCTTTATTCAAACTCGGGTTTGGCTCCCAGCCTCTTTCTGGCGCCGCAGCGAGATGAGAGAGCGAGCCCCGGAAGAACAGTGGGTTAAATGTGCTTTGGTCATTTGGGTAGGCTTAGGGAAGTGACGAGGCTTATAGAGATTGGTCACTTGGGTTAGGATTTTTCTGTGGTTTAGCCTTATTAGGAACCTCACTGTGTTCCTGGAGCTTCATTGGTCCATTTGGGTGGTGGTCAGGGAAGTTAGGACATTGCTGGCACACCTGTGGTCACTCCCAGAAAAGGGAGGAGGTTTAGGCAGGGGGCCCAGCCCTATAGGACAAGATGGAGGAGAGTTCGTTTCTTCTTTGTCCTTTCACATCTTGAGTCCACATGGGGGCAGGATCTCGTGACCACATGGGGAGGACAGTCATCTTGTGTTTTGGAGTGATGGTCAATCTGCATATTACTCTTTTATTAGATAGGTAGAGGTCTGGTACATGGGTGGGGGCCAGCTGGTTTGCCCTGAAGGGTGTCCTGGATCAGGGTGGGTGTTCCCTTGGGGTATGGGGTGGCCTGGAAAGATATTAAAAGAGAATGCTTCCTCCTTTGGGTCTTCAGAATTTAGCAGAGGTAATCTGCTCTGAAATGGCCCACAATAAAGATGACTACTAACTAATTGGCTCATTAAGGCATCTTGTCTAGCTAGCTGATTTTCGATACAACATGGGACTCTCAGAAAATTATTTTTCTAGAGATATCATAAGGACTCAACCCTAAGCACTCAGTGGGGAAAGGGATACCTTACTTTCACTGATAACATTACCATTAAACCAAGAAAAATAAAGTGATTTCAAAGGTCATGATAATAACTAAAATATATGGAATACTTTTTATTTTTCAGTTGTTAAGCTGATGGCTTGACTAATTTCCTTACAAGCCTACAAACTAGATTCCAAAATGACCATGATTTTTTAAATGAGGAACCTGGAATTTAGGGAGTTTAGGTAATACACATAAGGAGAAATAGCTAGTAGGCACCAGAACTGGATTCAGAATCTATGAGTCTGACTACTGAGTTGATATAATGGAGTCATGCCTAAAGCTAAGAAAAAAAAAAAAAAAAGGATGAGAGTTACTGTAGAGTTTTGGAAGATATATATATATAGGAAAGCAGTACATTGAGGGCAATTTTTCTTTGTTTCAAAAAAGGGCCGAGACCGGTTTGGCTCAGTGGATAGAGCATCGGCTTGCGAACTAGAAGGTCCCAGGTTCGATTCCGGACAGGGGCATGTACCTTGCTTGCAGGCATATCTCCACTGTGGGGCGTGCAGGAGGCGGCTGATTGATGTCTCTCTCATCAATGTTTCTGACTATCTCTCTCCCTTTCTGTCTGTAAAAAATCAATAAAAAATATATTTTAAAAAAATGTGTGTACTACAATGACATTTAAAACTAAGCTTTTCAATATTCTTCCACCTTTTCAAATAAGAAACAATTACGTGATTACTATGAATTAGATTAACAATCTTATTGTTATTAGCTATCTAATTAAAGTTGCTTGGTTTTGCCAAATCACCTTTGGCAGGAAATACAATTTTCTCTTAATGCTTCCCAAGAAAACACTAGCATGAAAAACAATGGTCACTTAAATTTTTTAAAATGCCTTCAAGGGATTTGAGTAAAATGGCTGGGGATGAGTCAGGTCTAGGGTCAAGTAATAAAGTTTCCTTAATCAGGAGAAGCTTCTCAACTTATTTTGTTCATCTCACAAGGACATATTTTTTTAACATCAACATTCAAAAATTTAAAGAGTTCATATCAAACCGTGAGTTTCTGTCTTTCCACAAACACTTGATTATCTACCAAATCTGGATCCAATCCCAATGTGGCCAGGATCCACGGTTGCTGGGTAACAGCTGCCACCTTTAGGCAGGCACTCCACTTTGCATTGTTTCCAAGCCACCTGTGGGGGGAGGGGAGTCTGCTTCCCTCATTTACATTTTCTATCTGGCATAAAAAAACTAATTTGAATAGTTTGCCATTTCTTTCACACCACAGCTTATTAATACTTTTTCTTCCCTCCCAAATCCTAATTTCATTAGGGTCTTATGAAATGCTCCGTGTCCACATCATTGAGTAATTTTTATTGCCAGTAGAAAGAAGGATGGATTAATTTGATTAATTTCCTTACATGCTTTGAAGTAAGGCATCAAAGGATCACTGTTTACCTCTTGAAATGCTCAGACTTGATGCTAGAATAAAGAAAATTGAGTTCAACTATTTCAAAGGACAATTGCAGAGGACTGAAACATTGCACTAAAACAAAGACATATCACAGTTCATTTTATTATTGCCTTACCAGATAGATATGTATTTAGCATTAATATTATTTACCCCCTGGCAAATATCAGTTAAAAAAGGTTTCCCTTATGTGGTTTTTAAATGCAGATTTCTAATTAAAGCACATTTGCACTATAGAAGAAGCTTTCATCCAAAGAAAAGGAAATTTGAAAGTATTTTATACTCAAATTTGTGCTTTCAGAAAAACTTCCTGAATTGCTGCATTACAATTAGTTGCTATGAAGTAACCTAGCCCACACAATTCTGGAAAGAACCTTGCATGCTAGCCTTATCATTGTATGCATAATATCTAAGGCAATCGAAAACAATAAAATAAATTTATACATTTATAAAATATATCATTTAGAGCATCATTTAGGGTTTCCAGAAGATAATTTTTACATAGATGAAAAATAAAAATGAGATATAGTAGTCTCATTATCCAAAAGGGGACCTGTCATGAATGGGTCTGCCCCAGCCTGGCGCGTAGTATGCGGGTTCCTGACTTGGTGTGGGAAAGATGAGTCCAGGTGATTGAGAATGCATTAATTAAAGATGGGGACAGTGAAACAAGGAATGGCTTAGGACAGAAAACTCAGCAGGAGAGAGACTAGGCAGGGCTGTTTTGGCTCTCTAGAAATGTTATGGAAAGAAATGAGCACTGACAGAGAAAAAGGGGGCCTTGGTGACAGGTTAGCTGGGGACGAGCTGTCACTGTTCATTGCTCCCCTGGTTGCAAGTTTCCTGCCTTCCTTTAGAGTTTAGTAGATATGTGTCTGCGGGGAAAAGGAGGAAGGGAATGGTTCAGACATGTTCCCAAGAGAAAGAGCTCATACTGGATCCTTTGTTTTGAGGGATTTTTTTTCTCTTTTTAAATTTCTTTATTGATTACGGTGTGACATATGTGTCCTTATTCTCCCCATACCCCCCATTCCCTCCACTCATGCACTCATCCCCCTGTTGTCTGTGTCCATTGGTTAGGCCCATATGCATGAATGCAAGTCCTTTGGTTGATCTCTCCCCCTTACCCGCATCCTCCCCTACTTTCCCTCCAAGGTTTGATGGTCTGATGGATGTTTCTCCGTCTCTGGAACTGTTTTTGTTCATCAGTTTATGTTATTCATTATATTCCATAAATGAGTGAGATCATGTGATACTTATCTTTCTCTGACTGGCTTATTTCACTTAGCATAATGCTCTCCAGTTCCATCCATGTTGTTGCAAATGGTAAGAATTCCTTCTTTTTTAGCACAATGTAGTATTTCATTGTGTAGATGTACCACAGTGTTTTAATCCACTCATCTGCTGATGGGCACTTGAGCTGTTTCCAAATCTTAGCTATGGTAAATTGTGCTGCTATGAACATAGAGGTGCATATATCCTTTCTGATTGATGTTTCTAGTTTCTTGAGATATATTGCTAAAAGTGGTATTACTGGGTCAAATGGGAGTTAAATTTTTAGTTTTTTGAGGAAACTTCATATTGTTCTCCACAGTGTTTGCACCAGTCTGCATTCCCACCAGCAGTGCAGGAGGATTCCTTTTTCTCCGCATCCTAGCTAACACTTACAGTTTGTTGATTTGTTGATGATTGCCATTCTGACAGGTGTGAGATGGTACTGCATTGTCATTTTGATTTGCATCTCTTGGATAATTAGTGACTCAGATCATGTTTTCATATGTTTTCATATGTCTCTTGGCCTTCCTTCTGTCTTCTTTTGAAAAGTCTCTATTTATGTCCATCACCCATTTCTTGAGTGGTTGTTTATCTTCCTTTTGTTGAGTTGTATGAGTTCCCTGTAAATGTTGGAGATTAAACCCTTATCAGTGATAACATTGGCAAGTATGTTCTCCCAGGTAGTGGGTCTGTCTTGTTTTGTTGATGGTTTCTTTTGCTGTGCAAAAGCTTTTTATTTTGATGTAGTCCCATTTGTTTATTTTCTCTTTAGCTTCCATTGCCCTAGGAGCAGTATCAGTGAAGAAGTTCCTTCAGTATATGTTTGAGATTTGTCTGCCTGTGGATTCCTCTAGTATTTTTATGGTTCCCCCGCTTATGTTTATGTCCTGTATCCATTTGGAGTTTATTTTTGTGTATGGTGTAAGTTGGTGGTCTAGTTTCATTTTTTTTTGCACGTATCTGTCCAATTTTCCCAACACCATTTATTGAAGAGACTATCTTGACTCCAATGTATGCTCATGCCTCCTTTGTTGAATATTAATTGGGCATAGTGGTTTTGGTCGATTTCTGGGTTCTATATTCTATCCCATTGGCCTATATGTCTATTTTTGAGGGTTTTTAAAGGCTGGGAGTTTAAGGAGGTCTCAGTAGAATATTCATCAGTTTTTCCAGGTAATCCCTTTTAGGGTCATGGTTTCTACTGATTGGTCAGGGCCACGGCAAGGGGTCATTGGTCATTGCAGCTGTTCCTGGCATCACCCATTGCTGCTTTTCTGGGCCTGGAGCTGAAATACAACTAAGCTCTAGGGAAGTGAGCTGTAAATTGCTTGGCCATTTTGTTCAATTATCTGTATCAGTTTCCCATTCCACTTGCAAAATAATTTTCCTAGAGTTTTGCTGTCTGTCCATAGTCTTGCTGTTACTTGGGTTCTTACAGTCTTCAAGGATACAAATCAAGAGTGATCTCCAGAAGGTCACAAAATATATTCTCATGTTAAATTACTAAAGAATGCCTATCTAAATATTCTTTTTCATTCTGTAGCTTTCCTATTAAATTCCTTAGCAGTATATTTTGAATGACAATATTTCTTAATTTGAATATAGTCTAATTTACCAATATTTTTACTTTTTGCCTGTGCCTTAAATGTCCTGTTTAATAAAACATTGCCTAAAACAAGGTCAGAAAATAATTTGCCAGGATTATCTTCAGGAGGCTTTATTATGTTTCCCTGAGATATGCATTGGACCTGTAAAATAATTTTGTATATAGTATGAGACAGGGATAGAGTTTCACTGAATTTTTGTATGGATATGCAATTTGACCAATAATAGTAATTTTAAATATCTCTCCTCTTTGTTCCTCAGTAGTACATTTAAAAATGATTTTGTTGATTTTCTTAACAGTATGCTTATTTTCTTTTCAGTAATGTTTTCTCAGTTTCTATCTTCCTTTTACTTTATTTGACTTTAATCTGCTGATATTTTCATGACTTTTTGAGACTGATATTTAGGCTAAATACTTTTCAATCTCTTATGTGTTTAAGATCATGAGTTTCTCTTCAATGTCTTCATGATCATATACAAACTTTCAAACTACAAAAGTTCCATGTATACTATGATTTTTGCATACATAAATACTTACAATAAAGTTTAATTTATAAATTATGCATAGTAAGAGATTGAAAACAATACCTAATAATGAAATAGAATAATTATAATAATATGCTGTAATAAAAGTTGAGTAAAATAAGGGTTACTTGAACATAAACACTGAGATACCATAATTGATCTTATAACCAAGGCAGATCCTGAGTGACTGACTGGCAGGTAACATATAGAAGGTGAAAATGCTAGACAAAAGGATGATTCACATCCTGAGGAGGGATGGAGCTGAACTTTCAAGATTTCACTACGGTAAAGAACGATGCACAATTAAATTTTATGAATCATTTTATTCCTGGATAAATAAAACCTTCCTCCCTTGAGAAGAACATAGGGGAGGCAACGTGACTGTGGACCTAAACACTAATCTTCTGAAGAGAAAGAAAATATTCTCTGACCAAATTTTTTTTACAGATCATTACAACACTAAGCAAAAAGGCAGTTTTGAAAATTATCGCCTGTAATTCAGGAATTTTTAATTGGTATGTCACAGGGACTTTTTAAAACATTCAATACCTGACTATTTAGTCAGGGGCACTTATCTCTTTTCCTTTAGATTGTCAAATTAAAAAAGGACAACACAACAACAGCTGTCCGAAGTGAATGAATTAAAAGAATACTTTTTTTTTTCAGATGAGCAAAACATATATTTTTGGTGCTGCAATAATTTTAGTAATCAGTTTATGTGTGCCATAGATGGAATTAGTTACCATACTTGACAAAATGATCCTACACTGAAAAATAAAAAAAAGAATGCTATACGAATGAAACTAACAAGAGTAAAAATAAATCAATAGAGGATCAGAATAAAAAAGGTTAAAATGCCAACTCTAGTACGAGACAACATGAATCAGCAATGAGCTTGAGGCTCTGGTGGTGAGATCACGTGTGAATTTCTTCCACAACCCACAGATTCCGAGGACTTTGATGAGGAGTCCTCTCCAAGGCTCTCATCAGGCAGTGCTATACTCCTTGCCATCACTTATCCCTAAGTCTACCCAACAACCAATCCACTGTCCTGCATGGGACTGAAATCACTTTGTCACATATCTCTATTTGTCTCTATCTCTATCTCTATCTCTATCTCTAGCTCTAGCTCTAGCTCTAGCTCTAGCTCTAGTTCTACCTATAAAAAGCTAAGCAACTGGCCGACCAGCTGACTGGTTAGTAGGTATGACATGCACTGACCATCAGGAAGCAGAAGCTCAATGCAGAAGCTGCCATGTGACAGCAACTTTGCAGAGTGCCCTCACAAACTCCAGGACTCATCAGGGGATGTCAGAGAGCTAGTTTCAGCCTGATCCCTGTAGGTCAGGCCGAGGGACCCCACCTGCCAGAGGGACAGATCACTGAACAGATGCCCTTCGAGCCCTGTTGCCACACCAGGTGCAGCTGGCCTGGGAGGGACCAAGGGAAGTTGGCTCCAGGGTGTGTCTGGCCTGTCTCATTGAGTCCCACCCTGCCAACCACCTTCTAATAAATTTCCTTTCAATGTGCACAAATCCATGCACCAGGCCTCTAGTGAAATTATAATATACAATATAATATATAATATACACATTAATCATTATAATCTAGAAGCCATTTTCATTGATTCCCCAAAAGATGGCCACAAAAAAAAAAGGGTGTGAGTTTTCAAAAGAATAAAAAAGAAAGAAAAAGGTAAGTTTTTTCAAATAAGCAATGTTACCTATAATTAAAAATTTTCAAATTCTCGCAAAACTTCCTGACACACAAAACAAACTTAATTTCACACTTTCACTTGTAAAATCTCTTCCTCAGAATGTTGACATATTCATTAATTAATTAACTTCCCTTAGGACAACTCTAATGTTTTCATTGTAAATTTCCTATAAAGCAGAACTCAAATGTAAAAATTCTATAGATCTCTATAAAACAAAGTCTTTTGAGTTAAAACACTTCTAGTTTTATTTGCTTAGTACAATGCATTACACATTATTTGTCTGAAAGGAATTTCAAATTGTGTCTTCCATATTTCCTTTTTGTTATTTTCTTTCCACAATTTCACCTTTCCCCCTCCTGACTCACTGCATGTTGAATTCTGAGTGTTAATACAAATTATATTGAAAACGTATTTTAGTAGTAATTTAGAAAAAATCTATTCATGCATTCACTACTTCTGATTGTACAAATAAGTTTTGCTCTCTTTATTTGATTCAAGAAACAGAAAAATATTTTTATACTTTCCTTTCAAATCTAGTCTTTATACAAATATAAGCCCATATTTCCAACATTAACTAAGATATGAACTAAGTTTACATTTTCAGAACAGACATTCTTTCCTGCACTAATTTTTCTCTGTAAAGTTTAAAGTTAGTAAGTACTCAGAAGTATACTTTGAATTACAATATAATCAACATTCTTATTTTTTTAGTTTTTATAAAGAAAACTGCCACTCAAATAGATGACAGTTTTATAAGTTACTTCTTTTAAGTACTTGTTTTTTTGACAGCATATTTATCCTACTATATAAAATTCTCGAAGGAAGGCTTGCAGTAAATGATAGTGTATTTCACAGGTCATGTAATTTGCAATTTGTCATTCTTCATTTTGTAGGAAATGGTACATGGTGTCAATATCTTCACACATAGGCAATATCTTAACATTTTTGCTATATTTCAGTATGACTAGGTTTTTCTTTTTAATTTTGATGACAGTCAAGGCAAACCATAAAATGCTCTGGTCAGTTATGAATTGTATAGAAAGGCGATATGCATAAAGCTGGATATGATGCAGGAAGTTACACTGTGATATCTCTAATTGATGTACCTTACTTGTTTGGTGCAGGTCATCCATAAACTTCTAGAAAGAAACATACTTTTTAATCATTCATTCATTCATTTAAATATTCAACAACTCTGTCAATATGCTTCTGTCAAATTCCTAATGAATTCAGGTAAAAAAAAAAGAAACAGGCAACTATATGTTTTTTAATGTGAGCTTTGCCATTTGTGCATTTGTGTGCTGCCTGGATATCTGCTTACTAACCACTCTTCTGATACCAAATATGTGGCATTGACAGAGGTGGATTTCCTTTGCCATTGTATATTTCTCTCCTTATAGAAGTGGAGCAGGCAGCTTTTTCCTTGGGGATTGTGGTTAGACATGTGATTCAGGTTTAACCAATAGCACATTTTAACATGCTGAAATGATGGGTCATTTCAGTGGTGGCAGCAGTAATTGCCTTGATAGCTATAGCAGTGGCAGCTATGATGGTGACCCCGGCAGAGGTAACTGCTGGTGACATCTGAATAGGTTAAAACTTACTCCTGTGTTTTGCTTTGTAGCATCCACTGATATGCCCCTTGCGAGATTTCCAGGATTACTATCTCCTGTTGATTCAATGAAGCTTTCATTAACATTTATTACTTCCTCTCTCCCAAAAGAAAACATAGCTAGAGTCAGAAAGATCAGCTAAAAATGACTGTCACAGATTAAAATAGAATTTATGGGTCAATATTTTATGTTTCAAAATAGGGAAATTATGATTAAAATAATACAATTCCCTTCCATGTGGATGTAACACACATTTTGTGTTTAATTTCAACTGGCTTTCTATCAATTTAGTTTTTGTTTTGCCCTCATTCATTAAAACATGTAAACCATTCAGAACAGGGCTTAATCATATTGTCAGTATGAACTATTTTATGATGTGTCAGGAGTAAGCATAGAGATTAAGAGTGCTGGTTATGGATCTGCATTGATTTCATTCATAAACCACCTCTTCCATTGGCATAGCTGTGTGACCTTAGGCAAGTTACTTGACATTTCTGTGCCTGAATTTTTTCACACCTAAAATAGGGCCAACAATAGTATCATTCAAGACAGTAATTGATAATTAATGTAATATATGTAGAACAGCATTAGTATATAATAAACTCTCATTGAATAATATTTCTAGTTTTATATAATTTTCTGTCCCCTTTTCCAATAAATTAATTAAAATTTAATAGTAACATGATATATATTCACATGAAATAATTGATAGCCTTTTTTGTTATCTCTGAATACAACTTTAAGTATATTTTTTATACTTTGTTGAGTTCTGTTTTGCCAGTCATTAATTTCTAAACAGTCTTTTGTAATTTTGATTTTCTTTTAAAAAAATAAAGCTATTTAGATAAGTGCTATATTATAATTTCCTACTGGTTGCTGTGGTATTAAGCTTATTAATTTCTCAAGTTACTGCACTGAGGCCAGAAACTCTGATCTTCTTCTAGTTTTAATAATTGAATACAGTGTATTTATTGCTGTGAGAACATATATTTTGAATGTTTCCCAGACATGTCTATTTGTCTAATTTTAAATTTTCACATAAACCTAAAAACTCAGACTTATTAATAATGTTTTTCAAAATCTACATCATATCTGATTTTTCTATGGATGTATTTGATGCCATTTGAGAGATAAATGAAAGATCTACATTTATATTGTCAGGACTATATTAACCATATTCACATTATTCTAAAAGTGTTTGCTATTTATACTATTACTAGAGGCCTGATGCATGAAGATTTATGCAAGAACGGGCCTTCCTATCCCTGGCTGCTGGCACCACCTTTGCTCTGGCCAGTACCGCCTTTTTGCTCCAACCTGGAGCTGCCTTTCCACCTCCCCAGGCTGCCCAGAGGCCCAGAGCAGTTGAGGTGGTGCGGAATACCTGTGTCATCACTATGGCTATGTGAACGTCCTGCCCCGCCCCTGGCCGCTTGGTGCCTGCATATGCAAATTAACCCACCATCTTTGTTGGCTGGTGGGTATCACGAAGGTATGGTCAATGTGCATCTTACTCTCTTATATTCTTTGTGGATAAGACATGTGTCATTATAAAATAATCCTCTTTGTACTCAATGTAATTTCCCCTTGATTTTTTTCCAATTGAATATCAATAATACTCTTCCTCCTTTTTTATTATTGTTTTTATTCATTTGTTTTCTTTGTATTAAGTCAGATAAAGGTCTCTTCATTACTTTTTCAGTGAGAATATTTTCAGCAGAGCCAGGCTATTTTAGAAAGGCATAAAAATTGAGGTCATGGGTCTATTCTGTGTTTCAGAGAACAGGCATGATATCTCCAATTATTTCTGAAGTGGAAGGCTCATGGCCAGCAGTTATGCTTAGTCAGTCTCTCATTGAGACAGACATATCTGTTTTCCACATTGATGTCACCTACACTTTTTCTATTATGTATAGCTATGTGTACTCAGGACTGGCTATAGAATGTACAAGACACAGTACAATATGAAAATGCAGTGTCTCTGTTTAAAAGTTCTTCAGAATTTTGATGACAAAAACAGAGCATTAAACAAAAGGTATAATCCATATATGTCTAGAGCCCAGTGTGGCTGCGTGGGGTGCACATCCATGACACTGACTATGCTTGTACCTTCTGGTTTTCAGTGGTAATGTTTTCATCTCCTAACATTCACGTCAGGAGAAAAATGTAGGGAATAAAACAAGAGTCAATTGCTTCCAACCATTGATTTTGAATTTTAACATGCAATAGAATAAAATCCATGGAGCCAAAGACACAAGTGAAGTACAGCAATCATAGTAAATTGCAAGGATATTACACACTTTTGACTTGGTAGTATACACAGGGTACTTTGTATAATATACCTACAGATTAAGGAATTTAAAAATGTTAACAATTGCAAAATTTATATGCTTAGGAGTTAAAGAAGTTAGTATGTAAGAAAGAGTAAAATATGCCTTCCTTTTCTTATCTGTAATACTAGAGTTCTGGTGCACAAATTTGTGCACCAGTGGGGTCCCTCAGCCTGGCCTGCAGGATAGGGTTGAAACTGGCTCTCTGACATCCCCTGAGGGATCCAATGTTGTGAGAGGGCACAGCCCAGGCCAAGAGACTCCACCAGTGCATGATTTGGGCTGGGGAGAGACATGGGAGGTTGGCCAGCTAGGGAGAGACTGCAGGAAGGTTCCAGTGTGTGTCCAGCTTGTCTTCCTCAGTCCTGAACATCCAGACCCCAGCAGCAAGCTAACCTACTGGTTAGAGCATCTGCCCCATTGTGGTCAGTTCACATCACAGCAAGTGGTTGAGCAGTCTTATATCATTAGCATACTAGAGGCCCAGTGCACAAAATTCGTGCACAGGAAGGGGGTGTCCCTCAGCCCAGCCTGTACCCTCTCCAATCTGACCCCTTAAGGGATGTCCAACCTTATGTTTAGGCCCAATCCACTGGGATCAGATCTAAACATGCAGTCAGACATCCCTCTCACAATACAGGATTTCTGGCTCCCAACTGCTTGCCTGCCTCTGCCTGATTGCCCCTAACCGCTTCTGCCTGCCAGCCTGATCACCTCGTAAACATTTGCTGCTAGCCTGATCAACACCTAACTGCTCCCCAGCCTGCCCAATTGCTTTTAACTGCTCTCCCTTGCTGTCCTAATCACCCCTAACTGCCCTCCCCTGCTGGCCTGGTCAACTCTAATTGCCCTCCCTTGCCAGTCTTGTCATCCCTAACTGACCACCGCTGCCACATGGTGGCCCCCAGCGGCCTCCCCTGCAGTCCTAGTCCTCCCCTGCTGTCCTGGTCTCCCCCAATTCTCCTCCTCTGCTGACCCAGTCACAATTGCCCTCCCTGATTGCCTGATCATGCATAACTGCCCTCCACTGCTGGCCTGGTTACCCCTAACTGCCCACAACTGCCCTCCCGTGCAGGCCAACTTGTGGTGGCCATCTTGTGTCCACATGGGTGCAGTCATCTTTGATCACATGGGGTGGCCATCTTGTGTCTTGGAGTGATAGTCAATTTGCATATCACTCTTTTATTAGATAGGAGGATTATGTTTTGTTTGGTTGAATGGACAACTGGTCAACTGGACACTTAGCATATTAGGCTTTTATTATATGGGATTATTTTATTTTTAATCTCAATAGTATTTTACATTTTCTTAGTTATGCAATTATTTTTATTTAATTTTTAATACTGTGTGATATTCCTTAATGTTAATGATTCTAATTTTATTTCCCAAACTCTGTTTTATTACTGACCATGATAATAATGATGATTAATGATTAAAGGGGTAAATGTACATTACCCATGAATTATATTGTATTAAGATTATCTACATTTAAGAATCAATAAATAATAAGTTATAAAGTTCACAAATTAATCATGTTTCCTTTTAGTCACTCATTCTATTATTTTTGTGGATATCATTTTATTCTATATAACCCATTGATATATATGTCTTCTGCAATTCCAAGGCTAGAAACATTTATGGTCACTTTTTCTCAATTTAAGTGTGTTACTTAATTTTAAAATCTAAATGCATCATAATTCAAAGTTAATTGCAGAGACTTTTTGTTAAATTATTTCAACTCATCCTGCTCTTTGTATTCATAAGCTTTAATCTTGCATGTATTCAAGATATCGAAAAAGCCTTGAAAGCCTATTCCAAATGATAGCTTTTTCACTCACATTAATCTGCTACTATGATACAAAGGATATTTTATTAAATATTCATTTTCTTCTATCAGCACTGATATTAGTAATTTAAGTTTGACCATAGAGTAATCAATTAAAGTAAAGCATGCTGTGTGAACACGCAACCTAACACATTAATTTAATCTATGTTGGCTACTTCTGCTGTCTCACAAATCATTTCTATGGTTACAACACATTTGTCAAAGTTTCTAATAGAAAAACATCCCGTGATAGCAAGACCTCTACTAAATAAATATAAGATTTAGGGGTAATGGAAATATTTATATTTAATTTCTATAAATTAAGTGATATTTTTCTAATATCATAGAATATATAAAATAACATGAGCTAAATACATGAAAATTTTTCTTAAATCATTGCAGAAAAATTGACTGTAGAAGGTTAATTATGGAAGGTGCATAAATGATTAGATTTAGAAAGGATAAAATTTAATTAACTCAAATAAGCCAAAGAGAATGAACATGCAAGCCACAAATGAGAGTTGGCATATAAGTGGGATGGTCTAAATATCACCTTTTCCTTTGGGCTGCATCTTTTTCTGTATTCCTGGTAAACATTTGTTAATATTGCAACAGAACAGACTGGCTGATGTGGCCCAGTGGTTGAGCATCAGCTTATGAACCAGGAGGTAACGGTGATATGGTGATATTCCAGGTCAGGGCACATGTCTGGGTTGGAGGCTTGATCCCCAGTAGGAGACATGTGGGAAGCAACAGATCAATGATTGTTTCCCATCATTGACGTTTCTCCCTCTTCTTCTCCCTGCCTCTTGAAATCAATAAAAATATATTTTTAAAAATATTGCAACAGAATAAATGAGTAAGAAACTTTACAAACAATATTGTCTCAAACCTTAGGAATCATTATTGAAAATCCTTGGAAATAATCTCTTTCAGAATGTTATGCCTGACATGAATGTCTTTGCGTGGGAGCCTGACCAACCAGATTTGGGAGGGGCTGACCAGGGCAGAAAATACAACGTTGTGATGGAGGATAAGGCTTTGAGTCACACAGTATCACCTGTAATGGAACTAGAGATCAGCAATGGGGGAAGTGGAACTTTAGTAACTGAGTACTGAATCTGAATACCAGACTGAGCTGCCCCCATGGACAACTTCGGGTATTGCTGCGCATTGATACAGGTAAGTAGCACCTTAACTCCCCATGGAGTGGACACTGGAAGCTCTGCATTTAGTGCTTCTCCAGACTCTATCCCATGTGCCTCTTCCATTGGCTAATTTTAATCTGTATCCATTCCCTGTAATAAGCCATAGCCAACCTATGGTGAATCTTTCTAGCCAGTATCCTGGACTTGCTGTGAGTGTCAGAAGACTATTTCTTCTGACTTTATGCTTGACCTAAACTCCAATAAAACTGCAAAGTTTTGAAATGTTCTCTTTCTGGCCCTTAACAAATAAAGAAACTTAAGTCTATTAACAGAAAATAGCTCATGAATATTGAACATAGAATCTATGCCTAATAATGGTATAATAATTATAACACATATTTCCAGTGATTTTAATCATGCCATCTAAAACTATTATTTTGTTGTTGTTAACCTTCACCCCAGGATATTGCTCCATCAATTTTAGATAGAGTGAAAGAGGGAGAGAGAGAAATGTCAATATGAGAAAGACAAATCAATATGAGAGAGACACATTGATCGGTTGCCTTCTAAACACTAGCCAATGGAGCCAGGGATCAAACGTGTAACCCACGTACATGCCCTTGACCAGGAATTAAACCTATGTCCCTTTTGTAGATAGGCCTATGCTCTAACCACTTAGCAATATCACCCATGCTCATCTACATTAGTTAAACCTGCAAATCCATCTCTGAAAATCTAGGATGCTAGTTTTTAAAATTCATGTTGTCTTATTGGTTAATTTAATGTTTGTGTATGCTAGTTATACTATTCTAGTTCTTGTATTTTTAAAATGTTTATTTCATTAATTTTTGTAAGTTTTAGCTGAACTATCAATGGCCATGAACCTTCTCCAGAATTAATATACTACTTTCAACTATATTCACAAATCCTTCAGTTGCACTGCATCCTCATCAGTTTTTTTAAAAAAATATTTTTATTAATTTCAGAGAGGAAGGGAGAGAGAGAGAAACATCCATGATTAGAGAGAATCATTGATTGGCTGCCTTTTGTATGCCCCACACGGGATTCAAGCTCACAGCCCAGGCATGCGTCCTAACCAGGAATCCTCATCAGTGTTTAAGCTGGCTAGAACATAGAGTCTTTGAGCAGCTCACAACACATTTTGTTTCCTGTCATACTTACTGTGTGCATATGGTGAATAATTTAGTTGAAGTTTTCATTAACATCCTCAATTATCTCTCTTCTTCATCCTTGGCCCAGCATAAAAATCTCTCATAACTAAGTACATTGTTATAGAAATCTCCTTCTGTTTTTTTTTTTTTAATTTAAGCCTATTGTCCTTTAAAATAGAAGGTATAATTATTCATGTACTTTGTTTTGAGGGCTGTGCTAGGCATTAGAGATATAATGCTACACAAGATGGACTTGAACTCTGCCTTCATCAGAAGTCATTGGGGGGAAATAAGCAAGCAATGCAGAGGCTTATGATATGTTCTATGATGGGTTCAACAGAGAGAAAATATTAAGATGATCCGGGAGAGTCCAGGACAATGGAAAGGTCAGTGATGACTTCCTACAGAAAGTGCTATTTAAGCAATAGTCATAGGCGGCTTATAAAATCAAGTTGTGAAACTGCCCTACCAGTGGTCGGCAAACTCATTAGTCAACGAGCCAAATATCAACAGTATAAGGATTGAAATTTCTTTTGAGAGCCAAGTTTTTAAACTTAAACTTCTTCTAATGCCATTTCTTCAAATAGAATGGCCCAGGCCATGGTATTTTATGGAAGAGCCACACGCAAGGGGCCAAAGAGCTGCATGTGACTCATTAGCCGCAGTTTGCTTACCACTGCCCTAGTCAATTAGCCAAGCTTTGAGTAACGTTTGCCTTTACTCTAATACCTATGGTTTCTTGATTCCATATGCTGATTCTGAGAATATCCATAATGGACTATATATTTATTTTAACCCCTGTTTATTACTCAAATAATCACAGCCTTGCCCCACCCCCCATAACACACTATTTTAACAAACATAATCAACCATATATTTTAAATCCTCTGATTATATTAGTTCTTAGAAGTACTTTTGGTAAGCACTTATTTTTTCAGATTGTTTGTCTAGAAATAAATTCTTTTATTAAATGATTTAAAGTTGACCCCTCAGTACTATTATACTTGAAAATATATTCATTCTTAACTTCTTGAAAATATTTAACATTAATTTCTTGATACTTTCCTAATCTATTTTTACTAAAGTGTTTCCTTATTTTTAATTATGGTACATATACATAACAAAATGTGTTACCTTAACCATTTTTAAGTTTTAATTTTGGTAATATTTTGTACCATCACCAGAACTCTTCTCATCTTACAAAACTGAAATTCTAAAACTGTTTTAAAATAGAAGACTTCTCTAAAATAGAAATGCACTGTCATTATAATATAATTTTACCTAATCTAGTGATAAATAATTAATTAGAGTGAGAAAGTATAGAAAATCTATTGGGCCATTTAACCATTGGCATTGCAACAAACTTAAAACATACTGCCACATTATTCTTAAAAAAAGTAAGTGCCTTAAATTTTATGTGAAACAAAATGGAGTATTTATATAATGAGCTTGTGGTTTTAGCACATTTGTGAAAAAATAAAACAGTAATTAGTAAAATATTTTTATGAAATTATCTATTAGTTTATAATTTTAGAAGATTTCAACTTGTTTGTTTTCTTAATTTCATAAGATGTGGCACCATTTTTAATGAGAAATGCAACTCCTTTGGCTCTCCCTTATTTGTGTGTATTAGTGTCATCATAACTCAGAATCATTGCAATCAACCCCAACAGGAACAAGTTTCCCACTGGTAATTGTGTCTCCACTGGAACTGCAGCCAGGCATACAGATGGAGTGGCCTATACTTGTCTCCAGATATGACTTCTCATTTATGTGCTTCACTATTGGAAATTTAGGAGCAGGGAGCAATTCTTGATCGTTTCCCACTTTCTTGGGGGGGAAATACATGCTTTAATTCTCAGTTAATGCCCTTGACCTCTTTTTTTGAAATTATTGGTAAATTATAATTCAGAGCAAAAAGAAAGCACTCTCTGGAAGAGTTTTAATTATTTCCAAATGCTTCTCTAGCATGTAAATGCTAAACTGTGTGACTTTTCCATTTATGGGCTGTGAGAAGTAAACAGCTGGGATAAACAGCAGGCATTTCAATATATTTTATTTATTTCTCAGCAGAAGTTTAAGCATATGTCATAATGATGGCATTTACATCATAATATATGTTGCTTCATACAGCTCTGCAACCCCATCAAAATCTGCACAATTGGCTGTGGAATGGTAGAATGAGAAGAGTCTATCAAACACACTTCCATCTGCTTCGATTCCAAAAGTTTAACTTTTATTATAAACTCATCTGCTTTGATTCCAAAAGTTTAACTTTTATTATAAACTAAGCCACTGAAAATCAAAGTTTTGCAAACTTAATTGCTTTCCCTAAATTTCAATTTTAGTTTAACTTTTAGGATGAATTAAGATGCCATGAATTAGCATTTACATTTTCTGTTGTATTTTTCCTTTTCTCAAAAATCTTGTTATCTTGGCTTCCTGATACTTAAATAATGCTGTTTACCACTTTACAGGGAAAATATATATTATTTCAAATTAATTAGCAAATATTCTGCTAACTCCATAATGATACTATTCTTTTGAGAACTTGATTTGGTAAGAAAATGAATTATATATTTTTTTAATAATTGCAATTTTTATTAGCAAATGGAGGACAGGCCTTGGGGAACTGACCATATATTATTTTATTAGACCATAGGACAGAGAGAATACAGGCAGACTGTGACTGTCATAGTTTGTTAAAGAGGAAGACAAAATGGAAAACCTGTCTTTTCAAGTTCAAAGAATTATAGGCTGGAAGGAACTGATAATGCCTTTTGCAGATATGGGGACCTGTGTTATCCAGATGCCTTATTCTGGACCACAATTTTGTAAAACTTAAGGTAAAGTGCTAGGTAGATGAGTCTCTCAAGTCAGAGAGGCTTTGCCCTGTTCCCTTTGGAGCCCTAGAATAGCCCCAGGATAGGATGGTCCTGAGGCATTTGGCAGTGTCAGAGGATGTGACAGTGAAATAGGGATTCTGAATAGCATTTCTCTTCACAGGTGGAGGGGGAAAAAAGCTGTCATGTGCTCTGAGGTCATGACAACCAACCTACATATCTCTTGAGGAAAAAGGCGACATATATAATACTTTCAACAACATCCACCAAGCTCCACTCCCCTCCCCGATGACCACCCAAGATTCTGCATTTTAAATAAGAAACCAAGGGTGCTGTGATTGTTCTGAGGATGACACATTAAGGGACCCAAGATGTAAACATGATAAGAAACACTGAGATGCTGTGATATTTGATAAAACTTGGTGTCTACTTTCAGAAAATCCATAAGTCAGAAGGAAATAGACATAATTACTTATGCTAATTTCTCTGAAACAAGAGTCGCTAATTTGTTAAATACAAACCAATTGCAATGATAAAGAATGCGATGAATTATTTGTTTTTTCAGCTTAAAACATGGTATCCTTTTTCAGATCTTAAATACCTGTTCAAATAATCTGTTTGTATCTGTCTAAATAAAATATTCTGCAAACATCTAACAAAAACGGCAACCTAAAACCATCCCTCTTACTAGAGGCAATGCGGAGTGGTTATAGTTTCATTCATTTAGAAGAGGGGTCTGTAATTGTGGCCTGTGGGACACATCCAGACAAACATAGCTTTCGTAAGGATTGCAAGCTACAAATAGGACAAATATATATGTATATACAGTGGTACCTCGAGATACGAGTGCCCTAACATATGAGATTTTTGAGATACGAGCCGTTGAGCGAGCGATTTTTGCTTTGAAATACGAGCAACATTTGAGATAGGAGTAATCACGTGGATCGGCCGGCTGCACACGACCCACCAGTTTACTGCTACTTGAGCATCTCATAGTTTCCCACGCCTCAAGGTTATGGAACGAATTAAACTCGTATCTCGAGGTACCACAGTGTGTGTGTGTGTGTGTGTGTGTGTGTGTGTGTGTGTGTATAATTTCAGAGAAGAAGGGAGATGGAGAAAGAAATAGAAACATCAATGATGAGAGAAGAGAGAATTATTGATCGGCTGCCTCCACCCTGTACTGGGGATGGAGCCTGCAACTCAGGCATGTGCCCTTCACCAGGATCAAACCAGGGACCTTACAGTCCTCAGGCCAAAGCTCTATCCACTGAGCAACCCAGCCAGGACTGAAATTTATATAAATTTTAGAGAGAGTGAAAGGGAGAGGGAAAAACAGACAGAAACATCAATTTGAGAGAAGTACATTGATTGGTTGCCTCCCTCAGGAGTCCAGGGTCTGGGCTGGGGAGGAGCCTGCAACCAGATTCATGCCCTTGACTGGAATTGAATCTTGGACCCTTTGGTCCACAGGTCAATGCTCTATCCACTCAGCCAAAATGGCTAGGGCTGGAATCTATATTTTTTAATTGTTAAAAACAATTAAATGTTCCTAGAGCATTAAAATAACATGAAATCTGAGATTAAGTGTTCATAAATGTATTATTGATATACAGCCACATCCATTCATGTAAGCACCACCTATGGCTGCCTTCATGCTCCTGCAGCAGAACTGATTAGTGGCAACAAAGACTATGTGGTCCACGAGGCATATATCCATATTATCTGTAAATATCCTAAAGGCACAGAAAACAACCAACAAAATTTTTGTGCCTGTCTGATTTTTTTCTAGCATTTGTTGTCAGGTAAATGTCCAACTTCTGTTTTTAAAAGAAGGCACTTTTGAGTTAGGGAAGGACCAGAAGCCGGCAGTCTCTGCTTAAGGAGGATTCCATCTGATTTCTCCAGCCCAGCAGCCCCAACTCTGTAAAATAAAGTTCAGGTACAGGAGGCTGTGGTCTGTTCCGAGCCCAACACATCTTTACATATTAAGCTCTTAGTTATCTTTTGTTTTGTTTTCATTTGTAAACTCCGTGATACTTTAATAAAAATATATCGGTAGTATTTCAACTGTTTCACACAGGAATTTCCCTTCTACCAACCCTGACTGTTTTTTCCTCTTTCAAAGTGTCTTATTATCTTGACTTCATAAGCTTCTTTTTCTTGCATGCTTTGAGTTTCAAATAGGTTATTTGCATAGTCATCTGATCAAAGCTAATGAAGTTTTATTGCTATAATAAAATGAAACAACACAAACTACAAATTTTAATACAAAAGCTATCGATAACCAGATACCGAAAATGTACGCTAAAGATTCATGAAGAGAACCTAAATGTATAAAGTATTTAAATAGCCACATTAGAGATAAAATTACTTCTGCTTAAGGATACTATATCTCAAAGAAAAGTAAAATAAATTAAAATGCTTAACAGTTTTGCCTGCTACTTTTATCATTTAATATAAAGAAAGAAAAACAAGATAAATAAAAAATAGTAAATAGGATCCATGTGTTATTAGAGTCTAGATATTTATTCAAATAGAAAATTTGTTATATAGATTTCACAGTGGATTAAGTAAATAACCCATGGAATAAAGAAATTATCTAATGATTCTTAATCTTTAAGAAAATTATATATATTTTCTCTTCAGCTATAATTCCCAGCACTTACTGGATGGGTGACTGAGCCTGAAGATTCTATCTCAGTAATCCTTAGTCTCCATGTGTACAGGTTTGTTCTCAAAATATTTTCATGTACATCCCTTGCCAGAGTGGTTCAGCTGGTTGAGATTAGTCCCATGTACCAGAAGGTGGCAATTTAATTCCTGGTCAGCGCACATGCCCCAGTTGCAGGGTTGATCCACAGTATGGGGCATGTAGGAGGCAGCCTACCCATGTTTCTCTCTAGTATCAATCAATGTCTTTGTCTCCCTCAAATCAATAAAAGCATATTTTAAAATATTTATATATTTTAATATATATTCAAAGAAATTTAGAAATGTACTTAATATTAGAGCATCAATAATAAATCCTTGATAAAAATGAAATTATTATCAGTTTTGTGGACATATACTTCCCAGGGGAAAAAAGAGTCAGATGTAGGAAACATTTTCTCATGTCTATTTTTAATAAAATTCATAACATGTTTTAGTAATTATAATGCTTAATACATATTTTATAACATGTACCCAAGCACACAGAATAAGCCACCCTAAAAATACATAATCATACAAAAAGGGCCTCCTTTTTGTTTTAACAGCTTTATTAAAATATTATTATTATTTTTTTAAATATATTTTATTGATTTTTTACAGAGAGGAAGGGAGAGAGATAGAAAGTCAGAAACATCGATGAGAGAGAGACATCGATCAGCCGCCTCCTGCACACCCCACAGTGGAGATGTACCCGCCACCAAGGTACGTGCCCCCAACCGGAATCGAACCTGGGACCCTTCAGTCCGCAGGCCGACGCTCTATCCACTAAGCCAAACCGGTCTCGGCTGAAATATTATTATATACACAATAAATACATTTGTTTAATTGTATATAATTTGGTGAGTTTGGACATGTATACATTACACAAATAAAGATAATATACATATCTAACACCTCCTAAAATTTCCTTGTATCACTTTGTATTTATTTAATTTTATATGTGTGCTAAGAACCTAATATGAGGTCTACCCTCATAACAAAATTTTAAGTGAAGAGTCATATTGTTAACTATAGGCACTATGTAGTAAAATATATCTCTAGAACTTATTATTTTTGCATAAAATTGTACAACTGTGTAGAAACAACTCTACTCCATTTTACAGTCTATATCTTTATTCAAATAGCCAAATAAGTATTCCTTTTTTTTTTTTTATAAAATTCATATATTCTGTAAGCAATTTTTCAGGCAATGGAGGATTTCTCAGGATTTGTTCATCCCTTTACTTGTGTAACAAAAAAATTACAGAGTAATTGATATGCAGTAGTCACTCTTCTAGAAGCTGGTAATACAGTGGTAATAAAGCAGAACTATCCTGATTTTAAGGATTTTATACTCTAGTCAGGAATAAACTAAATAAATGAAAAGTAAATAACTAAAATGCTTTTTACATTATAAGAGTTAGGAATACTATAAAATAGAGGAGGAAGAGCATAACTAGAGGAGAGGAAAGGATTGGTATGAGAAAATTACTTGATATGTAGGCTAAATGCTTACATTCATGAGTTTGGAGGACAGGAAAAATATCTGGCTCTGAGATATAAATAGGAACATTATTAACATATAAATAATAAATAAAGCTATGGAGAGAGGAGAAAATCAATCATTAAATCTTTGTAAATGGTGAAGTGCAAGAACCAGAAAAACAAAAACAAAAAAATACTTAAGGGATATAGCTTGTGAGGTGGGAGAGAAGCTATTACTGAGATTTCTGGAAATGATCACTGAGAGCAAGACCTATCCAATGGAAGTTAGCAGAAGGGTGGAGTCAAAATCTGAATGTTCTGAGAGTAGAATTAGAAATAAGAGTAAGTGAAAGTCAATCTAAAGAATTGTAAAAAGTTTTACTGTGAAAGGAGCAAAGAATGACCATTAACTTAGGAGAAGTGTGGCTTAAGGAAGGTTATCCTATCTAATAAAAGAGTAATATGCAAATTGACCAAAACTCTGCTACACCCACAAGCCACACCCACAAACAGCAGCCACAAGCCACGCCCCCAGCCAATCAGGAGTGAATATGCAAATAAACTCAAGCAAGATGGCTACAGCCATATAGAGAGCAGGAGGGAGGAGGGGTTTCCCAGCAAAGGAGAATGCCACACTTTCCACTGCCCTTACCAGCCTAGGCCTCCACTCAATGCTACAAAGTTTCAATGATAGAAGATAAATAAATCCCAACCAAAATGGCAGCAGCTACAGAGCTGGAGAGAGCAGGAAGCTAGGGTTACTCCCAGTGATGGAGGAAGCCAAGCTCTGGGAGCCCTGGCAGGCCCAGGCCTCCACTCCAAGCTACAAAGTTTCAATTATAAAAGATAAATAAATCCCAACAGAAATGGCTGCCACCACACAGCGAGCAGAAGTTTCAATTGTAGAAGATAAATAAATCCCAGATACCAAGGCCTCTGCTTGGGTCACTGGGGTGCGTGGCTGACCTACAAACCACCACATGCTCCTTGCCCAGGCTGCCCTATGCCCCAAGAGAACCCCACCCTGATCTGGGACATCCTTTAGGGCAAACCACCTGGCCTCCACCCATGCACCAAGCCTCTATCTTATCTAATATAAAGGTTATATGCAGATTGACCATCACTCCAACACACAAGATGGCTGCCCCCATGTGGTCAAAGATCCTGCTCCCATATGGACACAAGATGGCCATCACAAGATGGCCACCACAAGATGGCCAGCAGGGGAGGAAACTTGGGAGGGACCCAGCCTGCAGGGGAGGGCAGTTAGGAGTGACTAGGCTGGCAGAGGAGGAATGTTGGGTGTGACCAGGCCTGCAGGGAAGGGCTGTTGTGGGGGGACCCATGCCTATAAGGGAGAACAGTTGGAGAGGACCAGCCTTCACGGGAGGGAAATTACGAGCAAAGAGGCTGGCAGGGGAACAGTTAGGCATCAATCAGGCTGGAAGGGAAGTGGTTAGGGGGTGATCAGGCTGGCAGGCAGAAGCAATTAGGGAAATCAGGAAGGCAGGCAGGCGAGCAGGTGAGAGCCAGCAGTCCTGGATTGTGAAAAGGATGTCCACCTCCCCGTCTAAATGGGTAGGCAGACATCTTTTGAGGGCTCCCAGATTCGAGAAGGTGCAGGTTGGGCTGAGGGACACCCCATCCCCTGCCCCATGCACAAATTTTTTGCACTAGGCCTCTAGTCTTATAATAAGAATGAAATAATCATATTTTCATGCTAAGATAGTTATTGTTAAGCAATATAGGAATCAATGATCCATTAAAAAGAGATATTTCCAGTAGCAAAGTCAGATGGGTATATGTTTATGGAAATAATTCTTGTGAGAGTGATTCTACTATTTTTATTTTTTTATTTTATTTAAATTGTTCAGACCTATAAGGCAAGAGAAGATGAAAGCAAACATTAGAGTCTACTGAAGTTTATGTAAAGCACCCAGATGATAAATACCAGAAAATTGAGAAAGCATTTTTAGGACAGTGGTGAGTATGCACTTGAGATTTTACATCATGAATTGAGTACTATCCCCATCTGTACATTTGTATGCTTTTCCAGGAAGATTCAGACACTTAAAGTAGGTGACTACATATGCATGTCTATGAAGGCTCTAAGTTTTCCCAAGGAGTACAGCAATGGAAGGGAGATTCAAAGAAGTGAAGTATTTTATCAAAAAGGGAGACTTTAAGAAATAGAAAGTAGGAAAATTTATTTTAATTAAAGACCACAATTATATCAAAAGACAAAATGATAAAAAAAATAAGCAAATAAAAACTATAATGTAATTCAGAGTCAAATAATTATAGAAAACAGTAACTGCTCCTAAGGCAGGTAGGAAACAAAAGAAAATGAGATATTAGAACCTTGACAAGAGTTTCTCGCAAGGCCGATGTTAGATGCAGTGAGGTGCCCACTAAGTTACAAACCATTGTGTGTACCATTGTGGGGCCTGCCTGGGGCTCAGACTTAGTCTGGAAAACTGTATGGGGACTTCTTTTTCCCCTTCCCCTATTTTCCAATCTCCCATCTATGATAAGGATTAGTAACACATAACTGGCTGAAAGAGAGCAAGAAAGTTTGGGAAATGGATTTGGCAAACTCACAGCCTTGCTATCATGTGGCAAAAAAAATCCTATGTAATAAAAGAGTAATAGCAAATTAACCATTGCTCTGCTACACCCACAAGCCATGCCCACAAGCCACACGCACCAGCCAATCAGGAGTGAGTATGCAAATTAAGTCAACCAAGATGGCTGTGAGCAGGAGGGAGGCTTGGGTTTCCCTGACAATGCAGGAAGCCAAGCTTTCGGCACACCCTGGCCGGCCCAGGCCTCCACTCCAGGCTACAAAGTTTCAATTACAGAAGATAAATAAATTCTAACAAAAATGGCAGCAGCTACAGGGTTGGAGAGAACAGGAGGCTAGGGTTGCCCCCCGGGATGTGGGAAGCCAAGTTTCTGCAGCCCTGGTCTGCCTTGGCCTCTGCTTAAAGCTACAAAGATTCAATTATAGAAGATAAATAAATCCCAACAGAAATGGCTGGCACCATGGTGTACGCAGAAGGCGTGGCTCTGCTCCAGGCTACAAAGTTTCAATTATAGAAGATAAATAAATCCCAGATACCAGAGCCTCCACTTGGGTCATCGGGTGTGTGACCAGTCTGCAAACCTCCACAGGCCCTTTGCCAGGCCACCCCAGTCTACAAGGAAACCCCTACCCTGATGTGGGACACCTTTCAGGGCAAATGAGCAGCCCCCCCCCCCCCCATGCACCAGGTCTCTATCCTATCTTATAACAAAGTAATATGCAAATTGACCATCACACAAGATAACTGCCCCCATGTGATCAAAGATCCTGCCCCCGTATGGACACAAGATGGCCACCACAAGATGGCCAGCAGGGGAGGGCAGTTGGGAGGGACCAGGCCAGCAGGGGAGGGCAATTGTGGATGATCAGGTCAGCAGGGGATAGCAGTTGGGAGGAACCAGACCTGCAAGGGAAGGCACTTTCAGGTGATCAAGCGTGCAGGAGAGGACAGTTAGGGGCAAACAGGCTGGCAGGGGAGCAGTGAGACATCAATCAGGCTGACAGGCAGAAACAGGTAGGGGCAATCAGGAAAGCAGGAAGGCAAGCAATTGGGAGTTAGCAGTCCTAGACTGTGAGAGGGATGTTCTACTGCCTAGGGGGATCAGGCCTAAAATGGCAGTCGGACATCCCTTGAGGGGTCCCAGATTGGAGAGGGTGCAGGCTGGGTTGAGGTACACTCCCACACACACACACACATACACACACACACACACACACACACACACACACCCATGCATGAATTTTATGCACCAGGCCTCCAGTATATATATAAACGTTTTAACTGACACTTTTCTGTGTTTTTCTTATGTTTAATTGGCGTTAACTCCTGAGTATAACAATGTTCACATGTTGAAGACTTTCACAGTGTGTGCTTAATTGCTTCTTCTAAACTAAGGGAAAAGTAAAAACTGCAATACCAAATGTATCTCAGACTCCAAAAGGAAGTCGAACAGTCCATTCTCTAGCTTGTTTCACCTTCAGATGAACCCCCAGCAGAATGTTTATAGGAGAGACTAGGCTTCCCAACATATAATGTTGATTCAGTAGCGATAATAACACAGCCTAAGTCATTCAGGGTACTTTTGTCACCATGACAAAGGATAATTATTCTGGTAAAAATTGTCATATTTTATGTGGTTCGTGATCAATTATAATTTAATAAAAAAAAAACACAGGATTGGAGAAAGAGTACAATAAAACTAAAAGAAAACCTTACACAAGTAAGTGATTCCATAAATATGCTTAAGGGACTTAATGTAGACTTTAGGTGATCTGTAATATGTTCTTTGTTGGAAGTTTAAAAGACCTATTATTAATTATATGAATATATACTCATGCTGATGTGGTAGATTGACATTTTGATTATGTAAAAACAATATATATATATATACATTTTTCCCCAGACAAGATGAAAAAATAACTAACAGAAAACAATATGCATTAATAAAAATGATTTTTAAAATGGAGCATGGCCCAGACAGTGGCTCTGTGGTTCAGCATTGACCTGTGAACCAGGAGGTCACAGGTGGATTTCCAGTCAGGGCTCAATCCTCAGTGTGGGACTTGCAGGAGGCAGCCAATAAATGATTCTTTCTCATCACTTATGTTTCTATATACATATCTCTTCCTCTCCCTTAAAAATAAAAATGGTCCATGGATTCACAAATATACATCACAAAACTGATTAAAAGATTGGGCATGAATTCATAATATCTAAAAAGAGGTTTAAAAATCAAAACTTTTAATTCCCTATAATTCGCTCCATATTTATGCTGATATTATTAGAATGTTAAACTAGCTTTTGTTTCTCCAGATGGTTAAAAACTAAGTTGGAATAAGCCCTCTAAAAGAGTTGAACATATATAAAATCTATTTCAACATTTTACCAACCTGAATTCATTGTCTTGTCTTGATGGTGCTGTTGGAAATGGTGTTCTTTCACAGAGTCCCAAGGAAAGCATTCCAGGGACCCACACTTGGGAGGATGTGGTAAGATTGATTTGGGTGGAAATCAGAGGCTGCCCCCAGGTCTCCAATGTCTCATCTCTGTCTGTCCCACTGCGAAAGAAGTTCAGCCTTATCTTTACGAGGCCTAGAAGAAGGACCAGTTTCCAGATCCTTTGCACTATTGTCTCAATCCATGTTTCTGGCCCCTCTGGCGAAGCTTCTGTTCCCAGCTGTGCTCTGGCCTGCTGGAGCTGTGCCCAGGAGCACTCAGACTGCCCAGGGCCCAGGCAGCTGCTAGGGCCACCTGGACAGAGAATGCACAAACGAAGGGGCCAGTTTGTGTTGCCCAGCAACCAAGGGATCACGGTTAAGCGCTAGCTATCTTATCTCAGGCTTAGGAAGGACCAGGCACCCTTTCAAACTACCCAATCAACTTCACAATCTTTTGTGGCTTCCAATGGGCCCACCTCCTAACCCTTCTATTTCCTACATCTTCTGGGATTTTGAACCCCTTATCCAATCTGATCCTTTTCCTGGGCTGGGCTGATGGGCCTTTAGAGTTGCCATCTTAGTTCCAACTATACTTGTCTCAAAGTGGAAGTACTTCCCCCTGTGCCATTTTGACCTCTACTGGGTATGAGTCCAACAGAGGAATTTCTCCTGCTATTTTTATTCCTCTCTCATTCGGACCAGTTAGAAATCCTTCCAGCCTGCTTTGGAGACTTAGAGTTACCTTGTGCAGTGTGTGAATCTGTAGTTTCCTAATGGATCAAGCAGGCTCAGCTTCCAATTCATTATGCTAATATCTGATTCCCTTTGCTCTCTTTCTTTATATCCTGCTACCTGTGCTAACAACCCAACTTCCCAACTTATTTTACTTGGGACTCCCAGAATCTATGAATTATACCACTTTGCAAAGGGATCCTAACTTAAAGTAAGCAGTATTTTAAACAGGTTCAGATTAGTGATCTTTCAGGATTATAGCATTTTATTTTCCATTCTGTATGCTTTGGGAATAAATAGTTTTAGAAGTGATTGTATCACTTCTTAATGTGACAATTGAGTTACATATGTTGTATCTGACAAGAGTTCCAAAAAATGACACAGTTCCTTTTAATCTCCATTTGGCATCTAGAGACCAACAAACCCTCAGTTAGTTATCTGAATTGATACTAGCTATTATTAATATATTATTATTTATAGCCTAATTAAAAAAAAAAGTCTTTAAGCCCTGGCCAGTTTGGCTCAGTGGATAGAGTGTTGTTCCAAGGACTGAAGAGTCTCGGGTTCAATTCAGACACGAATCTTGGTTGTGGGCTACATTTCCAGTGGGGGGTGTACAGAAGGCAGCTGATCTATGTTTCTCTCTCATCAATGTTTCTAGCTTTCTATTCCTCTCCTGTCCTCTCTATAAAATCAATATATATATATATATATATATATATATATATATGTCAAAGTTTATAACACTCATCTTTATGTCTATAGATATAATACTCTTTTCAGATAAATCACTAATATTGTGATGAAATACCACTTGTTTGATAATTGTGGAAAAATTAATATGTATACTTTCCTGAACTTTTATATCATAAACATTGTACACATTCAACACAATTATTTGTCATACACAGATATAAACCTCCAGTAACTTTCTATTCAGTAGGTAGTTTTAGCAGTTTACTTTGGGCTTTTAAAAATTCCTTTCTCTTTTTATGTTTTAAATTTCATATTAAATCCTCTGAAATGAAGCTCATCTTCAATTAGCAAGAAGAACATATGTATGCTCTTCATTAAAATCCCCAGGTATTATGAGTAACAGTTCACTGAGAGTTTTCAGATAATTAAAGCCTCATACACATTTTCTAATATTCCATCTGGCATAAGAGTGTATTCAGCTAAAGACCACTTGAGCTACCAGACAACTGAAAAGCTTAATAACAAACATTAATATTGGGAACACCTCCACTTTGATCTTGAACAGAGAAGCTCATTATTAGAACCTCAAATATCCTCAAACAAAGGAAAGTGAATTTTATCTTCATTGATAACCTCGTTAGACAGTAACAGAGGTCTCTTCAAAGTTTCAGTTTAAATAGGTCTTAGATGGCTGCTAAAGACCATTTTAGAAAATGTGGGTAAATAATAAGGTTTAAGAATTTATGTCAAGAAATACTGTTTCTATTACACTTGCTAACTAAAATGCCATTGAAAAATACACAGCATTAAATTAGTGTCCTGTGACACTTGTTCATTGAGTGAAGGCTAGTATATAAGTTGGGCCCAATGATACTGGTGAAAAACTGTCTATTCTTAAATGTCTGAATTTAAGATAAGTGTGTTTAGTACTTGAACCCATTTCTAAATTGCACTACTAAATATAGTATACAATATTTCTTATAATTAATATTGTATTTTATAATTACAAGTATATCAGGAAATATGAGTCTTAATTTTTAAGCTGAATCAGAATTTTCCTTGATAAACAGGTTAGATTGATACATTACATATTTGTTGTATATTTATCTAATCATTAATCATTAATCACCTAAGATTGAATTCAATTGTATATTCACTAAGAAATGGGTATTTAATGATTATACAGAGAATAGAAAATGTAGTGTGGTTATGTGGTTGTGTGTGTGTGTGTGTGTGTGTGTGTGTGTGTGTGTGTTACTGTGTTCGCAGGTTTCTTGATTAGTATGCATTGCTCAGAAATGTATCTCTTGCAAAGTTGTGCTCCCTGGAATGAATCAAGCCATGCTTAGCATGCTATAATCCATTTTATCAGCTTCATGTAGACAGGTTTAGTGTGTAATTCTTGCGCTTTCCTCCTTTCCATATGTCTTTTAAACCACAAGGTTCCCAGTAGTGGAATTTACCTTTCTCTTCTGCTGCAAACCCTTAGGGTAGGTAAAAAATTGGTTATTTTCCATTTGCCTGATTGAAAGGGCTATGAATTCAAATCAATTCCTTGTTTAAATTGGCTTTTCATTTATGGAATCCTGCCTTGCAGATTTGTTCTGGGTGATGGCTGAGATTTTTCATTGCTAAGTGCTTTGCCTTTCTTCAGAGTAAAAGCACTACCAAAGTGCAAAATATTACAATTAATATTAAAATGAGAGTCTGCTGGGTTTTAAAAGACTCTTTAAAAAAGAAGCACAAAGAATTGCAAAAGAAAAGCAGCATGTGGCTTCTTTGTATTTTATAGATATGATTTTCCACAAAGTGGACATGTTTTTTTCAATACTAGTATATGTGATTTTAGTAGAGAAACCTAAAAATACTGCATGTGCAAACTGATATGATATTAAGAATTCTGAAATATTAAAAAGGAACACTGCAGTTAAGAGATTTTTCATATGACATACTTTAAATTTAAACTACACAGAAATTTCTCTTTGCTTGCCTTTACAGCTTTTATAACTGATCATACATATACTTGCTATTACTATTACATTAACAGTTTTTGTATAGTAATAAGTGTCTTATTGTTTCTAAAGGCTGTGCTTTTACAGAATGAGACAGTGAGAAAAATATCAACGTAACACCACTGCTTCATAATGCTACAGAAATTGTAAAAACGGTGCTTTTCTAATGCTGAGTTCTCTTTTGTTCAATATTAAAATATAGTCCTACTTGATGAATATAAAATAAATGTTTTGGATAGTTTAGTGCTTATATAATGACATTATTTTTATTCAACCTATGTGTATAGATTTTGAATATGGTCAATGTGTACAATAATGTTTCTTTGAAATAATGCAGGAATAAATCATGCTCGCCACAACATGGTTTTCTAAAAAAATAAAAATTCATGATTTAATGATATAAATATTAGTAAATTTTACCTTAAAATATGTTTCAATGTATATCTCTCTTTCCTTATCTATTTACATATATTTCTAATTGTGTGTAAATGACTAATAAAGTTATATTTAGCTATTCCTTCAATCAACATTTATCTAACTATGAATCTGACAAGCAATTATAACGTTTCATAGAGAAAAAAGTCAAATAAAGCCACAGGTACATTAATATATATTTTAGTGTGGTATTTTAAATTTCAATTGATTTAAATATATTCATAAGCACTATATTATTTAAAATTAAAAATCTTTAATGACAGATAGGGTCCCTAAGCTGGGCTGCTGCTCAGGGCTGATCAGAGCCTTCTGGCTGCCAGCCTGGCCTTCTTTCATTCTCTACCACCCCCTGGTGGTCGCATACATCATAGTGAGTGATTGATCTGGTCAAACTAAGGAGGGGAGACTTTGCATGTTAGCCTTTTATATATCTAGATAGTGTGAATATTATTATTTTACAAGAAATCTCCCAAAACAATAGTTTTGGAGTGCATTTATTATCTACGATATATAATTAAATAAACTCACAGAAAATTAATGCAAGACAAAGATTTGAAACTGGATGTATTTCCCCTTCCTGGATTGACTATTTATAAGGTTGTTGAGATGGGTCTGCAGAAACAGATTTTCAACAAGGAGATTCAACCTAAAATATTGTTAAAACTTTTAACAGGTGAAGGAAATCACCAGATGTCATTATACTCGCCTAATTGTTTTAAGAGAAATAAATACTGGTACTTCTAAGAAAAAAGGAGAAAAGCTTTTGATAGCTATAAGTGCTAAAAGTAAAAATAATTATAAGACCTAATCTTCAGGGTTTTGTTTAACTAGTCTTAAATAAGTAAACATGTTTGTTTTTACTGAGTTCACTCTCTCTGCTCTCAGTGTTATATGACTAGTTAATGAGCAGAAGAATTTCCTTGTTCATCCACACTGATTTGAGACAAAGACAGGAGAGAAGGAAACTCATTTCCAATCAGATAATTAAATTTTACAATAGTTTTATCTTTTTACTGTTCAGCTGCAGAAACATTTCTAAAAGTACATCTCCCTAATATGAATGAACATTGTTCATCTACAAGTAAAAAAAAATAGTGAAAACTCATCTATAATAATAAAACTATAATATGCTAATTAGACCAGACAACTGAATGACCTTCCAGACATCCTTCTGGATGTCTTTTCAGACGAAGCTGCAGCTGTGAGGGCTGAGGCAAGCCACTGAGGCTGCGAGGGCCGAGCCCCTTGTATGAATTTTGTGTATATATAACCAGTGTGTGTGTGTGTGTGTGTGTGTGTGCACGTGCATTTAGATATGTATGTATGTGTGTATGTATTTATATATATTATATTAAATTCTAGTCAAATAAACTCCTACATATTGTTCTCTCACTGTTTAAAACATGAATTTTATCATCTTTAATGCAATTAGATAATTATTAAGTATAAATTATTATTTTGAGAATGTTGCTATATATATGTGTGTCTATATAGACTCTCATAAATGAAAAAATTACCCTTTTTGATGTTTTTTGTTTTTATAAGATATATAATATTTCAAATGTATAATGAATATTTAATTTTTACTTATAAAAAGACAAATTGAACAATCAACCCCCTTTTGAGAATTTTGTATTCACTACTTTGTGTTCATGTTTTAATATCAAAAAATGTATTGTTCAAGTCAATGTCAACACTCTAATTGCTTAAACAGTATGCAGTAAACCTTTTTAACAGCTATATGAACTATTAACATGTTGTGCATGTATGTATTTATCTACATCTACTTACACAACATCTGACACACAAACTCTCTGTTCTGGCAATGTTATCCATGGTGAAGGAAGGGGAATCGAAAACCAAAACATGTTTCAATATTGTAGCTTATAAACATTAGTTACAGTGAATGAATAGAGACTATTTGTCACAAAAATCTCTAATGTTTTTCTCTTGTAAATTTGCCAGACGTTGAGACTTATCATTTGGAAGGTTTGAAATTAGTTATTTAAGTCATTTCTCTGTCATTATATTCTCTGGTATGATATAAAGGTATAGTTGATAAAAACAAGTGGCTATCTCATTCTGATTATAAATTTTGGACCCTTGTTTAGATATGTAGAGGGAAGAATTTTAAAAAGCAATGTGTGCTCTAGAGAATTTATTTAGACATTATTCTTGAAGCACATAAAATATTTATCAACTTAATAAGCAATAACCATTCATCATAGACATGATAATCTCTTTTTTATTGCTGACATTATTACAGATGTCCTCATTTCTCCCCCTTTGGCCACCTCCACCAAGCCCCTCTCCCACTCTCCTGTGACATCAGTCAACTCACTCCATGTATCCATGCCTCAGGATCTATTTTGTTCGTCAGTTAATTTTGTTCACTAAATTCCACATATAAGTGAGATCATATGGTATTTGTCTTTCTCTGACTGGCTATAATCTCTTAAACTCACCTCTGTGTGTACAGAAAATAAATTATGGTAAGTGAAGTCAGAAAAATTATAGAAATAGTTGTGTCATATTTAAATAGCAGTGCTAAATGACCAAGAAACCACTATATAAATTTATACCATAAACAGTCATTGAAATCCATTTCAGCTTATATTTCATATTAAGTATAGAATAATTAAGTAGCTATGAAATAATAAGAGAAAATAGCTTAGTACATCTTGAAATTATGTATGCATACAAAATTAGATGAAGATTTTGAAATAACTCATCCTGTCTATGTAATTCATTTTTTACTTTAAATTTCTATCAATTGTTTAGCATACATATACATTGTTATGCAAATTAAAATGAGTCCTCAGTTATCATTTTCTTTTTCTTTTTTTAATTCTCATCCAAGAATATTTTTCTATTGATTTTTAGAAAGAGTGCAAAAGAGAGAGAAAGACAGAGAGCAACACCAATGTGAGAGAAATACATGGATTGGTTGCCTCCCGCATACACCCCATTAGGGCTGAACCAGGGAAAGAGCCTGCATGTTAGGTACATGCCCTTGACCAGAATCAAACCTGGGACCCCTTCAATCAGCAGGCTGACACTCTATGCAATAAACCAAACTGGCTAGGAACTTAGTATTCTTCTTCACATGTCAATTCACTGAAGTCTATATAACTTCTAGCTTCTCTCCTCTTATATATGAATCAAGAGAGGGGTAACTCACCTGGATTTTCCTGACTCATTCATTTTCTCAAGTGAATAAAGTATTGGACAATTCTTCAATGAATGAGAAATGCAGCAGATGTCAAACTTGGCATACCGACGATGTACTATCATATTAAAATACGGGCGATTGAAGATAAATGCTCAAGTTACTCATCCTTGAAAAGCACTTGGCAAGCAATCACTGACTACATCTACATTAGCATAATTCCAGATATGACCTCCTAAACACACTTCAAATTCACTACAAGATAAGATCATAAACTTAATGAGCATTTAAAAATTAAGGTTAAGTTGAACACAACTATTCTTATCTAGTGTATAGATAATAGTTTGTGAGTACAAAAAAGTGTTGAAAACTATTAAAATTTGCAGCATATTTTGAGGCTATAGTGAATAAGAAAAAACAAAATGCTATATTTGAACATCAGATAGATTAAGGCCACTTCCTTTAGTAAAACTTGTATTTATCTGCAGAAGGAATGTTACGAAGATATAATTTGTTACTATAAATACATTACAGCAATATGTCTTTCACTTGTATAACATAAAAAGTTTGCTTTAATTAATATCTCAGTCTCATGATTAAATGATCAAACACTACATATGCTAAATTCTCACACCACTTAGAGGGCAAACACATGGACTGTTTGAAAATTTTAGGTATAGATGCAGCTCTGGTCATTAAAATTTATTGGAAATCTCTTGGGGAAAAACTGTTTAATGTCTTCTGTGTAAATATTCAGCTGGCACTTATAGTTTTGGAAAAATTTACAAGAAAAAGGTATTAAATTTGGGATTTAGCATTGACATACTTTGAAATTTTACAATCTTAAATGGTTATTTTAAAAGAATAACTTCTGTTTTAAATATAGTTAACAAAAATATAGATAATTTTATTATTTTAATAAATACTTTGTAGTTTCTAGGTATTCTGACACACATATTTACATGACGGTGTTTGTAGGGAAACTTGACTGACATTTTTGAAAGCACATGTTTTACCTGTCACTGTTATAATTCTGGTAACATCGTCAAGGCAAGACAATGACAAGAACCCCAAGAATTGGGGTTCCCCTCTGAACATCTACTAGATTTCATGCAGCTAATCTGCAGTATGTTTTAAATATCTTCCTTTTGTTGTGTGTTTATTCTTGAGCTGGACTGAATGTTTCTGTGCCTGAGCCCTCTGGTTCTAACAGTAACAAAGAATTATTTGGTTTGTGTTCACAATCTGGAATTTCTAAAGTAGTTCTGTGGACAGAGATACCCATTTTACTAGCACTATAGTAAATACATGTGTATCACCTTGGATATTAATAAGAAATATAATTGTTCCTATCACTTCTAAGTTTTAGAAAGGTAGTAAGTATAATTGATTCTGAAACTAAAATTGACAAAGCTTTCAGTGTCTTTTGAACTTTCATTAACTAAAGTGTTTCTGTTGCTTTTTTTTTACAACTGAAAAACTAACCCAGTTCACTCTTTTATTTTACCAGTGAGAATATTAAGCTTCTAAAAGGTTTTTTGTTTGTTTGTTTGTCTTTTTTTTTTCTTTTTGTAATTTTTTAATTGATTTTAATGACAAATCTCTTCTGGGATTGTTTCTTCCTTTAAAATTTCTAAAAGGCTACCTGATGCTTTTGAGAAAAGTATTTCCAATTCTAATTTTCACACTCCTGCAAACAGACATGAACAGATACTGTATGGGAGTCATACAATACATACGGTATTGCCAGTAGGTATGGGCAGCCATTTCTCAACATCTTCCTAAACATCTTGTGCATGAACAAAATCTGAAGAACCTGGGCTCTGAAACAATATCTGAGAAAGACATTATTTCATCAGATAACTGTTAGCAACTATTATAATAGTGAACTCTAAGGCTCTCATCCTCCTGTCAATGTTATCATATAGAAACCTAAGCAAAACATAATGCTTCTGAAAGACTTCTAAGAATCTTCTACTTGAGGTTTATAATCTTGATGATACTTAAGTGTTTTGAGAATTACTTATGCTTTACTTGAATATCATCAAGATTATAAACCTCAAGTTGAAGATTCTTAGAAACCTTCCTGAGGCAAATAGTCTTCAGAAGGTAGATAGGTTCCACTCAAAACACAGAGAAGAAGATCTAGACAGCTGTATATTGTCCTACTTTAACATGCATGCTTCTGCATTTATCCCTAATTAATTCCTGTCTTGTGAGTTTAAGGTTTTAGCCACTGACTAGACATCTGTTACCTATAAGTTCCACATTCTTAAAATTTCTATGTCTTCTTATTCACTTCCTGGCATGAATTAATAACTACTTGCAAGTTCTTCTTGATTTGGCCCAAGTGAATGATGAAATTCACTTGGGTCTATGCACAGTTTCCTGTCAGAGCCACCTAGCTACCTTTGATACCAGTTTCTTTCAGTGATCAGTTGACTTCCTAGAAATTTTGGCTCAACCAATAAGTTATTTTTTATATAGAAAAAACATAATAAGCCAGATATCTAGGAATCTAAATCCTAGTAACTCAAAGAAAATTCTACATTGCTTTTGTTCTTTTCTTAAGACTTTTCAAATTATGCATTATAGCCCTAACTGGTTTGGCTCAGTGGATAGAGTGTCGGCCTGCAGACTGGAAGGTCGCAGGTTTGATTCTGGTCAAGGGCACATACCTTGGTTGCAGGCACATCCCCATTGGGGATTGTGCAGGAGGTGGCTGATAGATGTTTCTCTCTCATAGATGTTTCTAACTCTGTATCCCTCTCCCTTCCTCTCTGTAAAAAAATCAATAAAAATGGTCATTGGGTGGGGGGAGGATACATATGTACTACTCTTTGTAATATTTTAAGCAATAAAATAAAATTTAAAAACATAAGAGTAAAAAACAGTCATGGAAATGATGTAATCAAACTGGACATTGTTATTTGGACAGAATAAATAGCATTTTTAAGTAGCTGGATGAGTACTGGGTTCTTGCCAGTGGCCAGATGGAAGCTGTGCTGGCAACCAGGAGAAGGAAGGCCTACTCTTGCACAAATTCCATGCATCAGGCCTCTAGTATAGATATAATAATGACTTCTCAAGAAGGTCTTCAGTCTATGTGGATGCAAGCACAATATTCTAAAAAAGATCTAAGATGTACACAGATATAATAAATGTATACATTTTCGATAATAATGCCATATGTTTCTATGGGTTCTTCAGGTTGGAACTGAGGTGTGTTCTCTTGGCTTAAATTATACACTCTTGAGCCTTGACTTAAGAACTGTGTCAGAGGCTCTGTTCACGATCCTTGTCTTAGTATTTTCTGTGTTGTAGTGTTCAAGTGCAGGATCTTCAAAATCTTAAGTGCTTCTGTGGGGCTGATGTTCTCCTCTCCAATGATCCAACAAGTGACCCTTTAGTTAAAAGCATAGGGAAGTCTAATTTTTATACAGATTGAACTAAACATCTTCAAATACTTATTATGTGATCACAGCACTTTATAAGAAATAAAGAAATGATTGACCACTTCACCAGATGTTGATGTTTTAATAGCTTAGGCCAAAGAATAAGAAGAAAAAGTGATACTGAAAATAAAATTCATCTATGTCCACACTATTTAATGTCTTGATCAATAAAATCTAATATTAAATTATTCACATTAACATGACTATATAATTCTAAAAACACTTCTTTGGGGATATAAAATTGTATATAACTTTTATTATTTGTTTAAAAAACTTTTAGGAAGTATTCAATTACTAAGTAGCTCTATTAAGCTTAATAATAGATGCTATAAAACTTGCCTCTAAGTCCTGGCCTTAACTCTTGACCCTCTGTGTACATCAAACTTATATTTTTATATCATGCATACTCTGCAGACCTAAGTAAGACCTCACATTGAAAGACTTGCCTTAAATCAGACTCCCCAACCAATCTCTAATATATTCTACCTATGATTTTCCTGATATGCTACTAAAATCCTATTGAGAAATGATCTGCACTATTGTGGTAAACATTAAACTCCATTTTGCTTTATCAATAGAATGTTCTGGGGAAAAATATTTGTCATTTTAATGCTTCGCTGGGAGAAAAGCAGAGGCAAGGAAACCAATTAGGACTCTATGAGAAAGTTGCCTGGACAAATTTGGGACAAGGGTGAGTAAATGGTATGCAGGTCAAACTTTTACCTGATCAAAAATTGCATATTTATTAAAAGAGAAATGCCTTTTCAAACATAGTAATTTAGAATATATTGTGTATCTATATAAGTACCTGACAGAATAACCTAGAGGGGAGGAATCATTTGATGAACAGCCTATGCTAATTATATTACATTATCACTACTCACTTCTTTCTATATTTAAAAGCAAAAATGATAGAGTATTTCATGGTTGCATTAATAAAATACTTTGAAAGTATGCATATATTCTGTGTAATTCTTCACTTTCATTCCCAGAGCAATAAAATCTACAAGGATAAATGGTCCATCTAAATCAAATGAAGTATCATTTACAAATTTTCTTTTGCATTATATATTAAAAAACAGAGCACTTGTGGAGATAGACATACCTTTGATTAAGCTTCTGGGAAACTTAAAATGAAGAATTCTGTATCTCATAGAATTTTCAATAAAAAAGCATAAGTAAACTCAGTGTATCTGAAATTTTAGAAGACGGATACTTTACTATGCCTTTCAGGCTTTCAGCCTTCTGTTAAATATATGATCATTCCCACTTCTCATTTGAATAGATCATATAATATGTAAAAATTCACCATGATTTACACTTGATTTTTTATTTGTATGTGTTATGGTGCCATGCAAATAATAAAATAAAATGTTAACAGCAGATTCTCTATGAATAGGAAAAAACATAAGCTTTGTTCACATTTTGCAAATTAATTTGATTTCTTTGAGTCCTGTATGTAACAATGAGAGATATAGAAACTTTTGCTTGATTTATTATGTGTCTTAGGTGTCTCGGCAAGGTGAAAGAGCAAGAAAAGCAGATGGGAACAGTAGGTAAACACTTTTTGATGTGAGAAAGTCATTCATGGTGATGACTCTATTACTGTTCAAGATGAAAACAATGGAATGTGAATAAGCAACAGAAGTACAATAAATCAAAGTAAATGAATATTAGCTTTGTCTGAAAAATAAAAATAGTGTTAGTGTATTTTATTCAGATATAACTACTCTTAAAAGTAAACAGTGCCTAATAACCTTCTTAAAATAATCACATGCTTCCTTATTAATAGGAATGGCACCATTTGCATCTTAAAGATGAAGGCAAGTATGAAAAGAATTCTACTCAAAAAGCAATATCACACTTCAAAAGTTTTAAAATGATGGCATTGCAAAAGCTATTGAATTGTATTTTTCTTAACCCAAAAGCAATGTCAACATGGAGATATCAAAAAAAAAAATTCTTATAGTACTTCTAACCAAGATATTTATCATGCTTTCACTACATTGATTTGGATATGTAACTAACATTTGTATTTTTCTAGCCTCAGATCACTGCTATTTTCTTTGACCTTTCCTTAGTAAATGCAGAATTTTTGTTCACTATCTTGATATCATGTTTCTTAATGTTCTTTGTGATTCGGAGTGTGGTACTTCATGTACTTTTGCTTAACTTATTTTATTCTTCTCTCCAGTCTCTTAAGTACAACTGTATCTACTATCTGATGTTAAATTCTCAGCAATGTCAGAGCACAGAGTTATACATAAAGCCATAGTCAGGGTTCACTCTTTGTTGAGTACAAACAAAATGCTCTTATTTATTCTGCTAAATGACCAATTGCATTTTTATATATATATATATATATATATATTAAATTAAATCTTTATTATTCAGATTATTACATTTGTTTCTCTTTTTTCCCCTCCATAGCACCCCTCCACCCAACTCCCACCCTTCCCTCTGCCCTTACCTCCCTCCCATTGACCTCATCCATAGGTGTATGATTTTTGTCCAGTCTCTCCCTGTACACCCCTCACCCCTTTCCCCCTGAGAATTATCAGTACACTCCCTTTCTGTGCTCCTGATTTTATTATATTCACCAGCTTATTCTGTTGATCAAATTTTTAATTCACTTAATTTTTAGATTCACTTGTTGTATTTGTTGTTCATAATTTTTTTTTCTTTTACCTTTTTCTTCTTCCTCTTCTAAAAGAGTACCTTTCAGCATTTCATATAACACTGGTTTGGAATTGATGAACTCCTTTAGCTTTCTCTTATTTGTGAAACTCTTTATCTGCCCTTCAATTCTGAATGATAGCTTTGCTGGATAGAGTATTCTTGGTTGTAGGTTCTTGCTATTCATCACGTTGAATATTTCTTGTCACTCCTGTCTGGCCTACATCGTTTCTGTTGAGAAATCAGCTGACAGTCGTATGGGTGCTCCCTTGTAGGTAATGAACTGTTTTTCTCTTGCTGCTTTTAATATTCTCTCTTTGTCTTTTGCTCTTGGTATTTTAATTATGATGTGTCTTGGTGTAGTCCCCTTTGGATTTCTTTTATATGGGGTTCTGTGTGCTTCCTGGACTTGTAAGTCTATTTCTTTTACCGGATGTGTTAAGTTTTCAGTCATTATTTCTTTAAATATGTTTTCAGTATCTTGCTCTCTCTCTTCTTCTGGCACCCCCACAATTCTGATGGTACACTTGAAGCTGTCCCAGAGGCTCCTTATATTATCTTCACATTTTTGGATTCTTTTCTCTTCTTGCTTTTCCAATTGAGTGTTTTCTGATTCTTTATATTTCAAATTTTTGACTTGATTCTTGCCTTTCTCTAGTCTGCTGTTCAGACTCTGTATAATATTTTTTATTTCAATCAGTGTATGTTTAATTTCTAGTTGGTCCTTTTCCATCTCTAGTTGGATCTTTTGCATCTCTAGTTGGTCCTTTTTCATCTCCTCTTGGCTCTCACTAACTTTATCCAATTTTTCTAAGATATTCTTGAAAAACCTTATCAGCGTGGTTTTGAATTCTATATCCAGTCGTTTGTTTTCCTCCATTTCTTTTATTTGTGATCCCTTCCCTTGTCTAGGCATTTTCATTATGCCGAGAGAAATTCTGTGTTGGATTCAGCCTTATGATACCAAGACTTGCATAACCGAAGAAACCTCTCTGTTGAGCTTGGGATGGGTGGAGTCTCAGGGCTTAAGGGACCGCCTTGCCTTCCAGTCGGCCCCGCCCTCCACGGCCCCTGAGTCTCACGTGACTGGGTAATGGCTGGAGCATTCCTTGTGCAGCCTTTCCGGCCCCCCCTGCGCTCTGGGACCACACGAGTCTAGGTTCCCAGGGTTTCACCCGAAACAGGGGCTTAGTGGAGTCAGAAGTGGCACAGTTGGGAGGGTCTGTCTCCCGCCCACTCGCGAAAGCCAGCGGCACAATCAGCAGTCTGTGCGCAATGCTGTGCACGCCACGAGACCTCTGATCTTTTGCGACTCCCCTAAATTTCCGTGTACCTCTCCTTTTTCACAGTCCAAACTCCCCCTGTATGAGTTTTGGCTGGATCTGGGGTTTAGTGTCATAGGGTAAGGAGTTTAATGCCGTTGGGAGTCTCCGTTTCCCTCCCGCCAGAGAAAGCCAGCCAGGTTCTCTGGCACCCCCTCTCTCCATGCGCGTCTCCGTACCTCAGCTTTTTGCAGCTCCTCTGGGTCTCTGTGAGCCCCTCTATTTCCCTCTAGTTGTAGAATTTCCACTCAGCCAGCTTTCCTGTGGTTCTGGATGATGTCCGTTCTGTCTTTTAGTTGTAGTTTTGAAATTGTTGTGCGAGGCAGCAGTGTAGGTATTTACCTATGCCGCCATCATGGAATCTCCAATATATTTATTTTTTATCAAAATATCATATGCTTGACTTATTAAATATCTTGAATATTTTTTGTCTTTAATTCTTAACCAGATGTGACAAATTCCCCTTGCATAGTATGTTAAGATGTGAAGGCAAAATGGCAGTGCCAAACAAAGACAAATCAAAGACACACACAAAAATATACCCCTTTAAAAAAAAAATAGAGATGGTTAAGCAGGGCTAGTAGAAACTTTTGTGTCTGTGTGGAAGGTGAGTATCAAGCAGACATGACCAAGATGGTTTACCAAGATATATTTAAATCTACAGTCAAAATGAGCCATTGAAAATCTTTTTTCTTGATTATGCTTAGTGATAAAGTTCAGGGAACTCTGAGGAAGAAGGAAGCCTGACAAAAGTTTGATCCAGTCAAAAACAGACCATTCTGAGCATATGTTGAACAGAAATCACTCCTTAAATTTAAGCCCAGTAATTATGGAAATCATATAAGAAGTTAAGATATGAGAATTTTCAAGATAGTTAAATTGGATTTTACAAAATTAAATCACAGCTGTATGTATAGATGACAGCTACTTATATGTATTATTTATGTTATATGACAACAGCTCATGTACTCTCTACTATTTTATTTTTGTGTATTTTATTTCAGTCTTAGCTCAGGCTGCTCTATAGTAAAATGTCATAACCTGGTTGGCTTAAATGATACATCTTTCTCACGGTGCTAGAAGCTGGAATTCTTAGATCAGGCTGCAGCATAGTGGGGTTCTTGGGAGGACCCTCTTTCAGGTTGCAGTCTACCTGCTTCTCATTTTATTCTCACAGGGTGAAGAGAGCGAGCTCTGGTCTCTACATTGCCTTATCCTGTTCATGAGGGCTCCTCACTCATGATCTAATTACCTCCCAAAGCCCTCCTTCCAAATACCATCACAATCTCTAAACAATCAGATCACAATATAGCATATTATATTATTTATTAAGCTATCTGCTCTGGTAATATTTGTTAAAACACATAAAACGAAATATCAGCACAGAAACTGGAAAAGATGCAAATGTATGGAGTTCTTACTAAGCTCTTTTTCACAAACTAACCCTATTTAGAAAAATCATGCACACTGAAAAATCAGCTGCATTTTAACTTAAAATAAAATACAAATAAGTTTCAGATAAAGGGGACATCTTAGTGACAAAAAATGTCCTATCCTCACTTTGGTGAATACTTAGATATTCATTTTGACTAAAAGTATGTATTTTACTTTGGGATAGAATGATGTATGGTGCTTAAAATGTAAGAACATATTCTGCTCTGATAAAATTACAGATCTATAAGTTTGCAACTGCTCTAATAATGGACTTTCCTATCTACTTCAGAGCACATGTTGAACAGAAATCACTGCTTAAATTCAGTGGAAACTTATAGTTTTACATTTTTAGATGCTAAATACTTTTTGATCCATATGGTTAACTGTCATTAAGTACTTACTGCATATTAAATTCCAGAGGCTTAGATATTACTAGAACATCATAGCCTTGACAGTATGGTGAAATACTACTTGAACATAGTTTCTTTCAATTTATCAATAAAAAAATTTCGGGGGAAGGAGATATAGGGGGTGCAGGAAGAGATTGGACAAAGATCTTATATGCATGTATGCAGTACCTATGGGCGTGGACATTGGGATGGCAAGGGCCTGGGGTAAGGTGGGGACTGGGTGAAGGGGAGATATGAGGGAATAAAAGAAGGACATCTGTAATAAGCTGAACAATAAAGATTAAAAAAATAAAAAAGTAATGTTTGTAGTATTACTGAAGGTGGCTCACATTTAAAGAAGCATGTGTTTGCTGGGTTAATTTTAGTATGCTAAAGGTGAATTGACCATGTAGCTCTGATTTACAAAAATAAACCAGACAAGATGTAACATCAACCATTTCTCCAAAGGCATATGAAATATTCAAATGTATCTTACAAAGAGGATAGAGAGTAGTTGAAAACATTTTTATTGAAAACACAAACATTCCCAGATATTTTCTGCTTTCTTTATTGTAATCTTGCTAAAAGGAAAAAATAAAGAGGCAATAAAACATATATCAAGATTATTCTGTACTTGATTAATTCACTTATAATTAAAATAATATGCTATGCTTTCTCTTTGATATGTTTTGATCAAACTTTGTATTATCTTCTGCTTCTCAAAAATAAGGAAAGCTAATGGAAAATGACTACCAATGATGTGCCTTATACTTATATTTAAATAGGGTTTCTTTTCTTACTTTTATAAAAAATAGGCATAGCAGTGTCACTGAGATATTTATTTTTAAAAATATATATATATTTTAATTAGTTTCAGAGAGAAATGAAGAGGGAGAGAGGGATAGAAACATCAATGATGAAAGTTAATCATCAATCGGCTGCCTCCTGCATGCTCCACACTGAGATTGAACTGTGACCTCCTTGTCCATGAGTTGATGTTCAACCACTGAGCCATGCAAGCTGGGCATGTACAAGCATTTTGAGTGTGGGAGTGTTCAAACATATTTCAGGAGAATACATCTGTACTCCTTTCTCAAGTGGGATAGACAGGGCTACTCCAGATCATAAACTTAGGATGGCCATTTGGCGGGGGTGGCGGGGGTGGGAACCATTTGATAGTAGTGGGAATTACAGTGCATTACTCAATTGAAAAGGCAGGTCTTTGGAAGGTTAAGTTTAATTAAAATTTAAAATCGAAAGAGGTAAATGGAAGAAAGAATGAGAACATGATCCTCTACTCTGCTTGGCTACCGAGATGAAAGGCTTCTAGAAATATCCTGCATGGTAATTTAGTTTCCTCAATAGGTTCTCTGGCTTTATGTAGGGAGAGTTAGATTTGTGACCTTGGATTACTGAGTTATTTAGACCAGCCTGCCAGACACAGCAAGCCAAAAGAAATCAAATTTTACAAGATTCACTGTGGGAAAATGAATGTATAAAAGGTTCTAGCAGAGTCCAACAACCTAATTAAAATAACATTTTTATGTAGATCACAAGATGTTAGTAGATGAAAATTAGCCTACTTGTATGTTATATATCTACCAGGGAAATGAGCAATAAGAGAAAATAAAATATATTTATGTTTACTTTTTAATAAATCAGTTGGTTTCAAATTGCAGAAGGAAAATCATCAAAGAACCAATTTCATTTTGTTGCCTAGAGTACAATTAAAAATTAAGACATAAACTAAGTGGAAATATATGACTCAAATAAAAATCATTGTATGCAGATTGAGGTTTAAAGTGTAGTTTTGGTCTTTGGACATTGTCAAATTAATTACTTTTAATACCCAATGATAAACCCAGTTAATCCTATGTGGAAAGCTCTATCAGAAACCATTACATTTTGCTGATACTTGAATAGTATGATACATGGTTAACAGGTATATTTATTGAAACTTTATTTAGTTTTATTTAAATAATGATTATTTTATATCAAAAATGTGTTTATGTGGTAGTTTGAAGATCAAGTAATGTAATGCTTGTAATATTATACATCCCAAAAATCACACATTAATGCCAACTCATATAATGACAGGTATTTCCTTATATTCTCTTTTTTGTAAGCAAGATATTATAATGTTATTTCTCAGACATCTAATATAGTTTCATTTTCTAAAAGCTGAGAAACAGAAGATTATAAGTTATAATTGCCTGAAATATATCAACATGGAACTACTTTTAGAGATTCATTTTATTTACTTAAGTGTTATTTCCAGTCCTCTCTTACTCTTTCCAATAGCAAACACATGATTCATATTATTATATTATAATAAAATACCATATTATTATAACATATCACTATTTAACATTTACATTACCATCTCTTATACCTATAGTCAATAATAATGCATTGCACACTTTAAAATATGTTATGGGATAGAATTCATGTTGTCATCTTATTGAAATAAAATTAAAAGGAACAAAACATATAAAATAATTAAGTAAAATATGATTTGATTACTTTTTTTCAGACTCAGAAACATATAGTACTGTAACAAATAGGTGTCAAGCCTTGATAAAAATCACTTCAATTTTTCCATATGCACGTTTTAAGCATATTTTTTAAAATATATTTTATTGATTTTTTTTACAGAGAGGAAGGGAGAGGGATAGAGAGTTAGAAACATCGATGATAGACTTCCATCAGCTGCCTCCTGCACGCCCCCTACTGGGGATGTGCCCACAACTAGGATACATGCCCTTGACCGAAATCAAACCAGGGACCTTTCAGTACACAGGCCAATGCTTTTTCCACTGAGCCAAACCGGTTTCGGCTAAGCATATTTTTAAAAATACATTTTTATTGATTTCAGAGAGATAGGGAGAGGGAAGGGTAGATAGAAGTATCAATAATGAGAGAGATTCATTGATAGGCTTCCTCCTGCACACCCCTGACTGGGGAATCAAGCCTGCAACCCTGGCATGTGCCCTGACTAGAATAGAACCATCTTCTGGTTTCTAGGTAGACATTCAACCACGGAGCCATATTGGCTGTGCCACATACATGTTTTATATTTAAACTACCACTAAAAATCATTATTTTTCTGACAAAGATCAAATGCTATGTGCTTTCATCAGCAACTTTCCCATTCCTTTGTTCTTATGTCAAGTTGTTACCTAGTTCTATACAGAGAAGATTAAAAAGAGTGGCATGAATTAGCTTTATCTATAAAATTTGGTCATAGTTTCTCTTTAATTTTTAATTTATGGTGGCTTAGCATGTTTGGTTACAGACCAAGAAGGGGAAAAGTAAAGCAGGTAGGAAATGGGGGTGCATTCTTTCATGCTGGCGAATACCCTTCTTTAATTCAGTCTTATAAAGAATAATGTCCAAGCTTCAAGAAACAACAAGTGATGGTTCCAGGTGAATAACAACATAATACCTTCCTTAAGTGAGTGGCTGTCACTAGACTCATGCTTCCTATTCACAGCCTCTACATCAGTATGAGAAAAATGTAAAGTGATATTACAGCAATTGGAATTTTAATAAAATCTCACTATCTCACACTCAAAATATTCTTTTTTTCATATTTGGGTGGAGGAATAAAATAAATGCAACTTTTTGTGTGGTATAGATACGCATTCTTAAGAGTTCTTCAATAGGGGACAATATGAAAACTTGCCCAAGTATCATTAAGGTGGACCTAGCAGATTTGGCTCAGTGGATAGTCAGTCCGGGAAGGACCCTGGATTCAGTTCCAGGCAAGGGAACATACATCAGTTGTAGGCTGGATTGCCCACCCTGGTCAGTGAGCATGTGGGAGGCAACCAATCGAAGTGTCTCTCTCACATCAATGTTTCTCTCTAATGTGTCTCTCCCTCTCCCTTCCACTCTCTCTAAAAATCAATGGAAAAGTATCCTGAGGGTAATATTAACAAAAATGCAAAACAAAACAAACAACCCCGCCAAAAAAAAACCCGAAAAACAGAATCACAAAGGATCATTAAGTTGTCTAGGTGTTTCAGGCTACAAAGGGCCAGGGTAAGAAATGAAACTCAAATCCTGAGATTTTAACCACAAATGTTGTAAAAGCAAAACATTTTAGTAACTGTTGGGAGAAAGCCCCAAAAGTCTAAGTTCAAGATTGTTTCCAAATAACTGACATGTAGTCTTATTCAAATTCACAAGAACTTTATTAGAAGAAAATTACATACAGGGCAAAGCAGCTGAGCTCCTAGTATGGCCGCCAGGAATTATCCACACACTTCCCAGAACAAGGACTCTTTTTTTTTTTTTTTAATAAGGCTTAACAGTAAAAATGTATGGTGAGTAGTGACATAGGCCACCAGAAAGAACAATGCATTTCTTAGTTAACAGATAACATCAGGCAGTTATCCACACTCTATACATTTATTAACCTCCTTCCTAAGGGCTGACATTTATCTTTGTGTGGCATTATGGGTTTCTGGTTAGTCAGCTAAACCTGAGGCTACAGAGAGTTAAACAGTCCTAGAAAGTTAAACACAAGAGTCCAACATTTCCCAGATGCCCTTACTGCTGGAGACATATTGCATCTCTGAGCTTCCCTGTAGTAATATATTTTTTTGTTATATAGAGGATATATGAATTCCTCTAAACCTTGTATTTTGCTTAAAAATATATTCAGTTAATACTTAGCTGACTTGTGACTTAAAAAATAAGATAAAATTAAAGTGATACAGTGGAGTGATTCCCTGACTGGAACTGAGCAATAATGAATTATACCATCATCCCAGTGACTAACAAATTGACAGGTCTTGATCAACAGATGTCCTCAGTTCAAAGAGATTAATGTAAATGCATTCTTGATATTTGGAAAAGAAGCATAAATAAATCAGAAAGCGCTGTATTTCCCATGCAGCACTAAGTCATTTTTCTGTATAAAAGAGTTTACAAAGTAAGGTGACTCCATACTTCCACCCCCCTCCTTCTCTAGATTATTGAAAACTCTGTCTGGACTCTGGAACAGTTAACAAAAAGGAAGTTACTAATGCAAAATAAAATTTAGTAATATGTAGATTTGTAACACAGGTCATTTCTTTACCACTCCATAGAGTGTGGTCTGAAGATCACAATTGTCACTTTATCTTTGTGTCTGAACCAATTCAACCAAGTTGGAATGCATCAAAATTATATGAGATAGTAGTGTGAAATTACTAAGAAATACATTTTATTAACAAACATAGTCCTTAAGTGTAACTTCAAAAACAATTGGATATGAACTTTCTGATTATCTCATTACATCCCTTTTATGATCTCATTATAAATCCCTGCCTTTTGAAAATTAATATTATGTACTTATATAAATATAAAATGAATATTTCAATAATAACTTAAGTGATATAATAAATGTGTCATAATAATTTAACTTTACTTTAACCAACACAATATGAAATGTTTTCTAAATAAATTGGTTTTACTTATAATACTAAAAAGTGTATTAAAATATGGAAGAAAGAATTAAAAATTATTAGCCATACTTTGACTTGCTACTTAAATTTAGCTAACCATGAAATAATTAGGACATATGTAAATATCTACTAAAAATAGCATGCGTAGGAAATGGGTGTATCTTTCAGACCCTTAGCAAATGTCTGTAATGACATGTTCACCTTGATATTTGTATTTAATTAGCATTATATCAATTTTTGGTAAATTATATCTCTAAGAGTTTTACAGAATACCTAATTTAATTATATTAATTTTTCTTTTTCAAAAATACTTAAGCATTTGTAGAACTAAAGATGAATCCAGACAATTAATCTTGGTTATGTCATATGTATAATCACATCTAGATAAATTGGAAAACTAATTCAAAAATAATTTGTGAGGATGCTCTGATTCTATGATATTTCAACAGATGGATACTTTAAAAAATATTTTTAGACAGGGAGGAAGGGAGGGAGAAAGAGAGATAGAGAGACACATATAAGAGCGAAACATTGATCTGATGCCTCCTGAATTATCCCTACAGGGGATTGTGCCCTGACAGGGAATCAAACCAGCAACATTTTGATGCACAGATGATGTACAACCAACTGAGCCAGAATGGCCAGAGAAACAGATGGATACTTTTAAAAAATGATTTAAACATGAGATCTTCAGGAGATTGATACTCAGAAAACCATGTTAATTCCTGGTAATTGATGAAAACTTCCATGAAGACAAGATCTATGTCTGTTGTTAAGAAACTCACCTGACACAATGCTTTTTCATGTAGTTATAAAGTTAATTAGATTAAATGAAGCTATTATCTCCATTTATTCAACAAAATAAAAACCCATTAAGTAAAAATTATCTTATATATTAGTAGTCAACTATATTGATGACCCTTTCTTTATAATTTTATTACATATTGTGTCTCACATAAACTCTGGGAGCTGTACTCTATACTATGGCTTAAGTACAGAAATAAATTAATAATTCAAGTCACTATAATATTTTTTCCTACTGAAAAAAACGATTGTTCTATTACCTTTATTTTTTACTTGTACATTAAAAGGAAATAGACAATTTCCATGTTTGTATCTTTATTTCATTTATTTTATTCCAGTACCTACATAAATTTATATTTTAGACAAGGATTTACATCTAATTTTATTTACTATTATTAAGACAGGGGAGTAGGGAACCTTTGATTATAATAAATAATTCTTTAAGAACACATATAGCACTGAATGGATTTCAATGTATAAATAAAATGAGGAAATATGCTGAAAGTCAGTAAGTTATATGTCACTTTGTTTGCAAACTCCAAATCAGTGAAAAGTCCATGCAAATAATTCCATTAAGCTTAATCCAGACTGAAAAGATAATATGCTTAAGATTGAGTGAAAATTGAAGCACTTCTTTAATTATCTGCATAAATTACTTAGCTATCAGTATAAAAAAATGCAGTAATGCTTTCTGGTTAACAATGAAGTATGTACAAAAAGACAACATGACTAGTTTTCTACTAAAAGTCTAAGAAAAAAATATTACCATATCAAAATTTGATGAGGCAATTATATAGAAGACAAATTGCAATGATATTTTACTCTTGATAACTAGTAGACCATGATCGAATATTGAAATATCCGTAGGAGTTTAATGTTACTCTATTTTGCTATAAATCCTCAAAAGAGCATGTAAAATCCAATGTGAATATAATTTTCAATGCTCTGATAATCTTATATGTAATTGAGTCATTTACAGTATTATGCATCTTCTTGGGACAAAATTAATGCAAGTCCATCCCTATATATTTCATCAGTCTTTTCAAGATTATAGAGATTCAAGGATTAATAAATTTTGTTATGGAATAAAAAACAACAACAATAATTTCAGTTTGAGCACTTTTCTTTCAAATTTTAATTAAATTATTGTAACATACTTTCATAAACATGTTGTTGGTGAGTTCATATACATTTTAGCATTAAATAATTTTATAACATTTTAAGATCGTTTTCTCCAGGCAGTTGAATTGAGGGGGAGAAAGGAAGTAACTAACCTCAAAGAAAATTTAAAGTCTTTGAAGAGCTTGAAGTACATATGCTTTAAAGAAAGATTAAATATAGTTTGAGAATTTGAGAGTTTGGATGCAACATAGGAAAAAAACTATCTTATCTAACCATCCTTTAATATCAATTTAATTCACTCAACTTAATCTACATAAAACTAGTTGAATTAAAGTATTTATAGTAGTAAAAGTGTTAAAAGGGTACTTACAGGCAGATAATTCAAAGAATATCTTAGACTTTTAGATGATAGACAACTTTTATCTCTAGGATAATTCAAATGTAAAAACCCTTCCCCTTATTTCACTCTCCAAATCCTGAAGACCAAATTACCTGTGAGTGTGGTGGCTCCTGTCACTAGTAAATCCTCTTTTGTAAATTTCATTTAATAACTAAATTTGAAAAGTTGGAACCTCCTGCTCTGAGGAAAACATACATTCTTTCAAAGTTATTTGTAAAATCTATGTTATAGAAAAATAGAACTTCTTTGATGACAAAGTGGAGGGTCAGATACTTTGTAATTCAAAACATTTTCTGATTTAAATATGAGAAAACCAATTCCTGAAATGGCCACAAGGATGTTCTAGATAAAAGCAGAGCCTTCCCACAAGAACATTCATAGGCTTGAAATAAAGTTTCCCTACCAACTGCCTTTACTTTTTTCATATATATGTCCCAACTTCTTTTTCACTTAGCCAGCAGATTTATATAATTAAAATCATAAACCACATATAAACTGTAGCACAATGCTAATCCATATTGAAACTTAATAAGTTACTGCATATATTAGGTTTTAAAAATATAATTTTATTGATTTCAGAAAGGAAAAGCAAGGAAGAGAGAGAGATTAAAAATATCACTGATAAGAGAGAATCATTGATCAACTGCTCCTGCATGCTCCACCCTGGGAAAGAGCCTGCAACCCAAGCATGTGCCCTGACAGGGAATAGAATAAAGACCTCCTGGTTCATAGGTCCATGCTCAACAACTGAGCCAAGTCAGCTGGGCCTGTATACATTACATTTATTTGGAGTCCCTCCTGTATGAGCCAGGATTGTTTTCCAAAATCATTAAAGCAGATAAAAATCTCCTGGCTTCTTTTCTTCCTTTCCCACATGCAAAAGAAACCCTCCGATAGGAAGAAGACTAGGAGAACAGACTTGATATTAATGGAGGACACAAGAATGGCCTGTGGTGGGGAAGGTTGGGGAATATATGGATTGGAATTGCCAGTTTTGAAGGTAGCATGTGGAGAGACTGCCTACTATGAGGTCCTGGGCACTTACTACCTCAAATGTTAAATGCAAAAGCACAAATTAGGGTAAGGTAAATTTAATTAGCTTTAGCAGCAGAGAGCCCCAAAGGGGGAAACGATGAGAAATTCACAACCATTTTCTCATTTTTAATAGCTTTCATTGTTATGGTCTTCCATACAATAAGTACTGCTCTATTGTAATGAGTTTGCCATAATATTAGAAGATATATTATCCAGAATTCCTCTTTATAAAAAATATACATATGCACATGTTAGTTTAATAAACTCATTTTATTTCTATAGATGATGAAATTACAATTATTTTAAAGTACAATGCTATTTATTTGACTTGCTTTATATAAGATACAGATAATTTTATATTTTTTCATTTGCCTTGTTATTATGACCAAAGTAATTATAGGATTACCTAAGTTTGATATTACCACAACATACAGAACATTGTTTAAGAAAGGCAAATAAGAACTATGTTATAGGAGAGAAAGATGGAGGCATAAAGTAAACACCTGTATGTGCTGCCTCTCACAACCACATCAAAATTACAACTAAAAGACAAAACGACTATCACTGAGAACCACGGGAAAGCTGGCTGAGTAGAAGTTATACAATTAAAAATAAATAAAAAACGTGCACTGAGACTAGGTAGGAGGTTCAGAGGTGTGAAAAAGCAGAGGTACAGAGATGCACAAATTAGGCTGGCGACTGGGTACACTCCAATTGGAAGGGAGATACAAGCTCCCGACTGCTTTGAACTTCAGTTTCCAACAAGACTCTGGAGACCCTGACTCCTATGGGGAGAAGCTGGACTGCCTGGCATAGGGTTAGAAAGTGAGGGTGGCTTTCTCCCAGAGGTGCATGCAGGAATCATTGTTTACTGTGCTAGGGCATGGGTGCAGGGACACGGAAACAGAGATGCAGAGACAGTTGACTGGCAACCATCACTGTTTGCTACACCGTGGCGATTCATCCAACCCCACCCAATTTACAAACCCTCCCAAGCTGTGAGCAGCAGCTTTTGCATATGAATGGCCTGCCCTTTCACAACTTAACCTAACAAATTGCAGCTGGGTCAGAGAGCTCCAAAACTTCCAAACCCCAAACAAAGAGGAGAAATCTGCACATCTCCCTATACCCCCTGTTGGGTGGCCTCAGACAATAGCTGACTTGCATCTCCTTAGAGATCCAGGAGCCAGTATACCTAGTAATCAGTATGAGATGACACCAGATTTCAATTCCTCACATACATAAGTGCCACATTCAACTGGCAGACTCAGTGAGCACCAAAGCCCCACTAAAGTAAGCTCTGCCCCATAAGGGTGTTTCCAGCACAGCAGTTCTTCCATTATAGACACAGTTGATCCTCACAGCCAGTTGACCTGGGAGTTAATTCCTCCCAGTTCACCAACAGCCATCAAGGTTAACTACAAGACTATGCACCCAGCCCACAAAGGGGTGCACCAAGAGTGTCCACCTCAGGTGACTGAGGAGGCTGAGCTACTGGGTCCTATAAGTAACCTACCACACAAACACACTCCATCAACACAGGGAAGCACCAAAAATAAGGAGACAAAAATGCATGTCATGACTGAAGGAAGTATAAGAAAGCAAACTACTGGATATAGAGTTCAAAACCACAGTTATAAGGTTACTCAAGAAATTCTAGGGATCGCTGAGAAACTTAGTGAGATTTCCAAGGAACTTAGTGAGACCTTCAAGAATCTTAATGAGAATGCCAAAAAAATTGGAAAAGGGCCAGTCAAAAATTAAGCATACACTATCTGAAATAAAGAATAATATACAAAAATCCACCAGCAGACTAGAGGACTCCAAGAATCAAACCAAAGATTTGAAATATGAGGAAGCAAAAAAAAAAAACAAAAACAAAAACAAACAAACAAACAAAAAAACAACCAGAAAAACAAAAAAGAATAAAAAAATATGAAGATAGTGTAAGGAGCCTCTGGGACAACTTCAAACGTACAAACATCTGAATTATGAAGGTGTCAGAAGAGAGAGAGAAAAATATTGGAAACATATTAGAATAAATTAAGACAGAAAACTTTCCCTAACTGGTGAAAGAAATAGACTTACAAGTCCAGGAAGCACAGAAAACTCCAAACAAAAGGAATCCAAAGAGGACCACACCAAGTCACACCATAATTAAAATGCCAAGAGCAAAAGATAAAGAGAGAATCTTGAAAGCATCAAGAGAAAAACAGTTAGTTACCTACAAGGGAGCACCCATACAACTGTCAGCTGATTTCTCAACGGAAACTATGCAGACCAGAGGAAGTGGCAAGAAATATTCAAAGTGGTGAACAGCAAGAACCTACAACCAAGATTACTCTACCCAGAAAAGCTGTTTTAGAATTGAAGGTCAGATAAAGAGCTTCACAGATAAGAAAAAGCTTAAGGAGTTCATTTCCACCAAAGCAGGATTATATGCAATGCTATAGGTTATTCTTGAAGAAGGAGGAGGAGGAGGAGGAGGAGGAGGAGGAGGAGGAGGAGGAGGAGAAGAAGAAGAAGAAGAAGAATGAAAAGGTAAAGATAAAAATTATGAACAACAAAGTGACAACAAATACATATCTATCAACAAGTGAATCTAAAAATCAAGTCCATAAAAAATCTGATGAATTGAATAAACTGGTGAATATAATAGAATCAGGGGCATAGAAAGGGAATTGACTGACAATTCTCAGGGGGAAGGGGACTTGAAGGGTGTGTGAACAGATTAGACAAACAACTTACACCTATGGATGAGGAAGGTGGTGGGGGATAAGGGCATGAGGTTGCAGGGAATCAGGTGGAGGGGTGCATGGGGGGGAGAGGAATATCTGTAATAATCTGAGCAGTAAAGATTTATTTTAAAAATAACTATGTTATGAATATTATTTCAAAAGTATTACAACAGTTTAGTAAACTGAATTTCTATTGTTAGATTATTTAAAGTGATAAAAAGTGTATGGAGTAAAATGATCATAACATTTTAAAGAGAATTATGCTGTAGGTTTGAATAAGCTCCAAGGTTTAATATATCCAAAAGCATTCACTTGCAACTCATCTTTAAAACAATCTTTAAATTTTATATTCCTCATAGAAAAGAAAATGTATAGAAGATACTAAATTATATTTGTATGTAGAACATTTTGTTCAATGATAATTCTGAGATTTAGTCTAGCATTGTTAATAGTAGTCATTAATGAATTGCCTTATGCTTTACAATGTAAATATTTTCCGAAGACTAAAGTATGTAGTTAATGATCTTTGAAATAATAAATTTGGCTTCTGATGTTTAAAAAAAAAATCTGAGTCTCTGCCTTTTTCAAGCATCAGAAGGAAATAATTTATATAGATCAGATATTGCCACTTAATGTTACATTGATAAAAAAGAAGAAAATGAGATTTGACATGAGAAAATGATATCAATATATTCTACATATTAAAAATTAATATACTTGTATCAATTTTAGACTGTAAAATGTGCATTTATATATTGAGACTTTATTTTTTTAACTTGTCTTTTTCCATATTATTAGTTCACATAATTTATTATATTCTATTGACTTCACCTTGATTGTGTATTACAGAAAATTTCATCTTCCCTCTTTCCAGTGCTCATTTCCATCTCATTATTGGACTAATTTCAAAGACTATATTCTCTATTATATAAAGTTAGGAGAACAGCATCTCCCTATCCTGATCTCTATTTTAACTCTAATATTATCTTTACATCATCACAAAGTAAGTTTCTGAGCATGAAATATTGAGTTACATTCTAAAAAAGGCACATTGAGTAACTCAAGTATAGTAAAAAAATATCCTGTAAAATCCCTCCAAACACTCAAAACAACAATAAATAAAGATAAGTGTAACAGTTTTTCAGCATGTGTTATAAAATATATAGCTTCTTACTAAAATGGGAGTCAGATGAATAGTCATTTTACATTTAGGGGTATTGATGCATAAAACCTACATGTTAAAGCTTACAATATGCTCAGTTAATGTTGGTTTTGTACAGTTTATTGTGTGTAAAGTAAATGCTTATCTGATTGATGTCACTATATTTTTCCTACTCATCAGAGTATTTTGATTGGATGTTAATTTAACTCTTACATCTGTATACCCTGTACACCCACAAAGTATGTTCAAACATGAAACTTCAACACTGTGGGTATTATAATTTTATCCAAAATTACTTTCTATCCCCCATAATTAAAAACAGAAACACATTTATTTAATACTTACTGTGTGAGGGGCAGATGTCTACATGGTCTAATAGCTTTATCTTATTTAATCCTACCATTAAGTCCAAGGGACTGGAACTATGCAGACAGAATTTTACAGATAAAGGATTGAGGATTTTAAAGATTAAGTAACAAGCTGCAGGTCACTTCATCTAAGGAATATAACTTTGAAGACCATGTAATCTGATAATTCCAGAGCTTTCACTGAACTACTTGCAAGGTAGTTGTTTATGTAAACTGAATTTCCATTGTTAGATTATGTGCCCCAAATAAACTCACAATCAATGTACAAACATGTACTTTTTCACTGTTTACATTTATTTTTATTCCTTAGCTGTATCTTTGGAAATCATATTACCAACCTCAAAAATGTAAAATTTAGATACGCCACTCTAACTGGTTGGACTCAATGGCTAGAGCACTGGCCTGCAGACTGGAAGGTCCCAGGTTCCATTCTGGTCAAGGGCATGTACCTTGGTTGCAGGCACATCTCCAATAGGAGGTTTGCAAGAGGCAACTGATAGATGTTTCTCTCTTATTAATGGTTTTAGCTCTCTATTCCTCTCTTCCTCTCTGTAAAAAAAAATCAATAAAATATATTTAAAAAATAAATAAAACTCAGATACGCCATAAATATTATTTTTTGCTAATGTGACTTTAATATATTTGCCCAAATTTCATATCTCCTACCTAATAAAGAGGGAATATACTAATTGACTATCATGCCCTCACAAAGGTGGCAGCACACACAGTCAATAAGGAGGAAATATGCTAACTGACTGCCATGCCCTCAAAGATGGTGGCACTGAGTTCTCTGCCCCTCAGTCATCCAGGGCTGGATGGAGATGCAGGGTTATGTAACCAGGGCTGGCTGAGGCTTCTGCTGCCAGCAGTGGCAGCAGCAGAGATGTGATGGGGGCATCGCTATCCCTTGATAGCCAGGTTGCCTCCTGCCCCTGAGGGCTCCCAGACTGTTAGAGGGGGTAGGCTGTGCTGAGGGACCTCCCTCCAGTGCATGAATTTTCATGTTCTAGGCCTCTAGTATTGGTAGAACTGAAATGAAACCCAAATCCTATGATGTAAAAACCACTGCATTATCTATCAATCACATTTTCTGTTACTGTATAGTTAAATAAAATATGGTATACTTATTAAACTTACTTTTATTTTATGTTTTATTAATATCCACAGCAAATGAAATATAAAAAAAATCAGTGGTCATTCAACTGCATTTTCTTATCTGCCATTTATATAGAGTATTCCAGAATTTAATAAATATCTTACAAATATACACAATGTACTAGGCTAAATGAACATGATGATGATCCCTGTACATGTGGAGTATGCATTATGAGTACAGAGAGAAAGAAGACAATTTAAAAAAATCAAATAATAAAAGAAGAAGACTATTGTATGTTTGATCTAGGAAAACATATTGAACAGTGCTGCAAAATAAAGAGGAATTGAGAGATGTAACAAAAATGGGAAGATAAAACTTAGAAATCTGAAGGAGGTGCTTCAGCTAAGATGGACATACCTGGAAAAAGACCCATGTAGCCAGAATACTGACTGGAAGCAAAGAAGTCAGAAGGCAGCACAACTAGCATAGCCAAGGATCTATAAAGATGCCAGTGTGGTTGGAGCAGAGAAAGAACAGTAAGAAAAACATCCTGGAAGGCAATAGATGACAAAATTGTGCAGGATCTTATAAGACAATATAAGGATTGTGGCCATTGACACATTTTCAGTGATGAACTCACTTGTGTTTTAAAAGGATCACTGTAGTTCTCTTTTGTGGAGGATGGATTATTGGGGTTTAGGATAGCAGTAGGGAGAATTGTTAGGAAGCCGTTCCAGAAAGAAATGGCTGTGGCTTGGACAAAGTTCATTTCTGGATATATTTTGAAACCATATTTCCTCGTGGCTCTCTATAATATATGAGGGAAGAAGTCATATATATATATATATATATATATATATATATATATATATGAGCTCTTTAACCCATTACTGTAAAGATGGAATTTCCATACAAATAAATAAATAAATAAATACATAAATAGACAAAAACAACAATGGGTGAGAAAATTTTGGAGAGAAAATCAGCAGTTTTGTTCATGTTTAATTAAAAATATGTTTTAGATATTCAAGTAGTAGTAATGAGAGTAAACACTTAAAATGTGTGTGGAATTTGTGAGATGGTTTTGGGCTAGGAATGTGAATTTCAAATCCTTGGCTTAAATGTGGTATTTAAAGTCACTGCACTAGATGAAATCATCAAAGAAAACAGTAAAGATAAAACAAATAAGATCAAAGATGGATCCCATGACTTTTCTCTATTGAAAAGTCAAAAACAAAAAAACGGAGGAAAAAAACTGAAAACATAAGTAGGTAGGACTAAGGGAGCGTGTTCTCACATAGAAACCAAGAGAACACTGTGCCAGCGAGGAAAAGATAAAGAACCATAGCAAATACCGTCAAGATGTAAAGAAGATCAGGATGAGCAAGTGAAGAAAGCAACGTGGAGAAAGTAGAGACATTTGCGGGGTCAGTTAATAGAGTGGAAACCTGATAGATATACATTTAAGTGGAAGAAAGCATTAACAATAGCTACAGAAACCGTTGTTTACTGTATAGCAGCATTGGTGAAAACACAAATACAGAAGTGTAAATGGAAAATAAAATGAAGTTAAGAAAGTAATTTTTGCACTGGCCAGTGTGGCTCATTTGGAGTGTCATCCGCACACCAAAAAGTTGCTTGTCGATTCCCAGCAGAACATATACCTAGGTTGCAGGTTTGATCCCAACAGACATGTATGGGAGGATGGGAGGCAATGGATTGCTGTGGATCTTTCTCTCTCTCTCTCTCTCTCTCTTTCTCTCCCCCCCATCCTCCCTCTTTACAATCAATCTATAAATAAAAATAATATAACTTTTGAATATGAAAAATGTATCAGAAAATGAGTTGTTTAAATGAAAACAAAATGTGAGAATGTAATGTTGTAAATTCTCCAGTTTGTTCTTATTTAAATAAATTGAAATGACTTAGCAATGTTTAATATTAAAGCTTTTTAGTACAATGACCTGTTTTCAGTAGTTTCATATTAAGTCATGAATTATAGTTTATCACTGCTTAAGTTCTCAAATGCAATTCTGATTTACTCATTAAGAACTACAAAGAACTACTGAAAAGTTAAGGTGGTAAAGATGGTAGCTGGAGGTGAAAACACAAAAGATACAATAATAATAAAGGCAGATGTCAATCTTCAGAAAAAAAGACTGAATGCTTTTTATCAGGATTCTCAGGGTACAAAAGTGCAAGCTCTATCAATGGTTTCATAAAATAACATTTACTTAACAAATTAAAAATAAATTGACTATACTGTTTATTTTAGACAGATTGAAAGGGAAAATTCCATTCTGGCTAACCTGCATAGTTAACATGAAAAAAACCCAAACTCTATCTCTTTACATAGCATTTTTAAATGGAATAATAATATGTCTCCCATAAAGGAGCAGTGTAGCATTTCATGGCAGCATTTTAATTAAAAAAGTGAAAAATATTCCACATTTGAGATAATCTATTGCTCACATTTATTGGTTGTCTGCATTTATTCTCATTTCCACAATTCTGCAAATGAGTTCAAATAACTAATATTTACTAAAGAAAATAAATTATTCACACATTTATTTTTCAAAAAGACAACAAATATGTAAGCATATAATATCTGCCTACACTCTCTATGGAAAACACCCCCCCACCCCCCGCCAACCAATTTTCAGTCCCCACTCCTTTCTCAGTTCTTCTCTTGGAAGGTAAAAGAATACCAGTGCATCCAACTTCCCTGACATAGACATGGACTTAGAGAGAAACATTTGGAATAAATGAAGTTGATCATAGTGATCCCAGAAATACTGCTAGAGTCTCTCTCTCACCATTTTACCACCTCTGGTAGCCACTGGGATATCATTGCTCAGCTAAAAATATAGTATATTGACATCAAAATACAAACATATCCTTAATTAATAAGATCATTTGGTACCCTTCCCCCAAAGTGGAAAGGCTATAAAACATGTAAATACTTAAGCAAGTTTCACTAGTACTCAACATTCTTCTAGAAGCAAATACAAAATATTTCAAAAAAAATATTACCATATACTAGAACATGCCTCAAAGAATATAAATTAGAATTATTGGGACATAATTTTAGGGTATAAAGTAATAATAAAAACTATATGTTAGCCCTAACCAGTTATGCTCAGTGGATAGAGCATTGGCTTGTGGGCCAAAGGGTCCTAGGTTTGATTCCAGTCAAGGGCACATACCTAGGTTGCAGGTTACTCCCTGGTTGAGGGGTGGGGGTGCAGGAGGCAACCAATCCACATGTTTCTCTCACATTGATATTTCTCTCCCTCTTTCCCTTTCTCTTTCACTGCAAATATCAATGGAAAAATATCCTCAGGTAAGGTTAAAAAATAAAACAAAGTAAAAACAAACAAACAAACAAAAAAATTATGGGTTATATATGCATATATGTGAAAATTAAAACACATACACACATATACACACACACACACACACACACACACACAAAAATCTTTAGTATACTGTGCTTCTGGAAATGGCAAATTAACTTGATTTAAATCAATTCTCCAGCCCAGAGTAACAAAACAAAAATTGGGTAAGTATTATAAATACCCCAGTGAAAGTGCTACTATTGTAATTAACCCAGTTATTAATTAAAAAGAAACGATCAAGGGTAAGGTCAAACATTATGGGCATTCATCTGTGCAGCTAGTTACAAAGCTTCTGGTTTGGGGAAAGGGACTGGACAGGGGAAGAATCGATGAATGCCCAATAAAGTCTGGGTGACAGAGGGAAGGCGCATGGCTTTCCATTGCACCTGCGAACAAGTCCTCGATCAGAGTGATGAGAGTAGGTGTGGCCACTGGAAATGTGGGAAGATTTGAAATAGATGACCTCCTTAAAACAGGAGTTATCTTCTCTTACTCTTGGCTCTCTTGTACTTCACTCCTAGCTTGCAGGATTCTCATGCTCCTGAGTTCACCATGTGGACTCCACACATACTAGACTGATGGACTACAATGAGCCTAATGCTGAACCGGACCCAGCTCCACCTTGAAACAGAAACTTTGGATACTGGCTTTGCTTCTAGCTCTGCCAAATCTCCTTCTGGGACTGAATAGGACTTTGCAAACCCAACAATGTAATTTCATGCAAATAAAGCTTTCTATTACATTTCATCCTCACATTGGGGCCCTTGGAAATGCTTATTCCAGTGGCACCCCAGGAACCCCACTCCCATCAGCAACAAAGAAAGGCCATCTATACATGTCTCTGATAACAAAGGTAAGTTGTTTGGGAGAAGAGGTCCTAAAGGGTCAAATCCTGGAGAGAATTAAAATCAAAAGGTTGACTCTGATATTTGATAACTTACTCTCAAGGTAGTTGACAATTAAAAAAAATGTATCTAATATCTCATTAAATTTAGTAGCTATTTAATCAGTTTTATGAAAATTATATATCAAGATTAATCAAGGAGGAAGTGTCTTTATGGGACCACTGGACATAATCTTAATCTTGCTACAATCTTCTCCATAAGAAAAGCTGTCCCGCAGATAAATTTATGTTGATGTTCTACAAGTTTTTAAGACCTTGTATCATTTGTCTACAAGTTTTCCCAGAGTAGAAAAAGAGAGTTCTCTGCAATTCATTCTATGACAAGTAGAAGACTGAGACCCAAACTAAAAAAATAAAAAATAAAAAAAGAAAAGAAAAATTACAGGCCTATTTCACCTGCAAATATATAGAAATTAAAAAAAATCAGTATATAAAATCTAATAAAACATTATAATGTAAAATATCATTAATTCGTATTTATCCTAGGACGGAAAAGCTGGTTTATTATTCTTGAATTTATAAATGTATTATAAATTAATTAAAGGAGAAAAGGAGAAAAAACACATATCCTTATTTTTGTTGATGTAGAAGAATCATTTAATGTGAATCAGTATAAGTTCTTGACTTAAATAAAATGATTAGGAATGAAAGCAAAGATCCCTAAGATTTATAGAAAATTATAAAGGGATATTAAACAGAAGTGTATAACAATAAATTAGATGTCAGATCAAATAGTCAAATTCCTAGAGACATGAACTAACAAAACTGATTTAAGAATAAAAAGACAATCTGAATATATTTATAACAAGAAAATAAATTTAATTAGTAGTTTAACCCCCCCATAAATTAAAGTATAGGTCCCAGATGACATCACAAATATTTCTACCACACATTTAAATAAAAGTTAATACCAATTCTTTCAAAAACTCTTTAAAAAATTAGAAAAGGAGGAAACACTTCTCAATTCATTCTTTGAGGTCAGTCAGTATTACCTAATTAAAAAAAAGAAAAGAAAAGAGAAAAAAACAAGAAAAGCAAGATAAACATGTCACAAGAAAAAAAAAATTCTTAGACCAATATCCAGGAATATGGACATCAAAATTTTCAGCAAAATATTGGCAAATTGAATCCATATGAAACTAGCTATACATTATGACTAAGTAAGATCCATCCTTGAAATGTAAGTTTGGTTGAACACATGTAATACACAAAACAAAAATCACATAACCAGATGAATAAACACAAAAAACTCATTGGAAAAAATCAAATTCACTTTCATGATAAAAACTCAACAAATAAGAGTAGAAGAAAACTTCCTTAACCACATAAATTAAATTTGATCATAGGTAAAAACCTTTGTACTTCAAGGGATAATTCTATGGAAAACTCACAGCTAAAGTCATAGCAATGATCAAAGATTAGATATTTTCTAAGATCAGGAAACAAACAAACAAATAAAACTCATGGATGTCTAGAGGTTCCAGTTGGGGCAATTAGGAAAAGAAAAGAGAGAAGGGAAGGGAAGGGAAGGGAAGGGAAGGGATGCAAGGTATCCATTCTGGAAAGAAAGAAGTAAAACTATCTCTACTAGAAGATAACACTATTTTATCTTGCATATAGACAACCTTAAGGAAACCATTATTATTAAAAATACTAAATGCATATAAGAAAAATGTAGTATATAAATCAACATACAACAGTGAATTGTATTTCTATAAATTTACAAAAATATGCAAAAACTGCTCTGTGAATATATTAAATCACATTGAATTACACTTAAAAGGGTAAATTGCATACTATGTAAATTACATCTCAAAAGTACTATTATTAAAAAAGGAATGCTTACTTCTTTATACAATGCTTTTGCAAAAAAAATAAGAAAGCAATTCCATTTAAAAAGCATTAAATAAAACCAAACACTTAGGACTATATAGAATAAAAAAATAAAAACATTGTATTTTAATATCACAAAACCCTGTTGAATTAAAGAATTTCAAAATAAATGGAAAAACATCCCAAGCTTATGGGTCATATGACAATATTGTTAAAACAGCATAAATAATTTGTCTACAGATTCAATGCAATCTCTTTCAGAATCATAGCTACCTATAGAATTTGATAAGCTGATTTTAATATTAATATGAAATTTCAAGGGTCCCTAAATGGCACCCTCCTCCCCACCCCCACATACACACAATTGAACAACCCAAGCTGTTCTGATTTTGAACTTATTACAAAGTAAAAGTAATCAAAATATTGTTGTACTGGTATAAGGACAGACTTAAGATCAATGAAGTAGAATTGAGATCCCAGAAATAAACCAATGTGTCTATGGTCAACTAATTTAGACAAGGATTAACCATTCAATGAGGAAATCCTAATTTTTAACAAAACATTCATAGAACTGTGTATGATTATTATGTCTTCTATTAGGATTGCTTCTACTTGTCCTAAAAGACAAATCTAAGGGTAGGAAAATATCTGATGATATTTTTCAGACAGCACCTTTTCTGTAGAATGAGAGCTTCATAGTCAACTACAGACTTGTGTTTTCCATTACATATAATCCCCTTACTTGTATCTACATCAGCAGCCTTGACTCAATTGATTGAGGGTGCTATGATTTTAGGCATGGCAGTAATTCTGCTAAGAAGACTCTCTAGTGAAAAAAAATCTGTTCATTCATGTTTGCAACAGAGAAGTCAGGGTGAGAGCTAGAGTGAAAATGCTGAGAGGCGGGAAAGTAGCATAGCTTTCTGAGGCATTTGCTGTTGAGATCAAAAGCCTACTGCTTTTCTATCAACTATTAGAAGATGATTTACTTCCCTGGGGCAAATAATGATAAATTTAAAGTGAATACTTAAATGACAAGTGATAAATCACTTTTGTGATGGTAGCCAACTATGTATTTCTTATTTCAAAGCTCCAGAGTCACCTTGATAATGGTTGTGTAAAATGGCAGGCACAACAGTTGATCTTGCCCACCTCTCCAATAGCTCTTTCTCCAATAAGTATAAATTCTTAAGAAAATAAGAAAGACAAAAAGTAAAAGGTGGAATAAAATAAAAAGCTTTACTTCTGTTTTTCATTAGGTTCTCTGACAGAGTTTCCATAGGAAAGTTGTGATTTATTTCAGTTTCTGTAATGGATTATAAGAGCTTTAGGTTTGTGTTATATATTGCACAGTAAATAAAGGAGGTGACCTGTTGAGGCTCATAAATTAAGTCTAGCTTGAACAAACACTTTAATTAAATTATCCTATGTTATAATACTAGTACAGTTGTAGATGCAGTGACATATAAACAGCACAACTTAAGAAACTGTTCAGAAATAGATTACTGAAGAGTTGATATGATGTAGGTAGCACCTGACAATGTTTTGTGTTTTTAAGAGGGAACGTTACAGATGTCTATAACTATCTCTTGAAAACTGACCATTTCCATGGGTCATATGCATGGGAATGATAAAACTATCTTATATTTTTGCTTGATAAACCATGAACAAAATTATTTAAACCACTAAAGGTTATAGATGGCATCCTCTACCTTGTAGCAAGAGTTCCTCCAAACTCCATCCCAAGTACCAGGGCTTCATATATAATCTTATCCAGTTGTGGATGTTTTTCAGATAACAGTGTAAGCCCCTGACATTAAAAAATAAAAATAAAAAATACATTTCCCTAATTAGCTTCTGCCTGTAACCTCAGGAATTGTAGCCTCATATCTACACATGGTTACAGTTCAAGTGTTGATCACTTTGAGTTCTCTTTATTTCTCATATGAATCAACTATTGGTTTTAGGTTAAATCAAATCACATATATAAACCACAGAATGCTTTTGGAACTGTGAAAGGGATAGTGGAATATATTAGTAGGTTTGTTTTTGTTTATATTTTTACTATTTAATGGAGTACTTACTATATATATAATTTAATTTTATTGTTTAAAGTATTAGAAATAGCAGTAATATGTCTCCTTGTTTTCCCCATTAACCTTCCCCCAGCTTCCTCTAATTCCCAGCACATGCCCACATGCCCTCCCGCCCCCGGCCCCACCCCGTGTCTTGAATTCATTGGTTATGCTTATATGCATGCATACAAGTCCTGTTGATCTCTTACCTTTCCCCCCACACACAGCCCTCTCCAGCCTTCCTGCTATAGTTTGACAGTCTGTTATATGCTTTACTGCTTCTGTATCTATTTTTGTTCATCAATTTATAATGTTCTTTATATTCCACAAATGAGTGAGATCATGTGGTATCTTTCTTTCACTGACTGGCTTATTTCGCTTAGCATAATGCTCTCCAGTTCCATCCATGTTGTTGCAAATGGTAAGAATTCCTTCATTTTTTTTAGCAGTGTAGTATTCCATAGGTTTTGAGGGTATCTGAGCATTTCCAGATTCTTTAAATCATATTAGTCATGTTATCCAGTAATGTGTATGGACTGTGTGCATGGAATGGCATCTTTTGCTACTATTTGAACTTCTGGGGGAAATTCTTTTAATACTCAGATTTTAAAATGTTGATGGGCGCTGAGACCGATTTGGCTCAGTGGATAGAGCGTCGGCCTTCGGACTGAAAGGTCCCGGGCTGGATTCCGGTCTGGGGCATGTACCTTGCTTGCGGGCACATCTCCAGTGTTGGGTGTGCAGGAGGCGGCTGATCGATGTCTCTCTCTCATCGATGTTTCTGACTTTCTATCCCTCTCCCTTCCTCTCTGTGAAAAATCAATAAAATATATTTTTAAAAAATGTTGATGGGGCTTCAGGCCTACTACCAAAAACAACTGTATTCTGGTGACAAACTGAATGACTTTGAAATGAAATTTTTCTTATAGTTGGCTAAAAAGAGCTCAGCTAGCTAACACCTTGATCTTGGCACTGTGAAACTTCAAATAACCAGCTGAGCTGGCCTAGACTTTTGAACTACAGAACTGTAAGAATATATCTTGTTGTTCTGTCCCACTAAATGTGTGGTAATATGTTATAGCAGCTAATATATCTGGTAATCTGATGATCAGGGGGCATATGAACCTATAAACTCAAGTTTTAATCATCTAATACAGTTTTATAGCTCCTGGCAAAATGAGAGTCTGTTGCTCAAAATTGTCTCTGTCTGTAGAGTTTTGTTTGTTTGTGCAGGGGATAAAACACATAATTTAAACAAATTACAGATGTCAAGTGAGAAGAAGGTGATGAGACAGACTACTGAACTTTATGAAGCAAAGAATTCTGAGGTCAAAGGCAGGATGTTATTTGGTATCAAAAGAAAGTCCTGGGAGATGTAGATAACAGTATTTAAGGAAAAAATATTTGGGAAAACAATACCTCCTTCCTTCTGAGCTTTACTAAAGAACTACCCTAAGAAAATAGGCTAGTCTTTTGTACTGAAAAACACGCAAGTCTATGACAACAATGGCAGGACACACCTGCCTTCCATAGGGACAATATGATGATGGATGCATAAAAGCTATGTTCTAACTACTCCCTTTCTTATGTGAAAGAAATACCGATTGAATTTAGAGAAACTTCATCAAAGCTGGAGTTTATGAGATACTTATTTTAATGCACTACAATGCATAATGAATACACTTGGAAGCTTTTTATTTGATAATAATATATTAAGCCTCTATTATGTATCAGATTCTAAGTATTTTCTTCTATTTTGCTTAAATTTATTTAATGAAGCTAATCTGTTTAATAATAAGAAAGCCACATGCTTATATTTATTTATTTATTAGTATTATATAATGAAACAATACATGCTTCATAGAGAAGAATATCATTGAATTGGAAAAAAGGTATTCATAATATAGTAAAAAAGATAATGTACTAGCATTTTCATCGATTCTTTTCAAGTGGTTGGTTAAGGATTGATTTAGTTCATGCCAGAAACAAAAGCCTTAGAGAAACATTGATTATTCAAATTTTAATAAGGAAAGAATAGAATCTTCATTACAATTTTAAGTAAGTGTCACAAAAATTGCTAAAAAACTCAATCATAAGTGAGATTAAAAACAGTAGCCTCAGGAAATCAAACTTTGCAGCTCTTTTCTATTTGAGGATATATGGTACAAGTGAAGCTCATGTTATTGTGAGAAATCTGTATAATAGAAAATTTGTAACATTAGCACACAAGCTAGATTTGCATATTTTAATTTTCAATGTGTCTCAATAAAAATATCTTTATTATTTAAAAATGTATATGTGTGTTTCAAATGTTACTGCTTATTAACTTTATTTCAAATGTTATAAACATAAGCATCTACTGTTCCTGGAAATTTACTCAATATTCTTTAAGGAGCTGCAATAAAGACTTAGTAATGCTTTTTTTAGTATAAGTTCAAGATTTTTCCTCTAAGTGTGTACTACTATCAAAAATCAAATATTGTTTTAAGTGACACTTTAAAAATATTCATACCATTATGAAAAGTATTAGAAATGAACAAGGAATACAACTACCTCAGTGGACATAATATCTAAGATAATAAATTTAGTTAGTATTGTTAGATACATTTGAGGATATTAATCATACAAAACAGGGATGAACCTTTCAATTGACATGCTAAATGGAGTACTCAAGTCTAAAGCATTACTTAGGAGATCCTTGAGCATAAACAAAGATAGAAAGATTCAGAAGGCTGGCATAGAAAATAAATCATTTCAAATCCAATACCTGACTCACAGAATCTTAAGCAACAAACAACAGAAACAACAATATATGGCAATTTACCATAGCTAAAAATTCGATTATTTATACCTTTGAAGAAAAAAAAAATCCAAAATTAAAATGAGAAAAATAAGGTTATATTAACAGCAGAGGTTGCTGGAAGACTGTCAGAATACCTTCAAAGTTGTGGGCAAGATAATTTTGAAATTAAAGACAATCAATGAAAGTATTTAGTAAGCATAATGCTTAAAAATTACACATAAGCATTAAGGAAATGGCTCTTGAAGTACATCATTTACTTCTTGGAAATGATATTATCTAAATAAAATGCTCCCAATTAACATCCCCTCAATAAATTTTTATCTATTTTTATTTAATGAATTGGTTATTTGATGAGGGTTAAAGATGAGGAAGAGAAAATAATATTGAATTCCATAATCCAATTTGAATGAAAATAATTATGATATCAATATCAATAGTTATAAGATCTGAAACAGAAAAGGGTTTATGGGAAAAGAGAATAATATGAAACATTAAGATTCAAACATGTGAAGTTTGAAGAACCTGAAATATATACATTGGTAATCACATCAAATAAACAATCAAAGTGGGGGACAGATTTGGCATTTTTATGCTTTCCTTAAAAATTTTTCCCAGGAAGAAATATTTAAAATGCATACATCTAACTCATTCATTTGAAAATCTACTTTATTATTATGGTGTCAGAAATTATAATTTCTAAACTGGACTGTTCACCCTTATTCCTGATGATGTTTTATTTAGTATCTCCAATAACATCCTAATATATAAAAACCCTGGGTCATAATGACCAGTCATGAGGAGGCTTGACCAACCGAAAGTCAGTCCTGCAGTCAGTGCTGGGTTGCCCTGGCACTGACTGCTGAGGGGGCTGCAAATCAGAGCCAGAGAGGCCTGAAGAGAGAAGCAGGGATTGATCTGTTGCCTCTGTGGCAGCTTTTGACAGCACTTGCCTCTCTCTTTCTCTCCTAGTCTGGCCAGTAGCCATAACTCCATTTCTCTCTAGGTTTCCATCTGGCTGCTGATCAGCCCCACCTTTCTGATCAGGCCCTGTTGATAGGCCCAGAGATGCTGACTGGCATAGGAACCAACCAATGAGAACAGAATCTGGGTGCTATGAGCAGCAAATGGCTGTCTAGGAGGCAGAGCTTTTGACATTGATTGACATAGGAATCAACCAATCAGAACCAAATGTGCTCTGAAAAACCAATATATCTCATCGATGTTTCTAACTCTCTATCCTTCTTCCTTCCTCTCTGTAAAAAATCAATAAAATATTTTATAAAATTACTAAGATATATTTTCAAAAAATGCTTTTGAGGATATATAGTATATACTATATATATATATATAGTATTATACATATACTACATATACTATACATATAGTATTATACATATAAATACATTGACTATTGGTTTACTTAATGATAAATATTGTTGCAAACATGCTTTTTAAAATTCCTGTTGTTAAGTATATTTGTTTCTTTTTATAGTAGACTTTTACATTTTAGAAGAGTTTATTTTTATAGAAAAATTTCATAGTTTCTTCCCACATTTTCCTGACCTATTTCTCCAATTACTAATATCTTATATTACAGTGGTTAATTTTCTCAATTAGTTAAGCAATATCCATACATTATTTTAAACTAAAAATAGGACTTCAGATCTGGCAGGTGTGGCTCAGCAGTGGAGCATCAACCTATGAGCTGGAAGGTGATGGTTCAGTTCCCAGTCAGGGCACATGGCTGGGCTGTTGCCTCAATCCCCAGTGCAGTGTATACATGACAGCCGATCAATGATTCTCTCTCATCTATCTCTCTATCTCATCTTTTCTTTCCTCCCTAAAATCAATAAAAATATATTAAAATAATCTTAAATAAAACCCTTTAGCATACCCCATTGAGATTGTTAGTCAGTTTGGTTTTATTTTTGAGTGTGCCTTTATTTTTCTGGCACTATACAATGTGCAGGATTCATGTGGTATATATTCTGTGCAAGTTTCCCATTAGATTTTGAAATATTCATTTGCATTATTCTAAAAAAAGTTTGCAGGGCATAAAGAAAAGTGAGTTTGTATTCAGTTTGAACTTGCTCCCAAGAGTATGTGTGTCTCCTCTTTATCTTAGCTAAGGAAAGATGTGAATCCAAAAATCATCTGATAATGTTTTTATTAATGGGGCAAGTTGTTGTGGTTTTTACCTATATCAGTCCACTGGTAAATGAAAAACAAGTCTGTGAGGAACTCAGAAGGGAGATTTGAATTTATTTTGAGAAAACTAGCCACTCTGACAGCTTTGTTCCTACAATATCTACAGAGGTTTGCAGCATATCTGAATTTAGAGGGGGTGGGGGGTGGAAATCCCACATGTTAAGCTATATTTGCAAGATGTGATTCCTACAGATGTCAGATATACTGTCTCTCTAATTTTACCTTCATTATGAAATGCCTTCAGGCTCAGGCTGTGTAACTTTTCTATGAAGCACTTAATCTCTGCTCAGGCCCCTTAGGAAGATGTAATAGCAATCAGTAAATAACAGTGCAGAGGCTGTTGATTACTATGGAATACACTAAAATGCTTTCCATACATTGCATACTAAAAATGGATTGCTCTCATTGCTTATCTTTTTTTAATGAGATTTTAAAGTCTAAGGGTCTTATTAATCAATGCTTTATATGATGTTTTCCAAAGATGTGCATCTACCTTGCTTAGAAAACAGAAGAGAGGCAGATACAAAGAGATCCTTCTGAGGAAATTAAATTAGATCAGTATTCATAAACATTAGGCACTTGATGAAGAATAAGAAACAAGAAAGATGTTAAAAGTATATAATAGAAAAAGAAAGCATGGAATAAAAGAAAACTTATTGAGCAACAATGACAGACACTTTGATGGTTATAATTTCTTTAAAAAGTTTTCAACAGGTTTTTTTTGCCTTTTCACATTCAAATAAAAAGAGAATTCTGACAAAAATTACTTCTTCAGGTTTTCATAATGAGGATGGTTAAGAATAAATATTGAAATCATACTTATCGGCTCAAAAATTTATGTTTTGCACAATATACATAAAAACCCTGACATATTGACAATTTTATAATATTTTTAACATGATGGTATTCAGCTGTTATTTGCAAAGGGGAAAGATTAGATTTTTAACTTTTAGTTTATATTCCATATGGCTTCATCAAAGTGGTCATTGAATTTATAGGAAAGTATAAAAGACAATTTAATATACACCTATTTTTAGTTTAAAATAATGTATGGATATTGCTTAACTAATTGAGAAAATTAACCACTGTAATGTAAGATATTAGTAATTGGAGAAACAGGTCAGGAAAATGTGGGAAGAAACTATGAAATTTTTCTATAAAAATAAACTCTTCTAAAATGTAAAAGTCTACTATAAAAAGAAACAAATATACTTAACAACAGGAATTTTAAAAAGCATGTTTGCAACAATATTTATCATTAAGTAAACCAATAGTCAATGTATTTATATGTATAATACTATATGTATAGTATATGTAGTATATGTATAATACTATATATATATAGTATATACTATATATCCTCAAAAGCATTTTTTGAAAATATATCTTAGTAATTTTATAAAATATTTTATTGATTTTTTACAGAGAGGAAGGAAGAAGGATAGAGAGTTAGAAACATCGATGAGAGAAAGACATCGATCAGCTGCCTCCTGCACGCCCCCCATTGGGGATGTGCCCACAACCAAGGTACATACCCTGAACCGGAATCAAACCTGGGACCTTTCAGTCCGCAGGTGATGCTCTATCTACTGAACCAAACCGGTTTTGGCAATATCTTAGTAATTTTTATGTGTTCATTTAAACAAGTTAATTTATTATCATTATGAGTAAGGAAACATTTCAAGACTAAGTTTATCACTACAAAAACCTTCTTTTCTCATTGTTTTTTAACTTTCATTTTTTTCTGTAAGAAGAGGATTATGAAAATAGAAAAAAAATCTTATATTTTATGGGTCAGAAAGATCTGCAGCAAAAATGAGTAATACATAAAAATGTTCTGAAGCCTACAGGGCTTAAATAGTCTTATTTACACTCATTTTATTTATTGTTCACATTGAATGATGTATATGTAAGAAATTTTAGTTGATTGGAATATGCCAAAGATTTAGTTTTTGCAAAGGAAATCTCATTTCTATAGTTATGGCCCAGAGTATGAGCAAGCTATGGAACCTTCATTATTCAGAAATGGCAATAACATAAATACAGATTTTTGTAGTATGATTCTTAGAACATAATCATTTGAAAACATCACGTATTGCCTCCCTCTATTACATATCAGAGACACACATTATTATATGTATGAATAGCTCTGAAGAGTCTTACATTAACTAAATCTGTTTAACATTATTTAATTCAACAAATCTCAAACTTATTTAACTATAAAATGCTTTTTCATCCAATAGTTATTAGCCTTGTACAAATATTATATTTCATAGAATATGACTTGAGAAATGCTGCATATAAGAAATGTTAGCATGGGCTCAAATGATTGATAATATAAAAATGCCATTAAATTGCTGTTTGGAAATAAGAAAGTCACTTACATTTTCTGAAATTTAGTTTATTCAGATATAAAACAGGTATTATAATACCTATCACAAAGAACCATAAATATAATTAAATATAATTTAATATATGCAATTAGGTACATGTATAAGCAAATTTATCTATGAATTTGTGTATTCAATTATTAGATTAGGATTACTGATATTGTAAAAATCTTACATCTATACATCTATTTACCATTTATCTGCACATTCATGTATGCAATGTATATGTACATATGTACATATATTTCATATTTATCCATATTTAGATATTTGTATGTATATGAATAAATATCTAACATTCTCCTGCTCTCTATAAGTATTTCAGGATTTATAATATTATAATGAATCAGAATGATAGTCCTGTCTGAGATTATGCTCAATGGGGCCTGCCTACAGATACTGGTTTTTATTACAGTTTTTGTCATTTTCAATGATTTAATAGATAACACATTCCTAAGTACTCATTAGTCACAGATCTAAAATTGTAGATTTTGCTAATTTTGATCATCCTAGATGAAAGAATTTGAAAGACAAATTAGGGAAGCTAAATATTAGTGCTGGATGAGAATTTAAAATTATCAAATGCACCCATTAGTTACAAAAGGTGAGAATCTTGAGCTCTATACAATTTTATAGAAATAAAGATAACCTGTAATCTTTTGGTGTTGAATGTATAGTATTCTTTATGTATGGCACACTGCACATAGAAAATTTGCTAGTGATTTGGTGAAAAGAATGATTTCTTTATGATCAAGGTAGACTTTCATAACTAACAAGATATAGTATACTCTAAAATAGAGATTAAAGTAAAATCTGGGTATGAATACTGTCTGTCATTTGATGGATTCATGTATTCCATTAAGAAGTTAAGGAGCAAGATGTTTTCAAAGACAAGAATCAGGGGGTGGGGAGGAAGCAGTTGCAGAGGCAAAGAAGCAATGAACAGACTGTCCTGCTACAGTGGGAAGGCGGGGGAGGTTGAGGGGCTGTAAGAGATCAACCGAAGGACTTGTATGCATGTGTGTAGGCATAGCCAATGGATACAGGGCATTGGGGGGCGGCAGGGGCGGGAGAGATGGGTGAGGGCATGCACTGGGGGATGGGGAGGGTTGGGTGGGAAGGGCAATAGGGAAAAAATAAAAATAAATTAAAAAATAAACAAACAAACAAGCAAAAAGAAATAAATTATAATGCTGAGGTTATAAAAATTAGGTTACATTTGTATACATGATTATCTGGAAAAGTATCTGTGTATTTTAAAAATATATTTTATTGATTCCAGAGAGGAAGGGCGAGAGAGATAAAACATCAATGATGAGAGAGAATCATCCATCTACTGCTTCCTGCACAACTCCTGCAGGGAATTGAGCCAAACCATGACCTTCTAGTTTATAGGTCAACACTCAACCCATGAACCACTCCAGCCAGGCGTATCTGTACATTTTAAAGAATGAAACATCTATCCTGTCTGTAAATAGTAATTGAGTCCTTTGGGAATACAAGAGAAATACTTTGCTTGGAGTGATGGATACACAATGCAGTATGCAGATGATGTTCTGTTGAGTTATATACTTGGAACCTGTATGATTTTGCAAACCAATGTCACTCCCAAGAAATTCAGTAAAAGAATAAACATAGTAAAAGATTATAACTTCAAAAAAAAGAGTATTAGAAAGCTTGGTAGATTTCACAGCTGTGCACATTTTTCAAAACTTATTTAATGGTACTTAAGAGTTGTGTCTTTTACTGTATGCAAATTTACCTTAAAAAACATAAATATTGAATGCTACTTAAAAAAAATAAGAAGTTAAGGAGGAAGCTAAACCTTCGTAGCATCATATTTAAAATGTGTGTATAACAGATTACCCACTTAAACAATGGCTGTCAGTGTAAAAATACACAGAATCTAAGAAGGGCTTAGCTTAGAAAAAAAAAAAAATCTAAAAACTACCATTTCCAAAAGTAATTGTGAGGAAATGTTGAGTTAAAATCTCATTTCAATTAAATTCCTAAAACATATTTGTTTTTAAAAATATATTTTATTGATTTTTTACAGAGAGGAAGAAAAAGGGATGAGAGAAATACTGATCAGCTACCTCCTGCACAGTCCCTACTGGGTATGTGCCCACAATCAATGTAAATGTCCTTGACCAGAATCCACTGAGCCAAACCAATTAGGGCTCCCCTGCCAGCCTATTTGACCCTAACTGCCCTCCCCTGCTAGCCTAGTCACCCCTAACTGCCCTACCCTGCAGGTTTGAGTCCTTCCCAATGGCCCTTCCCTGAAGGTCCAGTCACCCTTAACTTCCCTCCTCTTCTGGTCTGGTCACCCCTAACTGCCTTCCCCTGCATGCTTAATTACCCCCAACTGTCCTCCTCTGCTGCCCTGATTGCCCACAACTGCCCTTCTTTGCAGGCCTGTATCTGCCAACTGCCTTCCCCTGCTGGCCATCTTGTGTCTACATGGGGACAGGATCTTTTGACCACATGGGGGTAGTCATCTTGTGTGTTGGATTGATGGTCAATCTGTATAACACTCTTTTAACAGATAGAATAGAGGCCTGGAGCATAGGTGGGGACCAGCTGGTTTGCCCTGAAGGGTGTCCTGGATCAGGGTCGGTATTTCCTTAGGGTGTGAATACCCTGAGCAAGCGGCCTTGTGGTGGTTTGCAGGCTGGCCACAGCCCCCAGTGACCCAAGCAGAGGCCGTGGTATCTGGGATTTATTTATTTTCTACAACTGAAACTTTGTAGCCTGGAGTGGAGCCAAGCCTTCTGCTTCCACAGCAATTGAAACTTTGTTGCCTTAAGTGGAGGCCTGGGCCAGCCAGGGTTTGCGAAAGCTTGGCTTCCTCCATCACCGGGGAAACTCAAGCCTCCCTCCTGCTCTCTCTGTGTCTGTAGCCATCTTGGTTGGGTTAATTTGCATACTTGCTCTGATTGGCTGATGGGTGTGGCTGGTGGGTATGGCTTGTGTGTGTAGCAGAGTTATGGTCAATTTGCATATTACTCTTTTATTAGATAGGATCAATCAAATGGAATTGACCAAAATTTCCTCAGATTTTTATCCTCTCAATGTGTACTTAGGCTTGTATTTGACTCAAGCTTAAATTAAGTAAAAAATAAAATGCAAACCATCTTTTAACAATTCATTCTGAAAACAGTTGATTCCAGGGAGGGGCAGATCAGCTTACATATCCCTCATTATGCCATGAATTCAATGCCACCTGCTGTAATGTTCCCATATGAAGTTCCTATTAGCCCTACATGCTCTCCCTATGCAACAATAGCCTTTTATTTTGGTTTGATTTGAGGATGCAGATGTTGTGGTCAAAGCATTCTTCTTATTGCAATAGTCTTTTTTGAATAAAATCTCTCCTTACTTTAGTCCATACATGTTATTGATTCGACACGTTTGAACTTGAATTTTCAAGCTAAAAGGATTCCCCAAATAATTACAGCTTTTGATAGAAGAAACTTCACAACAATGTATATATATGAAAGAGAGAGGGAAGAGATACGACCTTAAAGCAATACTTTAGGGAAATGGAACTGCAAATATCTCATGAGGAAACATGTTGCTTACTTTATGCTTTATAAACATTAATTAAATGTTCACAACATATTATTATGTTCGTTTATTTTTTACATGGAGTGAAATGAGAAACAGAGGCTAAGTAACTTGCTTAAGGTCACGGTTTTGAAAGGAGACAGAGTATAAACCTTTGTCACTTGGCTCAGCATCTGTCTTCCCAACCTTACAATCTCAAGTTATTCTATTGGAGATTTAAAAATTCATGTTTGAATTATCAGAATGCAATAGATAATTATTTCTAAAATAGCTCAAATAAAAATGGAAACTAGTTATCTATTGGGCATTTCAGAAGCACTCCATAAACTTTGTCTCAAGGAAAAGTAAGATTTTTTATTTGAATGCAGCTTTTATTTTGAAAAGGAAGAACACCCATCTAGTATGATTATAGCTACTTTATTTGTCAATTCTTGTTTGGAACAGAGTTGCTTTCTTACCACCATTTAATTTTTCTAATTCATAGTATAATTAGATATTGCGACACTGACAGCATATCTGTAAATTATTAATGAGCACATTTTAATTTGCTGGATCACTAATTCTTTTCAAATAAAACCCCCCCAAAAAATGCTCTTTATAAAATTGATGCTCCTGAAACATAACAATGTTGACAGGAGCAGATGTTTCCATCTCATTCTTAATCCCTTTATAAGTTAATTCAAATCCTCCTGATTCCCTGAAATTCCAAAAATAATTAGTGAAAAAAAGTGCTTGAAAAGGCATCCAACTTTGATAAAATCATAATCTTTCTCTTCAAACACATCTGACTAACACGGGATCTGAACAACTGGCAATCAGTGACACATTCTGTATTTTCATAACTTAAAATGATGTCAACTCTTTTGGTGACTAAATTTTAAAAATAGAATTGAAAATAGCAGACGTTTATTTTTTTTTACTATTTCTTTTGTAGGTTTTAGTTTAGACAGTCAAATTACAGTACTAAAAATCAGCTGTTATGTTTGCAATTGATTCAATTTACATAAAATTAACAATTTAACTTTTTAAGATAAATTCTCTATTTTTAATCAACTTATATACTATCTTAAACTGCTTTCTTAGTTTAGCATGTTGTCATGCTTCTCTCTGAATAGCAGAATAAGAACATACCTTATACTTTCTTTAAATAAATAATGTTTAATTGAAAATCTTATTAGAACTCTAAAATTTGAAAAATATTACATATGACTTGGGAAAAGCAGTACAATAATTTAATAAAAATAATTATGTGCCTGGCCAGTATGGCTCATGGTTGAGTGTCAACCTATGGACCAGAAAGTCATGTTTCAGTTCCAGGTTGGGAGCACATGCCCAAGTTGCAGGCTAGATCCGCAGTAGGGGGTATGCTGGAGGTAGCCAATCAATGATTTTCTCTCATCATTCTTTATCTTTCTCTCCCTCTCCCTTCCTCTCTGAAGTCAATACAAATATATTTTTAAATAAATGGTCCTGCAGTAAGAAAATTAAATTCTATACCCAAAATATACTATTTTTTTAAAAATCAAAATCCTCTCTTTCCATATATGTCTATGGGATTTTTAATTTTAAAATTATTTTCCTTTTTCAAAATATATATTCTTCATTTATCTTTATTAATTTAAGTATTTTATATGGTCTCCATATCTCACTCTCTTCCCTTTCCATCTTGCTGTCTCTCTTTCCCTTTTATTAACCATTAGAAATTTGAAGACATCTTGACAGTTCACATCTGTTAGCATGTATCTCTGAAAAATATACCATGTAATCATAATACAATTATTGCACCAGATATTTAATAATATCTAATATATAGTAATTTTCAAAATTTGTCCCAATGTCTAATTTATAGTGTTCTATATTTTATTTGTGTTTTCAATCTGGGCCCAGCATATTTGGTTATTATGTGACTTGGGTCTCTTTTGATCTTATATAATACCTTATGTAACATTTTTATCATTTATGACTGAGAGTTTTGGAGAATCCTGAATGGGTGATAAAATTTGCACACCATCTTTGTATCCAGAGCATGCCAGCATGTCTACCAGGTGTACTGCTTAATAATGTGGATTTTGAAATAAAAGAAAACACAAGAATTTCAAGAGAAACATGAAAAGTACTTTATTCAAAGTAATGTCCATCGCTGCCTACACTTTTCTCCATCTTTCATGTAATGTGTGGATACTGTCCCAATAGAACTTTTCTTGTTTTGAGACAAACTATTCAGAGACCCAATTTTCCACTTCTTGGTATGTTTTGAAGTGCTGCTCAGAAGGTGCATGTGCCATTGATTGGAACAAGTGATAATCTGAAGGAACAAGGTTTGGTGAATATTGCAGGTGGGTTAATACTTCTCAGAAAAGATCTTTGAATGTGTCTTTAACTGGTTTTGAAGAGTGTAATGGCTTCATTATGAAGCAAAATTACTTTGTCACGTCTTCTGGAACATTCTGGTTGTTTCACGATCAAAGCATGGTTCAAATGGATTATTTATTTTTAGTAGCAATCAGTATTAATGGTTTCACATGGTTTTAGAAAGTCATAATACACCACACCTTCCTGATCCCACCAAATGCAGAGCAATTTGGCCTTGAAGTCAATGTTGATGATTGGCCTGGATCAACCCATGCTTTTGTGCATTTGGGATTCTCAAAATAAATCCAGCTTTCATCACCAGTCACAATTTGATGCAAAAAAGACTTTCTTTTGTGCTGATGAAGCAACATTTTACTCATGAATTTTTGGTTTTCCATTTGTCTTTTGTTTAGTTGATGTGGCACGCATTTTCCTTCCTTTAAAATCTTTCCCATTGCTTGTAAACAATCAGAAATTGTTTGCTGAGCAACATTTCATTTTTCTGCAAGTTATTTTTGAGTTTGACTTGCATCTTCATCCAATAATGCTTGTAATTGTTGGTCTTCAAAATTTTTATATTCACCTGGACATTTTTGTCTTTCACATCAAAATCATTACTTTTAAAGTGTTTAAACCAGCATTTACAAGTATCTTGAGATGGAGTATGTTCACCATAAGCTTCCCGAAGTATACAATAACTTTCAGGCAACACTTTCCTTCATAATAAAGTAATGAATTAAAACTTCCCACAAATGCTCTTTATTTTGGCACAAAATTTGACATTTTTAAGCATAAAAATATCTATGACATTAACACCTTCAGCAAATGTAACATATGACATTTTGAAGCTTACTGTCAATAAAACAAAAAAGCATACATATCAAATCGCATATATATCAACATATGTGTAACTCCTTCTATTGATAAAAATATGTATTATTTACCAAGTACACCTGATAAATAATCACTTCATGCTTTGGAGAATTAGCTTTAGCCCATAAGATTTTTTTTGTTAAATTTATTGATTACTTGAAACTTACGATGGAATTGTTTTCCAAAATTCTGTAACTTATTTATGTGTATTCACATTTCATATACATATACATATATGCATTTTATGTGTATATATATGATTTTTTGTGTCTATATATAGACATATATATGTCTCTATATATACATACACACACACACACACACACACACACACACTGAGAAAGAGCATAACAAACACATGTATTTATATTTTTTTAAAAATGCTGATCTATATCATTTTTTTCAAGGTAAATGGTACTATTACCATTTTTGTTCTGAGATCAATGCAGTTCAGAGCTAAGCATGGTATTAAGACCACTTGTAATTGGGATTTTTTATCTCAGGCTCTTTCCATGGGAAGATGGAACTTACGTATTGGACACCTTGTTAACAAAGCAAATCTTTAAAGTAGTATTTCTTTATATTAAGTCAGGAGTTTGTAATCAGAGAGATGAGAAAGAAAATATCATGTAGCTATTGGGGCAACTGAAAGTTGGGGTGGAGTGAAGGATGGCTTGTGCACAGAAGTTTTTCTGTTAAACATACCCTGGTAAATTAATATTTGCCACCAATCTTTTGAGAAATACTGTAATTATGTCCACTGTTCAGCTTGACAACAGCAATGGTATCAGTTAATTGTTATAAGTTAATTGTCTCACTTCTGTAAGGCATATAATTGAATTGAGTAAACATTTAAAATTAGAAATATGTCAGCATTTATTTAAACATCTATATTAAGTTTTTCCCTTCTATTGTGAGGATAAAAAGAATAGCTCTAATTATGCAAAATGAAAGTTAATAATAACACCCACTATTGGTAAATATTATTCTATTACTAATTTGTATATTTCTTTTACTTTTTAAACATATGCATTTATGTTATTGCCCCAAAAGATAAACACACCTTCAACTTTTTATAGAAAAACTAGTAAGGAATCATAATTTTCTGGCTTTCCTTTTTCTGATATCAACATTCACTTTGCTCTAATAAGTCACAATCATATTTGTCCCTAAGAATATATTGGTTGCTTGTTAAAAAAAATCTGCTTTCTGGTAATCTCTTTTATAATGCACTCCTTTAGTTGATCTAAGGTCCAGGAATTACAGCGTTAGCAAGCATACAGGATAGCCAATGTTCAGGTATTGTTTGAAAGCAACTGCTCTGGTACACTTCATGAAGGAGAACTTGTGGCCCCATTCTCAATCAGAAATTTTGAAGTGCTGCTTATTGTTAGCTCCATCCTGAGGTAGTAAACCCTTTGTCATTGGGCATCAGGTGAAACTTCATAATGATATTCAGTTCCCTGTTGCAAGTTTTCATGGCAAAAGTGAATGAATGAAGATGAAAAGTTCCTTCTCTTTGAATTCCCACTTTTATTTCTACACAACACAACTGGGTGAGTGTAAAAATGCAATGTTAAAGGTTACTGATGGGAAATACACCATTTTCCTGCAAACTTACTTTGACTAGTCCATATACTAAGCATAAAGAAAACAAAAACATTCAACAACAACAAAATATTTAAAAACCCACCTATTTTCTATTAGCGGGTTAACTGCATGAATTGACTTCAGTGTTAAACCTCAATTCCTTGTCCTTAGTACTATCATATCAGAGGAGAACCACTCTTTCAAAACCTAAAATACAATGTTCATTCTTTTTCTTAAGTTTTGAAATGTGATAAGGATGCCTGATTTTATTTCAGTTTTCATGGGATATCAGTGATTTCAAAAGATAGGTGAAGACGGAGGCGGAATGGGTCAAAGGATGCAATACCAAGGACCTTCCCCAAAGCCACACTGCTAGGGACAATCCAACTGGATTCGGTGCTCCACAGGTAAGCCTCCCAAGGATGCCTCCTAAAAGAGGCATTCCAGTACCAAAAGGATAGTAATCGTATGACACCCTTCATCTCCCTGGCAAGCATACATTTTTATGTTCTGATTTTTTTTATGAACACCAGAACTCATTACTACTATAGTCCTAATTATGCACTATCTAATGTAAGAGTAAATTCCCAGGTATCTTTGTACATAAGATGACTATCTTTGTGTAAATTTTAATTTCCTGCCGAGTAAGCTTTCAGCTGATAATTTTGCAAACTTTAGATTGAAATGAACAATCTCTATATAATTAAATGGGTGCTGTGAAACCACTCTTCTGACATGTTTAACATATTGTCAATTTTCTCTTGGTTGTCTTCTTTTTATCTTTAGACTAAAATGCTATTCTTCATATTATAGCTCTTGGGAACATGTAATTCAATGTAAAATAGCACAACATTATTATGAGGTTTTGTGAATTTGGCTTCCGTGATTGCTGACCCAGACACATTTCTGAGATATGGCGAACCAAAAGCAGTTTTAGAAAAAACACAAAGTTCTTTCAGAATTTAAGCTTAATTATATACTTCTTTTTAAAATTTATTTAAGGTAAGCTTCATTAGCCCTGACTGGTTTGGCTCAGTGGATAGAGTATCGGCCTGTGGACTGAAGGGTTTTGGGTTTAATTCAGATCAAAGACATGTATCTTGGTTGTGGGCACGTCCCCAGTAAGGGGGTGTGCAGGAGGCAGCTTAGCGATGTTTCTCTCTCATTGATATTTCTGACTCTCTATCCCTCTCCCTTCCTCTCTGTGAAAAATCCATAAAATATATTTTTTAAAAAGGTAAGCTTAATTATATGCTTCTTTTTAAATTGTTATTTAAAATGTCTAGCAAATGTATTATATATCCGATATAAAATAAAATACTATATGCAAATTATCCCCTTGACTGTGAGTTCGACCAGGGGATGGGGCGGGGATGGCTGGCCAACCTCTCTCTTCCCCTCTTCCCTGATTGTCCCATAAGGGTGGGTTGGCCTGACCCCACCTGACCCCACCTGTGCATGAATTCATGCACTGGGCCTCTCGTGTGTGTGTGTGTGTATGTGTGTGTGTGTGTGTGTGAAATGATTACTAAAGCCAAGCTACTTAACACATACTCTCTTCACATAGTTAACTTTATTTTATTAAGGTCTGAGGAATTTGTTGAATTAGTTAAATTTGCTGCTCCAAACATTAGAAAAAAATGTGGCCTTCAAAATTTGTCTTAAGAGCCACAGTAGGTGGAAGAGCCACTTTCTCCAAATATGCTCAATTGCATAGCATACATCATAATCTGCTGTGATATTATAAAGTGGAAGAGTCTAGGCTTCAAATCCAGATTTCCTTTATTTGAATCTGTGAGATTTGATCCTAATATTCATATTTTAAAGAACCATTTCAGGTATTCAGTCTGCATTAAATTTAGAGACCACAGGGTTGAAGGAAATTACCAAAAATTTATTTCTGGGTTCAGAAGATTCAGGCAAAACTGATTTCTTAAATATGCTTCTTAGGTCAGACAAAAATCACTGTAATAATAGCAGTAGTTAAAAAATGTCACAGAAGTAGTTTTTTGCATTGTTAGAGAAACTAGCATTTTGGATTGAGGCTAACAGGATAAATGATTCCAGAAAAATAGATTTATCCAGCTGTGGATGAAGGGCAGAGAGGCTATTTTAAAGATTCTGATGACACAATTGGACAAGGTTAGAAAGGAAAATAGGTACAGACTTTGAACATTAGAGAAGTTATAGACCAGCATTTCCACTAGCTCATCAAATTCAGTATTCAGGTTCCAGAGCTGATATAACACGAGACATATGGTTTCCAGGACCCACAGCTGATCATTTTCTTAAAATCCAGGAAAAAGAGTGAGACAATAACACTGCAAGAAACAAATACCATTTATGTTTGTGTTTCTGACCTTCCTAGTAAATATTAAGCCCATACACATATGTCCAAGAACTGAGATTATTAATAAAGATTAATATAATGCCGAAGCCTATGTTTATTCTATTATGTTAAACTGTATGCTGGGAAGTGGATAAATAATAGCTATGGGTCACCTGAACTGTTCTACCTGTGGTTCCTGTTCATGAATTTTCATGACTAGGTCAGTGGGGACCATTCATTGTTCAGAGCAATCTTTCCTCAAAGTGACACTTAGGACAATGAGGTGTTTTCATAATCACACTGTTTTCATCAGCCAAAAACTCAAAACTCACACTCTATACCTTTTATCTCAATCTTCAGGGCACCAATTCCACTGATGACTTTCATATTTTGGCTGCTCATACCCCTATTACTTTTAGTGAAGGGGATAGATTGATATTCTATTTGATCCTCATTTATCCATAAAGACAATTAACCTAAGAATCTCTAGGTTGAGGCTTCTACCATTTAACAATAAAGGGAAGCATGTTCTCACTCTTCTTCAGCTATTCTTTACCAACATTCCGAGCATTCCTTCTCACTTATTGAATAATAGTAGCAAAGTAAAGGAGAAAGAAAGAAAAACAAAAGAAAAAAGGAAGGAAGGAAGGAAGGAAGGAAGGAAGGAAGGAAGGAAGGAAGGAAGGAAGGAAGGAAGGAAGGAAGGAAGGAGAAACAATCATTGCTAAAGTTTTCCTCTCTTTTCCATGTTTTAAAACCTTCCCAGTAAATCCTATATCCTGTAACCTGTAAAGTCTTGGTCTTTTAGTGATTCAAATTTTCCACGTATGAACTTTTCTCACTGAATCAAATAATAAAATACAGCCAAAGTCATAACTTGGATTCTCTTAATTGTCTTGCTTCCCTCTTTATTTTTATTTTGTTTTATTTTTTAATCCTCACCAGAGAGGATATTTTCCATTGATGTTTTAGAGAGTATGGATGAGAGAGGTAAAGAGAGATGAGAGAGAGAGAGAGAGAGAGAGAGAGAGAGAGAGAGAGAGAAAAGAAATACATCAACTGGTTGCTTCTGCAGGAGCCTGACCAGGGTCAGGATCCAGTTTACAGCAGAGGTATGTGCCCTTGATGGGAATTGAACCTGGGACACTATAGTCTCACAGCCAGTGTTCTCTCCACTAAGCAAAACCATCTAGGGCTTTCTCACTTTTATAAAACACAAAATGGGGGAAGCACATAGAAATTAATTGAGGTATTGAGGTCTATGTAACATTTCATCAAAGACCATATAAGAACTGTGGTCATCTTCTTAGTCTATGCTCCCAAATATTTGATAACCTAGAAGTACATTTTTAATTCATTATTTTACACCACATGACCTTCTGATTGAAACTAAAGTATCAACCCATTAGTAAAATATAGATTGTGAACCAGCACTGAGAATTATTTTTAGAAATATAATGCAAAATGGAAAATTGTGCAAGATGCAAAAATTTATTTAAGGTTTAATATATACTCCTGTTACGCCAAATACTGTGCATGGATTATCTCATTCCTTTCTCACAATAAGTCATTTTTATCACATCCTCAAATAAAATTCATTTTTAATGAAAAGTGCTAAAAGGAAACATGGAGGAGTCAAAAGAAGGAGGGGATGGGAGGAGTGATATATTGGGTGTGGGGTGATGTGGGACGGGATGGGGTGGAGGGATGGTGAGACTGTAACTTTTTAATTAGATTATCAGTGATTCCATAAAGGTCCTCTTGTATATTGTTATACCTTTTTGAAAAAAATAAAATGGAGAAATAATCTAAAATGTCTGTTTAATACAAAGAGAAACAGATTTTGAACTGACTTCATGGAAATGGAAGTTTGTGCCAATAACATCACAAACACTTTCATCAACATCATCATCATTAACTATTACTCTAATAATAATTTTTAAAGAATGCTAAATTTTTATATAATAAAACTGTATTTTTAAAACTTTTTTTGTATTGGCATCATAGTGAAAATGCATTTTGTACAGTTTAGGAGTATTTAGTTTCTGTTGTTTTAAAAATATAAGATTAAATTAAATATTCTTATCTATAACATTTTTAAAAGGGGGACTAATTCAAAAATTATATGACAACATTTGCAAAACTGCATTTTCTTTTATCTTAATGATCACCAGAGGCTTATATACATCATCATAGTTTGACAAACCTAAACTTTGTAAAACCAATTTAGACTCTTAGTAATATGCATACTGAATAAGAACAATGTACACTAAATGTTCTGTGAATTAGAAATCAGTGCTGCAAAGACTGTTAAAAAAAAAAGAACCATAGAAACAGCTGGAAAAAAATTACGCTTATCCAGCCTTATGAAATGTAGTTTAAAATAAAAGGAATAAGAAAAATGTTATTCATAATTTATTTCAGAAACAAAAGAATCATAAAAAGACCTCCCAGAGGATTCATGTACTCAATTCTCCCTAATACGAAAGATTAGATTCCAGAAAGAGTCTGTAGGAATATAATAATATGACTTGTCAAAACTAGACTTGTTTTTAGTTCTTTTAATTTAGAAAAGAGAAAAAAAATAACGAAGAGAATGTTTTGTTCTGAAATACAGAAAAAAATTAAAGTTGTAATTATATAAAAGACTACATAGTGGCAGATGCAAAATCCCCTACATTGCTCTCCAACTTTAATTCCCAGAATTAATTCTGATCTTATTGACTGCCTTATTAGCTGCTATAAATAGCAAAGCAAAGTGTTTGTGGGAGGAAGATGGAGGCATCTGAGTATAGAATGACAAATGGCATTATGATAATATATTCCCTCTGTACTGAATGGTATATTCAGTTCTCAAGTATATGAAAAAAGCATGTCAAAAATATTGATAATAATATCAAAAGTTTATTAGTTTCATAATTAAACCTGAAATACTTAATATATTTGTAACTTTACATGGGTTAGGAGCATCTGTTCTGATTTTTTAAAGAACACAATAGAATATAATGTAATTATTGCTGTTTTCCCCCCTAGTAATTCTATCCCAATTTTTCCTGTGTTAAACTAGTTTTCTTTTGCCTTTCAGTTATACAGTGTTGACTGCTTACAACTTTGGTAGTGGCTTCTCCAAAAACCTCATATCTGCATTCAACTTGTGTTATTCTACTATTTGAAATTATGCAGTGTAATACATTCATTTGTTTATCACCTCTGCTTTGGATCTCTGTTTTAAATTTCTCATAGCTTTGTTTAGTGAATCTTTTGAATAAGTTTCACATATACATTTCATCTCTTCCATATGGTTTTAGAGTAATACAGGTTGGGGAATTTTACCTTCTTGGGAGTGGTCCATAGGTAAACTTAGTTAGTCATTATAACTAACTCCACTGGATCAGTGTATGACTTTGGAAACCAAGTCTACATAAGCTAATATGGACATTATATTCCCCTTTCCAGTCATTGGTTAAGGAACAGACACATTACATGGGTTTGTCACTTTTCATAATTTTGGTATATCAGATTTGATTCTTCATGTTCCAACAATTACAATTCTTCAGGTCTTCATAACAAACTAAAATAGATATTGAGAATTGAGTGAATGATACTCCAAACAAAGGAAATTCCTTTTCATTGAGATATACTTGACATACACCATTAGTTTCAGGTATATAACATTATTCAATATTTGTAATAATGATGCAGTGATCATCACACTAACTCTAGTTAACATCCATGTCTACATATAGTTGGATTGTTGTTTTTTTCCTTGTGATGAGAACTTTTAAGAGCTACTCTCAAGCAACTTTAAAATGTGCCATGCAATTTTATTAACTACTAGAGGCCCAGTGCAAGAAATTTGTGTGGTCCCTCAGCCTGGTTTGCCCCCCTCTTACAATCTGGGACACCTCAGAAGATGTCTGACAACTAGTTTAGGACCCATCCAACATGAATCCATGAAGGATCAGGCCTAAACTGACAGTTGGGCATCCCTCTCACAATCTGGGAATGCTGGCTTCTAACTGCTCACCTGCCTGCCTGATCATCCCTAACTGCCTTTGCCTTGGCCCCTGCTGCTGTGGTTTAGTCCAAAAAGTTTTCCAGAAGGATGTTTGGAATGATGTCTAGAAGATCATTCAGCTGTCTGGGCCAATTGACATATCATGCTTTTATTATTCTAGATAGTCATGGTTCTGTACATTACATCCCTAGGAATTATTTACCATATAACTGGAAATTTGTAGCTTTTGACCAATTTCACCCATTCTCTCTCCTCCCACTATCACCCCTGGAAACCACCAATTTAAGTTATTTTTTAAAAAATAATTTTAAAACTCTGCACATAAATAAGTACAACTAAAGGCATGGACATTCAAATACCAGAAATGCACATACAAACACCAGCATTTTTTCTTTTTTAAAAAAACATTTTTTGTATTGATTTCAGAGAGAAGAAGAGGGAGAAAGAGAGAGATGGAAACATCAGTAATAAAGAGAACCATTGATTATCTGCCTCGTGCATGCCCCCTAGAGGGGATTGAGCCCAAAACCCTGAGTGTGATCCCTTGGCCAGATTCAAAACTGAGACCTGCAGTCTGTAGGCCATCATTCTATCCACTGAGAAAACGAGTGAGGGCAAGTAAATATCTATCAGCCCATGGTTCGATATACATTTAACCCTTCTAATTCTATTCAATCTTGCTACCATGGCCTTAGTAGTTTCACCATTCTGATCTGCCTCTACTCTCAAAATAAAACAGGTTATTATTGGACTTCCTGCTTTCATTGTTGCTTACTCTAAGATCTATTTTCCACCAGAGTCAATTATATGTGTTTTTCACATATAATTTCACATAAAACACAATTATATGTGTTTTTCAACATAAAACACATATAATTTCCTTAATTAAAACCCTCAAAACCTTCTTCCTGCACAAGAATGCAATCTAAACTCTTCATTATGCCTGCTAACCCTTGCATGATTTGCTTCTACTTAGTCTAATAGATTCTACACTATCCCAAAAATGTATTAGGATAATTAAATCAATAATGAGATACAAATATCAACTTTTAGAATGGCTAAAGTTAAATATACTAACCAGAGAAATTTCTACAGAGAAAACACTTTTCAAACTTAGCTACTTGAAGTCAATTTCTTATTATATTTAAATTACTCCAACTGATAACATTTAGGAGCTATTCTAGTTGAGTCTGAGCTACAAAATTATCATTATAACTAGTAATTTTCATTTATTTATGAGGTAGATGAGTTTGGAGGAAAAGCTTTCATGAGAAATACGCGTAGAGATAAAAGCTTCTGAAACTGGAGTCTGTGACAGATGGGGCTCTATAAAAACCTGTTATAATACACAGGGCTGGTGCTGATATGAAGTTAATTGGGATCAAGATTTAGGTAAATAAAGTCTTTCACAGCAATAAAATGCATCAGTCTTTGAGGACCAAATAATCTCCTTTTACTTCTTGAAAGAGATTAGTTTAGAAGTTGCAAAGCAATAAAGGAAGAATGAATCATCAGAAGGTGAAAAGTGACAAATACCAGAAAATGAGTTTCATCAATTAAGCATTCATTCCTTCATTTAACAAACATCTTGAATGACTTACTTGTGACTAATATTGTTATTTTTGGTGCTAGAAATTCCACATGAATAAAGTCCAACACTTTTGCCCTCATGGAATTACATTAAGTTGATCTTCCATAGGAAAGACAGAACATATATTGCCTACCATCATGCAGGTCCCTTTACTGAATAAAATATGCTCTAGACACTGTAATTTGAAAACACAGGTTTCAGAGTTTTATATGAAACTAGAGGCCCAGTGCATGAAATTCATGCATGAGGTGGGAGTGGTCCCTTAGCCCAGCCTGCACCCTCTCCAATCTGAAACCCCTCTAGTTATGTCCAACTGCCCGTTTAGGCCCCATCATGGGACTGGGCCTAAACGGGCAGTCGGACATCCCTCTCACAATCTAGAATTGCTGGCTCCTAACTGCTTGCCTGCATGATTGCCCCTAACCACTTCTGCCTACCAGCCAGATCACCCCCTAACCACTCCCTTGCCAGCCTGATAGATGCCTAACTTCTCCCCTGCCAGCCCAAATGACCCTAATTACCCTCTCCTGCTGGTCTGGTCACCCCTAACTGCCCTCTCCTGCTGGCCTGGTTTCTCCCAACTGCCCTTCCCTGCAGGCTTGGTTGCCCTTAACTGCCCTCCCCTGCTGGCCTGGTCACCGATGACTGCCCTCCCCTGCAGGACTGGTCCTTCACAACTGCCATCCCCTGCAGGCCTTTTCCCTCCCAACGGCACTCCCCTGAAAGCCTAGTTGCCTCTAACTGCTCTCCCCTGCAAGCCTTGTCCTTCCCAACTGCCCTCCCCTGTAGACCTGTTCACCTCAACTACCCTCCCCTGCAGGCCTGGTTGCCCCCAACTGCCCTTCCCTGCAGGCCTGGTCACCCCTAACTGCCCTCCCCTTCAGGCCTGACCACCTACAACTGCCTTCCCTTACTGGCCATCTTGTGGTGGCAATCTTGTGTCTACTTGAAGTAAGCAATTTTGTGTGTTGGAGTGACTATTAATTTGCACATTACTCTTTTATTAGATAGGATAATGCTGCAAAAAAATGACCAATAGCTATTAAAGTAAGGAGCACCTGAGATATTTGATTATCTTTTATACCAAAATGTGGACTGCAGCAAAAAGGAGTGCCAGTCTAAGAAGTAGTTCAAATGCTATTTATTGTGACTGGGTGCACTGTCAAAACATTTCAGAAATAAAATTGTATCACATAATGTCATGGTGACCAAGTTATATGACTCTATATAGTCTATACTTTAAGATCATGCCTAAGAGTTTGAAAGCAGTGAAATTTGGTTAAGAAGCAGATGTTGATCATGGATGAGAGGCCATCTCTACACGGTGGGGGTCGTTATTCTGCAGGATGCTTTTTGAAGAGCTCCTTTGCCTGAATCATTTTCTTGGGAAGTAACTACTGAAATCATGGACCCAGTTAAGATGTTATTACAAATATTATATATGTATATGGGGTTTATTCTCTGGTAAAAAGAGCAGACTGGTAAGTGTATACTGTGTAAAAATAGATGGCATTGCTAAAAGAACAACAATGTGTATGAGAAACGACCCAAACTAAGATTACAGAAGAAAGAGAAAGGAAATACAAGATTTCAGAGAAAATACAAGAATACACACTGAAGACATGGATTAAAATTCAGCATTTAAATTTTATAAACCAAGAGGATAGATTTGAGTAGATAAGTTTGTGATCGATGCTAATAGTCAGTTGCTATTTGTGGACAGAAACAGTGCTTGCTGTTCTTACACAGCTCATGTTTGAGACAAAACAATACACTGAAATCAGCACCATAGAATTTCTAATCTATATGTATGTTTTGCTAACCAAAATATTTTATTGTTTTTAGTATTCCTCCAGATATTTTTCCAGGACTGCATCCAGGAAAAGTAGCTTTATAAAAATAATTAACAAAAAGTGTTTTCTGAAGAGAATGATATTGAAAATTTAGGGCCTGGGAAAATTTATTTTTAAACATAAAATTAAACTGTAACATTTGTTTGAATTATGAGATCTCTAGTTAGTTTTCATGAAAACCTTAACAATATAAGGGAGAAATCAGGAATGTCAGCAAACACATATAGACATGTGGAAAGGAACATTGCTAAAGAAATTGAATTAAGATCAACTGTAGGTTAAAACTAGAATTTCTCTCATGCTAAAATTGTATATGTTTTTCTGGATAATAATTTCCCTAGAAAGAAAGTAAATATCATTTTAATTTGTATTTTGGCATGAAGGTGCTAAGGGATGAGATGTTCATTTGAATTGAAAACCTCAAATCATGGAGAATAAATAATTTGCCTGAATGAAATGTATATTGTTTCTCAATAAGATATGGTGCTGTGTTGTTGAAAACATATTGCAAGATTTTGTAGTTAACCTAGGATGTAAATACAGATTCAATAGCATCTTACCTAATAACAGACAAACATGTAAGTTGACCGTTCCTCCACTATGCCTACAGCCAATCAGAGTGAGTATGCAATTTAGAAGGCCAAAAATGGTCGCTGCCCAGCTGGAGTGGCTAGGTGGGGCAGGATGCCTACTATGAGACGGCTGATGTGGGGTGAAGGGATCTACAGGTGGGAAGTGCCACAGTGAAGACAAGACTGAAGATTCCGCAGTGAAGATGAAGATGGCAGACTTCGGCCTGAGGGAAGGTCTGGGTCCCAGGTGCCAGAGGAAAACCAGTGCTGGAAGCCAAGGGAAGAAGGCATATTGCATGAATCTCTTCATGCAATGGGCCTCTAGTTTTAAAATAATTAGCAATGTAACATTGTTCATTCGGGTAGTAATGTTTGTAATGAATGCACAACAGAATTACATGAATAAGTGCTAAATGTATTTTGTAAAGTGCAAAATTAATGCAAGGTTCTATTATATATAATTTGCTCTATCTTTATAAATGTTAGTTTTGCATTGTTTATTAAATTGATTACTTATGTTAAAATCAAGATAATCCTGATTTTCTGCTAGAGATGTGAAATTACATTAAAATTACATTAAAAAGAAATATCCCTAAAACATTTATCTTTCATAGTTACATATGATTGACAAACATTTTTTAAATATATTTTATTGATTTTTTACAGATAGAAAGGGAGAGGGATAGAGAGTTAGAAACATCGATGAGAGAGAGAGACATTGATCAGCTGCCTCCTGCACGCCCCCTACCAGGGATGTGCTCGCAACCAAGGTACATGCCCTGGACCGGAATCGAACCTGGGACCTTTCAGTCCGCAGACCTATGCTCTATCCACTGAGCCAAACCGGTTTTGGCAATTGACAAACATTTTTATCATACAGAATTATGTAAAATTTTCCAAGGTGGAAATACTATTTAATATTATTATAACTCTGCTGACGCAGTGAATGAAGTATTTGTATTAATGCATTGCCTCCTTCATTCAACAAATATCTTGGGAACCCAGCATGGTATATTGTGAACCAAAAACATAGGTGAAGTTTTTATTCATAAGAAGCCTATATTTTATGTCTAGAAAAGCAAGCAATAAGGAATATTATACATTTGAAAATACCATGTAGTAATATGAAATATACTATGGGGATGACAAAATAAAAATAATGATGTGATAGAGAATGACTAGAGGTAGAGAAAAGAAACTGCTCCTTGGTTAATTAGAGAAGGAAGTTTATGAGAAATTAACACTTATTCACAGGAAACCAAACTTGAGATGAGGTAGATGAAACAGTAAGTGCATGATGCAGATGCACTAGTGTAATAAAGGCCACGAGAGCATCACAGGGCAATCATCTTAGGATGCCTGGTTCAAGGAGAGGCCTCAGCTGGAGAGAGCCCCATATGCTAACAATAATGGAATGTGTAGGCCATGTCAAGGGTTTGCAGTTCAAAAAAAGGCATAAACTGCAAAAACCTAAATTCAGAAAACCACTTATATAGAAGAACCAAAGGGAATCAAGAATCAGAATTTAGAAAGAGACAGTTATCAATTTCAGGACTGAGCTCAATTTATCACAAGCAGAGAATATAGGAAGATGACTCTAAAAATTTAGCATAAATATTTATTCAAATGGAAAATGGAACTGAAAATTTAGGAATAAAAACAATGAACTCTGGTTTGCAGAGCTGGGAGGGATATATTTAAGTAAAACAAAAGAAAATGCAAGGAAGAAAATTAAAATCAAGAGAGCACATAAGAAAAGAATGGCATTTCTATATATTCTATTATAAATATCACCACAGACATTAGCATAGAATAATTTAGGAAGAATAATCTAGATTATCTGCATTGCCCAATTAATCTTTCTACATATTCTGACAATTCCTTTCATCTATATTATTTATTTTTCCCCAAACTAAAATTTCACTATATTATAAAGGTATAAAATCAGATATTCTTAATATATATGACTAGAGGCCTGATTCATGAAGATTTGTGCAAGAATGGGCCTTCCTTCTTCTGGCTGCTGGCACTGCCTTCACTCCAGTCAGAGCTGCCTTTCCACATTCCCATGTTGCCCAGAGGCTCAGAGTGGCTGGGGTGGTAGGGAAAGCCTGCATCATCACCATGGCAACAACACAAGCATCTTGCCCCACCCCTGGCCGCTTGACATCTGTTTATGCAAATTAATCCGCCATCTTTGTTGGGTTAATTTGCACACTCACTCCTTATTGGCTGGTGAGTATGGCAAAGTTATGGTCAATTTGCATCTTACTCTTTCATTAGTATAGATCAGTGGTCGGCAAACTGCAGCTCACAAGCCACATGAGGCTCTTTGGCCCCTTGAGTGTGGCTCTTCCACAAAATACCACGTGCGGGTGTGCACATACAGTGTGATTGAAACTTTGTGGCCTATGCACAGAAGTTTGTTTTCAGCTCTTAAAAGCAATTTTAATCATACTGTTGATATTTGGCTCTGTTGACTAATGAGTTTGCCGACCACTGTATAGATTATCTCAAATGGTTGGATAAAAATTTTACCTCAATTGGAGTCTTTAATTTCCACCTAGTAAATCATTTCTATCTGTATTTCAATACCAACTGCAACTATAATAGGTTTTTATCCATTGTCCAGTGAAGTCATTCACAATCTTTACAGTTAATTCAAAGATCAATATTAGGATGATTATTTTGCTTTTTAAAATGCCACAATATGCCAAGAACTTAGACTCTAAAGACAGAAGGTGATTATTTTGTCACTTATGTTTTTATTTATAAATACAAAAATCAATATATTGTGAAATATTTAAATACATCAATAATTTTTGGTAAGTAAAAATTAACTGTCACTTTGTAATAAAAATATTAAAAATTATGGCATTATTTGATTTAACATAAAGTTAAATATAACCTTTGGAAGCATTTGATATGGCCACAAAAATCATATGATATATAAATGGCTTTTAGGTAAAGTACCAACAGCATAATTTGGATGAATAAAGTGTTTTTTTCCTAAGGCTTTACAGAAATATAAAAGTCTCTATCATTGTCAATGATATTTTATATGTCACCAATAAAAAAAAACAAGTATTTTCCAAGCCTTGTGAGGCATTGTGTTTATGGGGCAGGCCTTGAATTCTTGACAGATTTGTGACCGTTTGAGACAGGAAATCATTGGGTCATTTTCACATCTATAAAAGAGTAAGCAACTATTGCAACTGCTAACGAGCCTTTTGGAAAATGTTACAGCTGTAATGCCAATAATTTAAATGACTAAAATGACTGCAACATTTCATCTGAATCTCAGTTTAACCAGCTACATAAGAAACATATGAAACCAAGAAGAAATATCATCATTCACAAGGAAATTTTCTTGATGTCCATAAAAGTTTCCTCTCCTACTGAGGAAATCATGAAGTTGTCCATAATATTTAATATCATATAATATAGCTATGTTTGTTTCTGCTCTTCTGACAGTGTTCTGAGTACCTTGGTTAGTCAGCTGTGATCATGTTGTTCTATCCATCAGTGCTTCTGAGTTTACTCGCTATTATTGTTGTTATTGTCATTATTTCCATTACTGCTGTTATGTGTTGTGCTCTTACCATATGCCAGAGAGTTTTCTCTGTGTTCCATCAGATGGCACATAGTTGTAACCAAACTATGTATCTGTCTTATGCAGAGGCCAAGATGGTATCATTAGTTTCTGTTGTAAAGTATGTATGTGTTCAGTGTAATTCGCTTTAACTACTGTGTCCATGAAGATGTTACAAAAATAAATTATATATATATTTAATTACATATATATATATATATGTAACATCTTCACAAGGATATATATATATATATATATATATATACACAAAAATTAGAAAATCACTACTATAATAACTTCCTCTACCCCATCCTGGAAAAAAAGAAAGTTCTTACATTATAGGACAATGACAGAGTAGAATGATAGCTCCAAAGATAGTTCCCAGCTTTCTTGGAGTTCATAAAGCAAGCAAATAATAATAATAATAATAATAATAATAATAATAATAATAATAATAAATAAGTGCTTGCAGAGGATATTCTGATGAAATGTATTAAAGTATATACTGTGAGTGAATTTTGAATATTCACAGGTTCCAACTAACAAAGGAAAACCATTGGGGAAGCGAACATTTCAGCTCCACAGAACCTAAGCAAAACACACAGGAGGTCAAAACACAAGAAAATTCAAGCGAGACAATCAGCCAACAAAGATACATATAGAATGCATAATGCACATGAGAAATTTCTCTAGTTGGGACAATTCAAAAAGAAAGAAAAACCTCCCTCATAGTCAAAGAACTGCATAATTAAAGCAACAATGAGCTAAAACTATATAATCATAAGAGTAATTCTCCCCAAAAATAAATAAATAAAAAAACAGCAAGGCCCAAAGCTAGTGAGCATGGAGATGAGAAGGATGATTACAGTGGTACCTTGAGATACGAGTTTAATTCGTTCCGTTACCTTGAGGCGTGGGAAACTATGAGATACTTGAGTTGTGGTAAACTGGTGGGTCCTGTGCAGCCGACTGATCCACACGATTACTCCTATCTCAAATGTTCCCATATTTCAAAGCAAAAATCGCTCGCTCAACGGCTCGTATCTCAAAAATCTCGTATGTTAGGGCACTCGTATCTCCAGGTACCACTGTACTTCATAAATCAATGGTAGAAATGTGAACTTCTATAACTTTCTTATAAAACTTGAAACTATATGTAATATAAAAATTATACATATATATAAATTTGTATGTATATACATATATACACAGAGGTGTGTATCAGCTTGTTTGTAGCAGAAATATATTTCATACCAATCAATGTTATAAATGATTGAGTAAATTAATAAATGGTTAATGCCTACCATAAAATATCATACAAATAGTCTGTTGTTGGGGCACATTGGAAATTGTCTATTATATGTTACTAGAGGCCCTGCCCATGAAATTCTTGCACAGGTAATGTCCCTAGTCCTGGTCTGTGATCAGGGTCATCTTCCCCGGCTGCTGGCAGCTGGCCCAGTCCCTTGCCGCCACTCACCCCTGGTTCCCCATTTGGCACTTTGCACCTAAAGTGGGCCCAGCCCAGGACATACTTAGAGCCCATGTAGGAGGCCGTGATTCCCCCGGTAGAGGCCTGTTCACGAGAGGTGCTTTTGTGTGGAATTTCTTTCAGGTAAGGGATGGGGTGTAAGCTCAATGCCTGAGAGAGTTCAAGGGGGCCAGTGGGGCTATAAGGGTCATTCTGGTCACCCCTGAATATTCACTGTGTTTATTTGCTGGAGGATTCTACTTACAGGGTCCTGGGGTACAACAACCCATCCCACGAAAAAGGTCCCGTTAGATTTCAAGTCGCATCACCACTGAGGAGGGTAAGATCATCACCACTAAGGAGGGTGCTTTAAGCAGAGAACATGGAACTATGAACAGGGTTATAATTCAGCAGCATCAAGAGACAGGTTTCTCAACAACCCACCTAACCAATTCCTGCTACCTTGCTGATGGCTTCTACCTCCCCCTCAGGGAGCAGATGGAGAGGAGTGAGGAGCAACTGTCTGCAGCTGTGGCCAGTCCTGTATCTAGGCTGCAGGTAAGAACACCAATGGGCCGGGAAAGGGACCTAGAGGTTGGCCATTCCCGCCCACTTGCCGGCTCCGCCCCCACTCTTGCCAGTCACTCTCTGTATGTGGGGTGACTGGTGTTGGGGCCTTGGCCTGGCACCACCCATGTCTGTCCCCACCCACCCCCAGTTCTCCATTCCCCACTGGGCAGTCGGAGCCTGCCAGCTGGGGGAAGGGACTGAGAGGTTGGCTGGCAGGCCTGATTGTGAAATCAGGGCCTGTGGGAAGCTCCTGTATTGAATATCTGCCCCCTGATGGTCAGTGCACCATTTAATTGATTTACATATTACCCTTTTATTATATAGGACTAGAGGCCCAGTGCATGAATTTGTGCACAGGTGGGATCCAGCCAGCCAGGCCCCAATCAGGGTGGATGAGGGCCAGGCCTGCTGGGAGGAGGAGACAGTGGGAGGTTGGCTGGTCGGCCTTCCTAGGTTGGGACCTGATCAGGGCTGGGCCAGCTAGGGAGAGGGGCTGAGGGTAATTGACCAGCAGGCCTGCACCTCAATTGGGGTGTGGGGGCCAATTGGGGGTCAGCAGCTGGGGGGAGGGACAATGAGTGATTGGCTGGTTGGCCCTGCCCCAGATCAGAGTGGGGGTGCCAAGTGGGTGTGGACCTGAGGGGACGGTCCATGGGCCGATTGGGTGGTGGGGCCCATCATGGGCGGGGCCAGCTAGGGAAGAGGCTGCAGGAGGTTGGCTGGCTGGCCTCATCTCCCCCCAATTGGGCTTGTTTGCTTGCCACAGTGGGCATCATAGCGACTGGTCCTTCTGGTCATTATGGCATTCTGGTCCCTGGCTTTTTACATGTACAGTGGTAGCTTGAGATATGAGTTTAATTCATTCCGTAACCTTGAGGCATGGGAAACTATGAGACGCTCGAGTTGCGGTAAACTGGTGGGTCTCGTGCAGCCGGCCTATCCACGAGATTACTCCTATCTCAACTGTTGCTCGTATTTCAAAGCAAAAACCGCTCGCTCGATGGCTCGTATCTCATAAATCTCGTATGTTAGGGCACTCGTATCTCGAGGTACCACTGTATAGATAAGCTGAGAACATTTTAAGTAATATATTTTTTTAAATGAGTGAGATTAACTTTCCAGAATATGTGATTACACACTTGTGTATATTTATTATGAGCATGAGAAAATGGTAGGATATCACATAAATTACTTATTAAACTGGAAAGGGGACTTTCCAAAGAAAATATGAGAACAGGAGAGGTGAGCTATGATGGGGGGAGAACATGTTAAAATATACACCCAAAACTAAACAGCTTTGAAGACCCTGTTAAGTCTCACAGTTTTAAATATCCCAAACTTTTTGTTACGTACTAAGTTGTTAACATCCCTAAAATTTCTCCTGAACTCCAAATAACTAAATGTGCTCTCAATTTTCATTTGTTTATCTAATACTCATCTCACATTAAAAGATTTTTTATTGATTTCAGAGAAGAGGGTGAGAGAGAGAAGAGAAAGAGAGAGATAGAGACAGAGAGAGAAAGAGAGAGAGAGAAAGAGAGAGAGAGAGAGAGAGAGAGAGAGAGAGAGAGAGAGAGAGAGGAAAGAAGAAAATACCAATGATGAGAGAGCTACATCATGTGGTTGCCTTCTGCATGCACCCGGAACATGGCCAGAGATAAAGCCTGCAACTGAGGTAAGTGCCATTGGCTGGAATTGAACCAGGGACCCTTCAGTCACTGGCCAATGCTCTATCCACTGGCTAAAACAGGCTAGGATTAATAGTCATCACTTTCATTTCATATGTTTTAAACAACACACTTGAATTTTTTCTGCATGCCTCTTTTTCTTTCCATCATTTCCATTTGAAAGAATTATAAAACTACCCTTCCAAATCTTAGACCTCCTCTTAGAAAATCCAACCTACCTCTACTCTGAAATGATATTCCAACTCTGACTACTCTCACTATCATGTACAGAGAACTATGAGATCCAAAATGCTGTGATTTCTCTCCTAGGACATTGTCATAATCTCCTGACCTTTCTCAGCTCTTTACTTCCTAGTGACAATTCTCTAAATGAAAGGACAGTCATTCTGCTAAAAAAAAATAAGCAATATGTTAGTCTTCTGTTAATCTCTTACTATAGTTTTCAATCTTATTTAGAATAATACCCATAGAACTTTTAAAGCCTTAGCAGGTTGGACTCCAGATTTCTCTGATCTCATTTTTTTTAAGCTTTTAGTCATTCTGATCTCACTGCTGCTAATCAAATTCATCTAGCATTTTGAGTGAAATGTTATCAGAATAAGAACAATGAATTGTTCATTTTAATTACTGAACAATGGGAAGTTGATAGGAATAACACTTTTTAAAATATAATTAAGTGAGTGATGAGCATATTGAAATATATAGTTTAACAATTATTCATATGGAAGCTACATTTAATCTATTTTTTTCTGGATAGAACAATGAAGTACCTATTACCAAAAGACATTACAAACAATGACTGTCATCTTATGGTTTTTATCATGTGTTTGTAAAGAGTTTCCCAATATTATTACAAGGCCAGAGTTACCAACAAGCAAGGCAGTCCCTTCAGGATATGACTTTAACCTTTGAGGTTCCACTTTCATCTAGAACCCATACTAAAGATGTTACTCAGCTGACACTGTTAATCTTTTCCACTGAACTGAACACTCTGCGTGGCACCATTGCTCATATGCTACCTCCTGCTGAGGAAGTTTACAGAGGTTTATAGGAAGGCATCTTCTCTCTCTCTCTCTCTCTCTCTCTCTCTCTCTCTCTCTCTCTCTCTGTCTCTCTCACTCTCTGTCTCTCTCTTTTATTACATATGCACTTTGAGGTCATTTTCACTCAAGAGAAGTTCTTGACATTATGACATCTGACAAAGGGGCATATCACCTCCACTTAATGCAATGTGTAGATTTCCCCTTGCTCCTTTAGCAGGCATTATAAACCAAAACATAGATTAAAAAATGAATTCAGGTATGCAAAGAAATCTACTGGAAGACTCCAGGTTTACAAAACAACAACAAAACACCCTGATGAGTATATCATGCACCAGCTCATCTTATTTACTTAAGGTCCTATTTCAGTAAACCTTGTTTAGTAGAGATATAGGACGCATGATTCTCTTAGTATATCACCTGTAGTCCTCCACACTACAGAGTAACTTTGACTTAACTAAGCTTCCTTGCTTTCCTTGTGATTCAAATACACACACATATGATTCTAGAGCATCTGTCCAAATATTTCCCCTCTGCATTTCCTTTAAAAAGACATGCATATTTAACAATGTTTAGATATACCAACTTATGACTCAAAAAAAAATAAATGTTTCCACTTACTTTGTCACAGAACACATGCTATAGCTATAAAGAATATAATTTCCCTCTTATTTAGCAATTGAGATGCCCAAGTAAAAAAATAGTATTAACACAAATCCCCAATTCTATGTACCAAAAACAGAATTAAAACAAATAAATAAAACAAGTAAAATAGGCTTACTAAAAAATAATACACATATTTAAATACATATTCACTTGTAAATTTACTAATATTATTCTTTTTTAGGGGGGAGAGCACAGTGGAGTGTGGGATTAAAAAAAAACTAACAGGGCAGTGCAGTTGGGGCCCACAGGGTGTGTGTGATCAGGGGGTGAGTTCAGCTCCTGAAGGGGTGACAGAATGAGATGGGCCAGCTATGCTGAACATCAGGGGTGGCTCAGAGAAGGTGGAATAGTCTGGAAGCAGAAACAGTGCTGTCCCAACACTCTTCCCAAAGCAAATCAGATCTGACAGGTTCTAGAGAATTCAATGGAGGTGGTAAGGCATTTCTTTGATGAGAAACACTAGGGTGCTCTGGGTGCTGTAGGTTCCATATCCCAAACTCATCTAAAATGTGATGGGCTCATGCCACTAGCAAGCAAACCCCAGTCCTCTTGTTGCCCCTACCCCACTCACAGTCACAGTGCAGCAGAGCTCAAAGAATCAGTTAATATCTATGTAGAAGGCTTCAGGACACAAATTACAGGCAACACAGACACCAATAAAAATCTCAAAAAGTAGAGAAACTGTGATCTAAATTGGCAGATGATAAGCTGTGAAATAAATGAACACAATGTTAGTAAATTATAAGATATATGGTTATAAAACAGATATTATCCTTCATAAAAGAAATGATACAAACCATCAAACTTATAAGCAGTAATATATATGTTATATAAGCATGCATTTTTAAATATATGCACATATAACATAACATCACCCAAAGATGAGAGCCAAGAACATTCCATTCATATATATATGCACATATATATGTATATATAAACATCATACCTTAATATATATATTAGAGATATAATATCTGAGATAAAAATGTTGATTTACAGTTGAGTATTTGAATCACAGAGCTTATGCTTGTATTATTTATTAATTATTATATTATTTTCCATATGAACAACTATAAACCAACTTTTGCTCCCCCCCCCCGCCTCCAAGAGAGAGAGAGAGAGAGAGAGAGAGAGAGAAAGAGAGAACTAGTTCTATGACCTATATGGATTTCATTTAGATAAGCTTAATTTAGATTTTTATTTTTGGGCCACTGCTCAGCAAATACAGCTGAGATATCTATTAAGTGCCTTTACTGTCAAACTGAAATTTTATATGAAAAATGTGAAAGATTCAGTGATATTAGTTCCTTTTTTAATTTAGAAAATTGTACTATGAATTTATTTTTCTTAATCTATATTTTTTATAAAAAGGATATACACCCTTTAACTATTAATTTGTTGATGCCTTCATTAAGTGAAAAATAATTACCAAGCATTTACTGATGCCAGGCAATGGGGTTTTATAAAGTTGAAGTTTGCCGTGGGAGTTCAGTAATAATGTTACAAAAAATCAACTTCATCTAACTAAATATCAGACACTCTGTGGAGAACTTGTGATATTAATAAGAAGAGCTTGAATAATAACTAACTTAATTGTTATCAGAATGCAATAATATAAAGTTATTAATACCCCCTTTTACTAGTGGGAAACAGAAAAGACAGTACCTACTTTGTTCAATGCCATGTTGCTCATATTTTAAAAGTGTAAATTTGGGCTAGACATCTTTTCCAAATGATGAAATTCTACTTTTTTTTAATATGAATAAACATAATTCCTATCCTCCAAGGCTTCATAGTATAACAGGAAAGATGATAATTTTATGATTATAGTTATAAGTGCTATAATAAAAGTTTGTATGCGATTTTACAGAGATTTATTTTTAACATTTTTATTGATTTCAGGAAGAAGAGAGAGGGAGAGAGAGATAGAAACATCAATGATGAGAGAGAATCATTGATTGGCTGCCTCTTGCAAGCTCCCAAATGGGGATTGAGCCTGCAATTTGGGCATTTGCCCCAACCAGGAATTGAACCATCACCTCCTGGTTCATAAGAGGATGCTCAACCACTGAGCCATGCTGGCCAGGACAGACTTTACAGGTATTTACTAGTAGATCAAGAAGTAGTTTTTCAAATGGGTAATAAGTACTGAAGCATGGAAAGCTAAGTAGTGGTGATGACCTGCCAGAATGCCAATTCCAGCATGTCATAATTGCAAGTTTCTTTGAAAGGTTAATGGAACTTGGAGACTCAACAAGGGTTGAGTTACATATGTTATTGCCTATTGGTAATGGCCAAGGGCATTTCCCCAAACCTGAAAAGGATGCATAAATTGATTGCTTGCTGCCAGACAGCTCAGGGCATCTTAATCTACATGTTCCCTCCTCCTGGCCAAACACCTGAACAGTCCGAGGTAATTCTTCCAATCTATCTGACAATGGATTCTGTACATAATCCAGGCCTTTGATGTGTATCTCTCCACCTTGCCTTCGGACAAATTGTGTTAATAAAAAACAAGGAGCTCTGAGACAAAAAGAAGTTGGTTTCTTCAGCCAAGCTCCTCTGCCCGCCCCCGTCCCAATGCCTTTCAACATTATGTTTTGTCTCTGGACTCTTGATTAATTTATGCACAGCCCCTTCTCCAGATTGATGAACCCTTTTAGATGCCGGATCAAGAACCCCGGTGTTAATGACCTAACTGATTTTGAGAGATAATTTAACATGGGGTGCAGCCCCTTCTAGGAAATTTTTTTTTAAAAGCACACAAACAATTATGATGAATTATTAAATAAGTTTATCAGGTCACGTCCAGTTATTTTTAACTTGTACTTACCTATCTCCCTCTCCATAAAAAGCAATTTATTATTCTGAGGTGTGATTATCTATTCATGGAATATATCTATCATATTAAAAGGGTAATATGCTAATTAGAGTGGATATGTTCTGGACATCATTCTGGATGTCCTTCTTGACAAAGCTGGGGCTGCAGGGGAGCTGGCCTGGGTCCTGGGTGCCTGCAGGCAGCCCAAGGGAAGCAGACCAGGCCCCAGGTGTCTGCCAGTGGCCCGAGGGAAGCAACCTGAGTCCCAGGTACAGGAGAGAAGCCAGTGCCAGCAGCCAGGTGAAGGAAAACCTACTCTTGCATGAATTTTTGTGCATCGGGCCTCTACTAACTTCATAAACACTTGAAGGCTGGAAAGGAGAATATTAACATTCATTAGACGAATCCTTTATTCACTGTTAACGTGTTTCGCTTCCCTCCTTCTAAATATAAGCCGTACCTTTCAATTCACATACAGTAAAAGATAATTGGGTACTTGGAAATAACATAACCAAAGCTGAGAGCCAGGAACATTTCATTGTCAGTCTGTTGCATTAATAAAACGGCAGTCATCTGGCTTTATTTTAAATACGCTGTGTGAGAAAAAAAAAAAAAAGAACCAGCCTCCCTGGTATGAACCATAGCCATTTTTATTGTCAGGTTATTCTCTAATGCAAAAATCACAGATGTTGACCACAATTAAAGTAATAGTTCACTCTCATGAATCCACTGTTTAACAGATTGTTTATATAATGTGAAAACAATGCATGTGGCCATATGCTTTATGCCCATTCATTAGTAATGTTAGTGCGCTTATTTGACTTAAAACTTTACATTCCATAATCATCCATTCAAAAGTTTTTGTTGAAACATTTTAACATTAGATAAGATTGTACCTTATGTTTTCAACCTTAAATATTATTCGATATAGTTTCAATTCATCTTTAGGACAAGAGGAATTACTGGAGGATTTTTTAGAACCATTTATTCCCTTTAGACACAGTGCTGAAACATATGTAGGTATAAAAAGTCATAAAATGTGCCAAATTTAATTCTGGTAATGACAGTTAAGAACTCGCACTTTTGTAATAGAAATTAAGAGAAAGAAATGTCATGTCACTTCTCCCTTTGGTTCTCTAATCATTTTTAATGGTGTAAATTACTATGATATATTGTCTGTATATTGCATTATGTACCCACCAGCCAAAGTCAAAACATCTCATGGCACCATATATTTGACCCCCTTTACCTTCTATCATGGTCTACCCTCCTCCCTCTGGTAACCACCATATTGTTGTCTTTGTCTCTGAGTTTCAATTTTATATTTCACATATGAGTGAAATCATGTGGTTCTTAGCTTTTCCTGACTGACATATTTCCCTTAACATGATATTCTCAAGATTCATCCATGTTGTAACAAACATGAATTCGATTTTTAAAAAAATGCATTGTGAAATACGGAGCCTTTCACTTTATTTTTTTTTAAAGTTGGGCTTTATTCTGCATTTTAATTGAAGTTGATCACTTAATCATACTGTAATTGCACCAAATTAATATTTGGCTTGAGCAACCTATTTCAAACTGAGGGTTAATTGTTTCATTGACCCGTAGAGTAAGATGTGCATTGAAAAATTCAATTCCAAAGGAAATGTTAAATAGATAACCAGAATAAAAAGGTTCAGATGATATGACCAGGTTCAGATTTCTATTATATCTTATTGTAATTGTCATGGCTAGGGCTGCCATGACAAAATACTATAGACTGGGTGCCTTAAATGACAGAAATCATACTCCTGGAAGCTAAAAGCCCACAATCTACATATGAGCACACTTGTTTTCCTCTCAGGCCTTTTCCTTGGTTTCCAGATGACCATCTTTTCACTGCATCCTCACAGTACCTTTTTCTTGTGTGCATGCATCTGTGGCATATGTGTGCTTCTAAATTTCCTCTTTCATCAGGACACCAGCCAGGCTGGATTAGGGGCACCTTATATGCTTCATTTTTATGAATTATCTCTTTAAAGCTCTATTTCAAAATACACTCAGATTCTGCAGATTAGGGGTTAGGATTCCAATGAATTTTAGGGTGACACAACTCTGCTCATATCACAATTGTGTTGTCATCACAACCTAAACTCATTCTACAGCCTCACAGAATGCAACCTATGAACACTGAAAGGAAGAAGAAACAAACACGGCTTGATTTTCTAAATAATCAACATGGCATATGCTGCTTATGAATATGTCATAATTGATGGGCAGAGGCCAATATTTTGGCTTGCTGTTCATAGACCTAAAATAACTATATTGAAAACCTGGCAACAGAATTGGAAGATGTTGTTTCCTTCTTCTATGCCCACTAAAAGTTATGTATGTGTGGAAGAGGTTCTAAATAATAATGTAAACATTAAAGCCTATCTTGGAAGGGCCAAGCTCTGCTAAATGTGCCTGAGTACTGAGTGGCCATGATTTCCAGGACCACGGTCAAAGATGGGTCAAAAATATGATTTTCCTTCTGCTCACCAATTGTCATCTAGTTGTCAGCACTGCTGAGTGCCCACCACTGCAGAGACTAACATCTAACCCCAGATGTGGCACATCCCCTGGGTGTTGTAGGCTGTCTAGCAATCAGACAGCTCTCTGGTAGCAGAATCATTACAATGGACACCTTTGAACCTGGAGGGTCAGTGATAAGTGTTGAAATAGACATATATTCAGAGAACAGATTTGCATTTTCTGACTGCAGAACTCCTGCCAGCACTAATATTCATGGACACACAGAATAATTAATCCTTTACAGTTTTATCCCACATAAAATCCCTTCCATCTAGACAACCCATTTTGGATCTAAAGGAATTACTGATCTTGGAATCAGGAGCTCATCTGATAAGACAATAAATGCCTTGCTAAAAAGTCAGCTACCAGACCAACTGGCAAACAGAACCCGGATGACTTGAACAGTTGTCTCAGAGTTTCAGACATGCCTTAAACCAAAGGCCCGGAGAGAGTGCCATCTTTACCACTGTACGGAAACTAAAACTGCAACTAGCAGAGTCCCCCATATCAAAATAACCCTTTGAAAAATATTATTTTCTTCCTGCACCATGACTTCAAGCTCAGTTGGTTTAAAATCATCAGTGGCCTAAAATGAATGCTTCCAATGGGGAACACAGTAACTGTTTCATCGAATCTGGAATTAAGAATGTCCTGTGCCATAGTTTCTTGCTAAACCAGCAGAAATGGGGGACACTGTCCAGGGGGATCCTAATATCTGGAGGTAGAGTAGATTGTTGCTATACATTGCAGGGATGGAGAATTGTGTCTGAAATCCAGAGGATTCCCTGCAGTGCTTTCTAGTATTTCCTTGTCCAACAATCCTGGTCAATGCTACGTCAGACAATAAAATTCAGACCGGAAGGGACTCAACTCCTATAAGATTAAAGGTTTGAATTACTCCAGCAGATAAAGAACCCCCTAAAGTGAAGAAATATGGAAAGGCTGGTAGAAGGGAACATCGATGATTAACAATTTAGGCTTATTAGCAGAGGTAGATATTAGAAGAGAGGTTGTCTGTGACATTCATTATAATGACCCTTATCTCCCTGCAGATTTATAAAAAGAGCATGATGGTAGCTAACACTGTAAATTTCAAATGGACCTTGAGACTGAATTATATCAGGATGATTTGGTAACTGGCAGGTCTTTTTGTGTTCCCTGCTACACAATTTTTTCAACTAAAAAAAGGCAATAGTGGATGCTATGGGCAAAAGAGGTGTGGTGTGTATGATATTTTCCATTAATCTACTTTCATTTTTATTCCTGAAGATGACACAACTAAATCAAAAAACCATCTTTCTTGTTCTCTGTTTTGGTGGCTGATGACCAAAGATGGGTGCCAAAAGGGCAATAAAGAGAAGAAAGTGAGGTAGGGGTATTTATTGCCTCATCTTTCTCTAAGGGTTCAGTAAAACCTGTTGGTATCCTCTTATCAAAGGTCACAGCTGATATAAGGTAAATTTCTTCATGCAGTTCTTCTTTGTATTCTGATAATACTTCAGGTCTCTGTTGGTTAAAATTCCTTCAGAAAAATGAACAAATTTTATTGGTGGATATGACTGATTAAAATATGAAGAATAAAACAACATATTAATAAATATTTATAAAAATAATTGGCTCCATGTTAATATACCCACATATAGTCAACTAATATCTCAACCACAAAAATCTTACAAATTGCTTCTATTTGCATAAATTAATTTTACTTGGCATCTAAAACTACTAATACATATTGATAGAATTGGCTACCAAAAGACTATTAATGTACAAGAGGATCAGGCAAAGAAAAATCTGTCATTGTGAAGTGGGGGTAAACTTAGCAACTAATGGCACTTTGCCAAGAAAGATGCAGATGTTTAACTATAACTGTCAACAATGCATAAATAGAAAAAAATGGCATCATGTTATGGAAGTTTTAGTTTAGAAAGTACACAATCTGAATGCTGACATAAACACCAAAAGGGGAAAACTGGTGCAGTGGAACCTGTCACTTTTTGTGTGATATTTCCAAAGGATAGAAGGTTCCTTTCTAAATTCAAACACAATTATGATGAGAGCAAGTTCAAAAATCAATGAATTCAAAGGTTCACAGGAGAGTTTAGAATAAAACTCCTGGCAAGTAGTGAGAGCAAAGTTCACGGAAGTGACTAGATTACATTAACATTTGGAACAAATGTGGATTTTTAATGGATTCAGAGTCCAAGAAGCAGTGCACCAGTGTGTGGAGCTCAACAAAAAAAACAAAAAACAAAACAGTAATCTGGAAAGATTTGCTTAGGAAAACAGTCTTTCACCAGTTAATTCATATCTTTAACCCATGAATTTATTCAATAAAATAAAAATCAAATTCCCTTATATAAAAAGTTTCAGTTCAGAGATCCTTCTAGAAACGCTCACTTTACAGATTGCTTCATAGGCAAATGTATGAACCACCCTTTCCCTTGACCAGATAGCACATTTTTACTGTGCTCTCATGGATACTGAATACTAAATGGTTATTCCTAAAAAGGCTAAATTTTATACTTGGCAATATTACCATGTCAACTCTGCAACTGAAATCTTAAAAATATAGCTTGGTTCTTTATTGTATTAATATGTAATGGCTCTTGGTTTGTTAAAACATTTTCTTCCCTTTTTTTGAGCATCCCCAGAAGGAAAACGATTAAAGTTAGTGCAGGTGTGAAACTTTATCCAAAGGCAAAACCTACATTGTCATGATAACTTCTGAGAATGAGAAAAATCAAAGAATCAGTATACTTTAATGATTATTACACATTATACACTCACAGGTATGATAGCACACTGTTGTTCCAGTAATAACCAGTATTATACTTTCAATCTACTCCCTAACAGATGGTGGAACAGATAATTCTATCCTCCTACGGCAACACACTAGATTTTTAAAAGTATAAGAGGAATTTTGAAAAGAAATACAAACTGGCAAACCTCACTTTATACATAAACATTTATTTGAGTTTAAATTAGCTGGCTGAAATGGTAGTACAATTTTATTTTATTTTATCTTTTTATAAAACACTCTTAGAAGTTTTAATGTTTATGTAGGTCTGTACTTGAAGGCTAAGTGGATTTTTTTTTCATTCTGTTTAAACTGTAGTTAAGATTAAGAAGTACAAAAATAGGTATTATTTCCATGAATAAGTTTTACATTTGGTTTGTTTACCTGGGCACATAATATTTTTAAAATGACAATGGGGACAACTCAGTCCATCTCCTTTAATCCTTAAGTGTGAAAAATGAGGTTCAGCACAAGAGACATGGGCAATGGAACAGAGTTAATAATGACAAAAAATCACTAAAGTACCACATTTACTTTTCCATAATGGATGTACTAATTTACATTCCCACCAACAATGTATAAGTGTTCCCTTTTCTCCACAAACTCATTAACATGTGTTATTTTTGTCATTTTGATAATAGCTATTCTAACAGATGTGTGGTGATACTGTGACTTTGATTTCCCTGAGTATTAGTGAAAAAAAATTAAATAAATGCTTTCATCTCCATGAACTCTAAGAACATCATAGAGTGCACTCATACCTAGGCAGTATAGCCTACTTCACACCTAGGCTGTTTGGGATAGCCTATTGCTCCTTGGCTACAAACATCTACAACCTATTACTTTACTGAATATTGTTGAGAAGTAACACAATTGTAAATAATTATATATCTAAACATATGTAAATATAGGAAAGATAGAGTAAAATTATAGTTATAAAAATGAAAAGGTACACTGGTTAGTGTTGCCCAATGATTGAGCATAGAACCATGTACCCAAAGTTCATGGTTTAATTCCTAGTCAGGGCACATGGCCAATTGTGGACTCAAATCACCAGTAAGGGTTGTGCAGGAGGCAGTCATACATCCCTTGAGAAGTCCCAGATTGGAAAGAGTGCAGGCTGGGCTGAGGGACACACCTCCTTGCATGAATTTTATGTACCAGGCTTCTAGTTTATAAATAATGCTCTTTCTTCAACAATAAATTAAGCTTAACTTATTCTCATTTTATTTATAAAGATTTTAAAAAATTTAACTCTTGGACTCTTTCATGATAATGCTTAGCTTAAATCACAAACACATATGTATAGCTGTACAAAAATATTTTTCTATATCTTTATTCTATAAGCTTTTTCTGTTTAAAATGTTTACTTTCATCCATTCATCTGCTGATGGGCACTTAGGCTGTTTTCAAATCTTAGCTATTGTAAATTGTGCTGCTATGAACATAGGGGTGTATATATCCTTTCTGATTGGTGTTTCTGATTTCTTGAGATATTTTCCTAGTCATGGAGTTACCGGGTCAAATGGGAATTCCATTTTTAATTTTTTGAGGGAAATCCATAGTTTTCCACAGTGGCTGCACCAGTCTGCATTCCCACCAGCAGTGTATGAGGGTTCCCTTTTCTCCACATCCTCACCAGCACTTGTCATTTGTTGATTTGTTGATGACAGCCATTCTGACAGGTGTGAGATGGCTCCTCATTGTCATTTTGATTTGCATCTCTCAGATGATTAGTGACTGAGCATGTTATCATGTGTCTCTGGGCCTTCTGTATGTCCTCTTTCCAAAAGTGTCTATTTAAGTCCCTTACCCACTTTTTGATTGGATTATCTTCCTTTTGTTAAGTTTGATGAGTTCCCTGTAAATTTTGGATATTAAATCTTTATCAGAGATAATATTAGCATATATGTTCTCCCAAAGAGTGTATTTTCCCATTGTTTTATTGATGGTTTATTTTGCTGTGCAGAAGCTTTTTATTTTGTTATAGTCCCATTTGTTTGTTTTATCTTAATTGCCATTGCCTTAGGAGCTGTATCAGTAAAGATATTGCTACTACATATGTCTGATATGTTGCTGCCTGTGGTTTCCTCAAAGATTTGTATGGTTTCCCATTTTACATTTAAGTCTATTTACAACAGAAATAAATGATATAGAAATGAAAAAAACAATACAAAAGATCAATAAAACCAAGAGTTGGTCCTTTGAAAGGATAAAAAGGATTAATAAACCCCTAGCTAGGCTCACCAAGAAGCAAAGAGAAAAGTCCCAAATTAAAAAAAAAATCACAAATGAAAGAGTGAAATAACAGCAGACTCCACAGAAATACAAAGGACTGTAAAAAATACCATAAACAATATTATTCTAACAAACTGGTCAACCTAGGAGAAAAGGATATATTCCTAGAAAAATATGACTCCCAAAACTCAGGATGAATAAAAAAAAATCTGAATTAGGCCAATCACTATGGAGGAATTTAAGCAGTCATCAAAAAATTCCCAGCTACAAAAGCCCTTGGCCAGAAGACTTCATAGCGGAGTTTTACAGAACATTCAAAGAAGATCTAAAACCTATGCTACTCAGACTATTCCAAAAGGAGGAAGGCACAATTCCAAGTTTTTTCTATGAAGACAACATCACCTTAACCCCAAAACCAGATAAAGGCATTACAAAAGAAGATAATTCCAGGGCAATATTTCTGATAACTATAGATGCTAAAATCCTCAACAAAATCCTAATAAATCAGATCCATTTTGTAGATATACCATAGTTTTTTAATCTATCAGCAGATGAATGAATTAAAAAACTGTGTATATAGACAATGGAATACTCCACTGCTATAAAATAAAAAAAGGGGGGACTCATCATTTGCAACAGCATGGATGGACCTGAAGAGCATTATGCTAAGCAAGATAAGCTAGTCAGAGAAAAATAAATAACCACATGATCTCACTCCTCACTCGTTTGTGGAATATAGTGAACAACATAAACTGATGAACAAAAATAGATCCAGAGGCAGAAAAACATTGAACTGACTATCAAAACTCAGAAGGCAGGCAGCAGAGGGAGGGAGTAAGACATCAAACAAAGGTCTTACATGCATGCATATAAGCATTACTAATGGACACAGGCATTAGGGGTGGGTGAGGGCATAGACTGGGGGAGAGGCAGGAGAGAGAGCACAATGTGGGGGATAATTTTGTAATAACTATGTACGGGTCAGGGGGCGGTACTGGAAATATAAGGGGGACCGCTCTGTAAAGTATATGATTATCTAACCACTATGTTGTACATCTAAAACTAATACCGAATAATATTGAATATGGGAAAAAAAAGAATAGAACCCCTGAGCACCAGATGTCCTCTGGTGACCTATCTGTTAAACTACATGGAGCAAAGTGTATGCACACAAAGCACTTTTTATTATTACTAGTAGCGGTGGGAAACCGGACTTGCCAAGTTTAGAAACTTCTCTGAAATAGGTTCAATCTTTACAACCTGAATACTAAAACCTACCCAAACCATGTTCCTTTTTCTTCTTAGGAAAAAGGGTTTTTTCAAATAATAAATTAAAAGATTTAAATATGAAAAAAAATGTTTACTTTTCTTTTGATTTCTAAACTTTTTTCTTAAAAACTAAGGCACAAACACACACATTAGCCTAGGCCTACACAGGGTCTGAATCTACCTACACATCTTATCCCCCTGGAAAGTCTTTGGGGGCAATAACACACCTGGAGCTGTCATTTCTGATTATAACAGTGCTTTTTTCTAGAACACCTCCTGAAGGACCTGCCTGGGGCTCTTCTTTGAGAGGTGTCACTTTTCAACAATATGTTCTTGATAGTTTGCTTAGTATATATTATTTCTCTCCCCTCCTCCTCCTCCTCCTCCTCCTCCTCCTCCTCCTCCTCCTCCTCCTCCTCCTTCTTAATTTGCTAGCAAACATATAATGCACCTTAGTCATTACTTTCTAATAATACAAACTTTCTGATGATAGAGTCCATGTTTCTAAACTTTTTAAAGAGCTTGTTGAAATCTGCAAAACCTTCTGTTAAACCCTTCACTGTGAATTTTCTTGGGGGTTCTTTTTCTTCCCATGTGGTTTTCTTTTCTCTTGCCTCTTCTTTTTTGATGCATTCCTGTTCCAGTTACAACTACTCATCATTAGTTAAAAGACTCCTTAATTCATCTTCATTCACACCCAGATTAAAGTTGTCTGCCTTGTTGACTTTCAATCTCTTCATCCTTGTTAAATCCTCAGAAGTCATGAATGACCCTTTTGAGTATCTTTTTTCAGATGTCATTTATACATTCCTTGGTGACATCACCATAAGACCAAACAGGGTCTTAATGCAGTCACAGATGTTGTAATCTTTCCAACATTAATCAGTGTCTTCCTCAGTTGCACTAGCTTGGGCAAAGTTCCTCTTCAAGTAGTAGCCTTAAAAGCTGCTATAATTACTTCATCCTTTGGTTGAATCAACGAGATGGTGTTTGGAAGGAGAAATGCCACTTTAAAATTGGAATGAAGATAGCCAAATAAAAGAGGATGTCTGGGAGCATTATCGATAATATTCTCTAAACAGTACTTCTCCATTTTGCTAGCAAAACAATTCAGGGGCTGTCTTGGAAGAGCTGAGTCATTCATGACTTTTTATTGCTCCTGTAGTACACTGGAAGTGTGTGGTATCTGATATTCTTGAAGTCCCTGGGGTTCTTATAGTGTCAGATCACAATGATTTTAAATTTGTATCGAGCTATATTACCTCTAGGCGAGACTGTTTCCCTATCCTTTCTGGCATCCATTTCCAGAATACAGAGGTTTCATCTATATTAAATATTTGTTCTGGCAAGTAATCTTTCTCTACAATCAGTGACCTAGAGTTTCCAAAAGTTCTTCTGCTACTTTCACATCAGCGCTGGCAGACTCACCACTCACTTTTTGCACTATGAAATGAATAGTGGTTCTTAAATACATGTAACCACCCAGATGTAGCAGTAAATTCAACATCATAGTTGGGTCAAGGATTTTCTTTCAATCCAGGTCATTAAAAGTTACTCCATATCTGATATCGGCCTTTCTCAAATATTTGTTAATCTCATTGCCTTCAATGAGGCACATCTTTTAAGCACTTTCATTACTTTGTTCTTGTTCTTCAAGATAGTAGCTATTGTTAAATGGGATATGCCTGACTAGCGAGCAGTAACCATCACTGATTGTTTTTACTTTGCAGTCCTTAATCACTTTTCATTTTGTTTTCAGGTCAATCACTTGAGGTGGACTCCTACTGGAAAATTAGCAGTGAATTTTATATGCTGAGTGGCCATCATGAGCAATACCACATGATATTGAATGGCCATGATGAGCAATATCACATGAAGCACAAGAGAAAATGATGCAATCTTGAGATGCAGTAAATAAGAGATGTGTGAGCTGCTGCCAGCATAACACAGAATAATGTTTTACAACAAACATTTTTTATAAGTCGAAAGAATATATTCTAAAGTAATGATAAAAATATAGTATAGTAAACACACAAACCAGTTACATAGTCATTTATTAGCAAGTATTGTGTGCTATATATAATTATAAGCGCTATACTTTTATATGACTGGTAGTATAATAGGTTTGTTTATACCAGCATCACCACCAACATATGTGTTATGCATTATACCACAATGTTATGATAGCTAAGTTGTCACTACAAGATAGGAATTTTTCCTTGTATATATGTTGATAGCAATGTTATGTGGTACATGACTACATATATATGTTTTAGTAATCAATTATTGTATATCTTAAAAAAGTTAAAAGGAAGTACAATGTCCTAAAATATAATTGAGATTCATCCTATGCTAATCACTGCTAATAATTTATGACACTTTCCAAAAATGATGTGTGTTTAAAAATCTCCTTAGGAACTAAATACTTAAGAAATTCCTAATTTATACTATTTTACAAAGAGTAAAAGATTATTTCCTAAAATTGTGATTTAGGAGAAATATTCCATTACTTAAATATTTTTTCTGTAAAAACATGGAATATCTATAGGATGTCTATTATAGAATACATGATAAATCATAAAATATTGTATATTGTCTATTATAAATAAATTTTAGTTCAAGTTATTAAGATAAAAGTATATTTTTTGGCAAAGAATAATCATCTTCAGCTGAACCAGTTGACATTATGCAGTTTTATAAAGAAAAACAATTCTATAGGCCTAAGAGTGTTCACTGATCAGGTGTGGAGTATTTGTCTATGCAGTGCCTGTAACTTAAGAGATTTACCAATTACAAAATATCTATCCTCCTAATTTCCCTCCCATATATACCTGAACTCAACTATGATGTTGCATTTAATGCTAACTCTGGTTAATTTAAAAGATTAAAAAATCATTACTCATTTCTTACTTCACTGCAGTTGGGAGAAATAATAGAAGTCATGCCTATCATACTACTAAAAACATAGCATTTGTATAGACTTTCCACAATAAGTCCTTTTAGAAATTCTGTGTGAAAACAACATTATATCACCCCTATTCAGGTCTCATTATCATCAGAGCCCTCTTGATGCCCCTTATTGAGATCCAACAATACTTGCTTTTGATGTATTCAAAGGTGGAGAGAAGGTTCTGGCAAACAGTATAGCAGATACTTCTCATATTAAGTGTGCACTGAGATTCTATGGGTCAATTACCCTGTCTAGATAACAACTGTCTCACAATTCTTGGTGCTTCCCAAGTCTCCATTTGAATTGTTTCTTTTCTGGTCTCTTTATGGAATGTACCATGTATATACCAAATGAAAAATGTGTGCCCATCAAGACACAAGTAAGTCCACTAAATGTTATACTTCCTTCTTATTTGTGGGATCCTTCAAACACAGTGATTTGTTTTTCAGTGCTTGGGGGCATCACACAGTAACTTCCTAAAATTTCATAGTGATAGCTAGCTTCTGAATTTAGCCGGTTGCAGTTGCAGGATGTGTCAATCAAACTGTATGTTTTGTGAATAACCATTCTTGGTAGACCTCCCATTAAAGACTAGCTACATATATTGTGGGGGCCCACATAAAATAAAAACTCAGGGCCATTTTTTTTTGAGAGTAGGCAAACATTTTACCTCTACATCTCTCTCTTGATCTATCAGAGTGTTCTATGTCTGTTGTTCAATGTCACACTTCATTTCACCCTGCACACACAGGTCCTCAGGAGCCCATGTCATAACTGAGTGTGTGTGGCTACATGTCCAACCCCAACTTTTTAATGTGTACTTCCAGACCCCATGCACAGACAGAACGATGGTATGCAATTGAGGCTTCTTTTCCCACCATTACACAAAGGGCAAATATTTCCCTTTTCAAAATATTTCTCTTTTGTTCTTTCTTTTCTTGTTCTTTTCCCAGTAGTTTTCAAAGTGTTTTCCCATTCACATATCCAATGTCTGGTACAGAAGAAATTACATCTACTATTGTTACCTATATGCATGCTTTTCCTTCCTTTCTCAGAAGGAGGGTCACATGAGAAGCATCTGTCTGAAAGGAACCTTGTTTCCAGTAAAGTGATTTGAGAAATGCCATCATTATTATATGAGATGATTTGGGAAGTACCATTGCTATTATACTAGAGGCCTGGTGCACAAAATTCATACATGGGGAGGTATGAATTTTGTCCCTCAGCCTGGCCTGCACCATCTTGCAATCCAGGATCACTGGCTCCTAACTGCCTACCTGATCGCCCCCAAACTGCCTCCCTGCCGGCCTGGTCATGCCCCAAGGGCCCCCGGCCCCCCCCCCCCCGCTGCTGGCCTGGCCACTCTGCAATTGCCCCCCTGCTGGCCTGCCTGGTCACCCTCCAACTGTCTCCCTGCTGGCCTGGTCACCCCCTAACTGCCCCCTTGCCAGCCTGGTTGCCCCCTAACTGTCCAGAAGGAAGTTGGACATCCAGAAGATATCCGGTCACCTAATCTAATTAGCATATTACCCTTTTATTAGATAGATAACAAATATAACATAACTGATATTTACAGTATTTATAATCAAGTTAGCAAGCATATTCTGCTATGGTAGAGGGAAGGGTGAAGTTTAGCTGGTTTAAATTCAGTAGATACCTTTTTGGTATCTACTGTTCAACTGTGCCCTTGAGGAGTATAGCTATTGTATTTAGGTTATTATTTAGAGTCAGTAGCTTCTAATATGACTCCTAGTAATCCCCACATCCTTCACACATTTCTTCTTTTTTTTTTTTAAATCCTCACTTGGGATATTTTTTCCAATGATATATAGAGAGAGTAGAAGAGAGAGGGAAAGAATGAAAAAAAATATCAATGTGAGAGAAACAGATCAATTGGTTGTCTCTTGCACAGGCCCTGAACAGGGCTTTGTCTGGGGAGGAGCCTACAACCTAGGTACATGCCCTTGACTGGAATCGAACAGGAGACCTTTTGGTCCATAGGCTGGTATTCTATCCACTGAGCCAAACTGGCTAGGGCCTCTTAACACCCTTCTTATCTCTGGCTTGGTGTAGGAACTTAATTCCAATTCATAGAATATGGCAAAGATGATGGTCTATCACTAACGTGATTAAGTCACAATCGGAAATTGTGACAATTCTCTTGCTAGCGGACTGTCTGGATTGCTTTCTCTACATGTCCACTACACTTTGATGCAACTTGATGTGTTGAACAGGCTCATGTTTCAAAAATAGCGGAGGATGCCCTTTAGCTACCAACCAACCAAGAACGGAGGGATCTGTCCCACGGCCCTGGATGACTGAATTCTGCCAAGACCCACAAATCCTAAGTTGTGCTTTTGAATGAGCCCCTGCCTCCACCACCTTTTTAAAAAATATATGTATTTTTTTATCAATTTCAGGGAGGAAGGGAGAAGGAGAGAGAAATAGAAGCACCAATGATGAGAGAGAATCATTGATTATCTGTCTCCTGCAAGCCCCACACTGGGGATCCAGCCTGCAACCTGGGCATAAGCCTTGACTGGGAATCAAACTGTGACCTCCTGATTCATAGGTTGACAATCGCTGAGCAATGCTGGTGGGGCTGTCTCTGCCATTTTGATTGCAGCCTTGTGAGAGACCCTAAAGTAGCCATTTCCAAGTTTCCAACCAGTAGAAAGTAGGAAATAATAATCATGTTTTGTTTAAAGCATTACATTTTTTGGTAATGTGCTTTGCAAAAATCAATCCTTGACAATGGTATATCTCCTATGAACTTATTAAACTACTAATTATTTAATCTGAGCATTTAAAACAGTGAAGATTCTTCAGGCATCTTCTGCATTTTTTCTGTATATATCTTAATAATTTTTACACTGCAGTCTTTAGTTTCAGTAGATAATGTTTCACTCTTACACTGAGCCCGGACAGTTGTAAATTATATTACTACATGTCTCATGGGATAACACTATGATTATTATATTTTTCAAGTCTCATAAAAGCTTTGGGATGGCAATGTGAGCCAGGTCTTGTTTCCAATACTAATCTTAAAGTAATATGATTAGGACCTCCCTCCTTTCTGGTTATTGGTTTCATTTTAGACAATATTTTCTATGGCAGTAATGGGATAGTGTCATTTGTCATTTCCCTGTCATTTTGACTTTCTCTTTCCATTAATTTAGCCATTTAAAAAGGAATTTTATAAAATATCTAAATTCCATTGGTATTGTCACAAAACTTTCATCAGTTTAAAAATTAGATGAGTTGGCTATCATCCTAGCATGAAAATTTTGTTAAGTATTCCTTCCTCATCATCTCTTAAATTCATATAAAACCATGTTTTCATAGTTATAAGGGGGGGTGTCTTTACATCAATCAGTCTGACCACTGTTACTACATTTGTGTTCTACATACTCACTAAGTCAGTATCAGTTAGTTCCATGATCAAAATCCACAAAATTATCCAAGGACACTAAACTTGAAAATTTACATAGTCTATAACAGAGTTCTTCAATATTTCAAGTGGAGATTCCAGTATACTTAATAACATGGTGAACAACTGATTGTAAGATATAAGCTGAAGAATATGGAAACAATTTCAACTTACAGGAACTATACCCTCAGTTCCCTACTCATCTTGTATACTATGCTTACTATATAGACCTTCCAAGAGTACATACCAAAGTAAACTTTTCTTTTTTTTTTGGGAAGGGGGTTTAGAGAGGTCTATTTTTTTTTAAATTCTTTATTGTTTACAATATTACATATGTCTCCTTTCTCCCCAATTTTCTCCTGGCCATACTTTTTTTATGTGGCTTCATATCATCAAGTAGAAGATTCAGAATAATTAACTCCAATAATCAAGTAAAATTTAAATGTGTATATATATATATATATATATATATATTGCAGAGCATTATTGCAAGAAGAAAGATCAGTGGTCATAATGTCAAGTCTCCCTGCTACATTTTTTAATGTCATAGAAAAAAAGAAAAAATATAGCCCTGATTGTTGTGGGTCAGTGGTTAGAGTATAGGACTGTGCACTGAAGGATAAAAGTTTGATTCCCCATCAAGAGCAAGAGGTTTGATCCTGAATCCTAGTCAGGCCATGTGCAGGAGGCAACCAATTGATGTGTCTTTTTCACATCTCTCTTTCTCTTCCTCTCTCTCCCTCCCTTTCTCCTCCTGCCCCCCTTCTTTCCATTCTCTAAAAATAATGGGTAAAATATCCTCAGGTGATTATTAAAAAACAAACAAAAATGCAAATAAAATTTAATGTAATAGTGACCATGAAATATAACACAAAAACAAATTATCCAGCTTCGCCGATGTGGCTCAGTAGTTGAGTGTCGACCTATGAACCAGGAGATCACAGTTCAATTCCTGGTCAGAGCTGTGGGCTCAGTCCCCAGTGTGGACCATCTAGGAGGCAGCCAATCAATGATTTTCTCTCATCATGGATATTTCTATTTCCTTCTCCCTTCCTCTCTGAAATCAATGAAAACATTAAAACAAACAAACCAACACAAAAAAAGCCACAAATAGTCCATCACCTGCACATTTTTTAAATGAAAATGTCTCAAGTATGTAGGAATAATATAAATGACAAATTATGTCAATATAAATGCGTTGCCTACTTACCAGTAGCTTATCATGGTGTTAAATTAAGTGGAGGAAATATGAAAATAAAACATAAAATACTCTTTAATACTGATAAGACCATAAAGTTCATGTATATGTTTATTCATTTTTATAGATACATGACATATTTACAAGAAATATAGGCATGGAATAAAAGCATTGGCACATTGAAATTCTTCAAATATAGCACATAGAAGATAACAAATATAACAATGGTATGATATTATGAGAACATTTTTATGTGGTTTGTATTATCTAATTTTTTAAAAAATCCTTACCATGCTTAGAGAGGAAGAACAGATAGTCAGAGAGAGAGAGAGGGGGGGGAGAAGAGAGAGAATAAGTGTCTGCCTTCCATAATTGCACCTATAACCTGGGTATGTGCCCTGACTATGAATCAATCTGGCATGGCAACATTTTGGAATACAGGACAATGCCAACCAACTGAGCCACTCCATTGCTTAGAATCCTCAATATTTTTTCCCTTTTCTTACAATCTATTTCTAAGCACAGGGTTGCATTTTAGATTTTTACAATCTGAGTTGACATAAAAATACATTTCAAAATTAAAACTAATTTTTCATATCATCTTACAAAAATATTTTCATAGTCACATGCATTTATTACAGATACCACAACAGGGGCCAATTAATACCAAAGCTGTTGAAATATGAATTGATTGCATTTTAAATAATGAAATAATAGTGAAAACAATGTTCTATATACTCTGCCTTTCACATAGGTTACCATTTGAACTGTGACTCTTATCAGATTTTGATTTATTTCTTTATTCATTCTTGTAGCTAATGGGAAACAAATTACTTATTACTCATGAAAGACACTAACTACCTAGTGTTGCAGAAAGAGAGACTATTACCATTTACATTTAAATGAGATTTGAAATGTTAATGAACAACTCCAGTATTCTAATTATCTCTACAAATACTTTAAATTAAGGTGAACTTCTGTGGATGGATCAGTCCTTGCATCTTACTTTAGAGTGTCCTACAGGCTTGCTTGATAGAATATAAAGTGTAGTGGTGCACATTAGATATATATAATGTAAAATTATATAGTCAAATAGCTGTGATTTTTATTAATAAAGATAATTTTACTGTGATAAATAATCATAACCACATAACATATTTTTAAATTGAAAAATTATGACAATATTTTTGAGATTGGGGTTTTTACTCAATTATTTTTTTCTGGCTAAAAAATACGAATGGTTGGAAATACAGAAATTTTGATAAAAAATGTCTTCTATAGAACAACAGAGGTTGCTCTAACCTTAACATAGTAATTTCTGTAATGCATCATATGTGTTTGTAAGCAGAGAATAAAAAAATGAAAAATAAGGTTATATGTGATTTTTCACTAGTTCATTATGCTTTGGGCTACCAACAAACATGAGTTCAATATGAAATCTTCTATCCAAATCAATATTGTCAATAATGGGGAGAACACCAAAACAAATATCTTATCTTTTTTCATAACCTTGTTCAAATATCTTCACTGACAGAGAGAGAGAGAGACTGCCTACACCCATCCAGAAGACCAGGATCAAAATCAAACCTGCAACCTGGATGTGTTCCTGGCAACCTGGATGTGTGCCTTGACTGGGAATCAAACTCACCACCTTCTGGCATATAGGATGACTCTCCAAGTAACTGAGCCAAAGGGTCAGGGCCAATATTTTAATTTAATTTGTGTTTTTTACTTGGAAAATGATGCCATTTAAACAGAAATTCAAGAGGGTCTCAGAATATATGAAAACCTAACTTAAAATGTATAGGATCTTTAAGTGAAAAGCAAAAGAAAAAATGTTACTGCCCATCCCACTGTAATTGTATAACAAAAATACTTAAGCTTATTTGATCCTTCCTTATTTCTAGAATTTTAATCTGTTTTAGTCGCAGAGTGGGAGTAGGAACTTCCCAGGGAAAATAATTTAATTGTGTTATTAGAATTGATTGATTTTGATCACTTGACCCTGATCGGGCCAATAACAATCCATTTCTTGTTCCTTGTTTACTTGGACGCTGTTATGTAGAGAGGTGACATGTATTCAACAAAGGTCAATAAAGCTGAATCAGAATTTTTCCCAGGGAAATTTAACGACAAGCTAAGCTATAGTTTCTTTTGTAAGTTTATTTTTTTTTCTCCAGAGAGTGACAAACCATAAACAGAGGAAGACAAATTAGATGCATAATTAAAGAGAGGCTAGAGAGGGCTAGGCTGTCATTATGACCGTGCCTCTCTTAGTCCCATTTTCCCGTGGGTCCCAGTTATAATAGAAAGTTTGATTCTGTAGAGAGATTAGGTTATTATAGTAAATCCCTCTTCATTTGGCCAGTGACTCTCAGTCATAGGGTCATATGATTGAATATAAAGACTTAACGGTATACTCATATGGGGATTTCTTCAAGGCAAATGATATAAGACAGCAGGAGAAAAAAAAAGTGCAGATAAGCAGCGAGGACCAAGAGATTTGCACACAATGCTCCCCAGGATGCACTTATCCAGATAATAAACAGCAAGATATGTGCAAATCTTAGTTTTTGAGGAGCTTAAGCAAAGGTTCCCACAGTGTCTTTTTTTTTATGTCTTTCTGGTTATAAAGTGAAGCCAGTCTATAAGCCAACTTAGAGCAGACATAAGCCATACCTAAATAATATAACATAACTGGGTTTGGGTTTTGCCAGGGGAATTTAAACCTTTAATACATCTTACAAACAATTATCTATCCTATCCCATTCATATTTGGCTAAAAGAAACCACCACATTTTCATGAATGCCTGGAATTAAGAATATTGTTGTAAAATAGCTACATCTTATATACACTCTAACACAAACCGCTGGACAAATTGTGTTGGATGTGTATGTATTTGTTTACCTAGTTTCCCGAATATTTCAATAATACTTTAACAAAGTAATTTTTACAATCACAAAATCAGAGATACAGGTTAACATTTCTTGATCCACTATATATATATACTAACATTGAACAATTAAATAAATAGAATGCAAGTAGTGAGAGTCGTATTTCTTACTATTAGAGGAATAAATTACAGATAAGTCAGGGAAGGAGGTTGGAATAATATGTGATAAAAAATTACAGTTAGAGATATCAGTATTAAGGCACATTCAACATAAATACAGAGAATTACATATAGAATATGTATGTATATATAAAGAAGGGACTATATGAGGTTAAGCAGAGACATATATTCCCTCAAGGAAATTAGTACTCCTTGAAGGAATAGCTGATTCTAGAATTGGGATAGGGAAATGCAAAATAAGCCTAGAGCATCTCATAGGGATAGAAAGTAAGAAAGTGTTCTCACACACATACATACGCATACACACACATACACACACGTGCACACATACACAAACATAAACACACGTACACGCACATGTGTGCACACACACATACACACACACACACACACATGGAGATAAAGAAACAAAGCAGCCAACTGAATGAGCTTGCAAAGGTGGAGGTTGAAAATACACAAATGTGCATTACATTATAACCTGAAGAATCAATTATCCACAAGTCCATCTATATATATAAAAGCCTAAGCAACCAAACAACGGGTCGCTATGAGATGCAGTGACCATCATGGAGCAGATGTTCATTGCAGGAGCTGCCTTCTGGTGGTCAGTGTGCTCCCACAGCCAACCTCCCACGGCCCCAATTGGCTTGGATCACTGGCCAGGCTGAGGGACCCTACCTGTCATGAATTCGTGTACCAGGTCTCTAGTAGTAGAGACATAAATTATTAAAGATATGAATAAATGTAGAAAAAAACAGACAAGTACTTTATATAGAAACTTTGTTCTCATGGAGGTGGAGAATAATTCTCTACTCCTTAAGCATGTGTTGCACATAGTGATTTCCTTCCAAATGTTCAGTATGGAAAAGGGAGCATACTTTACAATAAAGAAATCTGATAACTATGACCTCAGTCAGGTGATTGAGATTAAGAAATAGACTACAGTGATAAGACGTGTTGATTTATGTGTCCTTGCTATGATAAGAATGTCACTTTATTTCTTTGATCTTCCTTTACACAATACATAGACCATATCTAGTAATGAGAAAAATCATACTGATCAGTATTCCTTAAAACTGTCAAGGTCATTAAAAACACACACACACACACACACACACACACACTAAAATACTATTATAATCAGGAGAACCTAAAGAAGACATGATGACTAAATATGATGTCATATCCTGCATGAGATCATAAGACAGAAAAATGACCTTAGGTTAAAACTAATTACATATCAATTAGGTATAATTGATAATAATCATTTACCAATATTTTGTCATTGCTTGTGGCAAATATGCCATATTAGTATAAGTTGTTAACAATAAATAAACTGGGGTGTGTTATATGGAACCTGTGTTATCCTAGCAATTTTTCTGTAAATCTAAAAGTCTTTAAAATTAAAAGTTTATTTTATACTATCTAATAAAAGAGTAATAAGCAAATTGACCATAACTCTGCTATGCCCACCAACCACGCCCACCAGCCAATCAGAGTGAGTATGCAAATTAATCCCAATCAAGATGGCTATGGCCACAGAGAGAGCAGGAGGGAGGCTTGGATTGCCCCTGGCAATGGAGGAAGCCAAGCTTTCCACACACTCTGGGTGGCAGGCCTCTGCTTAAGGCAACAAAGTTTCAATGGCTGCTGCCACAGAACTAGGCTTGGGTTGCCCCTGGCCATGAAGGAAGCCAAATTTTCTGCACACCTTGGGAGGCCTCTGCTTAAAGCAACAAAGTTTCAATGGCTGTGTGAGCAGAAGGCTTGACTCTACTCCAAACTACAAAGTTTCAATTGTAGAAAATAAATAAATCCCAGATACCAGGGCCTCCACTTGGGTTGTTGGGCGTGTGGCAAGCCTGCAAACCACCACAGGCCCCTCGCCCAGGCCACCCCATGCCCCAAGAGAACACCCACCCTGATCCAGGATACCCTTTAGGGCAAACCAGCTGGCCCCCAAAAGTGCACCAAGCTTCTATCCTATCTAATAAAAGTAATATGCAGATTGACCATCACTCCAACACACAAGTTGACTGTCCTCATGTGGTCAAAAGATCATGCCCCCATGTGGACACAAGATGGTCACCACAAGATGTCCAGCAGGAGAGGGCAGTTGGTAGGGACCAGGCTTGCAAGGGAGAACAGTTGTGGATGATCAGGGCAGCAGGGGAGGGCAGTTAGGAGTGATCAGGCCAGCAGAGGAGGGAAGTTGGGGGTGACCGGGCCTGCAGGGAAGGGCAGTTGGGGAAAATCCAGGCCTACAGGGTAAGGCAGTTAGGAGTGACCAGGCCTACAGGGGAGGGCAATTAGGGGTGACCAGGCCCACAGGGTAGGGCAGTTAGGGGCAAACAGGCTGGCAGGGGGGCAGTTAGGCATCAATCAGGCTGGCAGGGGAGTGGTCAGGGGGTGATCAGGCTGGCAGGGAGAAGTAGTTAGGGGAAATCAGGAAGGCAGACAGGTGAGCAGTTGGCAGCCAGGGGTACTGGATTGTGAGATGGATGTCCGATTGCCCGTTTAGGCCCGATCCAAGTAGGATTGGGCCTAAACGGGCAATCGGACATCCCTCAAAGAGTCACAGATTGGAGAGGGAGAAGACTAGGCTGAAGTACATCTCCTCTGCCCCCAAGCATGAGTTTCATGCACCGGGCCTCTAGTATCACATAAAAGTATAAAAAGATTAAATACAGTTAATAAATCAATCAACACCCACTTGATGGAACATTATACAGTCAGTTAGCATTTTAATATTTGACATTTTCAGACAATAATTACAATATTTTTACATACAATACTATAAATAATATATTGAATAATGTATCTTACTAGAACCAACATCTTTTATTTGTATGTGTGTGTGTAAAGCACCACATCTTCATGCATCAACATAATTGCCAAATGTGTGTGGGAAATCACATTTGTTATTAGTATAAGGTGAAGTTTTATAACTTTGAATATTCCCTTTAAATTGCAATGACATATTTATGGGAAATAAACATAAATTTTCATCTTAGCAAATACAGTCTGGCATTTTTAGAAGAAACCTATTGTTTATATGTAATGACGAATCTATGTTAAATTTTCTTAGTAAAAGCATTTGGCACAGATAGCCATCCTTTGGCCATCAAGCAATTAGACTTGGTGAGACAACTCTCATTAACACTTCTTTCCCCACCTTGAAATCAAATTTGGACCTACAACAGTTACCCTTGACCAGAAGCAGATAATATTCAAACCCAAATTGAAGTAAGAGGCCAGAGGTTGGCAGGATGCATTATTTTGCTCCT
>JAAGEH010002531.1:60450127-60486901 GCA_011751065.1 Lasiurus cinereus
CACACACACACACACACACACACACACACTCTTTCTCTCTCTCTCTCTCTCACACACACACACATTTGGAATGTAAAACTCTATGAACATATATTCTAAATAAAGCTATGGCTTATTTCCATGTTTTGCTGTTTTGTGTGTTTTTTTGCCACTGCATTTACAGCCCTTTTAATGGCGCTTTCATTTTATAGTGTATAATAGAACAAATAAATGTGAATGGATTGGACCATATCTCAGTTAGATACTGCCCTTGTAGTCCAAGTCACAGTTCTAGGGATTACTGCAATATTAAAATTTAGCTAGAAGGATAATGAAAAAGATGCATTCTACATACAGCAGCAAATATCATCATTAATTTTAGAGGCATTTTTTTAATGGCAAGACATGGTTCAGCTATAATACTTTTAAGTATGCATGAAAAAATAAAAACAATGAAAAGGGGTATTGGGCAATTCTTCTATAAGTAAGAGTAGTGTGTGGTATATATACATATTTGATTACACAGCTACATTTTCAATGGTATTTTCTATATAAAATCTCATTGACTTCAATTAGAATTTGCAATCTAAGTACACCATATGGCTTTTCTTAAAAGGAATGAGACTATTAAATTTAATTACTTTTATATGTGTCTCGAGTGGTAAAGGTGATTGTTAAAGGAGCAGCACTATATAATTATTTCTAGTAAAATAGATAACTAAGAAGATGGCTATCATCTAGTGGTTACTAATTGGCAGCCAATGCCACACAAAAAAAGTAATTTTCAGTAATACTAAAAAATAGCAGACAGAGAACAATGTCACTTTGCTAATGCTATTGTGGCTCTTACAGCAATATTTGAATATAATATGAATGAACACTAGTGCCCTAAAGCAAAGTGTTCCTTCTACTTATAGGTTACATCTTCTCTATTCTCCATAAAAAGGAATGTATAGCCAGCCTGTGTGAGTGAGTATCTGAGCATCAACCCAATGACCAAGGAGGTCAGAGTATAATTTCTGGTCAGTTTGGGTTCATGCCCAGGTTGTGGGGTCAATCCCCAGGAGGGTGTGTGTAGGAAGCAGCTGATCAATGATTATATCTCATCACTGATGTTTCTATCCCTCTCACCCTCTCCTTTTCTCTCTCTGAAATGAATAAAAACAATTAAAAAAGAAATATAATATACATTATAGTGTATATATGTAACACATTTTATATAAATATATTAAATATATGTAATATATATTTCAAATTTATTATCTAAACTAAAAAAAAAGCTTAGGTGGCCTCTTGCCCTCGCATTATCAAAAGATGGCCACCCCCCTATTGTCACAAGGTGGCTGCTACAAATGGCGAGCACAGGAGGGCAGTTGGGGGCGAGATCAGGCCAGCAAGGAAGGGCAATTAAGGGTGACTGGGCTGGCAGGGGAGGGCAGTTGGGGAGACTAGGCAGAAAGGGTAAGGCAGTTGGTGGCAACCGGGTCATCAGGAGAGGGCAGTTGGGAGCAATTGGGCCAGCTGGGGAGAAGAGTTGGGGAAAATCAGGCCAGCAGGGGAGGGCAATTGGGACAAGATCAGGCTATCAAGAGAAGGCAGTTGGGGATGACTGGTCCAGCAGAGGAGGGCAGTTGGGGGCAAGATCAGGCCAGCGGGGGGTGGGGGGACAGTTGGAGCAATCAGGATGGCAGGCAGGTGAGTGGTTAGGAGCCAGTAGTCCCGGATTGTGAGAGGGATGTCCGACTACCAGTTTAGGCTTGATCATTGTGTGAGATCAGGCCTAAACTGGCAGTCGGACAATCCCCAAGGGGTCCCAGATTGGAAAAGGTGCAGGCTGCTGAGGGACAGACTCTCTTCCCCGACAGTGCACAAATTTTGTGCACTGAGCCTCTAGTATATAACATACTGTAATTTCCTTCATCTTATTCTATGGAAAGTATTACAAAGTCAAATCCCTAATAAAGTCAGATATATAATGCAATGAATAGAAATGGGTTTTCTTTTGCTGTGCAAATAGGTGTTGGCCTTCAATAGTCTGAAAATTGGAAAGCTGACCTTATTTGAAGTGTACAACTTTTTGTTAGTTCCAGCTAATTTCCCCATGTGATAATTAATTTTATCAATGTCGCTAAGTTTGTTCAATTTATATCTAGATATAAAATAAAAAAATCTTAAAATTTTAAAACATGTAAAATAGTTAAAGTAAGCAGTTTATGAGGAAAAATAGCATATCAGCTGCCTAAATATGGCTTCATAAGATTATTTTTTACCCTTTATATCATCAAACAAATTGCTAACATATTAAAGTAAAACCCAATATTTCCCTGCTTGTTTGTGCAATCAATTAAATCAGAAACCCTAAGCAATAAAATGTAGCTGTTTTTCTTTAAAGAAAACAAAGCAAACAATTATGTCAAATTAAAAATAATTTTGCATTATTAAATCTCATTAAAAGTTAACAAATTGCATTCAGACAATTCCAAAAAGTAATATTTTTTTATCTTTATGGTAAACTATGGTTTCCTAATTTTTACTTCCTTTAAAATTCAGTGGTTATTCCTAATTCAGAGACAGTTGACTGAGCATAGATGGTTATCACTCTTCCTACCAGAATACTATTAAAATTACAAAATAAATATATATTTAAAAATCAGCACAAATTACAGTGTTGAAAAATCATAAAGGATTAATCCTAAGCAGGTATTATTGAAATATGTATCTGATGATTACAGGGATAGTTAAATTCAATGATGCAGAAACCTATTCTTTTGTACAAGCAAAATAACCACCTCTTTCTCTTCCTCACCTCCTCACCACCCAGTCATAAAAGAAGAGTCCTCGCACCTTCAGATCATGGATCATGCTTGGGTTAGCTTCAAAATGAGAGCCAGAGAAGCAGTAGAGTATTTTGCTTTGGTTTATTGTTATTCTGTTTGTTTGTTTATTTGTTTAATATCTTTTGGAAGTGGCCTTGAGACTCTTGATAGAGTAAATGTTTAAAGGGCTGTAGAACAGCTATATATGTCAACTATTCAATTAGCAACATTTTTGTTCATTTTTATCTCCTACAAAATGATGCACACAGCACTCTAAATTGGAAAATAAGCTTTTGGAGACACCCAGAGTAGAACCGGGAGACTAAACAAGTCCTTGGATATTCTGCCCACAAACTAACCTCCTCCAAACAGACACTTTTTCCACATTTTCTTAATAACATCCTATACATGCACACCATTAACTCACTATTAGGAGAACTCCTTTAAGCATTGCCAGAGATGCAAAAAGTGTTACTTATATATATATATACACACACACATATATATGTATATATATGTATATATACATATATACATATATATATACATATATATGTATATATATATATGCAAATATGTCTCAGTAGAAGCCACTATGTATAAATATTAGCAGACAAATAGACATAGCATTGTTTGACAGTTGAGGGAAGCCAATAGTATGAAGGAAAAAGAAATATAACATTAACAAAGAATGCTGAGAAATATTTTACATTTTATATAAATAAAATTAATACAGTAACTGACAATGTCTCATGCAAAACCAAAATTAGGCTCTTACCAGATAATAGGAGCCAGATTCCTTTGAAACTAAAATTTATGACTGCCAGGAAAATAATACAGAAGATAAATTGAAATGAAAATTGCACATTCTAAAGAAAACATTTTTTGAAGCATACAATGGAACTGACAGATTATCAAATCTTAGTGCAGAAAATCAAATAGATTTTTTAATGAGAAAGAAAAAAGCGCATGAATAATTAATCCAATTGAATAGAAGTTACAGAAAGAGGGAACCGGGGTGGGGGGGGGGGGACGGAATTCCTATGCTAAAGAATTTTTAAAATCTCTGACAATGAAGACTCACATATATCCTCATAGGAGAAGGGAAAACATAAAGGAGAAAGTCACATGTTGACATGTATTTTGGGGTATTTTTTTAAATGCAGAGATTATAGGAATGTATTGGTCACAGGCTTTCTTGGAGGAGGGACGGATTCCATGCCAGGAGGAAAAAAATATGAGATAAACCTGGAAAGTTGTATAATGGCCAAAGGAAAGGAAGCCCGCCAAACAGAGCATGAAATGCCCTCAGGCCAAAACCCGTTTGGCTCAGTGGATGTAGGGTCCCAGGTTCGATTCTGGTCAAGGGCGCGTACCTTGGTTGCAGGCACATCCCCAGTAGGGGGCGTGCAGGAGGCGGCTGATCAATGTTTCTCTCTCATTGATGTTTCTAACTCTCTATCCCTCTCTATTTCTCTCTGTAAAATTTCAATAAAATATATTTGAAAAAAAAAAGAAATGCCCTAAGTGTGAAAAAAACCCAATGCTTACAGCTAAGATGATTTGAACAGCAACAAACATAGTAATGGCATTGGCACATAACCCATCAAATCAAATAAATATACATAAAACCATGCTGTGATCAATAAATGATTGAGTCATTAAGTACATAGAGCAGAAGTGACAACTCTCCCGGATGGATGGGAGATTTCTATTGAATTGTGAAAGGGTGAAGGAAAGCAGAATATTGGTAGCAGGATACCATAATTGTTGTAGGACAAATTTGCATCATCTCAAACTTGGAATCTCCTACAAAATACTAACAAATTATAAAAGGGGAAAATAGTCACTTTGCAGTGAAGGAAGCCAGCAGACACCAGAATAGAGGAAGTTGGAAGGGATGGGTGGTATGTAAATGGCATTCATTAGGAAAAAAAATAATCAAGTCCACATTATATTTGTAAGCTATACAAAATTAAAACATTAAAAGAGTGCACACAGTTTGTGCATTGAAAAGTACACTTTAAAATATATAACTGCTCTTGGCTTTATGTCTATTGATATTCTTACAACAAAATGTTGACTGAATTGACAATGTTTAAACAGTTAAGGGGAACATCGAATTTTGAATAGTGGATTATTCCACTATCTCTCATTCACCTTAAAGTTATTAAAAATCACCCTTTATCTCATTTGATAGTTAAATGAGTTGAGGTCACTCAAATCAAAGATGAACTATGTATCTTTTTACTGTCTAGAATAATGATTATCAAATAGAAATGCAATTTTACTCAATTTTAAAATTAAAGGGGAAATACTTTATTTTATCCCTTTAAATATATACAAATTCCAATAAATAGACTCAAGCTTACTGAAAAATGAGTGAAATATTTAGATAAGTTAGAGATTAACGCCTCATTTTTTATAATTTGAACTGTGAGTTTTTGCTTCACAGTTTTCTGCAATCCTACTACAAATCATTTGATCAATGAATTCTGTAAAGAGATAGAATCAAACCTTAGAATGGCATTTTATGCCTCAAGTGCAGACGATAAGCAAAAATGGGGTTTCTTCTTAATATAAAGCCATTTACCTTTTCCCCTCCCTATGGGATCAAGCCTGCAACCCAGGCATGTGCCCTGACCTGGAATTGAACTGTGATCTCCTGGTTCATAGGTTGATGCTCAAGCACCCAGCCAAGCCAACTGGACTACCTGACTTTATATGTTAATAAATATTTTATCAGTGTTTCCAGTTCTCTAAAAGTAAACTATATTTCCTTCTTAAGAATCATGTTTCTTCCTGTTGTGATACTAAGATATCTTCAAAATTAACTTATCCTACCAACAGGATATAATGTTATTAATATTAGGCATAGACCATAATAACTCAATAATTTCAAAGAAAAACCAGGAAGGATAGAACTGCCTTGGATTTAAGAAATGACTTGGCACAGAATATAGACAGAAATAAACTTGCTAAATCATTTGACTGCAACTTGGGTTCCATATAAAGTGGCACTGAAGGGATTTAAGTCAAGCAGTTCTAGGTTTATTTGTTGTGGCTAAGAGAACCCTTTCTTTTGTTCATAAAATCAAAAAATAATAATTATTAGGTAGATTTTATTTTGTGCTCATAATAAAAAATAAATTTATAAATGCATCTTTATTTTAAAAAATCTCTTCAAAATATGTCCACTTATTTCACACTATTTTATTTGAATGGGCATTTAAATATGCATTTTATGTACATGCATATATATCCTATCTAATAAAAGAGTAATATGCAAATAACCGTCCTTCCACAACAATAATGGCAGCCCTCATAGCCACAAGATGGTGGTGCCCAGTCCTATAAACCCTGCCAGAGTCTCAGCAGAGTAAGTGGCCTCCTGACCCTTTATAAAAACAAAAACGAAAACGAAAACAAATTCACTCTTCACAGAGTGATCCTGTCCCAGCCCCAGCCTGGGGTCTCAGCCACTGAGTCACACCACCCAGGCAGATATGGAGGAATCTTAAATCATATATATATATATAATTATTGATTTTTTACAGAGAGGAAGGGAAAGGGATGGAGAGCTAGAAACATCTATGAGAGAGAAATATCGATCAGCTGCCTTTTGCACACTCCCCACTGGGTACGGGTCACCAACCAAGGTACATGGCCTTGAACCTGGGACCCTTGAGTCTGCAGGCTATAGCTCCATCCACTGAGCCAAACCAGTTAGGGCTGTCCAATATGTTAAAGAAAAATATCCTATGTAATAAAGAGGGGGTATGCAGGAGAAAGCATTTGGGGGTGACCTGGCTGTTAGGGGAGGGTAGTTGGGGATGATTAGGCCAATCAGGAGTGAGTATGCAAATTAATTCAACAAATATGGCAGGTTAATTTTCATACACAGGCATGAAGCAGCCAGGTAGGGCAGGACAACTGTTATGAAGGGGCGTGTGGAGGGTGGAGGCTGGAGGAAGGTACAGGAGCAGTACTCCAGCCAGAGCAAACACTAAAGGCTCCTGATGAAGCAAAGGCCTGGGTCCCAGGCGCCGGAGGAAAGCCAGTGCTGGCAGCCATGGGAGGAAAGTCCTATTCTTGCACAAATCTTCATGCAATAGGTCTCTAGTATATGTAAATAAAAATAAATATATTAACACTAGAGGCCCGGTGCATGCTCTGGAGAGGGGGTCCCTTGATCACAGTCTGGGAGCCCTCAGGGGTGGGAGGTGACCTGATGATCAGGGGAAGGTGACGCCCCTTCACACCTCTGCTGCTGCCACGACTGGCAGTGCAAGCCTCCACCGGCCCTGGTTACCTGAGCCTCAGGCGGCCCTGAGCAGCTGGGAAGCCACCATCCGAGGCTTGCTTACACTTTGGGCCAGCCTTGGGCAGCTGGGGAGCTGCAGGGACTGGGTGCTACCATATTGTGGCTGTGGGTGCCACCATATTTGAGGTTGTGGCAGTCTTTTAGCATATTCCCTCCTTATTGGCTGTAGGCACCACCATCTTTGAGGGCATGACAGTCAATTAGCACATTCCTTCCTTACTGACTGTGGGCACCACCATCTTTGCCATGGTGTGAGGATCAATTAGCATATTCCCTATTTATTAGATAGGACAATCATATTAATATTATGCTCATATAGCTTTTATTCATTTATTTATTATACAAAAGTATTAACTGGCTGTCTTAAACGTCAGGCACTATAGTGGTGCCAGGAATAGAGTATACATAGTTGTTATAATAGAGGAATGAAGGAAAAAATACTTAATATAATGTCAGGCAGAGATAAAAGATGTAGAGAAAATTAAAGCAGAGAAGGAATGGAGAGTGAGGCAGTGGTTGGGCATTCTTTCTTTTCTTTTCTTTTTTATTTATTTATATATATATTTTTTTTCTTTATGATTAAGGTATTACATATGTGTTCTTATCCCTCTCTTTCCCCTCCCCACTTCCAACTCATGCCCTCACCCCCCTGGTGTCTGTGTCCATTGGTTAGGCTTATATGCATGCATACATGTCCTATGGTTGATCTCTTCCCCTTACCCCCGCCCTCCTTTACATTCCCTCTGAGGTTTCAGCATCTGATCGATGCTTCTCTGTCTCTGGATCTGTTTTTCTTTATCAGTTTATACTGTTCATTATATTCCACAGATGAGTGAGATCATGCTATATTTATCCTTCTCTGACTTATTTTGCTTAGCATAATGTTCTCCAGTTCCATTCATGCTGTTGCAAATGATAAGAATCCCTTCTTTTTTACTGAAGCATAGTATTCCATTGCATAGATGTACCACAGTTTTTTAATCCACTCATCTGCTGATGGGCACTTAGGCTGTTTCCAAATCTTAGCTATGGTGAATTATCCTGCTATAAACATAGGGATGCATATATTTTTTCTGATCGGTGTTTCTAGTCTCTTGGGATGTATTCCTAGAAGTGGGATCACTAGGCCAAATGGGAATTCCACTTTTAGTTTAAGGAAACTCCATACTGTTCTCTAAAGTGGCTGCACCAGAGTTCCCACCAGCAGTGCAAGAGGGTTCCTTTTTCTCCACATCCTCACCAGCACCTGTCATTTGTTGATTTGTTGATGATAGCCATTCTGACAGGTGTGAGATGGTACCGCATACACATTTTGATTTGCATCCTTAGATGATGCATGTTTTCTTTTGTCTCTTGGATTTCTGAATATCCTCTTTTGAAAAGTATCTATTTAGGTCCGTTGGCCATTTTTTGATTGGGCTGTTTATCTTCCTTTTGTTAAGTTGAATGAGTTCCCTGTAAATGCTGGAAATTAAACCCTTATTGGTGATAAGATTGGCAAATATGTTCTCCCATGCAGTGGGCTTTCTTGTTGTTTTGTTGATGGTTTCTTTTGCTGTACAGAACCTTTTCATTTTGTTATAGTCCCATTTTTTTTATTTTTCTCTTTAGTTTCCATTCCCCTAGGAGTTGTATTGGTAAAAATATTGCTTCAGCATATGTCTAAGATTTTGGTGCCTGTGGATTACTCTAATAGTTTTATGGTTTACTGTCTTATGTTTATCCTTTCTTTCTTTTGCTAGAGTATATGTTATTGCCTCATGTCAAGTTACTTGAAAACCATTATTTCATGTATATTGTTCAATTAAAAAAATGTTCTAGGTTGTGGTGGGGTAAATCTAACTCTTTACCTCTTTTATTTTACTTATTTTTAAAAAATATATTTTATTGATTTTTACAGAGATGAAGGGAGAGGGATAGAGAGTTAGAAACATTGATGAGAGAGAAACACTGAAGCTGCCTCCTGCACACCTCCTACTGGAGATGTGCCCGCAACTAAGGTGCATGCCCATGACCAGAATCAAACCTGGGACCCTTCAGTCTGCAGGCAAATGCTCTATTCACTGAGACATACCAGTTAGGGTTGTACATTTATTTTAGTCAACTACATTCCTTATACTAGCAACTATTCATTATAAAATGAAAATTTAAAACTCTAGAAACATAAAATAATTAGAAAGAATTTAACAAATATAAACAAATGTTTATACTTAAAAACTATAACATATTGCTGATAAAAATAAATAAGTCCAAATAATCTGAGAGGTATATTTGTGTATTTAATGGAAGACTTTGTTGAAGAAGCATCCAGTACTTTAAATTTCCCCTCCTATTAATTCATTAAAATATAACAAATATATGTCTTTGTGTGCATGTGCATGTGTGTGTGTGTGTGTGTGTGTGTGTGTGTGTGTGTTATTCTTCAAAGGTATATCAGATAAATGACAGCTTTTGGGAAACTAATATACAATATATATTTTTCAATGTTTGTATTTAAAATATTTTTTATTTTGTACATATAAGATATAAGTTAATGGCTGGCAGGTCTTCCATTTTTAGGATTTTTTTTCCTACCAGAAGTCTCAAATTATGTATAATTGACTTACTACATATATTTATATATTGCATGGTAAGATTTAAATTTAGGCATATTTTAATAACCTTTAATTATAATAGATCATTATTCAAATAGTCTTAGTGATCTCTTTCCTTGTGTGATACCTAAATTTCATAAGTTATTAAATACCAAATACTTTTAAATCATAATTACAGTACATGATTTAATAAAATTACCAATTTTCTCATATAGTGGATAATTTTGGTTATTATATAATTTCCCTGGAGATCACTGTGTATCTCCTGATTCAGTGAGTATACCACCACCTTTAAACATGATTGTCTTAAATAATGGAAGTTGTAGTTTTGAATGGTGTATACAAAGATTAGGAGTAATTGAGGTTTACTGTAGGTAGGGAACAGTTAAGGAAAGCAAGTTGAGGGATTCTACTTCCCATAATATCAAAGATAACTGTCCCACTCTTCTCATTAATTTAGCCACTATATCTCCCATTTAGAGAACAATGTGGGAGTGAGCAACTATTTTATTCTAGCCCCTTATATTCCCATTTGCCTTTGCAGAACAAACAGCATATCATGCACAGCCCAAAAAAGTAATATCAACCTCAAGAGTGAGCAGTCATTAGAAATCCCCCAGCTCCTTGAGATTTGGGTAAATGGCTATTTCTTATCATTAGTTTCTTATTTTCTAACTTCATTTTTTTTTAAATGACTGGGGTAAAATAGAGCAGTGGTTGCTAGTTGCTATCAGGTAATCTACAATCCCTAACCTTTGGATTCTATGAATATGTTATGTAATTGAATACCAGTTTCATCAGAAATGCCAACCTTGTACACATTCATCATAAGCATCAAAGTATGGATAAATTATTTTGAAAAAAATCACAAAAATTACTTCTGTTTATGAAGTACTTTGTCATATTTTACAGTTTGGGTCAAGATAAACTTTAAAATTGTATTGAAAAGTCTACTCAATGAAAAGTTAATGCAAAGTTTTTAGATTAGTTGAGATGGCAGAGTTTTTCATCTTAAAAAAGAATATTTTAAGATAGTAATAACTTCTATTTTATACTTGGGGAGAATATATTCAAAAGAAAAAGCAGCTTTATTATGATTTCTCCCTCATTTCTTTTGAGGTACAGTTCCATAATTTAGAATACTTGGTTTTAGACAATCAAATTCTTCTTTCAGAATTTCTTCTGATTTGCAAGTTCAGACTGACAGTCCAAAGAACTGAAATGTGAATATTTTTATAAATCCCTTATAAAAAAGAAACCTATTGCCACTAAATTATATTCTAACAAATGCAGAACTTTCACAATTATGTTGCTGAACTTGGTAGGTAGCTTATCTGTCCAATCCTTGACACACTAATTTACATATAAGGAAGTTGTTTTATATTTGACTATAATAATATGGGTTTACATTAACCACCAGAAAACCTTTTTACAACATACACAAAGTGTCACACATATGCAACTTCTTTCTATTCAAAATTGAATTCTTAAGTTTAATGTATGTCAAAGCCATGTTCAATTTATAAAATATGCATGAAGTGGAGCTACAGAAAAAGTAATGTTTACACAAAATAAAGCAGCCAATTATGATAGGAGTAGGTTTCAATTTTAAGTTACCATCATTTGGGGAATTAGTTTTTAATGATAAATCATGTATAACCCCAGCAATTATATACACAAAGGTTATTATACCACATATCAGAATTATGTAGTCCATATCTTTAAAAAGTTTCACGGTTTCAGAACTCTATCATAAATAGTTTGGAGGTTTAGGCAGGCATTTTTTCCTTATCTTAAACATTGACTATATAATTGTTAGTGCCAAGTATAGGCCAAATATATGTTTTCAAACTGTCCCTCTTTAGAGTCTGATTAAATAATAGAATAAATACGTCAAATATAATAAAAAACAGTAAAAGTTAAAGAAAGGAAAAATAAAACCCAGAGAAGTGAGGAAGAACTAGATTTTCAAAAAGTATGTGTTTAAATTGAAGTGGCTCTTACAACTCTGCTTAAGCATTTAAGTGAAATGTCTTAATGCGTAATTTTTAGCAATGGGATTCCTGAAAAATACAACATAAAGAACTGCAACAACAAGGTAAAGAACAAAAAGTGAAATAGTATTAATAATAACCTTAGTTAGGACATGTTGAGATTCTTGATATTTACAAGAGAAGTATTTATTAATGATATTTTCCCCTTGAAAATTCTTAAGGGCAAATAATCCTATCTAATAAAAGAGTGATACACAAATTGACCATCATTCCAACACACAAAATGGCTGTCCCCATGTGGTTAAAGATGGCTGCCCCCCTGTGGATAGAACATGGCCTCCATAAGATGGATACCAGGGGAGAGCAGTTGGGAGGGACTAGGCTTTCAAGGGAGGGCTGTTGGGGGTGATCAAGCCTGAAGGGGAGGGCACTTAGGTGACCAGGCTAGCAGAGAAGGGAAGTGGGGGGTACAGGCCTGCAGGAGGGCAGTTAAGGGTGACCAGGCCTGAGGGGAGGGCAATTAGGGGCAAACAGGCTGGCAAGGGAGCAGTTAGGCATCAATTAGGCTGGCAGGGGAGTGATTAGGGGGTGATCAGGCTGGAAGGTAGAAGCAGTTAGGGGCAATCCGGAAGTCAGGCAGGCAAACAGCTGGGAGCCAGCAGTCCTGGATTGTGAAAGGGATGTCCGACCGACTGCTCGTTTAGGCCCGATCTTACTAGGATAAGGCCTAAATAGGCAGTCAGACATCCCTCAAGGGGTCCTCAATTGGAGAGGGTGCAGCCTGGGCTGAGGGACATCCCCCAAGCCTGTGCATGAATTTCATGCACCTGGCCTCTAGTATCTATAGAAAGGAAAATTTAATAAAAAAAAAAAATTATGAGTTAAAAAATTTAAATAAGTGTAACAAATATATTTATATATAGGATTGGACAAAAGTAGGTATACATAAAACATATAGCTTATTTTTATATTGTTATTTATTAAATTATTGTATTTTTCCCATATGAACAAATATACATACACTAGAGGCTCAGTGCACAAAATTTGTGAAAGGGGTTTTTCCCTCAGCCCAGCCTGCACCCTCAGGAACTCCTTGGGGGATGTCACAGGGATCAGGCCTAAACCAGTGGTCAGATATCCCTCTTGCAATCTGGACTGCTGGCTTCTAATCACTCAGCTGCCTGCCTGCCTACTTGATCACTCCTAACACTTCTCCCCTGTCATCCTGATCTTGCCCTCAACTGCCCTCCCCTGTCAGCCTGATCTTGCCCCCAACTACCTGTGCCTTGGCCCTCACCACCATGGCTTTGTCTGGAAGGAAGTTGGACGTCCAGAAGTTGGCTGGTCAACCCATTCTAATTAGAATATTACCCTTTTAGTAGTATAGGATTGCTTAAATGGAGGGTAAAATCTTTTTCAGCAGGAGGAGATGCTCTTGGCCGAGAAAAACATATAATCCCTATATCTGGACTGATAGCCAGCTATATGCACTAAACTACCAAACCAGCCATGAAAAAAATCGAACCACTTTTTTGCACCTTACATCAGACAGCTGTTGCACTTAAAACCCCTCCTCATCCCTGACCTTTGGTTCTGCCTTCATAGTTCACTCAGATTAGGTTCTGATTGGTTGGTTTCTATGCCAGTCAATGTCAAAAACTCCACCTCCTAAGCAGCCATTGGCTACTAGCACTTTACCCAGATTTGGTTCCGATTGGTCTTTTTCTATGCCAGTCAACATCTCCAGCCTAGTTCTGGGCTTGATTGAAGAGGTTGGGCTAATCAGCAGCCCCAGAAGAGACTGAGAGAGAAACAGAGGCTCAGTGCTGGCTAAGATGGGAGAGAAGAGAGAGGCAATGGCTGATCAACAGCTGTCACAGAGGCTGGGGATCAGACTCTGCCTCTCTCTCTGCAGGCCTCTCCCTGGGCCAACTCTGCAGCTTCCTTGGCAGTCAGTGCTGGGTCACTCTGGCAACCCAGAGCTGACTTCTGGTGTTGGGTCAGCCTTGTCCATATGGACCTTGGCTCTTTTTATGTATAGATATTTGTTCCTTGTATTATATACATTTCTTCTTACTGCTTTCATATAATGCCAATATCCCAGGTCAACATGCAAAATGACAGAAAAATGGGTAAAGTAATGCCAGCTGTAAGAACATCAAATCTGTTCTATAAAATATAAGGAAGCAATTTAACAGAGACAGAAAAGAAGAACAAACAAAAACACATGACTGAGGACTGAATAACACATAGGGAAAGTAATATTTCATTAATGTGAAGACAATTGTAAATTGTGTCAACATCATCAATGAATTACTGAGTGACTGGCATATGTGTCAGTGACAAAATAGAACTCTATTGTGTAACCAGATTATGCATGGTCATTTTTATCTCAAAGTTGTGCAAATATAATTTCATTAGTATGCCCAGGAACCCAGCAGGATATGACCAGATGGTATCTTATTATGTTGAGCACCTTGTTTTAGTGTTTGCCTGAAGATAGCAGCAGCCCCTGACTCATATTTTCTGTTCTCTGAAATATATAGAAGACACTTGCAGGTCTAAGGTTTGGCCTGTGAATTAGAATACTCAAAGTGCAGATAATAATCTTCTGGCCAGACACCTGCCCCTGGGCTACTTATCTGTTGTACAGTTCCTACTCCTTCAGGCTGTCCTCACTACTTAATGATTTTATGCATATTCTCCTTAGATGTGCTAAGTTCATGGCCTATGCCATAGCTATAACTTAGAGCTTCACTGTGATTAGTTGATTTGTAGTCATTCCTCAACTACCCCATTGCAGTCTGGACCAGTTATTTGGTGAAGAGTAACTTCAAACATTATGAGTTAATGCTGAGAGAAGAAATGATCATTAATTTGAATATATTACTTAAGCAAGGAGAATAGACTATAGAATGCAATCTCTCTAAGGCTCAAGAGTTAAAGAAATGAATAACTTTCAGCCTAGCTGGTGTTGCTCAGTGGTTGAGTGTCAATCTAAGAATCAGGAGGCCATGGTTCAATTCTGGTTGATGCTCGATTGTGGTTAGATCCCCAGTGTGGAATGTGCAGGAGGCTGTCAATCAATAATTCTCATCATTGGTGTTTGTTTTTTCCTTTCTCTCACATTCTCTCTGAAATCAATTACACACACACACACACACACACACACACACTTATTTATTTAAATGGAATGATTTTCAGAATTTAGAAAATTGAGAATTTTGGCAATTTTAAAAAATGAAGTTAAGGGACTGACTGACTTTCAGTATGAGTATATACAGATCTGGCTGTTAGAGTCACAGCCAAACTTGAACTGATTTGGAGGCATGAAACATTTTCTATAGTTTGTTTAGTTCTCAGGTCTATGATCAAAAAAGAGTTGGGAGTGTTTTGTTTTTATATAGTTTAAAGAGAAATTATTCTCAATGTCACAGTTCAATTGCCTGAAAATATCTCCTTTATTTCAGGAATGGTTCATTATAGTTTGAAAATGAACCTTGGGGAAAAAAAAAGTATTATTTTAAAATAGATTCTTCATATAGAAGAACATCTGGAGTTAGAGATGAGGAACTAGAAGATAAACATTCTTCTATCCACTGCCATAAGGTGAGTGAAATACAGAGAATTATCCACTTGATAGGTTTCTTTACAATAATAAAAAGGTTACGTATAATTTACACAAGATATATTTTATTTTAAATGGAATCAGAATTTCAAGGAACACTAGAAATATTGAAATGGGTGTAAGAATAGTTGATAGAAAATTACTGGGAAATTGGCCCAGAATAATTTGAGGATGAAAATAAAAGAGAATACAGAGGACCAAAAAAAGCATGCATACTTTTTATCAGTACAAAAGTAATTTAACTCTTTTCAGGCTTATGGAAAAGCATAATTAGGAATTCTTTATAAAGGTAGAGCCCAAGACTGCAGTTTTGTAGTCCTCATTAATTAAAAATTGTTATTATATATATATATATATATATATATATATATATGTCACTGTCCCTTTCTCACAAGAGTATAACTTTCACATTTGCATTTCTTTTTAAAATGCAATTTAATAATATATATTTTAATTGATTTCAGAGAGGAAAAGAGAAAGATATAAACATCAATGATGAGCGAGAATCATCAATTGACTGCCTCCTACACACCACCTACTGGGAATTGAGCCCCAAACCTGGTCATGTGCCCTGACCAGGAATCAAACTTGACCTCCTGGTTCATAGTGCTCAACCACTGAGCCACACTGACTACTCTGCATTTCTTAATTCACTGGATATAAACTAAAGTCTCCTAATAGTTGTGACCTAATTTAGAAACAAGGAAACTTTATATTCAACAATTCTTTAATCTGTATTCTTAGGTATTAATGAATAATTTAAATATTGTAAAATATATTCATTTTCCCCTATAGTTTCATGCAGTGTGACAAAGCATAGCTTTTTGTAAACAAAATCAAGTTATCAGAAGTTCTATCACTTCAAAAACCCCTTTGGGTGACTTCTTTGTTGACAACTCCTCTAACCCAAGCTCTTTGCAATCATGGATCTATTTGTTTTGTTCGTTTGTTTATTTTCATACTTTTTTTTTCCTTTTGTGAAATGTATATATATATTTTGCATACATGTCAGTAATGCTATATCTGTCATCATTGTATTTTGGAGCTATAAGAGGATGATGATATGTATCTTTAATTCATTGGTCCTTAGGTCAAGAGGAACTACCATCAAGGAAATACACTTAAGAACAACATGTGATGAGCTCCCTTTGCACATGGAGACAAGATCCAGAAGTTTTATTGATTCTATAGTAGGATATGATTGGTAGAGGTTTTGTGAGGGGGTTAATATATTTTGCATGTGGAAGAAATAGAAATAATTTCTGGTAAGAGAGTGGGCTGTGTTCATTTTAATATACCTACACATACTTTGATACTCCAACTACGGAGAGGTAGAGTCTAATGCCCTTCCCTTGACTGAGGACGTAACATAGCTCTTTTCTTCTAATGGATAGTTTAAAGCAGATATGATGGTTGTAACTTAAGGTACTAAGTCAGAGAAACAGTTATGACTTTCTGTGTCTATTTCAGTTTCTTGCTCAGGAGGAAGACAGGTCCCATGCTCGGGTATGTTAGCTGCCTGTAAAGAGACCCACAGAGATTTGAGGCCACTGACCAATACGCAGGAGGGAACTGTGCCTCCTGCCAAGAGCCACGTGAAAGGCCCATCTTTAGATTCTAAGATAACCGTAGCTCCTGCCAATATCTTACTAACTAAAGCTGCCAACAGTGGAAAAGAACAGCAAGATGATGAGAGAGAAAATTACAGCAAGCAGCAAAGTTGTATTTAAAAGCTTAAGTACATCTTGGATGGGCACCTTCAGCCAGGTCAGTGGGTCTAGTTCCTAGCTCTTTATCTTATTCTTGCCCCTCCCACGCATGTCTTAATCCTCTGGCATCATTTGTCCGTTAGCTGGTAGGGGGTTTCCTAGAATTATGTTTGCCAGCAGGGTCTTGTAAGTTTTGCCCTTTTGGTAAGGGGAGCCATTTTAACTGCAGTTATTTCTTCCTGTTTTTGTCTAACTGTGATGATTATCTTTAACTCCCTACTCCTCTGTATTATTCAAACACAACCCCTTCGCCTTGCCCCTGCCTTGCTCATATCTGTTTAACTACCTATTCTAAGATAACCATGTAAAATGCCTTGAAATAGAACCACCTATCTCCTGAAAGTAGGAGATAATAACTCTATATTGTTTTGAGCAACTAAGTTTTGGGGTAATTTTTTATCCAGTAATAGATAATTAATATAGCAATTCAGACATGAGTCTCAGTTGGGTTTTCTAAACATCAATGGAGTAGCAATTAATAGGCTCTTTATCCCATGCCTGTAAAAGACTATTATCTCATGAAGATTTGTTACAATTGATTTGCAAAGTAATGTATGCTTTATTTCAAAACATTTATCTTACATATGTTGAGGGATATTCATAATTCGTACTGACTAATTCATTTTCTGACAAGAAAAACCTGAAAACTTAAAATTCCAAGTCAAATATTTTTCAGAGGTAAACAATAAGTGAACTTAGTTATATGCATTAATATACAAGAAATAAACTCTTAATGGAGTTTTAAGATGAAATTCAGTTCAGAATGGTGTACAAAAATATCATCTCTTAACTTCTGTCTCAAACATAGCATTTCTCTGATATAAAGATGGCAATTAATCTGGGACATTTTGGCTTATTTGATCTTAATGGACTCTTAATATTTTTTTGAATATTGTTGCATTCTAGTAACACATCAGAATCAAAATGTGTAAAAACTCTGAGAATATTAATGTCTTTTGTCAAATGGTTAACTCTGCCCTTGATGTTACCCCAAAGGTCAAGAAACAATCAAATGGTTAACTCTGAAAGTAATAAAAATAGTGCGAAGGAACAGCAAGATCTTTATTTAAAACAAATTTTATAACTTCATTGTGAAAAAAAATTAAGTTTTATATCATAATGCTTATTTCTGATTTGTGTAGATTTAAATATTTTATTTATTTAAAAATTATTTGAACAGAGAATCAGTATTTCCTTTATGATTGAGCAGCTAAAAGTCAAATTCAATTATGCAATATGGATGCACTTAGAATTGTTGAACCCTTGATTAAAGATACATATATAAGCTAAAGGTTAAGACCTCACTAGAATAGATATTTTCCATATAGATTTATTGCTGCTGAGTAGCAAGTGGAAAACCAATGATCTTTTTTACCATCACTGAAAATAAATTCAACCAAGGACAATGACTAGTCAACCATGAAATTGTGCACTTGAGCAGACTTCACGCTGACAACAGAAATGCTGAAGAGAATTGATATATACTTGCTGGAATCTCTTCTGCTGAGTGTTATTCTGCGAAATCTTTTCCATGATCCATTTGTAGTAAAAACAGCAGTATATCCATTTGCTGTTTCAATGTCTATTCTCAAGATTTATATCGATCAAGAACAGTTACTTCAGGTTTAAAAAGGCAATAACTCATATTTTCACTTCACATTTCTCTATAAAATATCATTTTGATTGATCAAGAATAGTCAAATCCTGACAAATACATATAGGATAAATATCTAATCTAATGTATATACAGAAACAAATAATCCTCAGAAACAAATCCCATAGAAAATAACTATTCTTCTTTTATGTGAGTTGAGAAACTAAGACATAGAAGTTAAGTAAACTGTCCATGGTTATACTTTTGAACCTATTTCATCTTTTTTCTGGTCTCTTAAGCATTGCATAATTTGATACCTTTAAAAGTGAGTATGACATAGCCCTACCTGGTTTGGCTCAGTGCATAGAGCATTAGCCTCCACTGAAGAGAGGTTCAATTCCAGTGAAGGGCACATGCCCAGGTTTTGGGATCAATTCCCAGTAGGAGGTATGCAGGAGGCAGTCAATCAGTAATTCTCAACATTGATGTTTCTCTCCCTCCCACTTCCTCTCTGTAATAAATAAAAATATAATTTTAAAAAAGTGAGTATGACAAATATATGCTAAATTATAATACAATATCTATCAGTATTTATATTGTTTTAAAATCCAGTTTATTTTTCTGTTTTGTGTATAATGTATATAATTCTATTTAATAAAAGAGTAATATGCAAATCACTCCAACACACAAGATGGCTGCCCCCATATGGTCAAAGATGGATACTCCCATGTGGACAATATATGGCCACCACAAGATGGCCAGTAGGGGAGGGCAGTTGGGAGAAACCAGGCTTACAAGGTAGGACAGTTGGTGATGATCGAGCCTGCAGGGGAAGGCAATCAGGGTTGACCAGGTTGGCAGAGGAGAGAAGTGGGGGGCAACTGGGCTTGGAGGGAAGGGCACTTGGGGGGACCAGGTGCAGGGGAGGGCATTTAGGGGTGACCAGACTGCAAGGCAGGGCAGTTAGGGGCAAACAGGCTGGCAGGGGAGCAGTTAGGCATCAATCAGGCTGGCAGCGGAGTGGTTAGGGGGTGATCAGGCTGGTAGGCAGAAGCAGTTAGGGGCAATCAGGAAGTCCAGAAAGTGAGCAGTTGGGAGCCAGCAGTCCTGGATTATGAGAGGGATGTCTGACTGCCCATTTAGGCTCACATCCTACCGGGATCATGCCTAAATGGGCAGTCGGACATCCCTCAAGGGGTCTCAAATTGGAGAGGGTGCAGGATGGGCTAAGGGACACCCCCCTCATGCATGAAATTTGTGCACTGGGCCTCAAGTAATTACATAATGTTAGTTATAAAAATATCTATTATTCATTATTTTTATGATATGTTCTAGAAAGTATACCAAGGTCTTCACCTAAATTACGCATAAAGATCTTCACAGTAGTGCTCCATCATTATTTTACAAATGAAGAAATAATCTAAGGCAGATTGTGTGACTTCTGTGAGCCCAACTGCTGATTTGTGATAGATTCAGGATTAAAACATATCCATTTAAAGATATTAATAAAAATTAACCTTTTATTTTATGGATTTCTTATTACATTACTAAAAACAATTTTAACTCAACATTGATTTTCATGGGTTGTTCATTTATACCTGATTTATCTAAAATTAAATGGTGTGCAGCAAGTGGAAATAAAATTCCTGTATTACTAGTATATGCCTAAAAAGTGAGTGAACATTTGGATAATTGGGAACACAGAAAAATGACAACTAATAATTATTGATATCTCTTTTACATAACTGATTATTCTTTTTAAAAAAATTAATTAATTTTTAGAGAGTAAAGGGTGGGGGAGAATGAAACATCAGTAAACTACCTCCTACTAGTACACACCTCCACCTGAGTATCAGCTGGAAACCCAGGCATGTGCTTTGACCTGGAATGGAACCAGTAACCTTTTGGCGCATGGGACAATGTTCAACAAACTGTTCCACATCAGCCAAGGCTCTCACTCTTCTTTTTAAGTACTTTTAAACACACATAACCCATGATCTGTTTAAAAAATTGTTTCTTTAGATAGGTATTTTTTATCTCATTCAGAAGCATATTGTGTGAGAAGACAAAATGTTTACACAGTATTTTAAGAAATAAAAATAATCTGTGGCTTAGTATTCTGAGAAAAGAATGATTGATGTGAAATGATTATTTGCTATTATGAATGCACAGTTCAAGTCCTTTATAATTTTACCTAATATCCTAAGACATAGCACTAGAATTAAGGGAATAATTATTTAACTTCTGAATTATAGTTTTTGCCATGTAAGACTTAAGATTTAGAGTGGAAAAAGTTTCAATAACATGAATATTAATGGTTCTTAAAACAGATATGAAATCTAAAGCAAATATTTAGAATTTTGATAAAATATTATTAAATTTTATATTTGAAAGTAAAGGTTACCTTGGGTCATTATCCTTATATCACAAAAATCCTCATTGAACAAAATATTTGTAATTAGTCGATTAAGAACTTAAGTTATTAGAATGGAAAAATGTAAAGAGTCAAGGAAAGTTTTATACATGAAGGTAGAATCAAAATAATTGTTATTGTATACTAAATATACCTCTCTAGAAATTGAATTTAAAAAAATGGCAAAAATAATATTTGATGTATCCTTCTATTTTATTTATTAGTTTATTTTGTTCATTAGATTCCACATGTAATTAGCTAAAATGATCTTGTCTTTCTCTGACTGGCTTATTTCACTTAGAATAATAATCTCCAGGTCAATTCATGCTGTCACAAAAAGGTATGATTTCCTCAGATTGACAGAATATCACTTTGTATAACTATTATACATACTAGAAGCCCAATGCACCAAAATTGGAGCAAGAATGGGTCTTCCTTTCCCTGGCTGCCAGCACCACCTTCACTCTGTATGGAGCTTCCTTTCCACTTTCACACACTGCTCAGAGGCCCTAAGCGGCCTGGGGTGGTGCGGAGTGGCCAGGGATGGTGTGGAACACCTATGTCATCACCATGGTGATGATGTAAGTGTCCCGCCCTGCATCCAGTTGCTCCATACCCATGTACGCAAATTAACCCACCATCTTTGTTGGGTTAATTTGCATACTCACTCCTGATTGGCTGGTGGGTGGTGTGAAGGTATGGTCAATTAGCATGTCCCTCTTTTATTAGGTAGATGGTGAGGGCAGTAGAAATCTGTGATAGAAAAGCTAATATTTCTAATTTTTTTGGATGGTAATATTTTTGTTTCAACTATAGCACAGAAATTGGTCCATTTCAAAGACCAAAATTATAAAATAATAATTCATGTATGTATCCATATGTATAGGTAAAATCTAAAATGTACATGCACAAGAATCATTATATGGTGAATTACAGTTTAATATGGTGATTATTAAAATGTTTGTTCTGCCCAGCTGGCATAGCTCAGTAGTTGGGCATCACCCTATCACCCATTCAATTCCCTGTCAGGACACATGCAGGCTTTTGACTACATCCCAAGTGAGGGGCATGAAGGAGGCAGCAATTGATGTTCCTTCCTCACTAATATTTCTATCTCTCTATCCTTTTCCCTTCCTCTAAAGGGATATTGATTCTCTCTAAAATCAACAAAACACATTTTAAAGAATGTTCTTTAACTTTACCCAATTATTTCCATCAAATTTTTCATTTTGGTCATCTTAGTTATAGAAAATATCTCAAATATATTGTTCTACAAAAGACCAAACTAATAAATTATTAGTTCTTAATGTTGAAGATACTTCATTTTAAGTGCAAAGACATTTTCATTATCTGGAGGTGTGTGTGTGTGTGTGTGTGTGTATGCAGTCATGTAACATTTATATATATATATATATATATATATATATATATATATATATATATATCATAATGACAAATTTCAAAATGTGCATTCATGAAAAAAATACACTTTTACTTTTCAGCAGATGGCCCTATAATCTACATACCAATCCTCTAATTTCCTTGCATTTTGATGACTCACTTTACATCATAAGAAGCTCTTTACTAATCTCTGATTATAATACTGTTGTTACTATAATTCTCATTTATCTCAATCAGTCAGTTTTCTTCATCATGCAAGTTTGGCAGAAGCTGGAAATTTCTGTAGAGATTAGGACTGATGTAATCAGATGATATTGATGAAATGCCCAGATACAATTTTATACAGTCAACCGCAAATAGTCCCTTCTCTTTTACACTCTTACCTTCACTGTCAAATGAAACTGTTATCACTAATATATTTCTCAAGCTCTTCTGCTCTGTCATTTGGACCCCTTATCATAAAATCACTCCATTTCATCAGTGAGCATTGCCTCCAACTCACTCTTTAATGACCCCTAGATGTCTTTGCATAATATGAGTTTCTTTGTAACATTCAAGAGTGTTTTTTCTGTAATTTTTCCTACCAGGTAATAAGTCCAAGAAAGTGGTCAGTATAGTTCTAGCTTATCTGAGTGCACTGAAACTAATTATTTTTCATCTACATTTAAATTTCTTCAAGCACTAATGTTCCATTTACTTAGTTACATCAATCTCCCAAATCTGAATCGTTTGCCTGTGTTGAATGAATTGCTTACTTAACACTCAAATTATTTTCAGTAATTATTTTTAATTTATTGTGTATGTGGACAAAATATTAAAAAGTCTACCAATTATTCTATTAATTATATTTGATGTCATTATAAACTCCCATGCAGTTACAAAAATAATAGAGAATGATCGCATGTGCCCTCTACTCATTTTCATCCAGCAGTAACATCTTGAAGAATTACAGTCCAATCTCACAAAATGGATGTTAACATTGATACAATTAAGATACAGGATCCCTCACTACAAGGATCCTTCATATTTCCCTGTTTTAGTCAGATTCATTTCCTTCAACTTCCCTCCCCCTGACCCTTGATCTCAATCTCTGGCAACAGGGGTTCTGTTTTAATGGTGCCATTTGAAGAATGTCACATAAATGGAATCATACATCATGTAACCCTAGAGTATTGACTTTCTTCAGTCAGTATAACTCCGTAGAGATAAATTCAGCTTGTTACATGTATCAGTCGTTCTTTCTTCAGTGCTAGTAATATCCCATGGTGTGTATATGCCAACATTGATTTTAAAAAATCATTTATTTTTCTCTCTAATCCAGTCAGTCAGTCATTAATATACAGCCTTGCTCACACTTTAACCTGCTTTGAAGTCTGAAGTTTCAACATCCTTTCCGCTCCCATCATTATTCCCTACCCATCATCCTCATCCCTCCTATTCTTTTATAGAAACTTCACTGACACTTCATAAAAGTTATTTTATTCTAGGTCAATTTTGTTTTCTTAGGGTTATGAATTTGCCTATCCAACTAACTTCCCATACTTCAAATGACCTAATACATGCATACATAGTTTTTTTTTTCCGCTAACATCCAATATTTCTCAGTAATGTCTCCTAGCACACTTCCTAGTGAAATCCTTATCTTTACTCAGTTTATACTCTTTGCACGTTTTTTAATAGTCAGGTATTTATAGCCCTCACAAAGACAGTATCAAGATTTCATTAAGTTCTGTTACACTTATCAAAAGACATTGCACACAATTTTCACAGTTAAAATAATGTTTATCATGTAAGATTTCTGTCAAATTCCTGTGAAATACACTGCAAATATAGACAATGAGCTATTCAATATTGTGTTCTCTCCAATTATTACCTCTAGAAACTTATTATATCAACCCCTTCTCACTGTACTACTGCTTTCCTTTTCCTTAATTCTGTCTTTTATTTTTTGTCATCAGAATTAAACTTACAAATCTACATTAGTGAGTAGGAATGCAGTTGTTCAAAAGTCATTTTGAGACAGAATGTCACTTCTGGGTTGGGATTGAGCAAAATCCAATTGAGTGAAATAATAAATGTCAGTAAGAAGTGACAACCAGAAGTTCAGAAAGCATTGGTTACTCATGGAAGAAGAGTACACGGAAAATATCAGGCATAATTACTACCAAAATCCAACCAAGTACTTGCAAGTATTCTAAATTCCCCTGCAAGGCTATCCGACCACTTTATAACCCCTAACTATGATTTGTCCTCCTCAAATAGATGGCATCAAAGAGAAAGTGCAGTATACATGCTGACAAAATCCATGTGACACTTATGTTTTTAATGAAAATTAACAAATTAAAATTCTGCACCTATATGAATCTGTTAAATCCATGCATCAGTCTGAAAATAATTCTACCTTATTATATTGATAAAATATTTACTTTAGAATGTTTTATTCTAGGACCCTGGATTTTATATTTTACTGAAGAATATCACTATATATCTAATTAAGGCTGAGAGACACACTAATTTTATATTTTATTGATACTTGACTATTTCTTCTGATCTTCTTAAAACACTTAAGCCCTGACCTCCTTGAGAAAACAGAAGCCATCGGGAAATTAAAGCATTGCCCTCTTGCATCCCCAAACTCTGTCTTCCTCCGTATCAAAGAAAAAAATTCAAACTGATGGCCAACTGTGAACTCATCACTGTCAGTTTTTTACCCAACAGTTTCAGATTCTCTTTACCTTCAGGTCTTTTCATTCCACAGCTTCTGTGAGTTTTGCTCCAAACATGGGCCTCTGAAAACTTGAAATACTGAAAAAGACATTCCCTTCAGAGTTTATGAATCCTTAGGATAATGCTTAGCCAGTCACTTATTGAGATAGGACTTTGGAAGTTCAGCTCCCTTTCCTAAAACAGGAAGGATTTCTGACTTGTCATTGTTATTGTTGAGGTTCCTGCAGAATGAGGATAACGCTCAGACTAAAGTTAGATTCACAACTTTGATATTTTTCCCTATCTTGCTTCTTTTTCTTCCGTAGCTATTTTCCCAAAGAATCACTTGTACATCAGTTTGCATCTTAGGTGCCACTCCCAAGGAACTTGATCTAAGACAAAAGCTAATTATAAACACCCAGCACTTGGTATCATATCCTTTCTTGCATTCTACAGGACTTTAATCGATCTCCAATTATGCTTACTTCATTAACATTTCCCTTTCTCTGAACTTTTTCTTTGATCCACAAGATATCTTTCCCTAATTATTACCTAACTTTATGTCCCTCGCATTTCTTTCTGAAAAGAATAGTCTGTGCTCATTTCTCTAGCTTATCATCTTTCATTACTTTCAACTCATTGAAATTTAGGTTGTGTCTTCCTTACTTTATTAAAATTATTTTACTTTTATTAGCTACAGCTTCTTAATTGGCAAACCTAATCATATGTATATATATATATATGTGTGTGTGTATATATATGTCCTATCTAATAAAAGAGTAATATGCAAATAGACCATATCTTCACTATACCTGCCAGCCACAACCAATAGCCACACCCACTAGCCAATCAGAGTGAGTATGCAAATTAATCCAACCAAGAAGGCTACAGCAACAGAGAGAGCAGGAGGGAGGTTTCGGTTGCCCCTGGTGATGGAGGAAGTCAAGCTTTCTGGACACCCTGGCTAACACAGGCCTCCACTTAAGGCAACCAAGTTTCAATGGCAGTGAGAGCAGAAGGCTTGCCTCTACTCCAGGCTACAAAGTTTTAATTGTGGAAGATAAATAAATTCCAAATACGGGAGCCTCCTCTTGGGTCACCAGGGGGCATGGCTGGCCTGCAAACCAACACAGGCCCCTCACCCAGGCTACCCCACACCCCAAAAGAACACCCACCCTGATCCAGGACACCCTTCAGGGCAAACCAGCTGGCTCATACCCATGCACCAGGCCTCTATCCTATCTAATAAAAGAGTAATATGCAGATTGACCACCACTCCAACACAAAAGATGACTGCCCCCATGTGGTCAAAAGATTCTGCCCCCATGTGGACACAAGATGGTCACCACAAGATGTCCAGCAGGAGAGGGCAGTTGGCAGGGACCAGGCAGTTAGGGATACCATGACAGCAGAGGAGGGATGTTGGGGGTGACCAGACCTGCATGGGAGGGCAGTTAAGGTTGACCAGGCCCACAGGGGAAGGCAGTTAGGGGAAAACAGGCTGTCAGAGGAGCAGTTAGACATAAATCAGGCTGGTAGGGGAGTGGTTAGGGAGTGATCATGCTGGCAGACAGAAGCGGTTAGGGGCAATCAGAAAGGCAGGCAGGTGAGCAATTGGGAGCCAGCAGTCCTAGGTTGTCAGAGGGATGTCTTACTGTCTGTTAGGCTCGATTCAGGTGGGGGTCCTAGATTGAAGAGGGAACAGGCTGGGCTGAAGGACATCTCCTTCCTGTGCATATATTTTGTGCACTGAGCCTCTAGTGTGTGTGGATATATATATTACAATCTTCCATCCATTTTTAACTATTTTTTATTCAATTGTTTTTTTATTCAATTATTTTTCTCTTGACCTTAATAATACCAGTATATTCAATTCATTTACTAATTCATTCAACAGTTATTTTGTTGAGGTATTTATTGAGTGACTACTATGGCAGGCAACAGAGAAACTGTTGAGGAAAACTGCAATAATAGTAATAGTATAAAGTGTGTGCTATGGGAGTAAATAAGAAACAAATACAATCCAATCTTGAATTGGATAAGACAATTTTGGGATAAGACAATTTTGTCAAAGACTAAGAGTTTGGTTGAGGTCTATTAGATTTGTAGTAATTGTGGCATCTTTTTCTGCACCTATACTTTCATTATGAAACCATAATCTATCTTGATAGGAAAATTAAAATTTGGAGTAGATATAATTATCTTCACCTGAGTCCAAGTTCATACTAGTGTCTGTGGATAGTAAAAATCTAATTTTGTATTACTTTAAACTTTTACCTTAACACTAAAATGAGCCATTCTTCCTGGTAAGTTCCAATCTTACTATATATTTTCTTTTCCTAGGTAGTGCATAAGCTCTATGATTTCTTCCTTGAAATCCAGATACCCATATAATGTAGATGCTTTTTTGCAGCATCTCTGCACTAGGCCCAGCTTCTTAGCATGTCTTCCCAATGCTATTTCTCTTATCCTAATATATAAAATCTTGAGTTGTAAAGACCAGTAATGACCAAGGCTATAGCAACCCAGTGCTGACTGCAGAGGGTTCTGTGAATCAGGGCCAGAGAGAGGCCTGAAGAGAGAAGCAGGGACTGATCTATTGCCTCTCTGACAGCTTTTGATCAGCACTCACTTCTCTCTTTCTCTCCCAGTCCACCCAGCATCTGGGCCTCCATTTCTCTCCAGGCCTCCACTGGGGCTGCTGATCAGCCCTGTCTTTCTGATCAGGCACCACTGATAGGCCCAGAGACACTGACTGGCATAGGAACTGACCAATCAGAACCAAATCCAGGTGCTTTGCGGAGTCAATGGCTGCCTAAGAGGCAGAGCTTTTGACATTTACTGACATAGAAACCAACCAATCAGAATCAAATTGGCCAGCAGAGGAGGGTTCTTTGACAAACCAATGGCTACCTAGGAGGTGGGGCTTCTGATGCTGACTGGCATAAAGACGAACCAATCAGAACTAAATATGTGTGCTGTGGAAGGCAATGGATGCCTAGGAGGTGAAGCTTTTGATGCTGACTGGCATATAACTGACTAATCAGAACCAAATTTGGGTGCTGTGGGGAGCAAATGGCTGCCTATGAGGCAGAGCTTTTGATGTTGACTGGCATAGAAACTGACCAATCAGAACCACATTGGCCAGCAGAGGAGGGCAGTTAGGGGCGAGATCAGGCCAGCAGGGAGGGCAGTTTGGGACAACCAGGCCAGCAGGAGAGGGCAGTTAGGGGTGATTAGGCAGGTAGGCAGAGTCAGTTAGTGGTAACTAGGCAGTAGGGGAGAGTAGTTAGGGGCAATCAGGCTGGCAGGCAGGTGAGCAGTTAGGAGCTAGTGGTCCTAGCTTGCAAGGGAGATGTTTGACTGCCAATTTAGGCCCGATCCCTGTGGGACATCCCCCAAAGGTCCCCAGTTGGAGAGGGTGCAGACCCCCCTCCATACACAAATTTTGTGCACCAGTCCTCTAGTCTATCATAACAACCAAGATAAAAAGAATCTGATGATAGCTGAGTTACAACTATATGTCAGTTTAGGATTTACAAATATCTACTATTAAAGCATAGTGACTGAAACTAAATCTCCTCTATGAAATGCAAATCGGAAACACAAAGAAATATTTGAGTAAAATACTCACAAATGTAAGCTAAAATTGTAGCCTGGGGAGATAGATAGGAGAAATATATTTCTGAATTATATAAATTAGTAATTTGTGTACACTTAACTATTTTTGTTATAATGATGAAACTTGAAAAGATCTTAGGAACATAGTATCTGCTCAGCTCCCAAATTCTTAGCATGTTGAAAAGTATTGTTTATTTTATATATATTAGAAAATTTATGAAAGTCATTTCTAGCAAATGTCTATACTACATAATAGATATAAAAATTTTATAATCTTAAAAACATTTTAACTTGTTTGCTAAGAACATAGGTTAAAATATAAGAAAATATATTTTCAAAAATTATTTTCATTCATATATGATTAGTGAAAAAATTCTAAAACAATTATTCTTTAAATGTTTTTATTTATTTATTTTTTAAATAGAGCTGGAACCATTAATGAGAAATATCAGTCGCTGCCTCCTGCACATCCCCCTGCTGGATATGGTGTGTGCCCTGACCTGGAATTGAATCAATGATCTCTTGGTACATGGGCAAAACAATTCTGAAATTTATATAATAATACCAAATCTTTATACAGTTTGAAATATTATTGATACTGAAGAATTTTTTTAAATTCTTAAATTTTTAAAAATATGTGATACTGTATATTTTAGTGTTCTTATTTTATTTGAAACCTACAGTAAATGATGTTTACTTTTTATAATATTATTATAGGAAAAATCATAAAATCTAAGACCTATTTGCAGCATAATATACATAATTTATAATATGGATAAGCTTTAAATGTCTTTGATTATTTTAAACAAATAATGCATTTTAAAAGGCAACAGATACAATTTGGGCCATGAAAAGAAAACATGAAAACCTTTAGGCAAGCTGTTAGTTAACATTTGAAAATCAAATTAAGCAGGTTTATTATATAATACAGCAGATGGAGAAAATGTGATCTCCCTGTTAATAATTTTCCATTAATCTATCATTTTAACTTTGGTCTCTTCATGTGCTACTCATAAAATAAGCATTTCCCCCATAACATGGTTTGTATTGCCACAAACTAATGTTTTTCAAATACATTTTTTGTGTGTGTGTGTGACTATAATTTTCAAACAATATACAGATTATTTAAGAGGCTTGATTTTTAGATAGTTTTATTCTTATGCATTCCCTGTGTCAAATACTTTCTGATTATATCTGTTCTAAATTAAGGTTAAGAGAATGTTAATTTAACAAAATGACCAATCGTGTGTCATTTTAAAGAGTGGACGGTTATATAATATGGAAAAGAAATTGCATTTATGAGCATACAAATCTTTTCACACAAAGGAGAGAAATGAAAACACTAGAATTCATTTTCAAAATATTTTTCCTCTCAATTTTTAATTTCCATTTAGCTAAAGGACATGGCTAAAGAGTGAAAGAAATAAGCGACTATAGTGAAATATGACTTTTCTCAACCTGTTAAAATGGGTAGGGATCCAGTGGCAAATACCATTCCATTTACAGACAGCAAAATGACAATACTTACAAATGCAATACTTTGGAGTCTAGTTTCAAATTTTCTTTAAGGGCATAATCAGAGTGGCTATAGGCACATCTATTATGGAAGATATAAATTTATTAGGATTGACAATTAAGCATTATTTCCTGAGTGCATTGATAGTGATAATCAAAGTTGTCTGTGTCCAGGCAGTATCTAGATCAGTGGTTCTCAACCTTCCTAATGTCGGGACCCTTTAAGACAGCTCCTCATGTAGTGGTGACCCCCAACCATAAAATTATTTCCGTTGCTACTGTTATGAACTGTAATGTAAATATCTGATATGCAGGATGTATTTTCATTGTTACAAACTGAACATAATTAAAGCATAGGGATTAATCACAAAAACAATATGTAATTATATATTGCGAAATATTTATTTCTAATTACAAATAAATGAAATTTTGTCTTGAATCGTGGTGTAGCATGGGTAACAGTCTTCATATAACAACAGTAAACTACATTTTGCTACACCGAGGAGCAGTATGTTTGTTCCTAAGACCATGGGAAATAGGTGTTTTCCAATAGTCTTAGGCAAACCCTTGTGAAAGGGTCATTCGACCCCCAAAGGGGTCACGACTCACAGGTTGAGAACCACTGATCTAGATTATCCAGAAGCTGGTTAGAAATGTGTAGAAGCTCAGATCCCACCCTAGACCTATAAAGTCTTCATTTGAACAAGATTCCTAGGTAATTTCCATGCAAATTATAATCCGAAAAATGTTGGTCCTGTACAAACATGCAATGTTGGTCAGATAGAGATGTTCTAAATGTTTTCCATAGTTACAATTTCAGTGACAGAAGGGAAAAGATATCTAACTCAGACTAAGTGAATAAAAACCATTTTAGCATTTTATCCCCAAAATATCCATACTACTTTACTGGTAGAAAATCAGATTCTTATTACAATGTGAATTGCCAAAATTACCTTATGCAAGTGATCTGGAATTTAATAATTTACATGAACTCATCGGGGATTATATTCTAAAATTTATCAAAGATAGAAAATGTTGCAACATCTAAGGTAGTTGCCCAAAGTTTGTATAGGTCTAAGATAAAGGACATTATGAATTTATGATGCATTTACTCTGAGTTTGTCCTCAAAATTGCAAATATAAGATGAGATGTAAATGGCATTTTAATAGCTTTTGAAAAAGCTACCTGGATCATGAAAGGACAATGAATCAATTATACCTTTTAGTGAATACTAAGGTATTTCATTCCCCATGCTTTCTATATTTAGGTGGTGTTCATTTTTCATTGCTGAAGAAATAATGGAGATCGGGATTCATAATGAATGTTGCATATTTAATGCCTTTATCTGTATAAAATATATAAAGGAAAACTTTGGTGTATATAATTTTGCAAGAAGTTATATAAACATAAATGGATAGTTGTAAAATAAAATAAAAGTATTTTTACTTTTACTAAAACACTTTGCCTCAAATGACATATAAGAAAGACTATGTTCTTAAAAAAACTAAATAGACCTTGAAATAAAAGACTGTCACTTTAATAAAATATTTTATTAAAGTATTTTATAATAATAGAGTATATGTCCTTATTTTTTTGAGGAAAGAAAAAACAAAAAAAAAATAGAATAAACACAGAGAACATAAAAATATACAGAATAAAAATTACAATGGTTATTTTTTAAATAGTTTTTATTAATTTCAGAGAGAGGGAGGGGAGAGAGAGAGAGAGAGAGAGAGAAAGAGAGAGAGAGAGAGAAACATCACCAAAGAGAGAGAATCATTGATCAGCTGCTTCCTGCACGCCCCCTACTGGGGAATCAGCTGCAACCTAGGCATGTGCCCTGATTAGACTGTGACCCTGGTTCATGGGTCAATGCTCAGCCAGTGAGCCACACAGGCCAAGCTAGAGTGGTTATTTTGTGAGGACATCACTGCTAATATTTTAATTATACCTCTCTACTTTTGATAGTCTCTTCAATAAATATATATAGTACATTGCTAATGATAAAATATTCTAAAATACTTACAATATATATGTTGGGATCTGGAAAAAGTTTACCATTGTGAATTTTTTATTAATGATATAAATCTCAACAAATAAATAGGGTACAAACATGTATATGATACTTTTATGAACTATTATCTTTTTCTCCTATTAGGATATAAACTTTGAGAACCTGAAATAATATATTATGAAATTAACTAAACATTCGTAAAGAACTCATTCTCTGTGCAGTAGGTCATCTTCCTATGAAATAGATGTATTACGGTAAAATGTTTGGTAATATTCCAGTGTGTTCATACAAAAGTCTTTTTTTTTATTTCTAATTGAAGTCTCCGCTTCTAGTGAAAATTTAAATAGAAGATACACTTCTATTTCATTTTAATCTGACATTTTATATAAAATAAAAAGTATATTACAAAGTATTTTTTTATAAGAGAGTATTTGGTTGAACACAAAGCCAACTATTTTTTTCTTTAATGGTTTTAAAAAACAATAAAAAATAATTGGATTTGCAAATATTGATTGGATACTGCAATTTACTCTATGGTAAATGCTCTCTTGAATTTTTGAATGTTTCATTATGATCCATGTGTACAATTTGGGAACTGTTTCTTTCTAATATATAGGAAAGTTGTTTTCTAACATGCCACTTAAAGTCTGCTGGCTTATTTACATAAAAGTTAACATGATGCTTCACAAATTATCTGCGCTATTATACCACTTGTGCTTCTAAAACACTTTTGCAGAACCTTGTTATTGGCAATTTAATGTAACACTTAAATTGAATTTAGCTATCAAAAGTAATGATTATACATAATTTTAATTCATGCTTTCTAATAGACACATTTTTTATTTATGAATTTTGTTTACTGAATATAACTGATCATAACATTATACATTCATTTATTTAAAAGACTCACTGTTGACTTAATACCCTAATAATTATTATACATTAATTATAACCAAAAGCACAAAATGTCATTTTAAAACACTCATGTCACTTAATTGTATTATAAGATAAAAATAAAAAAATGGACTTAACATAGGGCTATGAATATTATCATTTAAGCATCATTATTTTTGCTACTATAGGAAAATTTAATAAACAAAAGAGGAAACAACAACATTAAGTAATGTCAGAATGTTAATTTTTAAATAACCTTCATAAATTTACTAATGCTAGATTTCACATACAATACCTTTAACCAAAAGGTAAGTTTCAGTGCAATTTACACATAGGTCATTTTCCAGTGTCATATGAATTTACCAATATACGCAATATATAGTCTATGAATTGTTAGCATTATGTATACTGATCAATTGCAACAGAAAGCCAAAAAAGCACTCACTTAGGATATCTCTCTGTCCACTTCAGTAGAAATTGTTAATTAATAAATGATTTCCAATAGTGTTTTATAATATTATATAATTTAATCAATTAAAGTTATATTTACAATGGTGTTTATAATTTTATTGTATTATTTTTGTTTATACAACTGATTATTTTAAACAATAATTTTCTTAGCCATTATCCAAATTGATAATTTTGGCAGTCTTAATTTTTTCCCCCTGTTTCAATTTCATTCTCTGCAGGAACAAATTTTCTTATTTGACGAGCATTAAATGATAAAAATTAACTTTATTACAAGCAGATGTTTATTTTATAACACTAGAGGCCCAGTGTATGAAATTCATGCATAGGTAGGGTCCCTAAGCCTGGCCAGCGATCAGAGACAATCGGGACATTCAGGCTGCCAGTAAGGCCTCCCTCCCCTGGCTGCTGGCTGTTGGCCAGGGCTTTATTTCATTCCGTGCTGCCCCTGGTGGTCAGTGCACATAATAGTGAGTGATTAAACTACCAGTCTCCCAGTCAAACTCCCCAAGAGACACTTTGCATATTAGCCTTTTATGTATATAAATAAATATTTAAATTTGTGAATTTATTGGAGTTCTTTAATGGAAAATGTTAAATTTATTCAGAAAAATTTAATTGCAGAATGGTTATTATTGTGAATAAGTATTTAATGTATGTCTATTTACCTGTCTTATTTTTATTGCATCATTAGTTTTCATTGCTTTAATTATATCAAGTTAAATCCATTCGCATATTATCATTGTTTATAAGTACATATTTTAGTAAGAAAGTACTTTGAATCACAGACATCTATAATATACAGTCTGTGTATATTTCTGAAATAGATTTGCATATTTATTTATGGAGCTGTACTGGGATCACTGGAATAATTTCCCAAAATAGAAAAACTAATTTCTGTGAGGGTATTAAGAAGACAGCTGTCATGTAATGCTTCCCAAGTAGTTTTCAAAGTACATAAACAATATCCTGTAATGAACACTCAGATTAGCATATCAGATGAAGGGGTGGAAATTTTTCCTGCATAACTTCTTACAGAAAAGACATTTTGAAGAATTGAAAAGAAAAATATTTTTTAATCCTTGTCCCATGGTACTGTGCTTTTCAATATCAAGTTTGAGGGGTATTTGCTGGTTTAAGCACCTTCTAAAATGTTTAAGGCCATACTGTGATAACAAATACATGACAGAAGAATGGTACTAATCTTTAATAAAAGTGACCTTCAAGGCAAAGAATAAAGGAATCTAAAGCACAGGTTGTCTATGTAGCAGTCTATGAATTTGCTTCATTTACCTTTCTTTTAAACACTATAAAATTCTATAAACAACTAGTAAAATTTCTATATATATGTGAGTGGCCAGATTATTATGCATTCAGAGATCATTATAATCTGGTCACTCAGTGTGTGTGTGTGCGCGTATTTATATATATATATCCTATATAACAAAGAGGTAATATGCAAAATGACTCTCACACCCTTGCATCACAAGATGGCCACACCCACATCATCACAAGATGGCTGCCCCAAGGTCATCACAAGATGGCCAACATAAGTGGCCGCACCCACATCACTAAAATATGGCCACCCCCAAGTTATCACAAGATAGCCATCCCCACATCTTCATGAGATGGTTGCCCCCATGTCATCACAAGATGGCCACTCCCACATTGTCACAAGATGGCCACACCCACATCATCACAAGATGGCTGCCCCAAGGTCATCACAAGATGGCCACCATAAGTGGCCACACCCACATCACTAAAATATGGCCACCCCCACATTGTCACAAGATGGCCAGCTGGACAGGGCAGTTGGGGGAGACCAGACCTGCATGGGCAGTTGGGGAGACCAGCTGGCAGGGGATGGCAGTTGGGGGGCACCAGGCCTGCAGAGGAAGGCAGCTGGTGGTGATCAGCCTGGCAGTAGAGTAGTTAGGTGTCAATCATACCAGCAGGGGAGTGGTTAGGTGACAATCAGGCTGGCAGGGTAGCAGTTAGGGGGCAATCAGGCAGCTATGCAGAGTGGTTAGGGGCAATCAGGCAGCCAGGCAAACTAGTGGTTAGGAACCAGCAGTCCCATATTGTGAGATGGATGTCCAACTGCATGGGATGACACCATACAAATAGGATGGTATCTAAAAGAAAGAATAGACAAAAAAATAAAAACTAGTAAAAGTTTAATTTAGAGGAAACCATCAAAAAAGAGGTCTTGGAGACAACATAGATTTTTAGTCTAAGAACTCATTAAATTCATAGAATAATGTATGGTTAAAACACACTGATAATGACTTAATATTAAAAGTTACCATTTGTAACTATAAGCAATCAGTATACATAACTAGATTTCAGGTGATTCCTTTATATAAGCCATGGCTAAGCAAGTTCTGAGCAGAACAGAGAAAAGATATGTGCTTGAAAAACAAAGACACTTAGCCAAGACATTAGTGATTGGGTGTTGACCCATGAACCAGGAGATCATGATTCAGTTCCCAGTGGGGTCACATGTCCCAGTGACAGGCTCCAGTGTGGGGCTTGCAGGAGGCAGCAGATCAATGATTCTCTCTCATCAATGATATATTGATATTTCTATCTCTCCCTGAAGAAGGAAGAAGTAGGGATAGAAATATCAATGTATCAATGATGAGAGACAATCTATACTAGAGGCCCAGTGCATGAAATTCATGCATGAGGGGGTCCCTCAGCCCGGCCTGCACCCTCTCACAATCTGGGACCCCTCAGAGTATTGGCTGTCAGGTCTAATTAGCATATTATGCTTTTATTATTATGATAATTTAAAAAAAGAAAAGATGATAAAATTGTTGTTTATAAACTGGACTTACCTAAGTTTTTAACTAAAATCAATTTGGGTTGGCACTTTGTTTCACTCTTCTCACAGCTCTCTTTCTTTTTTTTTTTAAATCCTCTCTTGAGGATATGTTTTTATTGATTTTAGAGAGAGCTGAAGGGAAAAAGAAAGAGAGGGAGATGGAGAAGGGGAGAGAGAGAGAGAGAGAGAGAGAGAGAGAGAGAGAGAGAGAGAGAG